>CM029552.1:1284905-1927358 GCA_017141385.1 Sogatella furcifera
TAGTTTTGATTCCCGTTGTCAGTTAAGTGTATTCTTGCAATAAAAATTTACTGTCATGATGAATGATTCCCAGTTTGGAAAAGATTCAAATCTTTTCATTCATTTCTCTTCTGAGTTGTATAAATGAAGAGTGTATTAACTAACAATTCATTGTAGTTCTGTATTCGAATAGTTGAATATCTAATAATTATTATCTTAGTCTCAAGCATGAGAATAATAATAATACACCTGTATAATTCAATGATCTGTAATAAAAGGTACTCTTTAGAATCATATCATTTAACACTCTTAAAATGTGTAATGTTCATATTATTGAATATTCACTCTGAAACCCATTCGTATTTATGTGATTGTAAATATAGTATAAAAATCAAATTGAAATAAAGTTTTCATTCCAAATCAAATCAAATCTTTATTAACAATTTAAAAGACAATAATTGAGGGTCTTGTCAAACCCGTAGATTGTTTTAAAATGAAAATATGAGTAGTATAATTGTGAATGCTGTACAAAGTGAGAAATTTAATTATATTCTTTATTCATACATCGATATAAATACAATCGAAATACTATACTATACAAATACTATACAATGCTATACAAAGTGAGAAATTTAATTATATTATTCTTTATTCATACATCGATATAATACAACTTCTTGGATTGGAAGGAAAAAATAGCCATAGCCTATGCTATTCCTCTCCCAAGAATTTTTTATATTCTCCAAAATGAGGTTTTGATATAATAGCACTGAGTATATTTATCATAATTACATATATATATAAAATCTCATCCAAAGTTCTAAATCGAACAACCCAGTTAAAAACTTGCTTAAAATGTGAATTTCGACCGTAGGCTGCCCTTCTCGCTGCCTGCCTGTGCCTGGCCACCGGTCAAGTGATCCCCAGGAACCCAGCCGTGGTTGCCGCTGGCGGAGTCGTGCCCGAGCCGTACGACCCTCACCCACAGTACAGCTACAGCTACGCCGTGCAGGACCCCGTCACCGGCGACACCAAGCAGCAGCAGGAGACCCGCGACGGCGACGTTGTCCAGGGCAGCTACTCGCTTGTCGAAGCTGATGGCAGTCTGAGAACCGTCGAGTACACCGCCGACCCCGTCAACGGATTCAACGCCGTCGTTAGCAACAGCGCCACCGGAATCGTGTCTGCCCCCGTCAAAGCCGCCGCCCCCGCTCCCGTCATCGCCGCCAAGGCCGCCCCTGTCTACGCTCCCGCCCCCGTCTACCCCAAGGTCGCCGCCCCTGTCTACCCCAAGGTTGCCGCCCCCGTTGTGAAATCCGCCTACCCCGCTGCTGCCTACCCTTACAGCGCCTACCCCTACAACGCTGCCTACGCTTACGGTGCCACCCCTACGCCTACGGAGCCGCCCCCGCTTACGCTTACGGCGCCGCCCCCGCTGCCTACGCCGCCTACCCCTACTCGGCTGGCTACGCCGGTTACCCCAAGTACGCTTACTAGATCGGCCTACTACAACACTCTCACCTACAGCTCTCTTTCTGTCCCTAGGTTTATTTTATGTAAATAAAACCAATCAGTAAAATCTTTGTGTTTTCTGTTCAAATATCACCCAATTTTCATTCAAAGGAAGTAGGCGAATATTTTTTGGTTTAAGTCTGAGTATAACTGGTTCTTTATTTGCCGTACAAAACCATATACATGATATATATTTGGAGAAAAATGAGATACATAATTTTGTAATTAATGATTCATTGAAATAATAGTGAAGTAACAGTAAATAAAGTAATAATAAATAAGAAAGTAGTAGATAATATGTTAAAATAAATGCTAAAATTATGCATATCTTCTATGTAAATTGGCATAACTCTAATGTTATTTCGTCTGCTCCTTGTATGTTTCAATTACTAGCTAGTGAGTAGCTAGTAATACGCTCCTGAGTTGATTCAGTAACAGGCTAGTAATTGGTACGCTGACTATAATTATGAGAGTATAGTGACTTATATACACTATAATAATTGAACCAGCTTATTATCCCCAACTCTTTTCTCTAATCAGCTGGTCTGGTATAGTTATATAGTTACAAAGATTATTTCCAGTCAACGAACATAATAATCTGTTGGAACGTACAAGAAACAGACGAAACCGCCTTAATTTTTGGCACCAGCTCTACTCCAATTGTATCGTTACAAGTACATATTTATTGAAGTAATAAGATACTAGTTTTTTGTTTCGATTATTCATGCATTTGTTTATTTGATGAATTGAACTACTTCGCTTGGTTTCCAGACTATACTTTCTTCCGATTGCAGTTTACTGTTGTTCTTGGTTTTATCATAACCTATTCAGTTTTCTGATGGTGTAATGTCTTCGTACTGAAATCAAATTTGATATTTGAAATGTCGGTACATTGGTTTGAACCAGATTTAAGCCATACAAGATTCAAAGTAAAACTCATTGCAATTGGGCTGGAGTGATTTACATCGTATTCATGTGGACCAATATTACTTACTGTATATTATTCATTCTGCATACAGTAGTAGGAAATAATGATCTGAAGCTGTGGTTCAGTTACAAGTAAATTCATAAATTTTGTGGGTTAAGTGGAAGAGGGGGGCTCTTGTGCCTCAACTTCGCCCACAACACTTTATGTATTGTACAAAGTGGAAAATTAAGATATTCATCTATCTAAATCATAATTGAACCAAAATATTTCGATTGCTATGAGTACACTCTTCCTGAGGAGAGGCATCTCTGTAATATCGTTGGCTGAGTTTATTATTACTCAATAATTTATTTATTTATTCATTTATTCATTTTACAGAAGAAAGTAAACTTATTGGTTAAAAACACTGACTGTTGTCAAGACGTCTTTATACCAAATTTTTTTTAATAAGTTCGAAACTAGGTAATATTTTTTCGCAGCAAAAATATAATATAAATATTTATATATATATATATATATATATATATATATATATATATCAATTTGATATATATATATATGAAATACCGTATTTTATAAAATATATAACCAATTTGATTCAAATTTTCTAAATTGCCAATTATGAATAATATGAAAAAATTTTAACCCATAAAAAAGTTGATTTAAAGGTCCAAAGGAGCCATTTATATGAATATTACAACAGAACTATAAAAACAATTTGATAAAAAGTCTTCATTTCTTACTATATATGAAATACAACTTTGCTATAAGTAGTGATGTGCATTTTTGTGACGATTGCGAAAAGTCTGGATTAGGCTGAAGAGAGACAGCTGCCAATTGAGTCAGGGCTGACAGTGATAGAGAAGGTCGAACTCAGAAGCTGTTTTCAACGAAAACATTTTTGTACTTTGAATTTTAAAGACTTGGGTGCGTCTCTCCTCTGTTATCTTCAGCTACTTCATTGCATGAAAACTGTTTAAATCACATTGATGAAGAAAATCATTTCGTGTTTTTCTCATTTTTGGAGTACTTTATACAGTAGTTGTGGAATTTATAATGTAGTCTATCCAAACAAAGAAGACCCTCTGGCGAGATGGGAAAATATCTCCAGCTTGGTCAATATTTGTTCAAGAATCATAAATGTGGTCTTAATAGTAGATGAAATTGTTTCCTATAATGTGAGATCAAATTGATAATTTTTGAACCAATATTGACCGAGCTGGACTCATTTTCCCATCTTGCCAGAGGGTCTTCTCTGCTTGTATAGACTATACATATTAAGACAGACAACAGAAAAACATCTTGTCTTTCCATTTAATTCATGGTTTTATCTGTCTCTTCTTTCTCAAGTTGATAATGGTCATCATAGTTTGAAATGATTGAACTCTACGAGTATATTATGACAAATGGAGATAATGGGATTGGTTAACAGGTTACTAGTGAAACACATCAAGTCACATATATTTTCCCATTCTTTATTCATTTCATAGGCCTATATTTAACATATCATAGTGAAGAATAGAAAGGAATGACTTAAATCTTTAAAAAATCTGTTTTTGTTCATTACTTTAGTAAGAATTTCAAGACTATTATATAGAACAAAGTCATTTCCATGAACTAAATTTTACATTTCCACCACAAAAATTTTACTGAGTGTATTTTAGCAGTATACCGTAGCAATTCGAATTTAAATAAGAAACAGCACTTCATCGGGTGGATTATTACATTCCTAGTCAGTCCGCCATTATTTTACGATCGAACCGCCTCAATTGGTCGAAACCTTCTCGCCTTACGATTGGTCGTTCCACCATTCTCCCCCACTCACAAACCACGCCTCCAGCCAATCGCAAGCGAGAGCAGTGTCGAATGGATTTGTCGAGTTGGTTCTCAAGTTTCCTAACAGATGGCGTTGGTTACCTTCCCGCATTAATTCATTGGTTGAGAGAGGATTTGAATACAGCTCTAGTACAATTTTTTACACGATGATAATAATTTTATTTTCTTATAAACAGCGATTTTTGAAACAATTTTCAACACACAGAAGTATAATATAAAGTGTGTTCATGGTTTAATTTATTTCAAGTACCAGTTTTAGTGTTGTAGTATCTTAAGTTTATCACATTGAGAAACAGAAAACAAACATTCAATTTAATGATGATTAATACATGTATAAAGTATAATACATTCGAGTAATAAATTTTTAGATTGATCTTACATTGTATATTCTCGAATTTATCAAATAAAAAAGCAAACGGTCGTTTCAATTATGACAAAAGACCGTTTATTTCGATTGCTTCATTTGATTAATTCGATCTTGCGTATTTTTTCAAAATAAAATTAGAACTTGAAACACCCAGCTCTAGAAATACATAATTCTATCCAAGGTACGATTACACTAGAGCGAATATAAGCAAACGAGCAGTTTTGCGAAATTCAAATTCAATCTTAAAAAAATTCACATTGGATATAGTCTGTGTAAGCAAAGAAGACCCTCTGGCAAGATGGGAGAATGACTCAAGCTCGGTCAATATTGGTTCAAAAATTTGGTCTCAAATTGTAGGAAACAATTTGATCTACTGTTAAGACCACACTTATAATTCTTGAACAAATATTGACCAAGCCGGAGTCATTCTCCCATCTTGACAGAGGGTCTGCTTTGCTTGGACTGACTATATACTATAATATACTATAATATACTATCAGAAACTAAAAAACATCATTTTGTGATAATTTTCATAAATTTCATAGTTTTTGCTACTTTCTTGGGAAATCGTACCTTAATTAAACTAAGCACATTATTTTTCAATTATTAATAAATTATAGTCTTAAGTATTCGATTCCTTATTTTGTAACGACTATCAAAAAAACTTCTGTCTCCAAAACTCTCGTTTTCTTTGTTTTACTTCCACTTTCAATCCTACTTTCTTGCCGTGTCCTTGATACAGGAATCGTCCAATAATGGTGTGTGTTACACTTGTGATAGGTTACGTTTGATATATCGCTGTTGTAATAAGAGGAAGCACCTGAATATTTATAGCCTGTCAAAGCAAGAAGACCTTCTGGCAAGATGGGAGAATGATTCCAGCTTGGTCAATATTTGTTCAAGAATTATAAATGTGGTCTTGATAGTGAATCAAATTGTTCCCCACAATTTGAGATTGAATTGATAATTTTTGAACCAATATGACCAAGTTGGAGTCGTTCTCCCATCTTCCCAGAGGGTCTTCTTTGCTTGGACAGAATACAGTATGTCCGAAATGAGCGAGACATTTCTATTCTAGCTGTCCTGTCTGGACGTGATCCGTTTAATAAAATCACCCACTTTGGTACCATCTTCACCAACCTGTTCCCCGCCGTTTTTTCTACTATATAAATAACTCATTTCGTCGAGACAATTATTCGTATTGTGAACCTGTTTAGCAGAAGGACTTGCTTATCATCATGTCTATCGTTACGGTAAGAAATTATTTATATTATTCAATGTTTATGAAAACAATTCATTAAATTTGTATTAGTGCTCTGGGGAAAGATAGAAATCTATTTACTTTAAATAAGTTGGAGGCTCTTTGTAGTCCTGCTTTGTCCTTTTTTGAAAGAGTCATGTTTCATTTTGAATTATTTTCAAAGTTTCGGAAATTTTAAGTGATAATAATGTAGCATTTGTAAGGAATTCAATACATTTGTGCTATGAATTGTTTCTCAGGAGACTTCTTACATTATTTGTTTTGTCCAATTCCCTTCATGATTATTTTACATGATTTCGTGAAATCTTAACTTCCAATAAATTCTATAATCAAATAGTTTTTTTTTAGTTCGACTTTAGATATTCCAGTTTTGATTAGTTTCATACTCTACTACAAGTTTTAATGGATTTACTATATATACAGTTTTAATGGAGTAAGTTTTGACTCAAAGAGTTGATGTTAAAAGTTTAATTGAGAATATATTTTTTTCAACGATAAAATACATAAATTAACTAGTTTTAAAGCGATTATTACGACTTAAATGTCTCATACTAGATGCATCATCCTCATTCATCCTGAAATCGAATGAATCAATGACACCACTTGAAAATTCAATTAAACTTTTTATTTCTTGGAGAACAAAATTGAATTATACAGGATAAATCAGTACAATTTCAAAGGAAATTAATATTTCTCCACATTGACTACAGATCCATGTGTGGGGGAAGATTTCATAGTCCAATCCAGCAATAAAGTAGGCTACAGAACACTGAAATTTGCATAGGAAATGAAAAAAGTAATACATTATTCTAAAAAATTTATCAGTCTGTATTGAAGCTATTGCTCTGTTGTCATTGTATTTGTCAAAATTACATTCAGATACAATAATAGAACGTGAAAATGAAGACATGCTGTAGTGGCTTATCTACTCACTAAGTCACTATAATCATTTCTAATCACTAATCAATTTCTTCAAACACTTGTAGTGCTCTATCTACTAGACCACTACTTACGATATAATAATCATTTCTAATCGCTAAATAATTTCTCAAACACATTCATGTGAAACATTAATGAATTCAAACACTTATGTACAATGATTTTTGGCATTAAATTCAATTAAGAACATTCAATCCATTCACAGATACTATCCACCCTGTGCCTTGTGGCAGTAAGCATGACAGAGGCTGGCGTAGTACCATTTGCTGCGCCCGTGGCTGCCGCGCCTTTTGCCGCCCTCCCGGTTGCGGCGCCCGTGGCCCTCAAGGCCGACTACGAGGACGTGCATCCGCAGTACCAGTACGCCTATCAGGTGCAGGACGCTCTTACGGGAGACTCAAAGCTACAGGAAGAGAGTCGGGACGGTGACATTGTGAGGGGAAGTTACAGCCTGGTGGATCCTGATGGTTACCGGAGGACGGTCAACTACTACGCGGATCCCGTCAACGGATTCAATGCGGTTGTGCACAGGCAGGCGGCTGTCGCCGTGGCTGCTGCGCCCTGATTGGTTGCTCAGATTGATGGACTACCATGATTTATTGATTACCAAGTATTGTTGATTACCTACCATGTTTTATTGATTACAAAATAATTTGTATTGTTGATTACCACGTATTGTTGATTGAAAAATGATTTGATCGATGATTGGTCGAATGATTGAATGATTGCATGATTGGTTACCATCGTATCTGAAATCATCATGTAATATTGATTACCATGTAATGGAAATATTGTATTGTAATATTGATTGTAATGGAAATTAATGAATTACTATGATTTTTTACCATGTATTGTTGATCAACATTTATTATTGACCATAAATTTGATCAGTTAGCCATGAATTTTTAACTACCACTCTACCAGGAACCAGAAGTTGAAAGTTGAACAGAACTTAAAGTTTAGAATATTGGAAAAAATATTGAATGTATTTAAGCTTATATTCTACCTTATTACACGTGCAATGCATATTGAACTGTAAATAAAAACTATATCAATTCCGGTTACTTGTAAATAATTGTCTTGAAATCCATCATCAGTTTTATATAGTAATACCAATACTAGTTATATCGATAAAATTATTTTTTGATTGACTGATTATGAAAATCTGTGTGAATAAATATTGTTAATGTTTTCAAATTATTATTCAAATATATATTTTCTCTTTCCTCCCTACTCATGATCCTATTCAGTATAACAGAGGTACAATAAAAGCATTCGAGAAATTGAAAAAAAAGTTTGAAGCTAGTGCTCTGTGAATGATATATTTCGATTTATTTGACTGCCTTGATTTAGAAAAGTGCTTGAACAATATCAGCTTTCAGCTGAAACCATTAATTTTTGAGCTTGAGTGCCATCAATTCTGCTCAATTATTAATCTACTATATGTGAAATAAGCTATTAATTTTGTAATAATTATCCATATCTTGAATCTTGATGCTACCCAAGCAAAGAAGACATTCTGGCAAGATGGGAAAATGACTCCAGCTTCGTTCAAATATTATTAACTGTAGATCAGAATGTTTCCTACAATTTCAGAAAAACTTGAATTCAATTGAGACCAATTCAATCAATTTGAGACCAACTTTACAATTTTTGAACCAATATATTGACCGAGCTGGAGACATTTTCCCATCTTGCCAGAATGTCTCATTTGCATGAACAGACTATATCATTGAAATTTCGAAGTCATGCAGTAATAGGAGAAAGGCAGTTACACACTTACACACTAGAGTAAAACGTGTGAGAATAGTCCAATGGAAACTGGAACAACAAAGTCCCCCACGCACCCTCTCTTATAATAGACGTTACCATTTCGTCCGGTGTATTATGAAAATATAATTTAATTATTATCCACAATTAGCTTAATTGGCAACGATTCATCAAATCCAAGTGGACTATTTTCATTTGTTTCACCCAAATTCTATCCATTAGGGGCGAGGCGTGACTTTTTGGCTCGGTCATCTCTAGGAAAAATTTAGTTCCGCACCCCCATCTATCTCACCCCCCCTCTCATACCCAAAAGATAATAATGTTCCATTTTAGACAATTATTTATCAAGCTTTATTACAACTAGTCCAATTACTAAAGATAATACACGATGAAGAACACAAAAATCTGTTGGAAATTGATAAAGAATTGGATAAATTAAATACGCTGTTATTCAAATCAGTATGCTAATTGAAATAGAACTCCAAGAAACCAAATATAAATGGTTTTAATTTATCCTTAATTTGATGATTACCTAGCCGAATGATATTGATTTATTTATTTAATCACAAATTATTCCTTATCTTAGTTAACCATAATTATTTATCATATCATTCATTGTACCAGAGGCCAAATAATAGTACAATACAATAAACATAATATGATTTAAGTTTGCAACACTGAACGGAGCGCAGAGTGCAGAGAATTTGTTGTCAGAGAGGGTGGAATCGGAGAAAATAGCGATGTTTTCGTCCGTATACTCCGTCCATCATTTGCGGGAGGGAGTGGGAGAGTGGATGCAGAAGAGTGGTGCATGGTAACGAACGCGAATCAACGTTACTGGAATCGCTTACTGTTGAGCATATTGAACGAATGGAACTGATGATGGAGTACGGTAGTTCACTCTATTCGAACTTGACGCGCTTGCAAAAAGCTTTTATTTCTTCACTTCTTTGTATTTATTTTTAATATTTCCAACTTGATAATTCCTACACATTATTATATCAATTTCTGTCTAGTCATCGGCGAATCCAAAGATGACCGGACGCCTCGCCTCTGCTATCCATTTATATACTGTATGAAGAGCAAACTATTTGCCTTACTCTGTATAAGAGAATTAATAAATTTCAATAAAGCATAGGCATCAACAGTAATAAACGTTTATTTCAAAGGCAAATGAATGCCTTCCTCTATTTCCATATTCTAATATTTCCAGTACCTCATTATATACCAAACAACTCACACTGAAATGTGGCATTTGAGTTTTCTTCAAGTAGTGAAGGGTGCACTTATGAGTAACGATCATAGAGGATCTTAGAGGATTAAGAGAAAAAAATCTATTATTCTATGGTGTCCCTTTACCAATAAAGAAATCTAATCTGAGCTACGAAGATATTTTAAAAATAAATTAAGCTATTTGATAAATTATTGAACCTCAAGTTACGTGTTTCAATATGTTCATGTGAGTTATCAAGTCGCAATACGTATAATTTTTTTTAACAATACAATATTCTTAATGGTTTGAAATGTAATAGATACACAAAAGGTGGCACAAAAAACGGAAACTTTTGAAGTAACACGTACGTGAATAAAGGAAATGTTATCTTTAGTTTTATTGCTTAAAATGTTAAGTAGAATAGTTGCCATTTATAGTTGTAACATGAAAAATGCCAATATTCATGGACAATGTCTTTGAGATGATTACCATTAAAACGTATACATTCCTGGAGGCAAACAGTGTAATTTTCATGTAAGCATGGAATGTTGAAGCACTGTGTTTTACTTTTTCTTGTGGGGCCATTTGAAAAGTATATTGTATATTGGATAAGAAAGTATATCATGGCACTCTATAATATATCAATATCCGTCAAACTGTTGTATTTCATAACTTTCATAGATAAATAAAATAAGTTTTATTCCACATGAAACTCTAACATCGCTAAATGGATCTCTATGAAGAGTCAAATCAATTTAATTGTCTTGCTTTAGATTTTTCTCTATTTTTGATTAATTTTCCTAATTGAAATCATTCAACTATAACTCAATATACGTTGTTTGAAGTGTTTTATTTTATTTTGTTGCAGCAATCAACCAGAGAAACATTGGAAGCTGTCCTGCCATGAAACGTACTCTCGCATGCGCCTCAAGTTGAAACCATTTTCGCACTTCAACCCTCACACGGACGCTAGCAATCTCAGAGATAATACAGGTAGGTAATACATGTCAAAATATCACGTTCCACTAGGCCTACCTCAAATGAAAGAAATCTCTATATATAAAAGCGAAATGGCACTGATTCATTCATTCATCGCCAGAACTAAAAATCCACTGAACCGAATGCGTTCAAATTTGGCAGGCATGTTCAGTTGAACGTTTAGACGCGCGCTAAAAAAGGATTTTGAAAACTTTTCAAGGATACGCCAAATATTTAAGTTTTTCTATAGTTTTCCGGCGTTTTCTCAATTTTTTCGAAAACCAATCGGTAGAAAATGTTGATATTTGGTGGGCAGGTTCAAATGAGGTCTAGAAATTTTGTGTTGAAATATTTTTGTAATCCGTTCAAGATTACGGCAGGTTTTCAAAATTGTAGATGTGTTGCGGGTTGCATATCTTCCGCCTTGATACGACCAATCCCTACTGTAAATTGAATGGTTCAGCGAGATTATAGATGAATTAATTTGGAAGATATTGAATCAAGTTTCAAACTATGTCCGATATACTTCCCGAGGTTACGCTTAATATTAGCGTTTTACTATTTTTTTCAATTTTCGGAGTTTTTCTTAGATTTTTCTAGAACAAATTGGCAGAATATGTTGCAGTTAGGTAAACAAGTCAAGATTAGGTGTAGAAATGCTGTGCTCGATAAATTTCAAACCCCTACTAAACGGAATTTGCAGGCGAGCGAAGCGAACCTGTTTGTCTCAGCTGACACTGACAGAGGTTTTGCAGGCGAGCGAAGCGAGCCTGTTTGACTCACTTACACTGTCTACACTGTCGGGGGTCCAGGGGGCGGAGCCCCCTGGTTAGGCGGAGAAGGCGAGCGAAGCGAGCCTGCCGGCTAGTTCATAATAAAATAATCGAATTTCAATTGAAAATTCATTTTTAGACACTAGAAGTATGCTTTAGACTATGCATTACACTAGAAGTAGGATTGAACTTTTCAATCCTTACTCAGAGATTTCAATCTTCACTCTATGCTAGAAGCAAATATAAATCAATTACTTCTAGAGAGAATATGATGCAAAGTAGGCCTACATCTCCTTTGAAATGTGTTCAATTTTTACATGACTTTCAAATATTGCCATTATAGAAATGATAGTACCGGTAGTTCTATACAGAATTTAGAAATGAGATATAGTATCAAACATATACAAAAAATTTTACCATATTTATTATTGTCTTGAGAAAAATTCAATATTTTTGCTCTCTTCAATATGAAATCTCTTCCCAAGCAGCGAAGAAAGGTGGTGTCGGTATGTCTTCTATCTTTTTCTGTCGGTGTTTGATTATCTAATTGATTGCTTTATAGTTTGATTTTCAGTAGTATTGTATGAAAATCATTAAGGATTTTGTATAATGTAGACAACTCATTAGCTTTTCATCCAACCATTTCAGTTTCATATTGATTTACCCTTAAGAAAAGTCTATTACACAAGATTGAGAGAGAGAGAAGTAGATAATTACTTTTGGTCGTAGAATGTACTATATCCAGAATGGTTACAAAACAATATGCTTGATCACTAGTTTGTATGTATAAATTCGATGATAAATTCACCTCTGCTGTAACTTTTTGGCTTCTTAGAAATTGTAAGATTATTAATTAAATTTGTTATATGAAGTGCTTCTAAAATGTAGAACAAAAATCTTGATTTCCCTTTTATTGGTTGTCATTCATTTATAATAAATCGCATGCTACTTGTTTCCCATTTATTCAACTATTATATAGCCTACCGTATTATTTTCTGGTGATGATTTTTCATATATTCTCAATGTTGTTTGCATGACCTACTTCTTACTGGGTTTTAGTTGACTCTCCAGTCCAATTCACTCTCGATACAAGGATTTCAATTGAGAAAATTATATTATTTTTCCATAGAAAAAATATATTTCAGAGTAAATAGATACAAATCTCTGCTTCTTTTCATTCTCTCCAATCTTCATTCGCTTTCTGATAACTTTATCATACAATTCCACTCCTGGAATTCCATTCAACATATAATAAAAATTAAGTATTGAGTATTACAAATGAGCATATTTATAGAAATATTATATTTCTACACAATATGCACATTGTTTTAGGCCAATTTTCGAAGTAGGCCTTTTTGCCTGTATAACAATAAATAAGATGATTTAATTAGTAGACTGTATTCACGAACAATGTTCATAAAAAATTCGAAAATAAAAAAACATTCTTACACCAGTTCATGTTCCTCAAGTGTTACAGACTTTTATATCTTACCATACTCTATTTTGCAATCTAAGAGAGACGCAAACGAAAGGAGATTCTTTCAAAATTTGAACTAGAATAAATTCAGCAAAAATAATTTGATAGAAATATTTTTTATTGATCAATAAATACATTTGCAGTACTAGCCTCTTACTTCATCCCATCTCATTAGACTCTTGTATCATTATTATTCCTGTACCACATATTAGATAGTATGGTATACTTTTCATAAATTATTTGTATGTTTTGTGGACATTCATATTAAGTAGTTGAGTGCATGCACCATCTCATTATTATGACATGAGATAATTTATTATGGCTACCGGTAAATATTTTCCTCATTTTTATTGAATAAATGAGTGTTTGTATTCGCTTTTAGCTGAATCTGCATAGATTGGCCTTCATAATAATGTAACCGTAACTTTTAGAATTGTCTCATATAGTGGTCTGCGACCTTCACAAGGCCAAAACCAGAGGAAGATTCTCACTCTGAAATCAAGTGACCTTTTGGAGGCTTCTTGATGCTCTATACACGGTTCTAATTGGATCGGGCTGGAAATATCAACTTATAATTTATGATCACTTTTCTGCTGATCACATAATCACATAAGTTCACATAAGTTGATGGTAATTTGCAAAAAATGAAGCATATTCCTGGATCTAATGTATGTGAAGTCTCTTTCCTTCTTCAATGAGAGCAATCATAATAAATTCTAATTGTTATTGGCGTGGCCTCCAAACCAAACTCAATTAAATCTCTGTTGATTTAATATTGGATATCAATCATGAAATTACCGGTTAACCGGTAAATATTGCAAGAATGAAGCCTAGTTATGAAGATTTTTATTTACAATCAAGTCATTTCTATGATTTAATAGCGTTGAACAGTGTATCCCTTCCAAGAGTATCGTTTGCTTAGCATATTTTGCTTCTTGTGGTCGAGTAAAGAAGACATTCTGGCAAGATGGGAAAATGACTCCAGCTCGGTCAATATTGGTTCAAAAATTGAAAATTTGATCTCAAATTGTAGAAAACATTCTGCTCTACAATTTTAAACAATAATTTGAAACTTTTCAATCGATGATATTTATGGTCTAAGACAGCAAAATACAATATTATTGTATTTATAAGTGACCAAGCTGGAGTGATTCTCCCATCTTCCCAGAATGTCTTCTTTGCTTGACCAGACTGACTATGGCTGAAAATAATCATTCAAGTTACGAACTCTCAGCTTAATTACTGATTGATTTACTGTTGGAACTTACCTTGTTAAAACCCCTAAAAATCTAAAAAATTTAGACTTGATGGAAAATGTAATATTTCCCGCCATTGGATTCTATCTCGTGCACGAGGCATCTCTACTTAGGGAACAATCCCATCGTCCATTCACATTTTCCAACATTAGGTGAGAGAAGCTCTGAAAAAGCTATAAAGCTCATTTTGATCTTGAAGCTCTGATTACGATGAAGGTAAAGTCTTCCCATATAAAAGGTAGCATCTCGATAACCCCCTTGCTTGGGTGTGCTGACTGTGCCACCGCACAGGGCGCCACGGCCAAGTGGGCGCCGCGGCGGCTGATGCAAAACGGGAATTTCAAAAATTTTAATTGGGCTATTAGAATAATTTTCTCATCAATGGATAAAACTTTTTACCAACGACTTGAATCCACAAGAAATTATTTCCTCTGCATAAACTCATTCATCATAATGAATTGATCAATTGAAAAACCACGATCAATGTATGAAGCAAGCTGAGAAACGCCTCTCATAAATTTTATTGGTGGCTGACAACCACCTCACACACTGTCATCCAATCACAAGCCAGTTTCAGATAAAAACTTCTCCTAATATTTTTACCGAATTGTTGTAGTTTTTCTAACTTTTTTCTGGCAAGAGGTCGGTATTAGATCATGAATAGTTTGAGTTCTATTTAATTATATTCATCGTATAAAAAATAGAAGTAATGAGTATAAGATGGGAGTGCAAAATCATATTTTCATCTCATTTCATACAGCATAAGACTATTGAAGTCTAGTACTGGCCCAAGTTACACAATAAAAGTAAAACCGAGTCTATTCTAAAAATTCTAAAAATAAATTCTTCAATAACCAACTTGATAGAATTTTACCAGCTTGAATACATAAATAAATATTATATTAGCTCAAGATCGTCAATAATAAATCAGCGTAATTTTTCATGTATGATACACCATCCATCATTTTCTTGCTAGCAGCCATTTTCTAAGACAGAACTCACAAAACAATGTCAACCAATAAGAAAAGAGCAGGCGGGCATGAAGGCGTATCCAAGTCAAATCTGAAACATCACCCGTCAACTGCTGCCATCTACTGTTCGAATTTGGAAACATTTCTAACCGAAGTTTTCGGCCATTTTAATCGTAGGCGGTGCTTGGAGGCGTGTCCAATGGAAGTCGAAGTCGAAACCCTATTGCTACTGCCATCTGCTGGCTGAATTAGGAACTATTTCAAATGTTATTCAAGAAAGTTGGGTAGAGCAGTGAAAATGGCTGAAATCTTTAATTTATTTGCTTGTTATTGAGTGTCCGATTTCTTGTAAAAACATCTTTATTCTCAGTGAAATGAGATATTTATGATGATTCCCAATATTTTTCTGTGAAAAATTTATTTTCCCCTTTATGTACTTTCAAGCAAACTAATAAAATAAATTAATCAATTATTAAAAATTTAATATTTTAATGATAAAGTACGGTACAATGTGACAGTTTTGCTCAATGTAGATAGCCTCTATTTATTTTTCATTAATTCCTTTAGGCTTTTTGCTTATCAAGTATCCTATACATAAAAATACGAAGCAATACGTTGGGCTACATAAAAATATGCAAGTCTTTATAATCCTTTTTGCCACACCACATGCAACATTGGGATTGCTTATGAGAAAAATGTGAACATGCAAGGCAGCTAGAATTAGGCCTGGCGTGTGCTGGGACGCACGTGTGCACACACACGCAAGCCAGCCAATCACAGCTCTTGTCTTGTCCTCAACAAGAGCTGTGATTGGCTGGCTTGCCTGCGTGTGCACACGTGCGCCCCAGCATACGCCAGAACTTATGTTTGGCTTTGAATATATCATAATATGTTGGATTGCATTCTTCTGGTAATGGGGGAGGGGGCGCCTGCCAAAATCTCGCACAGGGCGCCAAACAACCACGCGAGGGCCGTCACAGCTCTAAACGTATAATTATATATGATATAATAATCATTATACTGTATAATCTGCAAAGCTAAACAGCTAAAGCTGCACAGCTTCAGCCGTCGCCAAGGAATGCTACCTTAAGGTATTAAAGTAATCTCTTCACATCTAATATTGTTTGAATTACTTGAAATATATAATATGTAAATTAATAATAATTTGTTTAACTTATGTTATTTCGATATTTTGTTGAGCTCCAAGCATGATAAAATTGATATTAATGTATGTTTGGTAGGATGGATGAGCCGTATGCGATCGGACGAAGTGCCTTTGTCGTCGCTGAACCTGGCGTCGGCGGCTGTGCGTGCGGAAGCTGATGAGACCGACCACATACCCGAGGAAGACCTCTGCAATCCGGACGACCCCGCCAAGTATTAATTCCTTGTTTCAGATTAGCCTAAATTATTTATCAGAATTTATAGCAAATAAATAGCACAGGCTCAGTCTAGTTTTTCTATCCAAGTTCATATTAAAATTATATCATTCCATGTTATCATTTCTGAAACAGTCAATGAATGATTTCGCTAGTATATTAATGCATGATTATGTTGCTAATTCCACACAAATTCTTACCTGAAAAAATCACTTGTTTCAATAATTAGAATCTGAATAAAGATCTAGCAAATAAAATCATTTATTGCACAGGAAAGGAGACAACACTATTATAGCTCAATAGGTAACTTGGAACAAAATAGCTACAGTTATCACGCTACGCATAGCGGAGCGTGATAATAAGAGCGATAGAGAAGCATTACGCGCGAATTACATACAATATTTTTTCTACAACTGCACGAACCTGTTAATCTACAGTTTTTCAGTCATCAAATACTGCGAACTATTGAATTACTCTAGTGTAATTACCGGTACAGGTACAATCAGACATTGTCGACTTTTGTTAGGTTATGTTATGACTCCACCTGACCTACTTTTGGCGAGCCATGATCAGCTGATTAGCGAGGCGAGCGTAATGAAGATTCTGCTCAGAAATGGGCTTCTTTACGAGGAGAATTCAGCTCGTAAAATCTTGTTTTACGCGCAGTTGTAGAAAAAGTTTTTTTGTCCAAATAATAGAGTAGGCTACAGAAAAGCTTGAGTTAGTAATGAATTCGTCCGCTAGATAGAGTTCAGCACTCAAGCAAATTCACAGTCCACAGTTGCAGTTCCAGTCCACAGCATTGCTATTTTGATCACAGCTGTTCGAGAGTTTGGTCGCACACAGAAATACAAATATAATTATACATAACAGTTGAATATCGTCAATAATTCCTTTGAAGGATACAAAAAGTTATAGTATATATTATATTTATATAACACAGAATTAGAATTTAGATGTATTTTTTCACTTTTTGATTAGTTGTGAGGGTGATACTGTGGTGTTTTATTCAATCTTTCCATTCAAGAATTTAGATGTACTACGAATAGTATAAAATTAAATATAATAGAAATAAAATTTAAAACTATCACTTGTCAGAACTAATCATTCATGTTCATGTATTCCACTCCTGAATAATAGGCTTTGTCTATTAAGAATCTATTATTCTCAGCCTCAAATTAATTTCGCTCATTGTTTACTGGTAATAATAATTTCAAATTATAATCATATATCATTTAATTAGTCATATACCCTGAAATTATATGGGAGTTTATACTCCAAATTCCATTGTATCAGTTAACTATGTTGAACGCTTGTTTAGGGCTGATGCAGCGGGAGAGAATGACGGTGAGGCTGGAAGCAGTACTGGGACAAGTCGAGAGAAGATTGTTTTGTCGCAAGAGTGTGACCTGGTGGTATTGATGACCGCCATCAAGGGTCGGCTGGACATTTCCACCACTCACATCTACTTCTACGACCTGAGTCCCGTCAAGGAGGAGGTTGAACGTCATGACTTTAAGGTGATTCATTTCTCAGTAACCAAAAATATCGAATGAAATTTAGGGTTGATTACTGGGTAGTCAATCGAATTTAACTGCCTTTATACGTACTATATGATATAAAATTGATTTGGACTTTTAGTATAAATTGGTTGAATAACAGTTTTGTCATTATTCCTGTTGTACTGATCTTTTTATTCAATTGATTAAATAAATTATTGTGATTATGAGTATGGTTTTGGACAAAACAAATTGGACATACAAATTTAATGGTTCTTGGAAATCGACTGATCACTCTCCATTGTAAATTATTATTGAATATGAATTATTATGATTATGATTGATATGATAGACGTGATGAATGTCACATTGTTACGTACCTACAACTGACGTATTGACGCTTCAAAATCTATAGGTCTTCTTCAAATAAATGCCTTTGAAATAGTCCGTCCAAGCAAAGAAGACATTCTGGCAAGGAGGAAAAATGACTCCAGCTCGGCCAGAATTGGTTCAATAGTAATGAATTTGAGAAATAAATTATGAATAAAATTATTAATTTGATCAGAAATTGTATAGAACATTCTGATCTACAATTTCAGACCAGTTTTATAATAGTGACCTAGCTGGAGTCCTTTTCCCATCTTGCCAGAATGTCTTCTTTGCTTGGACAGACTATACTATATACTCATGATGACTATATCATTGAATACAGTATTTGTTTCAATATAATTTGTTCGATCCCTCTGACTAAATCCATGTACTCATAAAGTTCCATACATGAGCGAATACTTGAGTCAATTTTCACCCAATTATATTAACAGATACCTGACTATTTATTGATAAAGTATTCAATTATTACTAGCGTCCTTATGTTTCACTGGTTATAGTAAAGCATTTTGGCATCAAGGTTCCTCATGTTTCAGGTGAATTATAGATTCACTGAAAAATAGACGGTGTATAAGTTAATACCCAAAATAAATTAGTATTTTATTTTCAATTTCATGTAACTTAGACTTTAAGGATTTCATGATCCATAACGAACTACTCTAGTGAACTATTGACATCTTCAGTTTTTCCACTACTTTTATATCTTAACTTCATTATTCTCTTTCAACATTAATGTACAATTTTCTTACAGTGGCCATTATCCAAGTTGAGGGAGATTTATTTGCGTCGATATAATCTACGGAGAAGTGCGCTTGAGTTCTTTCTCATCGATCAGACAAACTACTTCCTCAACTTTACAACAAAGGTAATGCTAGTTTCACAAATTTGTTGTGAATTTGAATCTTGGAGCCATAAAAGAACAATAATTGAATTCATTCACTTGTTCAAATATTATAGAGAGCAATCAATTTCAATATAATTTGAACCAATTTAAGAGAAATTTTTAATACAAGATACGGTATAATATTGCTACTGCAATGAAAATATAATCTATTTTTGAAAAAGTTGATTTCATTCTTCATTTGTATATATCCTAATCCCACTATGGAAAAAGATAGTCATATAAATTAGTAGCCTACAAATACAGTAAACAGTATATATAAAAGGTGTATGATCCATTTTTTGGAAAGCATGTAAGATTGGTGCTATGATATATGATAGATTGGTTAGGCAGACTATCTTCACCTATTATTTAGAGGAATGAAAATTAATAAATGTCTCATTTCTGAGGAAGGGCATTTAGATAAATCTCTATTCATCAGACTCCAGACTGTTCTACAGTTTGCAGTACAGTGCAGTATTGAAAATTCCAAATATGATGCTATGTTCATATTTGTCAAAACGCTTTGCATGTTCAAAAGACTGAGAACGGTCAAATATGTACAAAACGCTGTGTTAATTTATCACAGCATGTGATACTTGGATTTTTCAGGTAGATGCGAAAATCCTGCATAATAAGCATAATGAAGCATAATGAGCATATAAGCAATAATAAGCATAATGAAACATCTTTGGTACGATTGGTACTGTGCTTTACGGTGTAGAACTGATGCTAAGTTCAAATTTGTCAAAACGCTAAAACCAAATTCAAATTCAAAATCACGTTTATTCCACATAATAAAGTACAAGTGAAGAATATAAGAACAAGTATTGAAAAATTTACAAGAATCATATTACCTTTCTAAAACGCAAAAAAACCTTTCAAATAATGTTCAAAACGCTATGTAGATTTGGCCAGACTCAAATATAATACAGTTATCAAGCAAGTAAGGCCACATATGAGTATTGAATAAACAAATTTTTCACCTATCCAACAATATTTTATTGATATTGATTTAATATAATAATATAATTGAATATTATTTGATGAATTTTAATTATTGATTTATTTGGCAGACAAGAAACCGAGTTGTGAGTAGACTCCTCAGCGTGCGTCCGCCAAATTTGCTCTACACGAGAACTTGTTCACCAGCTGATCTGCTGCGCTCATCGGGCCTCACACAGAAGTGGGTCAACTTGGAAATTTCAAATTTCGATTATTTGATGCAAGTGAGTATTGTTACAGTACTTTTACCTTAATCCATTTCTAATCTAACATAAGATTATTATAATCTAATCTAATAAGATGTAATATACAGTAGCCCATAATTTTTCAACCGAGCTAGAGTCATTTTCCCGCATCTTATCAGAATGTCTTCTTTGGATAGACTATACAGTTTGAGAAGGTGGTTTCTTGATAACTTGATCCATGACGAGATGATGTGTGTAATATTGACTGGGATTGATCACCGACATACTCGAGCAGCATAACAGGTCTCCAATGCAGTAAAGTAAATTTAACAGTTTTCTTACTGTGGAAAATATTGGACTGCATGTCGGTGATCAACCCCAGTCAATATTATAGTTCGTTTAATTATTATATTACAACTAGTTCAACGTGAACTGAAAACAATTGGATTTAGTTTCAAATATTCGTAGAATGCAATTCCTGAGAAATCAATTAGTAGTTTCCATTGTAAATTTTTAAGTGGGCTAGATTATTTTTATCATGGTTATCTCATTACCGCCATTTTCATTTCATCCTCCATCTAACGTGTCATTTTCAAGGACGCCTCTGGTCAAAAATGAATCTGGTGTACCAGTTATTGATAATGGTGTAGCTACCGAAAACGGTGAATTTGATGCTCAATTTGTTTGTTTAAATATTATTAATGAATTTTTGGTTTGACAAGATCTTGTCTCTTATTCAATAAATCTTGAAATTAATTTCAAAATTGTCCGTTTGAAGCTGAACACGCTGGCCGGACGAACGTACAACGACCTGTCGCAGTATCCGGTGTTTCCTTGGATTTTGGCCGATTATACGTCGACGGAACTGGATTTGTCCGATCCGAAAACATTCAGAGACCTCTCCAAGCCGATCGGAGTTCAGAATCCTGAGAATGAGCAGAAGGTTCGCGCCAAGTACGATTGTTTCGAGGATCCATCAGGTGAGCTATCCATCTTCTACTATTACTATAAAGATTTTATATGATTACTTTCAATGTCTCTCATAGACTAGTCTCATAATTAAAGTGAGACAAATTTCCTTTATAACTTATTCTTATCAAAATGCCTTCATGAATATTAATACTGTATTAACACATTCATGTAGCCTACATGGATAGAATTCGAAATTAAATATTTTTATCATGGAATAAAGCAAACTACATATACTCCATAGTCTATTTGTTGAAATATAGCTCATTCTTATCAATTATTATTGTATTTTTCAGGAACCGTTGCCAAATTCCATTACGGTTCTCACTATTCAAATTCAGCTGGGGTTCTACATTATTTGGTTAGAGTGGAACCGTTTACTACCCTCCATATTGAGTTGCAGAGTGCAAGGTGGGACAATTCTTACTTTTTTCAGTTGAAGAAATAATAAAATAGTATATCTAATAGGGTAATAAAATAGTATAAAATGTATATCAATTGATAAATGATTTTATATTCTACTTGAATAGGTTTTTACATGAGAGTAATGATTATTTTTGAGGGTTATGATTTTCGAAAAAGTTCGGAAAAAACTCCTATATTATAATTATAATTTTTTATGTTGTTGACTACATTTGGTTGAAAAGTGATTTGAGCAGAGCATAGTTATTATTATTGGAAAGTTCCAATGTTGTAGGCTTAATCTAGACACAGAATGATTCTAGCACAGAAATCAGAAAAGCTATGATTAATATATCTCAGTTCATTTTAGAAATACAGTACATTTGTACTTTAAGATTAATCTTGACTGAGCTTTTAATAATCAAATCAGATAGTCTGAAAGTAGATGATCGTTATTGATATTCCAATCTATTCAAGATGTAATGGAATCATTCATATAATCACTATATTCTTCAACATGGGGATTCGAAACATGAATAGAGCTGGTGCCAGAAACTAAGGCGGTTGGCGAAATACTATTATTGATGCTCAACTCTGTCAGGACAGTCTGAATCAGTCTTGGACACCGAATTATTATAGCTAACTTAAAAAGTGAGGCGCTTAGCGAATGACTATTATTGATACCTAGCTCTGTCAGGACAGTCTGAAACTATTTTCAAGAGCAAATCAGTACAGCTGGGGTCGCTTTCGTTTCAATGTACTCTCGCAGACAAGACGCCGACTGTCCGGTGAGAGCTGATAATTAATAACAGTTACTCGCCAACCGTTTTAATTTTTTGAATCAGCTATACCATTCCATGGGTAAATTTTTTTTTTTTTGTATGACTTCAGGTTCGATGTTGCTGATCGTCAGTTCTATTCGATACCTCAAACTTGGAAACTCCTCATGAACAATCCAAATGATGTCAAAGAGCTTATACCTGAGTTTTTCTACTTCCCTGAGTTTCTACAAAATCTGAATAAGTGAGTATGTTATTCATTCATCTGGAAATATTTCAATTTATCTCTGAAAAATTTCCCCTTGTTTTCTTGTTGTAAGTTATTTCAACCCCAATCTTATAAATTCTCCATTGAGAAATACAATATTATTATCTTTCTTACCTTCTCTTAGGCTGAGGCCGCACTGCCGGTGGGTAGAGCCTGGAGGGTGGAGGGTAGTTGGTAAATCTATAGAACATACACACCATCCACAGTAATACATCGTATAAATGGTATGTGTTCAGCCGCCATCTTGAAATTCTTAAATATGGAGGTTATGAAATTCATAACCTCAAAAAACAGAATGACGTCATACCATTCATACGACGTATAACTGTGGATGGTGTGTATGTTCTATAGATTTACCAACTACCCTCCACCCTCCAGGTTCTACCCACCGGCAGTGCGGCCTCAGCCTAAGGGATTCATGATTCTTAATTAAACTCATGATTATCTAGCTCTCTCAATTCAAGCCCATCAATAGGGAAAAATAGTACAGGCTTTGCCTAGTTTTTCCTCCCGATTGAAGTGTTTTGTATAAATAAACAAAATAAAAATAAAATACATTTATGATTCATGCAACGATGGATTAAAAAAACTATTGTCAACCTATCAGCACAAGTTAGATTCAAATTCACATGGAGCACCATGTTTCTCAAGCCTTCATTTATTCCATAATTAGGAATTTGTTCTATTTCTTCACATCATCTCTCAATTATCTAACTCCTAAAACATTTTATTTGTAATTCTTTCATAATTTATTAATTTTGCTTCCAGTTTTGATTTGGGTTTGCTGCAAGGTACAAAAGAACGCGTCAATGATGTTATCCTCCCTCCGTGGGCTTCGTCGGCCGAAGATTTCATTTATCAACATAGAAAAGCCTTGGTGAGCGAATAATTTCATGCTTTCGTGTAAAAAAATTGTTGTAAATTTTTATTTAGTTAAATTGAAGTGGCTCTGGAACCAATCAATTGAAAAAATTTATTATCTGAATTGGAATTGTAAAATAATTTGTAGAAATTTCTCTATTCAATATTATGTAATGATAATAATCTAACGACTATTCAATTGTTTGTTATCGATTTAATTCTCTCTTCTATATCTATATATTTTTCATCACTATTGTATCGTGTTCAATTGATATAGAAGAAATCAAATTACTGCTTCCTATATCCAATGTCTTAATAAATACTTCTACCACATTTTTTTATGATAAATTATCACTGCTGCAATCTAGCACACAATGATTGCAATCTTAGCAATCTATTGGAAATGATCAATTCAGCTCGAACATAATTTAATGAGGAATTAATCTACCATACTATCATATAAAATCAGTTTCTCACTATAGTCTGTCCAAGCGAAGAAGAAATTCTGGCAAGATGAGAGAATGTCTCCAGCTCGGTCAACATCGATTCAAACATCATAAATTCTGCTTCAAATTGTAGGAAACATTTTGATCTACAATTTGAGACAAAATGTTTAATTTTTGAACAAATAATGTCTGAGCTGAAGTCATTTTCCCCATCTTGCCAGAATGTCTTCTTTGCTTGGACCGGCTATACCATATCTGAAGTCATTCATGTAGACTTGAATGCAAATTTGTGATGTTTGATTTATTCCAATTGATAATTTTTCAGGAATCAGAATATGTGTCACAGCATCTGCATGAGTGGATCGATTTGATTTTCGGCTACAAGCAGAAAGGAGCTGAAGCCATAAAAGCCTTGAATGTATTCTACTACTGTAGGTGGGTTATCGTCAACCAATGCTGTTTAAATTTACTATTTTTCAATAATCATCTAAAATCGCATCTTAATCGTAAATGAACGCTGTATTAGTCAATAGGTATTGGCTATACCAATAATGGAAGTCAATAGGCTATTACAAGAGAGTAATTATCATTATTGAGATCTATGATTTCTAATAAGTTCTAAGGAAACTTCTATTGTCCTATTAACATAGATTTTATATTTTGAGAGAATTTGAACATAGTGTAGGTATTTTTCAAATTGAATTGAAAACAAAATAATAAAACTTTAAGTTATTCCAGGTTTTCCCCATTTTCGGCATTGTCAAAAGAGCTAATCTCACTTTGCAACCCCACGTTGAAAAGTTTGTGTATTTATAGTCAAATTCACTTGATAAGCAAGTAGATGTGTCAATATAGTTGAATAAACAACAAATGAAGCTCAATAAGATTCCTTCCTTTACGATTGCGTATCAATTTTGGACTTTTTTTCTTTTTGTATAAAAAATCCGCCGTGTAAAAAGTCGTCTAATCTTGATTCATATAAAAAGAAACAACAGAATATACGATGATTGATTCTCTTGCTTCACTTTGTGTTCTCAATTATATCATATTTTATTGTATTTATTATGGGGAATAAATTTGATTTAATGGTTGTTTTTCAATTTGTGTGTAGTTACGAGGGAGCCGTAGACCTGGACGCGATCACCAATCCGGTTGAGCGGGAAGCGGTGGAGGGCATGATCAACTATTTCGGACAGACGCCCAGTCAGCTGTTGAAGGAGCCGCATCCACAGCGGTCGACGCACTCTGACGCTCTCACTCGACTGCTAAAGTCGGACAGCAAGAAACCTGACATCACTCATTTTCTCGACAAGCTCACTCCTTTTCACATCACTGTAAGAAACGGAAATCAACACTCACACTATGAGAGTTACTATATCATTGTATAGTATCGTATTCATTCATTAATTAAACATCATAAGCTTCCAATTCCAATATTCCACTACATTGATTTTTGAACAACGAAACTTCAATTTCATCAATATCCATATGAGTAATTCATGTAACTTATTAGCCCTCAGTCATTCAGCTTCATACATCAAATTCAATAATAATAACTATCGGCTAGACTGCTATGTAAAACCAAAATGGTAAGTTTGTTTTCTAATGTGATCATGATTCATTATTTATTCATCCATTGCATTGGACTAATGTTATAAGAAATAACTCCTTTCTTTTAATATAATTGGCGGCAAGACTACTGCAGATGTCTGGCCAGAATAATATGTAACATTCATTCTTGAAGAAACTTGAGAAATTGTCTAATCCACTTGTGAAGGCTCATCTTGTTGATTATTATGTCAATATGTCTTGATTAATGCGTGTTTCCATACAGTGAAACTTTCTGAAAAACTCTTTCTCTTTCAATAATATATGTACATTATCTCTCTTTCTTCTACCTTTCTTCCTATTTTTCATTTTCTTTCCCCTATTATTTTATTATCGAATTTTTTTATTTCTTCTCTTTCTCTTTTAATAGTATATGTTCATTATCTCTCTTCCTTCTACCTTTCTTCCTATTTCTCATCTTCTTTCCCCTATTATTTTATGATTGTTTTTTCTATTTCTTCTAAAGTTTTTAATTACTTGTTGTGATAAATCATTTTAGCAACTCTCACAGGATTTTCCTTACAAGTGATTGTTGGTTTCTTATTGTATTCTAGCTGAATGTTTTGTTCAAGTCTATGTTTTGCTCCCCAAGAACCACAATAAAAGTGATGAGTAATGCAGTAAGTCTCATATTTAATAAAATTTGTTGATTAATATTGATGTAGTGGAATTTTTCCGTAATGAAAGAACTTAGATATTGTCCAGCAACCAGATGTTGTTTTCAAGACATCTTAGCTAGTTCTTTCATTATAGTCTCATATTTGTTTGTCAATGGCTCAACAGCCCAAGAAGGGCCTAGGCCTACCTGCTGGTTGCCAGTTTCATATATAAGTCTCATATAGAATGCTTTTTTTGGCAGGTATTGAACGAGAAGGATCCAATAGTATTTGTAAGTACACCACGGTCGCCGCCGAGAGGTTTCCTCCAGTCGGGTCTTCCAGATTGCCTTGTCACCGTGTCGAAGAGCTCAATAGTCGGTGTCCACTCTTGGCTGCCTCACGACAGGCACTCGAATCGCGGATTCACGTTTGACATCGATCCCACAATGGCGCATGTCAAGTAAGCTAATCCAGAATAGCTTATTAGTTTTCTACTTAATATATAAATAGAGATGAAAGTAATTAAAGTAAAAGTGAAGATATAATGAGAATGAAAGTAAATAGGTTTAATTTAAATGTTGAGTTACATTTGAAAATGACTCTAAAGAGTTGAAACATGTCATGATAAAGTAAAAATCATCTTAAAAAAGGTGTTGAAATTTTTACAGAATAGATGTATAAAAGACTAAAGGTTTGTATTGAATAGAAAATATTGATAAGAAGCCCGGAACTATTTATTAGTTCCATACATCATAACTAAATTGAATTTTCAAATTGTATCCATGTATCTTTGTTCCTTTCTACAATTTCATCTACTATTTTCGTGGCTTGGCTTGGATTTTCGTATAATTATAGCTATTATTCCAACAAAGTAGTTTGAGCTTTTCAAACAGATTCAGATATAGTAAAATGATGTGAATTTAAAGAAAATTATAAAGATCATAAAAATTGGTATAAATAGTAGTGATGAACTTGGGCCCGTTTCAGACACCACAATTTTTGGACGTCTGTCTGTTCGCTGTCATTACATATTCTACTAGATTGAACAGAACTTGGCAAACACATGGTGCGTTTTTGCGCACATCATATAAAACAATATAATTTTCATCAATCTTCATTCAATCTAGTAAAATTCATAAAGTAAACATAAAATCATACGTCAAAAATCGTAATCTCTGAAACAAGTAACCACTGGAGGAGACATAATAACGATAAATCTTGTCTGAAGATTTCTAACGCTTAAATCATCTGAGGATGACTCCAAAAGGAATGAACCTCCTTGGTCTGAAACAGGAGAGAATTTGGCTCGATATCTAAAATACAGATTTTCTTACCCCAAAATACAGATTTTTAATATATTATAGAGAATTCCTATAATAATTTCAAATGTATGTTGTGAACTTACACATACAAATATCTTTTTTTTTTCTTAGAACGAAAAAGAGTCTGAGTGGCACATTCCATCCGAGCATAGCCCTGCATAGTAAGCTGTTTGCGTTGTCTCACGACGGCAAGCTGCTTCTGACCGCCGGTCACTGGGATGCCAGCATCAGGGTATTCAGTCTCACCAGGAATAAGTTCATTGCATCGGCCATCCGTCATTTTGGTAAGATCGAGTTTAATATTATGTTTATAACTTAGGTATGGATATACTGTACATAATTTCAGTATTTTTTATTCTTCACTTGATATTCATTATTTCATATTATTAATTGTGAAACTCTGTACAATTTATAAAATAACATTTGATAATAATTATATTTCTCTGAGTGAAAACTTCGGCTGAAGAAGAAATTTGGACTTGTAACCTCAAATTTTGGACTATATTTTAATGAAAATTGTGTTTTGAAATACCAAGGGCTATGCCTGTTCTTTCAACCGATGTGTGTTTTCCCAATAGATTAATAAATAAATAAATAAATATACAGATGATAAAGCTGTCATTGATTTCGTCGCCCTCAACTAAATACATTATTTCTCCTTTCATTATTATCTTGAAGATGCATTATAGTCTGTATGGCTAATGAGTAATTTTATTTGAAATAATTATGCAAATATTTTTTTTTAAATAGATTTGGTGACATGCGTTGCTTTGGACCAGTGCGGATGGTATATGGTGAGCGGATCGCTGGACACCACTTGTGTAGTTTGGGATATCAGTCAGCTGGGTACAAGTGCTCCTCGACCTTTTCAGGTAAGATAATAAACAAATTGACTGATTCTTCTACTCTGTACAATTTATAGAATATCATTTGATAATTATCTTTCTTTAATGAAAGGACATAGCCTTAAATGTGGCAACTTTGTAGAGTAGAAGAGGGTCCATTTAAAAGCATTGTAATCATTTTCAAATTATCTGTTACAACAGATGCGTTTCTTGTGTGCATTCTCCCATTTGACTTGCTAGAAACCGTATCTTTTACTGTACAGCACTTCATCTGATTCGTGGGCACGAGCCGCCAGTGATCTTTAGGTATAATGATCTACTTTCAATATTTTCTTCTAATTTTCATCGCAAACCAGTACATTAGATACTAAAAATTGTTACATAAGTGAATTTTCGCCAAACTCGTATGCAATACACAACTTTCCAAGCTAGATTTGCGTTTGGAAAATTGCCGTTTACAGGAGAATCAAAGATCAGCTGTTCTGAATGCGGAAATAATCATTTTGATGATTATTACATACTATTCCTAGATGATTATAACAGCACTATTCCTCATCACGATGATAATTACAGCACTGAAAATCTAGCACAGCTGTCTTTTCCGAACTCAGACGTATGAATAAACGAGTCGAACGAGCCGCCATGACAGTTCACTTTGTGCGTTTGTTTTGTGCTACTGCTAGTGTTGTGTTGAGGTTATGTTGGCTTCAGTTAATGTTTTCAGTTGTTTGAGGTTTTAATAAATCCTTCTCAGTCTAGTATGACGAAAAAATGTACATAATTCGTGTGGAAAAGTTTACAAACTCATAATTATTTTCCAAACTCGCGTACCGCTCGTTTGCAAAACATAATTATTCGTTTGTAAAAACCCCTTTTCCACACTCATGTAATATACTATTTTATGATCATATTTCATGAAAAATATGCTTAAGAGTGATAAAAACAAAGTCAACATGAATAATTTGTAACTGTACTCAATGCTATCATATGGGTATAGTCTGTCCAAGCAAAGAAGATCGTCTGGCAAGATGAGAAAATGACTCCAGCTCGGTCAACAATCGTTCAAATGTTATTTATTTGATCTCAAATTGTAGATCAGAATATTTTCTACAATTGAGACCAGGTCAATAATTTTTGGACCAATATTGACCGAGCTGAAGTCATTCTCTCATCATACAAGAGGGTCTTCTTTGCTTGGACAGACTATAGATTGTACGTAAGTTACAGTGCAATGTTGCAATTTTATTAGGCCAGGGCCTTCTATTCAAGGAGACTATGGTTTCTTGTTTTAAGTTTCATGTAGCAGGGCATAAACATTATACTGTTATCCAAAACTCTTCCTGAACTGTGTTTACTTACTACTGTTCAACATACTGTACTTCAGTATATGAGTCCACTAACAGACTCGTTTCCAGGTGAAATTAAAATTCCATGAAAGTATTGTGTATACATTTCAAGTGTTTGTCACTTGATTTTTGAGGATAAACATTTTTCATTCGTTTCATTTATTAATTGAAAATGTACTTAATTGGATTAAAACTGATTCGGGAGATGAAAAATATTTATTCATGTTCCACTTTAATGGCGATAGATTGGATTGACAATTGAAAATTGTTGTACAGGGAGTTGAACATTAATTCATTTCACTTTGAACTATTTTACACGATTGAGATTACTGTTGAAAATGGAGTAAAATCTGGAAGCGCTCCACACATGAGCAGTAGTTTATACTACTGAAAAAACTACTGTATTTAAAATAATATTCAAATTTATGACTGCAGTGTCGTGTGAAATATTTACTAGCAGATCGTAATGGAAAACAAGTATTAATTCATTCATTAATATTTCACTTTGAAGGTGTTGTACGGCCACAATAGGGCGGTGACGTGTGTGGCGATAGCGACGGAGCTGGACACCGTGGTGTCGGGATCCAGTGATGGGACGGTCAACGTGTACACCATCCACGAGGGAGTCTATCTGCGCACTCTGACGCCCAACGGATGCGACCCGACTTGTGTACACATTTCATTCATCACCATCTCGGCGCAGGGACACATCGCGTTTTCGGCCAATGACAAGGTGGGAAATATCATATTCAGTATGTAATAGTAAAATATAACAGTTCCTATAACAGAGTCTTTGTCGATGTTGTAGAATAATTCCATAAACTTATAATAAAACACACTTATATTGTCAATTCTATCATTTATTTTGGTACAAAACAATGGTTGCTGGGCTTGAAAGTGTAACCTGTGTGGCCAAAAAATCATGATCCTGTACCAGAATGATAGAATTGACAACAACAGTTTGTTCTATTTCTTTGTTTTCTATCCCAGTCTGTTAGAAAAATATCCTATACTAATTGAATATATAAGATCTGTTTACAATTTTATAACAATTTTAATAAATGGAAATCTGAATATAATAATATAGAGAAAAGGAAGCACTATTAACATAGAGGAAAGAAAAAAGACATAGAGAAAGATTTGCCGGCCTCGGTGGCGCAGTGGGCTAGGGCGTCACAACCTTCAGTCCGCTAGCACTGCCGCAGGTCTGGTTCGAATCCCAGTGGCATGGCTGTTTTTCACCTCATCAATCACCTTAGCACTCAAGATCCATTACCCACACACAAGCTAAAATGCTTATGTGGGCATCATCCGCAAAAAAATAAAGTCTTTTTAATGTTATGTCTTATTCTGAATTTAAGTATTTATTCTTAATATATGCTAATAACTCATACAGATTATCAATATATGATCAAATCAAATTTTATTCTTCACATTATCAGTAAATACATTATAAATTATTATAGTACACCGCAAAAATAATCAAATGATGAAATCAAAAACATTCTACGAAAATTTATATCTATAATTACAATTCATACCAATAATAACCTATATGATATAATTATTTATCTACAATATGACTTGAATTGAGTAATAATATTCACCTTAATTAAATTAACAATTTATTTTGAGTGGTCACTCTTTTAGATGATTGAAGTATTACCTCATGTATTATAGAATGATGTAATCAATGTACTGTTTACAAAGTGCTTTGTAAAGCCCTTGTCCATGAACAGGAGATATGAACTAATTTAAAGTAATATAATTATCCTACGAATGAATGGAATACATTGTTGTAATAATAAAATATCCTAGTTTATTTATTATAAAACATTCTACTTATTCAATATTCCCTAATGATGGGAAATTGTGATTGTTCATACACTATCTATAGTGGGGAATCATTTTTTTTATATCTATATAGGCTAGCTATAATATTGGATGTATCTATATCTGAGATTTGCATATATTAAGTAATGATTTGACTGACAAATAAACTCCTCTGGATGCGTTATTCAGCATCCAGAGAAATTATTATTATTATCTTCATAAATTACATGAAACAATTTCACTACATCACAATTGATTTTATACACAGTGATTGAAATTTTAGTGCGGTTCTTCAGATTTATGGATTGAAGAGCCAAAACCACAAGAAAAAACACTAAAAGCACTATAGTACACGATCAGAAATTATTGAGTACAAAATTTTCACGTCATTATTTTGCCATGTAATGTAATAGTTCATAATCATATCTTTTGAAGGATTTTTGAGTAATTCATCTAATTCTGGGTTTGTTTTTTCTAGAAAAGCAACTCGGTTCACGTGTTCTCGATAAACGGCACAAGTCTGGGCTCCAAGTACGTGTCGGGCCGAGTGACGGGGTTGGTGACGGCTGGCGACTGTCTCGTTCTGGTCGACGATGCTGGCGACCTAACCATCAGTCGACTATTGGGGTGCGTACCATACCCAAGGTTATTAAATACCTATAATTTTGTAATAACCTTGTACCATACCAAAATCGATTGAAAATCATATTAACAAAACTGAAATACTTTTGAATGCATAATTTTTGTAGCCCATGTTTGTGGCTGCCAAGATTCATTAAGTTTCATTAAATCTATTAGAATATTTTTGAGGATGGCAGAAAATTGGACATCCAAAAATCGTGGTGTGTGCGACGGGGTTCACTCTATATATTTAGCACAACTAAACAGTTCTACCTAAGCAGTTCCGAAAAACGCCGAGAGATGGCGCTGAGCTTATTGTACATTCGCAGAGTACGGTAGCCTATGTATCACAGTAGATATACTAAGCTATGCAAATATGCATTGTATATGGTCTATGGTATCACTATTACAAGAATTGATGAACAAATTGTTTCCCATTGAGCTGCCGGCTAATCTTCAGCAGATTAATAAGATTTCAAAAAACTGAAGCTCTAAAATTTGATACTTTATAAACGTTTATCTTGAGAGCTTCTTGGAGTCCGATCCCATTAGACGTTGAACCTGCAAGCATACAATAGTAGAAACAAAGCCATTGAAAGTTATATTATGTATTTTTTTTCATGTAATTCATCTCAATGTTTATTTATCTATATATTCTATTATTTTGTAACATTTCTAAAATGATTATTATATTTTATGTTAGTAAATGAAAAATAAAATCAAAATACCTCTTTGTATAACATTTATACAAAGGGTTATTTTATTTATCCGAGGATTGAATATGCGGGGAGTGCAACATGCAACCAATTCCCTCGTCTCTTATTAATTGAGGCAACAGATAAAAACCCCATTTTGCCTCCTTCTAAAATGACCCCAGCTCGGTCAATAATGGTACAATAATTATAAATTTGTAGATCAGAAATGTATTCTACAATTTGGACCAAATTTATAATTTTTGAACCATTTTAGCATCTTGCCAGGATTTCTTCCTATTCTAGGACCGACAATAGAAACAAAGAAAAATCAAACTATTGAAAGTCATGTACATATTTTTTCATGTAGGTATCTTAATGTTTATTTATCAATTTGATTTATCTTTCTTGTATTATTTTTAAATATGATTATTCTCTATTCAATCGTATTGTGTTGCAGTTTACATCCTGTCTACGATGTGCCTCTGCACGTGCCCATTCAGAGTGTGGTTGGCACCAATGACAGTACGCATCTGTTGGTACCCCTGCGTGACGGCACAGTTGTGGTGATTGGTGTGCCCAGCTCATAGTGCCAACCTTCCGCGCCCTATTTCTCCTGCCGCAGACTCCCATACGATGACGATTAGAATTATGATAATAAATAGTTGAATAACTAAATCTAGGATATTATCTTGAAACGTTTCCCACTCAAGAGAACTTGAGTTGGCCAATGTTTGAAAAGAGCACCGATTTTATTCATTCATTCATCCAGTTAAATATTTACAAATATGTGATACTCAATGGTAAGGTTCAACAGGCTTAATCCCAATAACTAGGAATAGGTAAAGGTGTATTTAGCGATATGTGAAAAAACACACCTTTACAATAATTTTGGCGTACTGGCAATTGGTCTCCCCACCCTACCCGTAAGGGTCTCCCCACCACTAAAAGCCATAAGAATATTTTCATTTTTTACAATAATTTTGGTGAGAGTTGTGAAGGTCATATTGTGGTGTAGTCAGTACGAGCAAAGAAGACATTCTGGCAAGATAGAAATATGACTCCAGCTCGGTCAATATTGGTTCAAGAATTATAAGTTTGATCTCCAATTGTAGGAGACATTGTGATCTACAATTTGAGACCAAATTTGTGATATTTCAACCAATATTGACCGATCTGGAGACATGTTCTCATCTTGCCGGAATGTATTCCTTGCTTGGACAGACGCTATACATGAGCGGTAAAATTCTCAATTTACAACGTTGAGTTGTTGCTCTTGAGTCCTGAGACTTGACTTGTACATAGAATATAGACCATGATGTCCCTTAACCAAGAATTAGTACCGTAGCAATATTACTGACTATAGTAGTATTACAGCTTTTGTCAAGTGTAATAATTATGGCCCACTCTGTATTATCAACCTTGACGAGTGTATGTCAACCAACAAAGTGTAATTATCTTACTAACTCAATTAATAATCATATAGTACCCTTGAAATGATTCATCCACTTTTTTAGTGTAGAAAAATTAATCATATAATGGTGACTGTTATTATTTATTGAGTTTTTACTAGCTCAATGTATATTAGTAGCCCTAATTACAAAGTAAATGTCAAAATCTCATTTGGTTCGACTATTTAAAATCTTTGACAATCATGAATGAAATTTGGACTCTTGTGAAAATTGATTGGCTTAAAAATACAGTAATTACGTTGAAAAGTAGCAACTATTTCAAACATAGTATCACCTTCTAATGATTATCTTACCTTCTAATCATCCACTTATCACCATTGCTTGAAATACTATCAAGTCGCAATTTTCAACAATAATTAATTTCCAGGATGAAATGAATTGGAGTAATGGTTCTTCAATCTATAATAAAATTAAGCTAATGAGCGTACATGCGGTGTAATTTCTTTATAAGAAGATTGTGAATGTATCAAATTCAACTATCAAAAACAACCTTCACTTCTAATTATGATACAATACCTTTCAATTCGATTGTTACTATCTAGCTCGTATCTTATTCTTGGATGTATTTCTTTAGTCATTTGAACCGTGGTTAGGTCACATAGTTTTAGTCACTTGTGAATCTTGTTACCCGTCATTACCAATTGTATCAAATGTGTAAATTCAGTTGACTGTTGTACCATTCACACATTCTATAGTCGACTATTTTTAATTCTATGAAATGTCTTGAGTCGACCCACACAAAGTGCCTACATCAAATAATTGTAGTTTATTGTGAATAATCCAAGCCTACAAGGTGTATCCACACATTGTTCAAGTTCTTTTGAGTTGGAAACGTTCATGAACAAGGTCCTAAATTTAAACCTGTAGTCTGTCCAAGCAAAGTAGACCCTCTGGCAAGATGAGAAAATGACTCCTCCAGCTCGGTCCATATTGGTTCAAAAATTATTGATTTGGTCTCAATCGTAGGAAACATTCTGATCTACAATTTAAGACCAAATCAATATTTTTTGAACCAATATTGACCGAGCTGGAGTCATTTTCTCATCTTGCCAGAGGGTCTTCTTTGCTTGAATAGACTAACCAGTAACGGAATTAGGGAATAGTAGTTGATAATTAAAAAGTAGCCTACCTACTGAGAATAACGAATTTAATAGAAATCTCGCTGAGATTATACAGGGTGTTTCAGGAGGAATGTGCAATACTTCTCAGGCTGATTCCTTACACCAAGTAGACAAAAAAGTTCCATGGGACCAACCCCCAAAAACGCTTTGCTACCGAGATAACAATGGCGGAAAATTGAGATTTCTCAAAAAATATTAATTTTTTTAATTTTTTAGACGCTTCAGTGAGGTTTCAAAACAATTAATCTTTCTCTTCTGAATCCGACTCTCTTCAACTTCAATTAATAAAAAATACAATTTTATGATTACTTATCCAGTTATAACCCTTATTGTTGAAAAATGGCGTTTATTTAGCATATCTTCTCAATTATTTATAATTATCTCAATGACCGTTGAAGTTACAAACTTGGAACTGGTTCCATTGAACTCCTCAGCTAATTTTACATACGAAATGAATATTTTATAACCTCATTAGAGCCTCTAAAAAATTAGAAAAATTAATTTATTTTGAAAAATCTCAATTCTCCGCCATTGTTATCTCAGTAACAAAGCGTTTTTGGGGGTTGGTCCCATGGAACTTTTTTGTCTACTTGGTCTAAGGAATCAGCCTGAGAAGTATTGCACATTCCTACTGAAACACCCTGTATATCAAATAGATAATATTATATAATACCATAATATAGCCTACCGTATTTACTATATTGTACATGTACAACATTTATATAGCTAGATCACATTCCGGTTCAAATATTTTGTATAGCCTAGTAATATGTAGTGAAACTATTGATATATTAATAAGTATTGATATTTATATTAAATAACTTAATATTAATATTTTAATTAGTGCTGTTATTTACAATGTAAATTGAATCAGGTCCTGTTAATTTTAAGCCTGTTAATTAGTTGGAAAAATTTTATTATTGTTGATGGAGAAGGATAATTGTTGTTAAGAAGCAGAATGATAATTATAATACATTCCTTTATGCTTATTAGTCTTTATAGATTAATTATTTGTTAGTAGTGCTTGAAGTAACTTAGTTCAGTGATAATAATGATTTTCTGAGCTGTGCTTTTGTATGAATAGAAATAAATTGAAAATAAATAAATAAATCAAGTTCCATAATAGTTATTTCAATATAGGTATTGAAGTATCACCACTTATCCATTATCAAGGCTAGTTCCTCTCTGATTATTCTTGTACCGGTATGTGGCTCAGTTATCATTTTCTCATGCGGTGTTACTTTAGCATAAATATATCAAAAATGGCTTATTCAAATATAGGTTGTTCAATTGAAGTCTATATTGAGAAGAAATCACTTATCACTCATTAATGGAATGAGTTCATGAAGTACTAATTGCTCGAATATTGCTTGGAATTATTAATGATTACTGAAATTGAATTACTTTGTGTTTTAGAAATTAATTTTAATTTCCTCTAAATTTTATGTTAATGACCAAACAATATTATAAAAGTTTGGTCAGAATTTGACATTTATGAAAAAATGATTTCTTGATAAGGCATTTTCCTCTTACCATTTGAGAATTATTATTTCATAAAAAATGATGATAAAATAATTATTGATTAAGGTCCAAAATACAACCTAAGTTACTCATTAATCAGGATTTAACATTTATGGAAAAAAATTTCTTGATAATGCATTTTCCTCTTACCATTTGAGCATTATTCTTCAATAAAAAACGTTGATGATATACGGTTATTGACAATATATCTTGCACAATATAGCTATATTAATTCTCAGTATACTCAGTTAACAATATATTGGGATGATGTTGATAGATTTTTAATATGTAATACTTTAATAAGTAACTTATAGTAACATATCAATAGATTTAACAAATGTTTAATGCTTTAATAATATTATTGTTCTACTAAAACTGTATTACATTCCGTATTTTATGTTGTATTTATACGGTACGCAATAGGTTTTCTAAAACCTAGCATTTTAATAACTATCCAAAAATAATCTTAGCTTATTGTTTATTGAATTGAAGTCAACGAATATAGTATTAAGAGCATTTGTTTGATTAAGGTTTAATTATTTTAAGACTCCACAAATTTCATTGTAAGATCTAGTTATTATAAAATTTGATAATGAAAACGCACATCAGGATCACCTCCATTATGACTGTTTGCGGCGTTTATTTTGGTAATTTGAAATTGAAATTAGGAATGGTTTAGACACAGGTGTCTCAATGTACAAGAGGTGACTATTTGTTATTTATGAAAAAAACTGTTGATAAGTTTTCTGACAAATGTAATCAAATAAAGGCCATCGAGGTATACATTACTGATATTTGCTCATGCTGATATTAGGTGATCAGCAGTATCAAGCTTAAAAATTTAATCCACTTTGAATTTGAAAAATATATCCTTCACTGAAAGTTTTTAGTATTTGAGAATAATTCTTTGTATTCATAATACTTGATGTATCGATGTAGGGTTTCCCAGCAATGAATGATTTTGATTATTTAAATTAGATTCCATAAAATTGAAGTCTATATTATTGGAATTATTCTTTACCGTTCAACCTATCCCAATGATAATAATTGGGTTTGCAGTTTTTGGGCTCAATTCATACGATACCATTTTGCAGCATTACCGGAATCTTCTCAATAATATTATTTTCTGTATATTTAATCAGAGACAATGTATTATTAATAATACATTGTCTCTGATTTAATCTTCAAGAATTGTAAAATTTTAGGATTATATTATTTATTCCATTTACAATTATATGAATAATATAATCTTAAAATAATTATTTTTTAAATGTGTCCATTTTTCTGAATCAACTCTTTGAGATGTTAGAACTTTTTCAGTTCACGATATAATTTTAAGATCAATTAACTTTTTAGGATTAATTTTCTATCCAGAAACATTTTTAACAACCAACATCACTATGAAATTGAAACATCGCAGTTCAATATAATTATGCTTTAAATATTTATCTACCTGATTTATCCACATTTTAAAACTTTCAAGCCTACATTCATCTAACACAAAACATCACTGACAAATGAAATTGATGAAATTTATTCATTTAATACTAGCTGTAGATGTAGATGATTATTTGTTGGAAATTGAAACCAAGCGCACGAATAACATTATTTCATGAAATCCATTTACCACAACTACTGACTTTGAATTTGATAAGCTAGTATTCTCTGACTTCTCTGATTTTCATTTCACGTCCAAGATTTTTTATGGAAAACCCTGTCCATTAGAAATAAAAATCATATTCTAAACATAACTCTTAGTTGTATTTTTTAGAAGACAATGAATTTTCAATCTCAAAGTTATACTTAATGATCGTAGCCTATAGAATAGAGATGAATTAATACAATTATTATTGTACTTTTAAAACAGAACACTTTGCTCATTATAGGGAGCAAACAGTTGATATTTGGCTATAAAACTTATTATAGTCTGATAATAATGGAATTATTGAAGATATCTGGCAATATTATTAATTTCAAAAAATAGTTGCAATATTTAACTAGTTTAAATCTAAGAATAATTTTATCTATATCAATAATGTATGAGATTGGCGGTCAAAAATTGTAACCATCTGTTGTCATTGATTTTATAAATTATGCAATTAAAAATTCAATGCCATGTTCAATATAATCGATAATTGTGTTAAAATTATAAATTATTCTCGTAATGTATGCTAGAAGATGTTTGATAGAATATTATCTCTAGAAATGAGCTTGAGACATAATTGAATATCAATTATTATTGTTCAATAAAACCTGGTTTGTTCAAAATTGTCAATCGAATTTAATAATATTCCCTAGAATAAACTTATCGAATCAAAATTATTCTAACTTCTCAGGTAATATTTTCAAATAATCTTGCAACATGAAATGATATTTTTTATTGAGTCGAATATATTGGTTTATTAAAACAAAGTATTGAAAATGAATACATCAAAATGTTCATCTCATTTTTCGATTTTATGAATGAAAAATAATGTCACGCATGTGGCCTCCCCTACTGCGCTGGCACGCATCAACTCTTTCCATAAATAATCCACTATTAACTGTACGAGTTTCCACTTCCATTACCATTTATCATTGATCATTAATCATTATTTATTCAAAAATACATTTGAGTGAGTGCAACAGGCTCATGCCCTAAACTGCTCCTCTGCCAATTTTTTGTCATGTTTACACCGGAATTTTAATAACATTTTTGAATAACGTAATATTATATTTATATAGACTTATATATTATATACCTTATTATATAAAAGCTATTAAAATTCCAGTGTAAACGTGGCTTTATACTACACAGACCAAAACAAGGTTATGTTGAAATCACAAAACTATAATATTACAAATTCCCTCTTCAAGAAAATGTCCACCTGAAACAATTCAGAATTCTGATGTCAGTCACTACAAAGTGACAATAATACACCGAATAGTTCGTTTAAAAGATTTCAATATTTTTTTACTCACTTTCAAAATTTTGACCTGAAAAAACTACCGTATTGATAACCCTAATTAACGATTCGATAACCCGCCGAATTTCCTCCTTCAAGTTATTGATCTTTCGGGGGTTTCCCAATAACCTACACCAATAATGATTTCAGATGACCTCAAATATGAAAGTGAACAATAAGGCGTTAAGTCATACGACCTTGGTGACCAATTAGCCAATTACATCGGTATGGTACCGTTTATCGGCACAGAGAAGGAAATTATTTCCTTAAAAATGTATTTCCTTCTCTGTGATGCGTGCCTACACATGCAGTAGTATGATAATAAGTTACATAATTTTTCATGCATAAAATCGGAAAGTGAGATAAACATATTTATGTATTTATTTTTAAATTTTCGTTTGAATAAACCTCTCAATATCACTAGCAGTTCGTAATGGAGAGCAAAATAGATAAATAAAGAATATTCAAAAGAATATCACCCTAATCGATGAATGCTCGAAAAATAGGCATTTCCTCATTTGATAGGCCATGATAAATATCTAATAAAATGCAATATTGGAGTTTCTTTTCAAAATTTCCAGAGAAAGGGCCCCTGGACCTTCCGCTTGGCTGAGGGGGAACACAATATCGGGGGACCGAGCTCCGCTCTGAAGCCTTGGCTGCACTGCTGGATAGTTGCATAGGGATTAGAATTGGATTGCAATTATTTACACCTCTTGAATAGGAAATTCCTCATTACAAATTGGAAATAATATAATATAAACTGAATGACGAGTGCTGCGAATTTCGAAAAGCCATAATCATACATAATAATATTACTACATAATTTGTATAAGACTATACACCAGAGTAGCCTATTAGCGATTTGTATATTTTTCCAAAAAGAAGCATTGAGATTAAAAAATAGAATTTTTTATATTTGGCATACCGTAAATTTTCACATTCCCCAAGCTCATATCCATTCTATTATTGTATATCTCCCCTTTTTTCATACAAAAGCGGATCATTTAGTATTTAATAGTAGGCTATTATTATCATCAATATTTGTCTTTGATGCAATAATGCACTGGTGGCTCGTACTCACGAAACAGATGAAGTGCCCGTATCTTTTACTGTAAAGCACTTCACCTGTTTCGTGTGCACGAGCCGTCAGTGCAATAATGGTATTGTTCTACAAAATGACTGTAGGCATAGCTTCCTTTAATAGAAGGAAGCTATGCTGTAGGTGTCACTCAATTGAACAACTTTTACCCGGTTAGAATGAGGCAGACAACTACAACAAAAAATTCTTATCAAATTCGATTATCTTCATAGAATGAGGCATGAAAGAAGCATGCTACTCAATAAAAGTGGGTACCGTATATAGTACAATAGTAGCTTATTGCAACTGTGGAAGGTGGAACGCGCACAGTTGAACATGTCATTTGAAAACCAGCTGTATCGGTCTACACAATCCCCCCACCCCTGATTAATTGGTATATAGGATAGCTTGAGTGAGGGATTTTTACTCCAAATTAGTGGATAGAAGCCGGTTGTTCTTGGCATTGGCCGTGTCTAATATCCTTCAGCAGTTACAGTAATCAACTCTTATTCGATGAATTTATATATCCTCTATTACTAAAAATGTAAATTGTGATTAGTTAAAATTTGTGTTTGAATTGAGTCTATGATCTTTTGCTGATCTCGAAAGTTAATAATCTCTTAAAACTGTTTCAAAGTTAACAGTTGATTGATCTCTTTTGGGGCCGTTTTTAAATTCACTTTATTTGATTATTAATTTAATTGGTTTTGAAAAATTTTCCTCTCAAACATGTTGCTGAACTCTTTGCAACTTCTACTGGCAGCTTTGATTCTTGTTGTTCTACCTACTGATACCCGGCAGCATCAAAATGAGGTGGGTCTTTCTAAGAATTTTATGAATTTATAATATTATTTAAAATATTTTTCATCCCATTTATAACTTTATAACTAAATATTATAGCTTTTTATTTTTATATGTTGATTAATGTACTTCAATTTCGTATAGTCTATATTCTTCCTGATAATCTATTTAAAGGCCCAAGACTTGTTGATAAGGGACATCCATTTCCAACCAAAATTTATTTATTTACAAAGAAGATTTATGACATTGGCTCTAAAATTGCTTTTTGGTTCATGACTTATATTTGCGTTAATTTCATTACTGTTTACTGATAACAAAATAATCTTCAATGGAGCTTAATTAGTTGAATCATTGTGTTCTAGAATTCATCTAAAATTAAAAGAATTAACATCTTATCGTAAATTAATTGTTTTTCTATAGGCTTTGATATAGGCAATATATTATTGTTTTCCAATATAATATATTATATTGTTTTTATATTTGATGAATGGAAGTAAAAGGTACCTAAAATTGATGATAAACGTTACAACTAATTCAAAAAATATGTTTTGCATAAAAAATCATATTTCATATCAATTGAATCTTCAAATTAATGTCAAAATATAAATTTTTTAAAGAGAATAAATCATTATTGTGCCTTTCTCACATTGGAAGCAGTGATTTTCTGCAGTATGTTTGAATGAATTTTGACTATTTATGTGATTGAATTTCATTCCTTATTTCATGTATTTTTATCCAACAAATTAATAAATTTATACTTACAAAACAATGCTACGGTAAAATGTGGTGAGAAAATAATAATTATTTTTAAAAATACAGCCTTTTAAATACCGACGACTCTAAAGCCGCGTATCGACAGTCCGAGGCATGTGCCGCGATTGCCTCGCGGTACAGTCTGTTGACGCAAAAAAGACCCTCTGGTAAGATGGGAAAATGACTCTAGCTCAGTCAATATCTGTTAAATAGTCTCGACGATCTGTTCTACAATTTGAAACCACATTTATTATTTTTTAATCAATATTGACCGAGCTAGAGTCATTTTTCCATCTTTCCAGAGGGTCTTTTTTGCGTCAACAGACTGTACCGCGAGGCAATCGCGGCACATGTCTCGGACTGTCGATATGCGGCTTTATAGTCGGCCGGGTTGGCCGAGTGGACTGGGGCGTTACAATCTTAAAATAAAATAAATAATAAATAAAAATAAAAAATACTTTATTTTGAATACTTATTCAGTCCGCTAGCGCTAAGCGGTCGCGGGTTCGAATCCCACCTCATAAATCACCCTTGCACACTTCATTATCCATGCACAAGTAAAATTGAATACGTATGTGGGCTTCATCCGCAATAAAAAAGTATAATATGATAGGTGATAATATTATTGATAACATTGATCATTTTGTTGTCATTTATTTGAAGGCAACTGCTGATAACAGTATTGCGTTGGCAAAAAAGAGCAGAAGTTTCTCAGTCGATTATAAGAGTGGACAATTAATGAAGGATGGAGAACCATTCCGATTCTTTTCTGGATCAATTCACTACTTTCGACTGCCCAAAGCCTATTGGAGAGACCGGCTTCTCAAAATGAAAAACGCCGGGCTCAATGCAATAACAACGTAAGTGAATATTATATTACTACTTATGAAAGTTTAGCCTTAATTTATTATTTGGGAATTATTGTGTCTGATGGATATTTTACATGGGTACCGTATTTTCCATTTGTCGCAGACATGTAGTGACCTACTACAGTCAGTCCAAGCAAAGAAGACATTCTGGCAAGATGGGAGAATGACTCCTGCTCGGCCAACATTGGTTAATAAGCTTTGAATTTGGTCTCAAACTGTCGAAAACTTTCTGCTCTACCATTTGAGACCAGATTTATGATTTTTGAACCAATATTGACTAAGCTGGAGTCATTTTTCCATCTTGCCAGAATGTATTTTTTATTCTTTCACTAGAATTGCGACTTGGTTTCCAAGTATTTTAAGCAAAGGATGAATATGAGTGATGATGAAGGTTTAAGATTTAGGTTATATGTCTATCCACAATGTCCACTTTCACTTAATATTATAATTTCTCACTTCCAAAAATATTTTATCACAAAAAATTCCGATAAAAGTCCACTTTTAAGTTCCAGAAATAAGCAAGATTAACCATAGGATTTCATTATTATGGATTCACTTTAAAAATTTTCAGCAAATTAAAACAAACTCACTAGTATCTAGTCATATTCTTTGCTTAAACAGTTTACAACAAAGATAATCTACTTCCAAGAGTATTATCCAAGTTACTAAACATTAAAATTAAATATTATCAAGTAACAACGCTGATTTTTGTGCTATTTTTCATCAGATACGTGGAGTGGAGCCAGCATGAGCCAACGTTGGGTGTTTATGAGTTTAGTGGTGATCTGGATTTGATCGGATTCATCGAGCTTGCTCACAGCTTAGGCCTACTGGTTATTCTGAGACCAGGTCCTTACATATGTGCCGAGAGAGATTTGGTGCGTTACAATACAGTAAATACTTGAATATGATGATAAAATAATCCAAAGGAAATAAAAGAGGTTCAAATATTTGTTCACAATATTATTTAGAATATTAAAAATATTTCAGTACAGCACCTTATTCAAGTATCTAAAATATTTTCGTACTGTAAGATAAGTACTGTTTAGAATAATTATAGTGTGATAAAATATTATTCATGATATGAGAAATCATTCATAATATATATAGTTTCCATGCATATTAAAAAAATTAATCATCCATCACAATTAATCATACTTAAATACTCTACGATACCTTCTTAAAGATACTGAACCACCATTTATAATATTTAAGAAAAGAGGTACTTTGTTTTACATAAAAGTATTTGAATATTCTAGCCTATATAATATCATTTGAAGTCTGTAAATACTTATTCAAAGGAAAGTACAAACAGTTGTGTGCCAGCAAATTTCTTTAGAATGTGTAGCCTATGCAAAATAATAATAACAAAATCCTTTTTTATAGAAATAAATATTGAGAGGGGTCTGAGATTTTAATTAATTCAATTCAAATCATTGGTAGAAGCCCTAAACAAATTCAACATATTATTATCATACAAAAAAAATGTATACCTGTTGTTTGGAATTTAGTGAACCTAATTATATTTATAACTCAATAAGTCAATAACACACAATGGGGAAACAAGTTCATATAACTTGAATGCTGAAACTGCATACATTCATTTTTCAATGGTTTGTTAGGTAATCAATGGACTCTAAATCAAGTTGGAAGAGGTTTCTGAGGGAATTTAACATGTAGAAAAAATTATTTCCTACAATTTGAGCCCAAAAACCGGTTCTTATCTTGCTCCAAATTATAATTTATTTAAAATACTACAATATTATAATACATATCATGGAATATCATTAAATTTGTAGAATTTTTGTAATAACTTTTTTATTACCGGTATCAATAATTGAATGTTATTACACTTTCAGGGAGGTTATCCTTCATGGCTCTTCACTCTACACCCTGACATGGCTCTCAGAACTAGTGATCCAAGTAAGTAGTTTTCATTAAAATTATTATAATTTTATTATTGTAAAAGTAATGTGGAAATTTCAGTAAATAAATATATTGTAATATTCTTCTATGGATTTGAATTATATTTTTGCATTTGTCTTTGACGAATATGTATGAATTGACTGAAAGAGACTAGGTGAGAATATAGTTTTAAAAAATCACGGATTCTAAATACGTATATTAGTCTGTACAAGGGAAGAAAAGACGTTCTGGCAGGATGGGAAAATGACTCCAGCTCGGTCAATATTGGTTGTAAAATTATGAATTTGGTCTCAAGTTGTAGGAAACATTCTGATCTATAAATGGAAACAGAATTTATAATTTGAATCAATAATGACCGAGCTGAAGTCATTCTCCCATCTTGCCAGGATGTCTTCTTTGCTTGGACAGACTAAAATACCGTAGTCTATGTATTTCGAGTGTTTATAAATCAGGAAAATTATGATCATAGTGAGTGTTTCGAAACCTTAGACTGCAGGATAACTTTATACTTTTGAATAAATTGGTTCTCCTGATTTCTGATTCCTGAATAAATTTTATTGATAGGAAAAATTATATTTAGGTATAGGCTAACTGCCTATTCTTAAATTTTTTGATTGCTTGTAAAAATTGAAACAGGGATAGATTTGGGAGAAATCCTGTTGTACTCTTCATGTAGTGATTAAATAAATTATTATTATTATTATTATTTCAGATCACAAAAAATATGTAAAAAGATGGCTTGATCATTTAATGCCTAAGATCGTGCCTTTGCTGTATGGAAATGGTGGACCTGTCATCATGGTCCAGGTAAGGAAATAAATTAATCATGAAATTAATAAATAATGATAGGATAAGTAGATTAATAAAATCAGTTTTTACAATCAATTAATGATACAAATTTATGAAAATTGAATAATTTATTACAAGATGCTATTCTTGTGGATCTGAATTAGCTCAATGGATTTTGATCCACTTCAAAATAATATTCAGTTATATATTAAGTAACCGTACATTACTACAATTTATGGACAATTGACTTAAGATAAATTATATTATGAAAAAAAAATTTTCTTAGTAGTCGTTTACTTGAAAATATTTTTGAATGTGATATAATCAGAACAATTTTTGGGGGATCAACCATTTATCACTCTTTACTCAAACATAAAAAAATGTAGAATAAAACATTTTTTAAGGGTGCTGTGATTCATTATGTCATTGATTTTTCGGGAGATATAAAACTTGATATTTATTTATTTATTTTATTTATGTACAAATATACAAGACGAGGAAAGAAAAAACAGGCTATTGTCCAAAACTTCTTCTATTCCTAATTCAGTAACATTATAATGTATTGACATCATATTAGGCCTAATCATGATCCAGATAAATAATATAAGTTGCTTATTGTAGAAAACTGAACAAGAACAAATTCAATGAAGATTATAGGAAATAACACAATTTTCAACAAAAAACAATATGCTACAAGAGAACCTTCAATAAATTATAGTAATATATTCATTTTATTTGTTTAAAAAATGTTGATTTTTGTAAAATGGCATGATTTCACAACGGTTGAATTTATTGGCTTTCCAAGATTTTAAAATTGATTGGCAAATCAATTATCAATTTTTTATGGCTGGGATGGCTTATCACCGCTCCGACATGATTGCACGTTCCTAGTGATAAAATCATGAGTTTTTGTTCACCTGAATAAATACGTTAAATTTATGTAATTGTATGTTATTGAAGGTGGAAAACGAATACGGCAGCTACTATGCTTGCGACAGAAACTATACGGTGTGGCTGAGAGATGTGTTCAAGTCGTTTGTGAGAGATGACGCTGTCCTGTTCACCACTGACGGAGGGGGTCCTGAATACCTCGAGTGCGGCGTTATACCCGATGTACTGATAACCGTCGATTTTGGACCTAGTAAGTGTAAACAAATCTTATTTTTTCATCAGCAGAGTTGATTTTGGACCTAGTAAGTATCAACAAATCTTATTTTATGGTGGGGTTTTTATCAGCAGAGTCAATTTTGGACCTAGTAAGTGTAAACAAATCTTTTTTCATTAGTAGTTAATGGTCTGATATCATAGGGAATTGCTACCAACATTAGCTATAGGGGTCAAAATGTGTAATAAAATACATTAAAATAAAATACATTTTATATAGTAACTTTGTGTGGTAAATTTATAAATTCAAAATACTATACATATATTCAATATTAACTTTCTATAATACAATTTTATTTTCAAAATGATACCTCCTATACTATACAATATGTGTGGAGGTTAATTGCTGCCTATAATCATTTGCTTTGAATTTTATGTTAGTTTCATTTATTTTGCGTGGTGAACAATCAGAAACGTGTATTTCTGATTATATATTCTGCATTACCGTACGTGTAAATGAGAAGATTCCATTAAATTTTGTGACAAGGTAACTCATTCATCCGCTGGAACAGGGAGGTACGGTAATTGGATTCAATAGATTTTTAAAACGAAAAATACATTGATATTTTTACAAATCTAATACAATCATAGTCTCATCTAAATTCGGGAGTGAAAAAGTGAGGACTGTTTTTCCACTTTCAAATAATTAAATGATTGTTTTGTATAATTCCTCAATAAATAATACCACTATTAAAGCAAAATCATATAGTTTTCTTTATTGTGGAAAAATACCATTTCTCATCACATTCAATCAATTTCCAAAGTGGTATTGACAACAACACAATATTTTTATTATGGAGGAATAGCACAACTCTACAATGATTTCATGTGCGTGGGTAATGGATAAATGGATTTTAAATGCAATTATTGAACGAGCGTTAGATGGGTATTACACGATAATAGTTCTATGACATATTTCTATTATCAAACATCTGTGATGATGAAATATTACCGTGTAATGAACCAATATGTAAGCTATCAATATGACTCTACAGAGTGTTCTGAAAAGAACTAACTCATGTACTATCACGGTGTTCTTCATCGTGCTAAAACTAACAGAACATGTCATTGGCAAAACACCGAATTCTTCTTATTAGCTTCTTAGTCCTGTAATCCGCCAATCTATTATTTTAAGACTTTCCATCATACCTAGATAATGGATAGAATCTACACGAAGTTTCAATATAGTATGTAAGGTTTTCAGGAAAAAAATAAGGGAAAGTTATTACATGCATATTTGTGAATTTTTTAGAATTGTTCAATTATTAGATCTACTCTGAATTCAGTCAAGTCGTCTTGAACAAGTTGGCCTACGTTTTTATTGGTGCATTGGCGGCAGCAGAGTTGCGGATAATGATGTATCAAAATATACCATACATAACTACATCCTCACAAAAAGGAATCAATCAGTATTGAATAAATCTAGGTATCGTGTTAGTATGATTTGGGGTTCATATTTTTAAATAATTAAAGCCATGAGTTGGCTTTGAGAGTTTGCACGCGAGTTCTTCAGCCCATGGGGTTCACTAGTTAGCAATGAAAGAAATCAATCACAAATAAGACAAATCAAATTATTCATATCAAATATATATGTTCCCCTACATATAGGAATACCTGAGTGGGGCCACTTCAATAAATCATTAATAATATAAGTTAATATTGCTTTAGTAGATATAGATTGATAGCTTTAATCATTTCAATTGCAGACTCCGATGTTGACCACGCATTCAATGCAGTGAAGAATGCGGGCCAGACCAATGGTCCATTCATCAACTCGGAATTCTATCCGGGATGGCTGACCAGGTGGAATGAATCACCCAGCTCCGTGCAAACAGAAGACATAGTCAATGGCATGAGGAACTTGTTCGCATATGGCAATAATACGTCTTTCAATTTCTTCATGTTTTTCGGAGGAACGAATTTCGGATACACGTCTGGTAATCTAGTATTATAATTCAAGTATGAACTAATCCAAAATTTACAATTATTATTTTTTGTTTGTTTTAAGCTTTCAGAATATATAAGCATAGATCCTAAAGGATAGTTGAACGTCAACTATGCCTTTCTCCATGATATTAGGCTATTTTATTAGGTTTATTAGTGATTAAAGAGTTCCAAAAAAGTTCCACAGCCGATATGATCCCCAATTCCCATAATGTGATATTGTGATTTTATACACAGCGATAGAAATTTTGGTAAAGTTTTTCTGATTACATAGAGCCAAAACATAAGAAAGAACACTGAAAGCACAAGTACCGGTACATGTTTAAGACATCATACCTTTTGTTAGCTGCAAGAGCAAATAAGTCTCAAAGCCGAATTACTTAATACAGGACTGTAAGTCTCTTCATAATCAATACCCCTTTGTTGCTCAAAACCCCTGGCTACTAATCGAGCTTTATTATACCTTCCATTTTCTTTTACTGCAAAAACCCAGCTACTACTGATAACCTTAGAATTAACCTCTTCTGAATTAATCTCCACCCAAGTTTCATTTTTGATCAACGAATTTTTCTCTTCCTCAAAAGCTTGGTTCCATTTTTCGCTATCATGACCTGCAATTGCTTCTGTATAAGTTAATAGCACATATATGTGCTATTACTTATATACCTATGCGATGATTATGATCATCGAATTTCTTTGGCATTTTCCTGACACGAGTTGGTCTTCCCCCCACCCCTCTTCTGATGAACTACTTTCATTAACTTCTTCCTGATAGTCAGGAAGAACTACAGGTAAGTTACTTCCAATTCAGGTTCATTAATTTCTACATTTCCTATGTTTTGCATGATATTATTGTCATATTTGGGAAAAATTATAGTATTGTCACATTTTGGGGAGTCTAGCACTACATCAACTTTATCATTGCTATTTGCAAAAATAATTTCTATCAAAATTTCAACTTTCTTATTATTGTTAACATAAATTCTATAACCTTCGGATTCTTCACTGTATCCTAGAATATTCCCTCCTTACTTTTAGCATCCCACTTGAGCCTTTTCTCTTTTGGAATATGTGCCCATACCTGTCAGCCAAAAACCTTGAGTTCATTAATATTGGATGAATCATTTGACCACAATTCATATATGTAGTTTTCCCCTCTACTGTACTTGTCCCAGTCCTATTTAGAGTAAAAACAGCTGTATTCACTGCTTCAGCCCAAAATATTTTATCAAGTGATTTTGCCTGCATCATTGTCCTGGCTGCTTCTACAATAGTTCTCATTTCCCTTTCTGCCCTACCATTATGTTCAGGAGTACCCTATAAACTATACTTTTCTGATGAGAAATTTCTTTCATTAGAAGTAATTCATTAACCTTTTCATTAATAAATTCTGTACCATTATCAGACCTTATAGCTTTTATATCTTTACCAGTCACCCTCTTTTACTACAGAGTAGGCTAATCTCATCATATATACCTACATTAGGGATATGATTAAGAATATAAAAATAAAATAATTTGTTTTGTAACATTTTAGGAGCAAACTGTGACGATTCTAGTGGCTACCAGCCTCAGTTGACATCTTATGACTATGACGCACCTATTACAGAGGCTGGAGATTTGACACCAAAATACTTTGCCATAAGAGATGCACTGAAAAATGTGAGTATGCCTGATCAAAATATTCTTCTCATTGAGTAATCATAGCTTAGGCCTACTCAAAATAAATTATTTACATGACAAATAGTTGTGGTTTTATATTCAAAATAAAATGATTCCAACAATTCAACGATTAGCATGCCAGTTTACAGCTATTTTGGACTGTCAGTTTATCCATCCACTTTTTGTCTGTCACTGATTCACTGATTATTCACAGTTAATTGAAAAATTTCAAAAATCATTGATCAGAATGCAGTTTAACAGCTGTTATTGGATTCCCAATCTACTCACAGTTATTATGACTGTCACAATCCAAACTGACAGTTCAGACTGTGATAGTTAAAGAACTGTAAGTGGATGAAATAACCGGCAGTCCAAAACAGCTGTTAACCAGCTGTAAAACAGCTGTTGATCGTTTGACAATCAGCTGTGAACAATCAAACTATCAAACTGTCAGTGGGTGTAGACCTTACAATTGGATGATGGTTCATTAAGCGCCCTGTACATGGGGATTGTAGTGTCGGCAAGTCACATAACTTACCTGTAGCCAATCACAGCTGTTCTTGTTTGATTCAATAACAAAACAAAGCCTGTGATTGGCTACAGATATTCAACTGGCCGACATTACTGTCCCCGTGTACAGCATGCTTAAGGATTGTATTGTCGGCCAGTTATATAAACTTACCTGTAACCAATCACAGAGCTGTTGTTGTTTCACTCAATAACAGGACAAAAACTGTGATTGGCTACAGATATTCAACTGGCCGACACTACAATCCTTATGTTCAGGGCGCTTTAGGAAGTAAATTTAAATTCAATGCTATTTAGTTTATGATCCACTCTCATAACACCAGAAGCAGAGAGACAGTGAGAAATCCATGTGGGTATCCCCCACAGAAAGTAATTTTTTCCAGGCAAGTCCACAGTATTCATACAGGTATGGTCAAAAAAAGTAGCCTACACCGCGTTACCAAGAGAAATTCGAGAACTGACAAATACCGTTACCATTGCAGATTTCAGGAATAAATTTAAGTTGTGGTTGAAAATGAAGTGTTTTTATGATGCATCAATAATTTTAAACTGCAATATTATGTGATAGGATATTCCATGAACAGTGAATAAATTTCAAGCACTTTTGAATTTTTTAACTGACATAATTACAATTTACACTTCTATCAGAGATGTTGTGGAACTTATCTATAATTTAGGTAAGTGGCAACAAAGGTTGTCAGATCATCCACAGTTTTGTTTACACTTACCTAGGTAAAGTACATAAATAATGACACTTTTCCTCGTTCCTTTATTGTTTTACATATATAACTTGTGCTGAATTATTGTATTTATTGCAATACATAGGTATTAAATTGAATTAAAATTATTCAATAATTTTCTATTCTTTGTTTCAGTACACCGTATTGCCAAACATGACAAGCGTATTATTGAATTTCACGGCAAAAGCCAACTACGGTACGGTGAAACTGGAGAAAGGTGTGTCGTTGTTCAATGTCACGCCGAGGATGCCAATGATAGTCAACCGTCAGGACCCCATGTCTTTCGAGAGTTTGAACCTGCGCAATGGATTTGTGCTCTACACACACATTTTGCATGAGGATGAGTTGGCCGATCCCTCGCAACTCTACGTGCCTGGTCTCAGGGACAGAGCTATTGTTTTGTTAGACAAGGTGAGACAAAAGTTAATTCGGTATTGGAAAATTACAGATACAAGTTTTATCAAGTACAAGAGCAATAAATTATATAAATCATCAATTTTTTTGATTTTCAGGTACCAGTGGGAATTTTGAGTAGGTTCCGCAGCATCTATTCCATGCCACTAATGGCGAGACCCGGGCAAGAACTTGGTCTCCTTGTTGAGAACCAGGGCCGCATCAACTACGGAACTTACATGAATGACATTAAAGGCATAGTCTGCAGAGTCCTGCTAAATGGAAGAGAATTGTACGGATGGAGTATGCCGACCTATTCACTGGACAATATTCAAGAAATTGAGAGCATTGCACAAAAGCTGGATGCAGAAAACTATGATGTGAAGCCGCCCGCCTTTTATACGGGCACCTTCACCATTGAACACTCAGGAGATGCACTTGCCAAAGATACCTATTTGAATTTACAAGGATGGGGGAAAGTGAGTACCATATGAATTATTATAATCATCATGGTTTGAAATGAACTTTTAAACTCGAGTGGTTTTAACTTTGCTGAAATTGCTTGGACTGTGTATGGTTTAAAAAGCATACAGCAGTATGCAAAGCCAAATCAAATTTTGTATAATGTGTCAAATTTCATACAATTTGACATACACAATAATTTTAGTAAAATTACGAAATTTGAAAAAATTACAATTTACCATTACACTTTACAAGTAAAATTTACAAATTACAATTATTTGAATAATTTTGTAATGGAAAAAGTGAAAAGCAGACCGCCTGAATCATTGAATCATCTTCCCATCAAAACATGAATTTCTGTTCAATTTCTGATAATTTGCTCAAAAGGATTTTATAAAAATTTCATTGCTTTTATGGAACATGAATATTCTTTTTTTATAGATGTATCTTACGACTACTATTGCCCAGTCTAGAAATGAACTCAAACTGATTAATTGATCAATAATGACAAACTAATATAATATGATTATTCATTTTTCACAGGGAATGGCTTTCATCAACGGCTTCAATCTAGGCCGCTATTGGGTGACAACAGGTCCTCAAGTGACTCTCTATGTGCCGGGAAGTATACTGAAACCAACCAATGTACTCACTCTATTCGAGCTGGAAACTGAGAACCAAGGACTGCTTGCTGAATTACAGGACTACAGCGTTTTGAATATGACCACTCCTCATCTGGGACAATACGACCAAACGTGTCAAATGCAGTGTCAACGAGTTTAGTTACAGATAATAGCATTCCAAGTTGAAATTGTTTCGGAAGTAGAACATTTCTGATTAGTTTTTGTACCAATAAATTTAGGATCAAGGGGCTCAAAGTAGAAATAATTGACGAGCATTTATAGAATAAGTAGAATATTAAAAATCAAGGAGAATCCTATTTGCCAGATGAATAAGGGGATATTAATTCAAATCTATGAAAAACCAAAAGAAATTCTATTGTCTAGATGAATGGGCTCACACTAGAATACAATAGAATAGGCTATAATATATTTATTAGCCTCAATACCAATAGTAACTTACATCATAATTGAATTAATTCGACGTAAAGGCCAGTCAACACAATATAATTGAACAAGCGTTAGTGAGTTCCTACTTTTTTGAACAAGCGTTGGTGAGTTCCTACTTTTGACTCAACGTCAAAGTCGTTGTCCGTCTGTTCGTTTGTCTGTCTGTCTGTATGTTCGACAATAACTTTTAAACGCCTCAATTAATCAACTTCAAATTCAGAACACGCATTCTTTGAACATTTATACTGTTCCAGTTCGTGGGACAATAGAATCGACCGACTCCTTCGTCCTTTTCCAGGCGAAAAAAGGATAAGCTCTCAGCAACAATATATCTATATCTACTCCGGTATCTATTATATTTTATCACAATAATCACGGCTAGAAAAAATGTCATATTATGGTAGTTAATTTTTTTTTTTGAGAATCCATCTGATTTCAAAGAAACAGCTGATAGAATCAAATCAAGAAAACTATTCAAAAAACAGCTGTTTTCAAATCAAGAAATCTTTTCACGTGAAGTCATATGTTGATATTATTTTCAAACATGTGATAGGAGTCTATTAGGCTATTATTCAAACAGCTGACAAAATGCGGTAAATTTGAATGATGTCACGTTGAGCATTTTTCCAGTATTCTTTTTGATTTTTTTTCGTTCCATTAGAATATTTCCCATGCTTTAATACGTCAAACTAATAGTGTGCCACCCGTGTTTCACTACCAAATCTTTAAAATGCTATTGAGAGTTAAGAACATTTTATTAATGATCAATCAATTTTATCTATCCGATTGGAGATAATGTGCCATTGAATGGATTCCATACTTAGACAGAATGAATTCCATACTCAGACAGAATGAATCTCTATAAGTCTATAATACTGTTTGTCCATGGTTTAACTGTCCTTCCATTCTCCACATTTTAGAATTTACAAAATTCTATTAAATTCAATCAGTAGAACATTTATTAGAACAACTGACAAGAGGCGGAAATTTGAATTATTTTACCATTTATCTTGTATTTTTATAAAAATATTTTTGTTCAATTTAATTTCCATGCTTTGTTTGATAAGTCAAACTAATAAAATATACCACCCGTGCTTCACTATGGGATTTGAGGAATGCTATATTGAGGGGATCTTCAATATACAATTTATTCAATATACTTTGATTTGTCATCTTAATGAGAAAATCCATTCTTGAACAAAGCTTTAAAATGTTTGTCAATGGTTTTCAATTCGATAGCCAACATTTAAGAATTTACAAAAGTGCATTCAAATTAATACAAAATGCGATCAATAAAACTATATATCTACACGTAGTTTCAATATAAATATAGTATGAATCGTTCAGAGTTATTCTCTGTGATCTTTTGCAGTGCATTGGCTGCAGCGTATTTGCGGATATTTGTAATAGCAACAAATGAAAATTATGTATCAAAATTATACTGTACATAGATAATATATGCTCACAAAAAAGAACCATTCAGTAGGCCTACCTGTATTTTGTTAATATAGGTATTGGTAAGATTTTTGGTTCCTATTTTGACTATTCAAGGTACCTGACGTATCAACAAACTTGATAAAGTGAACTTGACTGCAAAATTCCATCATTAAGTTATCAAAGCCATAAGTAGACTTCAAGAGTTCTCACGCGAGTTCTTCAGCCCATGGGGCTTACTAGTATATTATAGGTACATTTCAAATTTCATGGAAATCCCCTGAGCCGTTTTCTAGATACGTGAGTTACCCTATACTTAATTAAAAACATACATACATATATATACTAATCTTTTACATACGTGCTTCAAGCTACTATCGTTCTATATACATCTCACATATGATCAGCTGAGCGTCCTCCGCGTCCTATGTCCCTTCTGTCTGAATCGGTCCTACTACGGTTTAAAAGAACTATTAGCAAGTCGAGGACTGGGTTTTAGTTGACAAAATAGGGAAAAATGAATCACGATGGTTTTCATCCAATTTTTGAAAGTTAAAAAGAAATATAATTTGGAATAGCCTACTTCTTACCTATTTAGTACCTGGAGAGGGAAACAAGGATATGTAGGGAAGGCTTAGGTAGGTACCAAACATTTCATAACTTCCGTTAACATAACCAAAACATGGTTAATTATGTTTGGTTAAACATAACCAAACTTCCGTTCAGGAGATATGGGCAATAAAAGATTTCAATTTACACCTCATTACAACTTGAAAATTGAACGGTACCGTACCGCCATCATCTGAACAAGTCCTGCGAATTTCGCGAAACTTATATTATAAGCTATATAATATTCTTGTTCTTCTTTCCAAAGACTATCATGTATAACTTACATCATAGTATGAGCTATTTGTATATTGTCTGAGATTTCAAATGAAAATAATAATAATATTATAATTAGAATTTGTTGATACCGGTACCGGTATATTATTATCTAGCATAATAATATCTAGCATAATAAGCTGAACACATAACTATTCTATATCTGTACATAGGGTTAAGTGTAATAGAGGAGGACCTGCGAGTCCTAGCTTCGCTTTACTATTATGAAAGACAATAAATAAATCAATATATCTCCGCTATTTCAAACAATATTTGTTTTTGATACAATTAAATAATAATAGGCTGATACTACTACTCAATTGAACAACTTTTTCCCTGATAGAATGAGGCAGACAACAACAAACAAACAAACAATAATTCTTATCAAATCTAATTACTATCTCCATAGAATGAGGCATGAAAGAAGCATGCCACTCAATGTAATAAGTTTAAGTTGCAACTGTGGATTGTGGAAGGTGGAACGCGCGCAGTTGAACATACCATTTGAAAACCAGCTGCAGCGATCTACACAATCCCCCCACTCCTGACCAATTCGTAGGATCGCTAGACCGTCAGGAATTTTTACTCCATTCAATGTAAATTAGTCGATAGAAGCCGGTTGTTCTTGGCATTGGCCGTGTCTAATATCCTGCTGGCGCTTCCATCACAGTGATACGGTAGTGCTCAACTCGAAACAATAATCTTATTTGATAACTTCATTCACTAAAGATGTAAATTGTTGTGTTTAGGCTACTTTTAGAAAATTATTGTTTGAATTGAGTCTCTAATGATTTTTTGGTAGTATGTTTCAAATTGAACATCAAATTATCTCTTATTGGTATAATTATTTCTAAATTATGAATCTCTTGAAACAGCTTCAAAGTTAAATTGATGTCTTTTGGGACCGTTTTCAAATTCACCAGTTTATAGCCAAATTAGTTTTGAAAGATTTTCTAATCAAGCATGTTTACAAACTCTTATCAACTTCTACTGGCAGCTTTGATTTTTGTTATTCTGCCAACTGATACATGGGAGCATCAAAATGAGGTGGGTCTTTCTACAAATTTTATGAATTCAAAATGTTTATTTAAAAAAAAATTTATCCAAGCTAAATTTTCAAAAAAATCAATCAAATTTATTCAGAGAAACTTAATTGATTTTTGGTACTCCATATTCAGTAAATTTACTGTGTAGTAGAATTTTATTATTTTTTAAATTAAAGATTTTTCCCATTATAATTTACCGTAGCTTAAACAGTTAACTGTTTGATATAACATAACGGAAATGGGATAGAAGTTATATACACCGTATAGTCTTCCCAAGCAAAGAAGACATTCTGGCAACATGGGGAAATGACTCTAGCTCGGTCGATATTGGTTGAGAATTCATAAATTTGTTCTTCAATTGCAGGAAAAATTATTATCTACAATGTGAGACCAAATTTATAGTTTTTGAACCAATATTGACCGATCTGGAGTCACTTTCCCATCTTGCCAGAATGTCTTCTTTGCTTGGACAGACTAAAGGCCTACCTGTTACGGAATCTGTTGCTCACCAGAAAGACTACGGTATCTAGCATATAATTTATTAATGGATTAATGATAAAGAAAGACGAACAAGAAAAATTTCTAGGCGATTTTTGTATTTCGTTTACAGTAGCCTACCTACTAAATCACTATGATACCTATTACAAAATTATTGACACATTTAAAATTTAAATATTTGGCCAGAATGGAATATGTTGATAGCTTTAAATTCGTGGCTTATATTGTTCCTTTTTTCTCAAACAATATTTGACTTAGAAGACTTAATTGTACCGAGTAGTCATTTCAAAACAAGACAATACCGTACCGTGACATTCTAATTAATTGATATTGCTTTTTGGTTCATGACTTCAAATTTACGCTAATTCTATTATTACTGTCTACTGATGACAGAATAATCTTCAATGGAGCTTAGTTGCATTATCGTGTTCTATAATTAGTTTGAAAATTAAATAAATTGCTTTCTTATCGAAATTTATTGTTATGATAAATGGATGAAATAAAGTACAGTTCCTACCTTGAATTGATAATCAACAGGTAATTTACCATTTACAAAATGAGTGTGTCATAAAATTTGCAAAGAATTATCATAAACATAGGCCTACATAATACAAATGTTTTGAGGATGGTAAATAACTGCGCCTTCCTTATCTCATTGGAAGGCAAAGTAATTTTCTGTACAATCAATATGTTTTTATGTTCAGTTGAATTTCTATTTTTTTAAAATCTACTGAAAAATAGTAAGAAAATAGTTGTAACTTACTAAGATGTCGAAGAAATTCATTTCTTTTGCAATTTAACATTTGTGTCTATTAAGAGCTATTCTATGAATCGCATTCAAGCTCAATTAAAAATGCTCTGCCTAAATTTAATTCGGAGGTCTAGCCTATATATATAGTCGAATCAAACGCTCAATTTGTCTTTGAACAATGCTGGTCATCAAGTATAATACATAGGTATACTATAGTGGTATAGTCTGTCCAAGCAAAGAAGACCCTCTGGCAAGATAAGAAAATGACGCCACCTCATCGGTCAATATATTGGTTCAAAAAAATATCGACTTGGTCTCAAATTGTACATCAGGATGTTTCCTACGATTGGAAGCAAATCAATAATTTTTGAACCAATATTGACCGAGCTGGAGTCATTTTCCCATCTTGCCAGAGGGTGTTCTTTGCTTGGACAGACAATGTGACATGTAAGTTAGTAATATAGTAATAACATGTAGTTATATAGTTATGTAGCTAGCATAACTTACTCTGCAACTGCAATACAATACAGCAACTGCAACTGCAATACAGTACCTAGTAAATTAGTGCATTGCGGTACTGAATATTAGATATATATACTTCCTGCTGTATTCTGAAATTGAGGAAAATAGCGTATTTTCTTGCATTTTGTGCAATTTGCCAATCATTCACTACTCATCACTTCCGTGTACGTTATAGGCTTCAACTTAATACAAAAGAATTAAAGACCAGTCACGTTTCTTAACTCCATAAAATGTCATCTAAATTCAATAGTTCTAATTATAGAGACTGTATATATAATCGCATAGTTACTCTGTATTATTATACAGTATCTAAATAATACTGTATTATACAGTTTCCTATAGTTCTATATTCTAAAAAAAGCTAGAAATAAGAGATGACTTGAAAAATGTATTATTCATCTATGAAGATTGTATACTACTAATCAGAGTGTATACGACAGTTCTGTACATTCATCTATTCAATACTTATTTTCTTTTAGGGCTACTATATTTGTTAAAACTTTAAATAATTAAAATATTTTTCAAATAAAAAAGGGTACTCTAATTGTAATTATTTAAAATTTAATTCATCTATTCATTTACCGCGTTATTAAAACAGTAAAAGTCTGGGTACAGTAGGTACTTTTTTGTTATGAGTAGCCTTTAAATTCGAATTTATTGAGCGCAATAATATGATGGAACACTAACGCCTTTGATAACAAAATTTTTTATTAATTTTTTTTTCATTACAAGCATCCCACTTGCTTGCATTTTTCACTCAAGAACAAGTAGCTGACTCATTAACCTTCAAAAAACTTTTAGTAGGGTAAGGCCGGTATTACACGATAATAGTTCTATGATCATATCTGATCATATGGAAAGAGATGAAAAAATGATTTCGTATTTTCATCTCTTTCCATATGATCAGATATGATCATAGAACTATTATCGTGTAATACCGGCCTAAGAAACAGTCATGTCAAATAAGCCGGTGAGGCTTACGGTTAGGCTGCTGGTGCTGCATAAATATACATAGTTCTACATCTATATCATATGGTTTGTATATAATAGTAAGTATATAATATAAACCTAATGCCTATATAAGCTTAACCATAAGCCTCACCTTTTTGACATACCCTATAGGTGCCGGTATTTTATGATTAAAATTAGATAGGCTACCTAACTGAAAAAAATAATTATCACCTATTCAATAAAATCAAAACAATTTCCCTAAATATTCATTCATAAATTTAATAGATGATAGATAGCTAGATAGGTAGATAGATAGATAGATAGATAGATAGATGAATGCCTTTATTTACATTTTGTAAATGCTTTACAAAAGTTTTATGGGCGAAAGTTGAGGCATGCAAGCCCCCTCTTCCACTTAACCCACTCATGATGAGAGATGAACATAGTAATATCCTTTGGAATTTTGGCATTAGATTATTACAACGAAATAGCATGAATAATTTAATTACCATATCGAATTTGTCAACACGAAGGTCTTCAAACCAATTAAAAGCGTTTAAGAAGATTCAAAATGAAGTTTTACTAAGGTGCAATTATTGCTTTTACCAAGATTCAAAATGGATTAATCATAGTAGGCTTATATAAATAGATATTACAAAAAATTAGTTTAATATTTTAATAGATATAATTGATGACATTGAACATTTAGTTGTGATTTATTTGAAGGCGACTGATACCGGTACTACGTTAGCGAAAAAAGGCAGAAGTTTCAGAGTAGATTATGAGAATGGACAACTAATGAAAGATGGAGAGCCATTCCGATACTTTTCTGGATCAATTCACTACTTTCGACTGCCCAAAGCCTATTGGAGAGACAGATTTCTCAAGATGAAAAACGCTGGCCTGAATGCAATAACAACGTAAGTGAATAATTTTATTATAAATTAATAGTACCTAATTTATTTTTTATTCAATGGTATTATGGCAAAATAATAGGTACCTACGGTGCTTTAATAATAAATCACTTTATCAACTTTTAACTAGACACACGATTTTGTTGCTTGCCTGTCGCGTTTCGGGGTACTGAGCCACATCTTCAGCGTACAAGGAGTACCTAGATTTATTATGTAAACTTTTCGCCCCTTGTACGCTGAAGATGTGGCTCAGTGCCCCGGAACGTGACAAACAAGTACCGAAATAATTTAAATTAAACAATTATTGTGAGTTACTGTTGTTGAGGTGGAAGTTAATAACGTGATTTATTATGTGTAATCATAAACAGTTCAAGTAAAGGATGAAGACAAAAAAGTCATTGAATATAATTTATAACTTATTGCACCAGTCAAGGGTTCGATTCCAATTCCGACTGGTATTTTATCACCTCCTCACCCACCCATACATATATCCTACTACAATTCAATATTAACGATCTCTGCATTACAAATTAGGCTACTATAAACACTATACTATACTATTACTGTACTTACTAGACTAATAAAGTCAATATATTCTTCTGCTATTCACTCTTTTGCTATAGTAGAATGTCTATGTTACGGTATACATTGAAATTGAATATTATCAGATAAAATAGGCTGATTTTTGTGATATTTTCCATCAGATACGTGGAGTGGAGCCAGCATGAGCCAACGTTGGGTGTTTATGAGTTTAGTGGTGATCTGGATTTGATCGGATTCATCGAGCTTGCTCACAGCTTAGGCCTACTGGTTATTCTGAGGCCAGGTCCTTACATATGTGCCGAGAGAGATTTGGTAAGTTACAATACAGTTCATACTTGAATATGATGATAAAATAATCCAAAATAGGAAATAAAAGAGGTTCAACTATTCGTTCACAATATTATTTAGAAAATTAAAAATATTTTAGTATTCAAGTATACAAAACACTATTGTACCTACGATAAAATATAAGGTATCATTCATGATAATTATGAAAAATCATTCATACATAATATGAAAATTATTCTCATTTATCATAATTAGCTACTGGAACCTTAAAAATCCAGGACCACCATCAATGAACAGTCTAGTAATATTTGAAAAAATAGGTAGGCCTACGGTACTTTATATTATTTTACATGAAAGTATTTGTATATAGCCTTCTTTTACTCAAAGACCGTATACATACATATATACATGTATTCAAATGGAAAATACTGAGAGTACGCACAGGTTCATGACTGTAGCTAGTGAATTCTTTTTAAAACTTTATAAAAAAATTAAAATAACAAAATCCTTTTTTTAATAAAAATATTAAAAGGGTGCTGTGATTTGTATTTATTTTACTTGCATTTTAGTGTGCCTTAGGGCTTCAAACAAACAAAACATAAAGATAAAATATAAAATTCAACGTTAATAATTATCCTTTAATTTTTAATATGTTATAGAGAGGCATAGTCAAATAAAAGTATGTACCTGTTGATAGTGATTTGTGAGCCCTATTAAAACACTAATGCCGGGTTTTTCCAAGCACACTCAAAGTTGAGAGACCCTCAAATTTCGATGAACAGCTGACATTTTCTATGATAAGTATAGGAAATGTAGTCAAGTGTAGTAAACTTGAGGGTCCCTCAAATTTGAGTGTGCTTGGAAAACCGGGCGTAATTGTGATAAAAGTCAATAACACACATTGGAAGATTATACATTTAATTCGAACCCTCATATTAGGCCTTTTTTATAACACCATTTTGAAATTTTGTCCAAGATTCAAATCAATCCTTACCTCCAATTAATTATAATTTATTTGATGGAAAAAGGAACGGTATTCGCCTCCAAAAGCAAACATTGACGAGTTTCGATAGGAAAAGACGATCATAACTCTAGTCCGCGCAACCTGAGTAGACATGCCGTGTTACAGTGTTGCAATACACTTTACATTGTAGGCGTGTCTTCTCTGCTTGCGCGGACAATAACTAGCTCAGTTTCATGGAGACTTGAATGACATTTATTGGCGCAGGCAATTGACCTCGGCGGTCAATGAGTTGTTCTAATTCCGATAGAACAATTCGATCTATTGTGATTGTCGAGGAAGTGGACTCACTGGTCCAGAAACACCCGATTCGAATCGATAAATAATGCAAACCGAGCTTCAACGAATTATAAATTACTATACAGTTACTACCTGGTTTACAGTTATCCAGTTACAGTATCAAATATGGTTTATTTTATTCAAAGTTCAAATAAGAGACTGTAGTACCGTACTTCAAGACTGTGACTGAACAACACAGAGTGTTATTATATATATATAAGGAACCCCCTACAACACTCTGTGTTGTTCAGTCATATATAATAAAATATAATATATATATATATATATATATATATATATATATATTATATTTATATAATATATAATACATATATATTATATATATATATAATATGAATGTTTCCTTTATCTTAGGGCTACTTCTTACTGTTTTATATTTTGAATGTTAAAATAATTAAAAAAGGGTACTGTGATTATACATTATGTTATACCGTATTTAACGTATATAATGAAATTGATGATTTGTCGGATCAGTATAATAATTACTCTGGGGAATGAATTGATTTTTATTTAGTTTTTAAAGTACATTATGAGTAACCTGAAAACATTATATTATTAAGCTTCTAGGGATCAATTTGCATATTTTTCGTACAATGAAAATTTATACTGAGATGTATATTGTGTACATCCATTCTGTTTTTCACCTCAAATTAAAAATTATATAAAATCACTAGCCGGCAGGCTCGCTTCGCTCGCCTTCTCCGCCTAGCCAGGGGGCTCCACCCCCTGGACCCCCGCCAGTATCGGCAGTGTAATTGAGTCAAACAGGCTTGCTTCGCTCGCCTGCAAAACCTCTGCCAGTGTCAGCTGAGACAGAAAGGCTCGCTTCGCTCGCCTGCAAAACCTCTGCCAGTGTCAGCTGAGACAGAAAGGCTCGCTTCGCTCGCCTGCAAATTCCGTTCAAAAGGGGGTTTGAAATTTATTGAACACAGCATTTATTGACCTAATCTAGACCTGTTTACCAAATTTCAACATTTTATGCCAATTTGTTCTAGAAAAACCCAAGAAAAATTCCGAAAATCCCAAAACATAGTAAAACGCTAATATTGAGCGTAACCTTGGGAAGTATATCGTACATAGTTTGAAACTCGATTCAATATCTTCCAAATTAGTTCATATAATCTCGCTGAACCATTGAATTGGATCGTCAATGAGGATTGATCGTATCAAGGCGAAGATATGCAACCCGCAATACATTTACAATTTTGAAAACCTGATTACTGGCGTAATCTTGAACGAATTTCAAAAATATTTTAACACAACATTTCTAGACCTCATCTGAACCTACCCACCAAATATCAACATTTTCTACCAATTGGTAGAAACTGAGTAATCGCCAATTGGTAGAAAAAACTGAGTAAACGCCGAAAAACTATAGAAAAACTCAAATATTTAGCGTATCCCTGAAAATTTTTAAAAATCCGTTTTAAGCGCGCGTCTAAACGTCTAACTGAACATGCCTGCCAAATTTGAACGCATTCGGTTAAGTGGATTTTTAGTTCTGGTGATGAATGAATGAATGAATGAATCAGTCAGTCAGTCAGTGCCATTTCGCTTATATAGATATGGATTTTCTAAATAGAAATAAGTTTTTACTTACATATTGTAGTAACCCAAGTTTTGATCTGTTGTATGGCCATCTTCAGACTGAATAACCTGGCCATACAACAGGTCGAAACTTCAATTACTGCAATATACGGTACCGTAAGTAAAAACTAATTTTTATTTGAGTTCAATTATAATAATTTTTCCAAGTTATTTTGGATCATTTATATAGGTTACACATCTTATTTATCCAATGTAACAATTTATTCAAACACAAATTTACAGGAGAAATCAACAAGTGAATACAGTAGAACGCCGACTATACGAACTAATTGGGACCGGGATCAATTTTTCGGATAGACAAAAATTTGGATAATTGGACATGAAATTGTATTGAAGGAAAACAGTGTGTTAAACTTGGAATAAACTTTATTACATTCGAAAAGTACAGTGTAGTGATGTTAAATTGATATGAAAAGCAAAAGAAATACTGTACCGTACTAAAAGCTACAGTACCGTACAGTAATATAATTATAATTATTATAGTAGTACTATATACAGTACTAATATATACAGTAATAGTAGCCTACTATTGAAAAAAGTAAGGAAAGCTACGATTACCTTACGTTATTGTAAACGCTGGTTTTTAATTTATTACTACGCTTAAGACCGATTCGGATAATTGGCGATTCGGTTAATCGGCGTTCTACTGTATTACCGTACTTATAACATCAATAGATCTAATAAAGAATCATTCGAGAAAAACTCAATCAAACATTTTACACTATGAAATATCAAGGCCAAAATAAATGAAAAGAAAACGTCAATGAAAATAACATAACATGTTAATATAGTATAATATAATATATAACATAATATACATAACATGCATGAATGCATATACATATACGCTAACTTATACAATACCGGTATTATGATTATAGTCAATACAAATTTATATACTGAGTTAAGATTCAACTTTTTCAAAATTATTTTAATAGACTCACTGATTCTAACATATTTTTTTCTTATCAAAGTAACCTGCTCAGGCTCTTTCAAGCATGCAAATTTAAGTTCTTCGAATATTTGAACGTGAGTTGTCATTTTTCCAATACGGCGTAGTTAACTTTCTTTTGAAAAATACAGCACAGTCATCATGAAGTCAATACGTCTTCAATTGTTATTGTACTTACTATTCTTTGAAATGAAGTCAATTAGGCCAAATTTTAATAACAATTGTCGGAGTATTTACATTCGAAATGAATGTTTGTTGGAAGGTGAAATGAAAATTGAGTCGATGCATAAAAATTAGCATTCTCTGTTGATCTCTTTTATCTTCATATCCAGCCTTGGAAAAAATTTCTAAAGAGATCGTACACTCAGAAACAAACAAATTTGTACCTCTAAAAACGCGATAAATCTTTGCCAATTGTGTATGATATATATGTTTATATTTTATCAAAGATACTATATAATCTTATAATAAGCTGCATATACATTACGTGAAATATCATTAAATTTGTAAAATTTTTGTTTTTGATTAAGTCAATATTTTTTCAACTTTTTCAGGGCGGTTATCCTCCATGGCTCTTCACTCTCCACCCTGACATGGCTCTCAGAACTAGTGATCCAAGTAAGTAGTTTTCATTATTTATAAGTTTTATCAGAGTGATAATTTGAAAGAATTATAAGATATTGCAATACACAAACTGCTCAAACATTATAAACTGGTCTGCGTTACAAAAATTTATCTAGTTACTCCTTGTACGCTGAAGATGTGGCTCAGTGCCTCGAAACGCGTTCAAGAAGCCACAAAATCGTGAGTAGCCTACTGTTATTGTTAAAGTGAAAGTTTACTATAAGTTAAAAGTTGATCAAAAGGTATTATCGGAATAAACCAAATTTATATTTCCTGGATGAATTTTATCGATAAAAAATTATGGTTGTACTTTCTATTACAGATCACAAAAACTATGTGAAAAAATGGCTCGATCATTTAATGCCAAAGATAGTGCCTTTGCTGTATGGGAATGGTGGGCCTGTCATCATGGTCCAGGTAAGGAATCAATAAATCATTCAATGTTGAAAGTAGGAGTGTTGAAAGTATTGGAGTAGGAAATTGTTGAAAGTAGGCTAAAGTGATAAAATTATTTTTCATTATCAATGATTCAAATACAGTATTATTGATTAATTTGGATAATTTATTTCAAGTTGCTATATTCTTGTGGATCTCAATTAGCTCGGTGAATTTTGTTCCACATTAAAATAACTATATTCTACTAATGGTTCTTAAATTTTATTATGGCTTTAGATAAATTATACAATATATAAATTTTCGATGTAGACATCTACTTGGAAATATATTCCAGAAGATATAATAAACAAAAATTGGGGGATTATTATCATTTATCACCGTTCTTTTTCAAAACTATATTTTTAAATTTCGATCCAGTTGTTTAATAGAATTATTTTAGACGAGAAAACTGAACAAGAACATAAAATTCAATTAAGATAATAATAGAAAACATAATTTGCAGAAAAATAATCAATAGGCCACAACAAACCCTCAATTATCAAACTTAATGAAATGTGCGTCTTTTTACAACATTTCAATTCTATCAACTTTTAAATTCTAAACTTTTAGGTACCTATTACCTAAACCTTCAATTTGGTCGGTCCATAATCATCAAATAATTAAGCTCAATATGATAATTGCCAAATAACAGCACCACATTTTTACCATCATTTACTTTTCTAATGCCGTTTGGTATAGTCTATCTATAAGCAAAGAAGACCCTCATCTGGCCAGAAGGGAAAATGACTCCAGCTTGATCAATATTCATCCAAGGAATATATAAATGTGGTCTTAATAGTAGATCAAATTGTTCCCTATAATTTGAGATCAAATTGATAATTTTTTAATCAATTTTGACCGAGCTGATCATGTATTTCATGATCATGTAAATCATGTGATTTGATCCAGCTTGATCAATATTCATCCAAGAAATATATAAATGTGGTCTTAATAGAAGATCAAATTGTTTCCTACAATTTGCGATCAAATTGATAAATTTTGAATCAATTTTGACCGAGCTGGAGTCATTTCCCCATCTATTTGCTTGGACAGACTATACCTGAATATCTATTGCAGGTTATAGTGCGCTAAACGCCAAGTTGGGCGCATAAGTTATTATGTAGTTTGATAGATAGATAGATAAAATGACTTTATTTTACACTTTGTAAAAATTTACAAGAGTTTGTGGGCGAAGTTGAGGCATGCAAGCCCCCTCTTCCACTTAACCCACATAGTTTGGGCCTGTTTACAAGTGTAAAGTTGGTTCTATTTATTTGGGAGCCATTCTCCCATCTTGCCAGAGGGTCTTCTTTGCTTGGACAGACTGTCTTATTTGTTTTCACTTTCCTAGCTTCTAGAACAATCAAATCGTGATGAGGTTATTTATTTTTATAATGAAATATATGTGATTGAAGGTGGAAAACGAATATGGCAGCTACTTTGCTTGCGACAGAAACTATACGGTGTGGCTGAGAGATGTGTTCAAGTCGTTTGTGAGAGATGACGCTGTCCTGTTCACCACTGACGGAGGTGCTCCCGGCTATCTCAAGTGCGGCGTTATACCCGATGTACTGATAACCGTCGATTTTGGACCTAGTAAGTGCCAGAAAATCTGAATTATTGTGTTTTATAACAGTTAATGTCCTAATATCATAAATATTGTTGACAATATAAAAATATTGTTTCGCATGTAACTTATGTATTATTGTTATGTGTTTATTACATATCAAGCCTTCGCTTAGTTGGAAATTGATAATTGATTAAGCCACGTTTACACCAGAGTTGATAACGAAATTGTTAATAACTTTTATATAATAAGGTAACTTATATGATATATAAGTATATATAATAATACGTTATTCACAAAACTTATTAACAAATGTTACTAACACATCCGGTGTAAACGTGGCATTATTAGTCTGTCCAAGCAAAGAAGACATTCTGGCATGATGAGAAAATGACTCCAGCTTGGTCAATATTTGTTGAAGAATTATAAATGTGGTCTTAATAGTACCTGGATCAAATCGTTTTCTACAATTTGAGTTAAAATGTGTAAAATTTCAACCAATATTGACCGAGCTGGAGTCATTTTCCATCTTGCCAGAATGTCTTCTTTTGCTTAGACAGACTATACTTTCGAATTTTCTCTCGTGGAGTTTGACATAATTGAAAATTTTCGACTATATTTTCGTTCACCTGAATTTAGGTAGCCTATTTGAGAAGTTTAAGGAGGATTACATGTTTCAAACTTCATAAACTAATATATTATTTTGTACTAAAAAATCTAAGATGAATCGTTGAGTAGACTAGGCCTATGGGTATAATAAGTCCATACTCAAACGATGAATGAATTAATTTGAACAATGATTTCAAAAAATGTACTATAACGGCTTACCTTTGTCTATGAAACTCCCCTACTCCATCCACTAAAATTGAAAACTAATCTTGAAGAAAATTAAAGACATTGATATTGTGGCATATTCAATAGAATCACAGTCAATCTGAATTCGGGAGTTGAATAGTGAGTTCTAAGCCTGTATTTCCATTTCCAAATTATTTAATGATTAGGTATTGCACAGTCTGTCCAAGTAATGAAGACCCTCTGGCAAGATGGGAAAATGACTCAAGCTGGGTCAACATTTGTTCAAGAATTATAAATGTGGTCTTAAATAGTAGATCATATTGTTTCCTACAATTTGAGATCGTGTTGATAATTATTGAACCAATATTGATTGAGCTTGAGTCATTTTCCCATCTTACCAGAGCAGGGGTTTCTCAGCTTGGTCAATACTTTTTCAAGAATCATAAATGAGGTCTTAATAGTAGATCATACTTTTTCCTACAATTTGAGATCGTGTTGATAATTATTGAACCAATATTGATTGAGCTTGAGTCATTTTCCCATCTTACCAGAGCAGGGGTTTCTCTGCTTGGACAGAATATACAAATGAAACTATTCATATAAAATACCGGTATGTGTTTCCCTGTAGGATATCCTATATTGACACTGTTCTTAATGTATCTGTACAGAATCATTCTTTATTCTTTCTTTACAATTGCAACTTGGTTTCCAAGTATTTTAAGCAAAGGATGAATGAGTGATGATGATGAAAGTTTAAGATGTAGGATGTCTATCCACAATGTCCACTTTCACTTAATATTATAATTTCTCACTTCCAAAATATTTTATCACAAACAATTTTGAATTTCGATGTAAGTTCACTTTTAAGTTCCAGAAATGAACAAGATAAACCATAGGATTTCAATATTATGGATTCATGAATGAAGATTTTCAATTATCAATATTATCCTAAGTAAGAATAACAATCTAGATTTATTATTGAGTCAATTTTATAACTTCATTGATAGTTTAATTTCAATTGCAGACTCCAATGTCGACTACGCATTCAACGCAGTGAAGAAGGCGGGCCAGACCAATGGTCCATTCATAAATTCGGAATTCTATCCGGGATGGCTGACCAGGTGGAATGAAGCACCCAGCTTTGTGCGAACAGAAGACATAGTCAAGGGTACGAGAAAGTTGGTCGCATATGGCAATAATACGTCCTTCAATTTCTACATGTTTTTCGGAGGAACGAATTTCGGATACACATCTGGTAATTACCTAATATTATAGTTTTATAAAGTGTGAATAACTGATCCAAAGTTTTCCCATTTTTTTAAAGACTTGAACCTACTTTACAGAATAAAAATTTGTTGGAAAAAAGTCTAGCAGATTGCAGATAGGGGAATTGGAGAAAAGTAATAAGTGTTGAACTTATTTCTAGCACTTATCGCTAGAGTGTAATCTTCCGAAGGGAGTAATTTCAACACCTACTAATACACCTAAATGTATTAGTAGGTGTTGGTAATTTCCCCCTCCCTATGGCTTTTTGCCGTTTTAGAAAAAACATACAGTGCTATTTTTGAATTGTAGGTAACTTACATAGAATAATCGAGTCTTTATATCTATTTTTCTACAACTGCGCGTAAAACAAGATTTTACATACTGAATTCTCATCGTAAAATAGCCCATTTCCGAGGAAAATCTACTTTTTCGCTCGCTAACCATCTGCGCATGCGCAGTTGAATTACTTTACGCTCGCTAAGCAACTGCGCATGATCAGGAGATGTACTTTACGCTTGCTAATCAGCTGTGTTGTGATAAGCTTCAGTCAGTGAAACAAAAAAGATGCAAATTCATGTAGCTAAATTTCCGCCCTCTTCTGTAAAAACTGAATGGCCGAGGTAGTTAAAGCGGCGTTCATTACCTTGTGATGCGATGTTAGCAGGTTCAAATCTGATTCCTGACTAATTTTTTTGGAGTTCATAAAATTGTTTTTTTCTTTCGTATAATTAAAACATATAATGATAATTGAAAATTAATTATAATTTTCAAGTTACTGGATGGATTCATTTTATTATTCCAATTATCACCAGAGAAATTTAATAACAGTTTACAGTAGGCTATTTGACAAATCAAATTATTAGTTCAACAGGTTATTATAATGTGCAGTTGTAGAAAAAATTTTGTATGTAATTCGCGTGTAAAGCTTCTTTATCGCTCTTGCAAAATTATCACGCTCCGCTATCGCGTCGCGCGATAACTGTTTTGCGCGAGCGATAAAGTCGCGCTTTACGCTCTTAATACATAAATAGCTATTCTGTAATTAATGTTTTCAGTTAAAAAGGTATTCAATGTTCTCTTATAGCAGCATCATTATTACACAAAATAAACATTATTTTTGAATTGTAGGAACATCGAATAGTCAAATCCTTATATAACTATAGTAATTTAGTATATTCCATTCTGTTATCAATGTTTTCAATTGAAAATGTATTTAATATTGTTTGTATATAGTAGATATTATTAATTCAAGAAGATACACAACTTAATATATAAAACGAAAGGTTTTGTATAGTCTGTCCAAGCAAAGAAGATACTCTGGCAAGATGAGAAAATGACTCCAGCTCGTTCAATATCGGTTCAAAGATTATATTGATTTAGTCTCAATCGTAGAAAACATTCTGATCTACAATTTGAGATCAAATTGATAGGTAATTTTTGTAATAAAATTGACCGAGCTTGAATCATTTTCCCATCTTGCCAAAGGGTCTTCTTTGCTTGGATAGACTATATCATTAATGAAATGTGTTTGTTTGCAATTGTTTCTTTTTATACGGTAAACTTACTGTAAACTGGATAATCTTGAAAGAAGATGTACCTACGGTAGGTGAGATATTAAGTGTGTTGTGCTGTAGGCTACTATTAAATACAGTATTATAGGTATGCTACTCCAAGTTTATGATTGATAATTATAATTTATAATAATATAAAAATATGATAATTTGTTTTGCAACATTTCAGGAGCCAACTGTGACGACTCTAGTGGTTACCTGCCTCAATTGACATCTTATGACTATGACGCGCCTATCACAGAGGCCGGAGATTTGACACCTAAATACTTTGCCATAAGAGATACACTGAAAGATGTGAGTAATCAAAATATGCTTCTCATTCACAGATCATAGCTTTATTCGAAATAAACTATTCGATGCAAGATGGGAAAATGATTCCAGCTCATTGATTAGAATGCAGGTTTACAACTACTGTTTTGGACTGCTGGTTTCCCCATCCACTCGAACTGACAGTACAGACTGTGATAGTAAAAAACTGTGAGTGGATGAAACCGGCAGTCCAAAACAGCTGTAAACTGTCAGTCCGATCGTTTGACGATCAGCTGTAAAAAATTGAACCACAGTCTAGTCTTGAGACCCTAGACTAATTGTAATTATTGCAATAGATAAAAAAATTGTTTATATGTTACCTAAGTTTGGAAGCTTTATTTTGCATAATCATTGTTAGTTTTAGGTTATGTATTGTTAAAAATCTATATAAGGTAATATGTATGAATAATGAGATATGTATGACTATTGTCAATACCAACTCATGTATGGCCAATGACATTTATACAAATAAATTGAAATTGTGTGTCTGTCCAAGCAAAGAAGACACTCTGGCAAAATGGTAAAATGATTCTAACTCTGTCAATATTGGTTTCAAAATTATAAATTTGGTCTCAAATTGTAGATCAGAATGTTCCCCACAATTTGATAACTTTTGAAACAATATATTGACAAAGCTGGAATCATTTTCCCCTCTTGTCAGAGGGTCTTCTTTGCTTGTACAGACTATAACAGTGGATGTAGACGTTTAAATTGATCGTTTAATGAAAACCTTGTTTTATTTTTTATGGACGATTTACTAATTTTCTGTTTCAGTACACAGTTTTGCCAAGCATGACCGATGTTCTGAACTTCACTCCGAAAGCCAGCTACGGAACGGTGAAATTGGTGAAAGGTGTATCGCTGTTCAACGTCAGTCCAAGGAGCCCAGTTATTGTCAATGAGGATCCCATGTCTTTCGAGAGTTTGAACCTGCGCAATGGATTTGTGCTCTACACACACATTTTGCATGAGAATGAGTTGGCCGATCCCTCGCAACTCTACGTGCCTGGTCTCAGGGACAGAGCTATTGTTCTGTTAGACAAGGTGACGAGTAACTCATATTGGAATGAAATTTTACTATTGTCTGCAAGCTACAAAGTTCTATTACTGGTTTCATTGAATTTCTCGGCTAAAAATAATAATATTCGTGTAACCTGGCTGGCTCAGGTCTGGTGTCAGAGTTTTCAGGTCGCTCCTGATCAGCTAATTCTACACACCGTAGTAAATGATCATTTATAAAGAATGATAAAAATAAAAGTTTATGTATTCATATTCAGTTACTGAACCCTTAATTGTTGAAAAAAATATTTTTTATGGTGTTTTTCCACTATATCTCAGTAACCGTTCAAGTTATAAAATTCCAACTGGTTTCATTGAATTTCTCAGCTACTTATAGGCTACACATAGTAAATATTTATTTTTATACCAAATAAAGACTCTAAAAACTCAGATAATTATAAGCTACAGATGGTAAATACTTAATTTTATACCAAAAAGACTTTTGATAACTAGGATGATAATAATTAAAGATTTTTTGGAAAATAATGTAAATTTTTGCCAACAGAGCATTCTTACTTGAGGGTAATGTCCACATGAGCTTTCAGGCTTGTGCGTGGGTAATGATAGGGATGATGATGATGAGTGATTGAAAGACTACTTTTCAGGCAGGCTGCGGGACCAATGGCTTATCTCGTCTCCTCCGAAAGACGGGCGGTGGCCCCATTTATGTGATTTTACTGTGGTTAAACTTAAAGCATTGATCCCCTGTCAAGATTCGAACTCTGGTCCTCTTGGTTTCATGTATTGGAAAATTATAAATACAATGTTTTCAAGTATAGTCTTCCCAAGTCAACAAGATATTCTGGCATGATGGGAGAAAGACTCCAGCTCGGTCAGTATTGGTTTGAATTTTTTAATTAGTTTGAATTGTAGATCAGAATGTTTTCTACAATTTGAAAACTAATTGATAATTTCTAAAACAATATTTACCGAGCTGGAGTCATTTTCCCATCTTGCCAGAATGTCTTCTTTGCTCGACCTTGAAAAGCAAAATATGCTAAGCAAAAAATTTCCACACTTGGAAGAGATACACTGTTCAACGCTATTAAATTATAAAATGACTCACCTCCTCTGTTTGTACAGACCATAGACTAATGTCGGGTTTTTTCAAGCATACTCAAAGTTGAGGGACCCTCAAATTTTGATGAAAAGCTGACATTTTGTGTGCTAAGTATAGAAAATGTTAACTGTTGAATGTAAACTTGAGGATCCCTGGAAAAGGGTCCCTTGATTGTGCTTAGAAAAACCGGGCATAAGTATATAGTGGTGTCTGTGGTATAGTCTGACCAAGCAAAGAAGAGCCTCTTGCATGATGGGAAAATGACTTCAGCTTGGTCAATATTGATTTTAAAATTATCAATTTGATCTCATATTGTAGGGTACGATTTGATCTACTATTGAGACCACATTTATTATTATTCTTCAACAAATATTGACCAAGCTGGAGTCATTTTTCCATCTTGCCAGAGGCTCTTCTTTGCTTGGTCGGACTATAGTATGTAGTGTCTACTATATCTACGGACTGACTATACAAGAAAAATATGAAACTTTTGTTAATTTTCAGGTACCAGTGGGAATTCTGAGTAGGTACCGCAGCATCTACTCCATTCCACTGTTGGCGAGACCCGGGCAAGAACTCGGTCTCCTCGTTGAGAGCCAAGGACGCATCAACTACGGAACTTACATTAACGACACCAAGGGCATTGTCTGCAAAGTGCTGCTCAATGGAAGAGAACTGTCCGGATGGAGTATGCCAACCTACTCACTGGACAATATTCAAGAAATTGAGAGCATTGCACAACTGCTGGATGCGAAAAAACATCATGTAAAACCGCCCGCCTTTTATACGGGCAACTTTACAATTGATCACTCGGAAGATGCACTAGCCAAAGATACTTATTTGAATTTGCAAGGATGGGGGAAAGTGAGTATGAATTATCATTCAAGATTCATGTAAAGCCTAATAATTGCAATTTGAAAAAAATCGACGAATTTAAGTTAAGTATTGTAGCTTCGCTTGTACTGAATGTTTATTGATTTTTGTTTACACGAAGGTGGTGCTTATGTACATAATTCTAATATAATTTTGTAAAGTCCAAGCAAAGAAGAGTCTCTGGCAAGATGGGAAAATGACACCAGCTCAGTCAATATTTGTTCAAGAATTATTAATGTCGTCTTAGTAGTAGATGAAATTATTTCCTACAATTTGAGATCAAATTGATAACTTTTGAGCCAATATTGACCGAGCTAGAGCAATTTTCCCATCATGCCAGAGGGTCTTCTTTGCTTGGACAGACTATGTATATCAAGTTCAATCAAAAGATTTAAAAATTTATTGATTCCATTGAGTGATTGTCATTGATCAGAAAATTAATGAGCCATTAGAATGGAGATTTGCTATAGTCTGTCCAAGCAAAGAAGACATTCTGGCAAAATGGGAGAATGATTTCAGCTCGGCCAATATCGATTCAAAAATTATACATTTGGTCTCAAATTATAGATTAGAATGTTTCCTCCAATTTCAGACAAAATTTATAATTTTTTAACCAATATTGACCGAGCTGGTGCCATTTTCCTATCTTGCCAGAGGGTCTTCCCTGCTTGGGCCATATTTTCATGGGTATTTGGTAAATTAAAATATTTGGCCATCCAAGTGAAAGTTTGCTGGATGTTAGACAAAAAAATTATAATAATATGTAGCATGGTATAGAAACTAATATTATAGTATATAATATTTAATATATATATATTAAATTATATATATATTTAATATATATATATATTAATATATATTTATATATTATAATATACTATATTATAATATATATGAAGTAGGTTGATCTCAATAATACTTATTAAATTAATGTTTGATTATAATAACTTGAATTGATTAATAATGTAATTAAATTATCAAATTACCATTTATTATTAATTTTTTTACAGGGAATGGCCATCATCAACGGCTTCAACCTAGGCCGCTATTGGGTGACAACAGGTCCTCAAGTGACTCTCTACGTGCCGGGAAGTATACTGAAACCAACCAATGTACTCACTCTATTCGAGCTGGAAACTGAGAACCGCGGACTGCTTGCCGAATTACAGGACTACAGCATTTTGAACATGACCAGTCCTTATCTGGGGAAATTTGACAAAAAGTGTCAGATGCAGTGTCGACGGGTTACAACAAATAACATTCCAAGCTGAAGCAGAAAATCTGAAATTAGGTAGTTTTTGTACCAGTAAATTTAGGATCAAGGGGTGCACGCTAGAAATAATCGACGAACAAATAGAAGTATTCTATGAAAGAATCGTGAAGAATTCTATTCACCAGATGAGAGGGATATCAATTCAAATCTATTAGAAATCAAAATAAATCCTATGTACCAGGTGAAGGGGCTCACACTACAAATAATTGAACTAGAAGTATTCTATAAAAAATCTAGAGGAATTCTAATCTCCAAAATATGAAGGAGTATTTTGACACGGAGTATTCTAATGAAGATGCGTGACAATTATTATTTTTATACGACAATCAGAGTCTAGATAAGGATCAAGTTCTACAGTTTTCAAATGAAAAACGTTATTAGGAATCGAGTGTTATTATTTTGATATTAATCAATATTTTAAAGAGAATTCAAGTGAAATGTGGAAGATTAATTAATTTTATGATAACCATGTTGGTGTATTGAGTCCAAATCAAGACAAACTATTAACTTTGGTTGATATTGACGGTTGTTTGGAATTGAGTCAGTGAAAATTTGGTTAGTTTTACTATTTACAACTTTGTAAATACTTACCTACATTTACATGTACAAATAAACGAAATGTAATGTAAAGAGACCAGTAGCCTAGAACTCATGTAAATTATCAATAATTTTTTTTTCATTTTTGCATTACTGCCTGTCTATTAAACTTTATGCTTTTCATAGTTCTCTCGTTGAAAAGTTCAACTAGATTAAAATGTTTTGTATCTGACTGACGCCAAAAAATTAAACCGTTTTGTCTGCTCCTTGTGCGTTTCAACAGCTGATGATGTCAATTAGAGTTGTCTCTAAGCTATGCCTAGAAGATGTTATCGAGATCAAAATAGATGTAACATCAGCTTTTAGTAGGTTACAATACGTACAAGAGACAGACGAAACCCCCTAAATTTTTAGCGTCAGCTGTAGGCTACGACATTGCACATTCAATTAACAATGTGAAAGCTTCTACAGAACCAAAGGAAATATTAAATTACATGCTTTATATTAAATAACATCCATCAATCAAATGCAAAATTACTATGGTTGATGATACTAGACAATCATTAAATTTCATACTAAAATCGAAAATTCATAAAGTTGATGAGTGACAGAAATAGAGAAAAAAATTTAAGACATGAAAAAAGGAGCAGTTAAGTTACTTGGGAAAGATATCGAGAGAAAGTTATCAAAATAAATACAAAACTGAAAAACAATATATAAATTCTATATTATCACAGCAATAACAATATCCTATCCACAGTTATAAACTGGTTCAACCTTTGAAAGGTTTAAACGATAGAGTAACTTTATATTCAGATAGAAATTCAAATTGATTAAAAAATGAAAAAAATTGATCAATTTTCTATTATAACAGCAATAACAAACTTGGAACAATATTGGAATTATAACAATACCAATGATTATAACAAGGTTCAGACTTTCAAAGGTTTCTACATGAAACCATCAGTCTCTATTTCGTTCAAAACATCATAAAGAGCTTTTAGCAATGGTATCATACAGCTCAGTTCTTCGTTGACAGAAAGTAGGGATCTGCTGTCGCATTTTCGACACCTCAGACAAATCTGAAACATAGAGATACCATGAATTAATTTTAGTTGAAATATTCAATAACTAGCCGGCAGGCTCGCTTCGCTCGCCTTCTCTGCCTAGCCAGGGGGCTCCGCCCCCTGGGCTCCCGACAGTATGGGCAGTGTAAGTGAGTCAAACAGGCTCGCTTCGCTCGCCTGCAAATTCCGTTCAGAAGGGATTCGAAATTTATTGAACACAACATTTCTAGACCTAATTTGGACCTGTTTACTTGATTTCAACATTTTCTGCCTATTTGTTATCGAAAAATCCAAGAAAAGCTCCGCAAATACTGAAAAATAGTAAAACGTAATATTAAGCGTAAACTTGGGAAGTATATTGGACTTAGTTTAAAACTTTATTCAATATCTTCCAAATTAGTTCATCTATAATCTCGCTGAACCATTGAATTTACAGTTTGGATTTGTCGTATCAAGGTGGAAGATATGCAACCCGCAATACATCTAAAATTTTGAAAATTTTAATTATTGCTTAATCTTGAACGGATTTCAAAAATATTTTAACACAACATTTCTAGACCTTATCTGAACCTGCCCACCAAATATCAACATTTTCTACCGATTGATTCTCGAAAAAAATAGAAAACGCTGAAAAACTATAGAAAAACTCAAATATTTGGTGTACCCTTGGGAATTTCCAAAAACCCGTTCTTAGTAGGCGTCTAGAGGTCCAACTGAACATGTCTGCCAAATTTGAACGCATTCGGTTCGGTGGATTTTTAGTTCTGATGAGTGAATCAGTGCCATTTCGCTTTTATATAATATATATCTACATATAATATCTCTATATTATAGAGGTTTCAAAACCAATATCAACAAATTGAATTGGAAATAAGAAATATAGTAATGTTTTAGAAAAATATATGGTTTCAATAAGATATATAATAAACAACCTAGCAATAACAAGACATTTCAATAAAGATACAAAACATTCTTGACCATAACACAATCCCATAAATACGGCCACCCCGTCGTTAGGAGGAGACGCTAAACCGTCGGTCCCGTTTGCCAAAAAGCAGTCGTTAGGTTATGTCAGAGGCCCTAAAACTAAACCTAAAACCATCAGTTCTTCCAATTTTATTACGTTGTATTCAGTTAGAAAATTTCTTAAAAGGGTATTGTGATTCCAATTTTTTAATAACATTATTTTCAACAACTTATGACCGGTTCGTGAGTCATCAAATTAGCCAATGAACGTTTCTTATATTATAAATAATACGTTGATAGTAGCCCTACACAAAGAGGAAACAAAGTGTAAAAAGGTGAGAGCAACCAACCCAGATCGGCGACCACGGTAGTCTCGTCGAACTCGGCCTGCTTGATCACAGTGCCCCACGGACTGACGACGATCGTGTGCCCGTAGGCCTTGTAGTTGGCGTTGGCATCCTGCGCGGGAGACACGCCCGCCACGAACATCTGCTCGTCAACGGCACGCGCACGCATCAACAGCTCCCAGTGCGGTGGGCCTGACGTCATATTGAAGGCAGCCGGGTAGATCATCAACTCGACACCTGGCACACAACAATATTATGTTTGACTGTACTGTATTCGACTGCACTGGCGGCTCGTACCCACGAAACAGGTGAAGTGCTGTACAGTAAAAGATACGAGCACTTCACCTTTTTCGTGGACACGAGCCGCCAGTGTTCGACTGTGATAGGTGATAGGTCTATGTCATACTTTCATTCATTGACACAAATAATAACAATAATATAGGCTGATTCAAGAAGAGAGCCAGTTTTAATGTATCAAATAAAGAGGTTAATTCAAACGAAAAATTAAAAATAAATACATCAACGCATGTTTCCTCCTCTACTGCAACAAAAATAATGAACAAAGACTAACTTTCATTAATAGTTATTATACAAAGTTATATTTTCTATTTCCGAATATGAATGTATCCTTGATATGCGTCAGCTGTAGCCTGTATTATAGCTTAGTTTTTTACGATATGCGCCTGTGGGCTAGTGCCAGAAAGCATCCCGTTAGCCAAATCTTCTGCATACAAGGAGTGCCTAGATACTCTTGTCTCCTGCTCTTGTTCAGGTTTCTATTTTTATTTAGATAGTCTAAAATTATAAAAATTTAAAAATTACATAGTCAAATTGTATAATAATAATTAGAAAAGAAAAAAAAGACACAACCAGTTATTCTCAGCTGAATTATAGAGTAATCCCTTGAATTACAGGTACGAAAACGCTTATTTATTCTCCTATAACTTATGGTATAAGTCAGTCCAAGCAAAGAAGACCCTCTGGCAAGATGGAAAAATGATTACTGTTCAAGAATTTATTATAAATGTGGTCTTCTTAATAGTAGATCAAATTGTTTCCTATAATTTGAGATTATATTGATAATTTTTGAACCAATATTGACCGACCTTGAGTCATTCTCCCATCTTGCCAGAGGGACATTGCCGTATTTAAATGAGAGCATTGGAGCATTGCCGTATTTTAAATGAAAATTTTCTCATAAATTAATGACAAATTCTTATAAATGGGTCGAATAGCAACCAACAGAGAAGATATTCTGGCTACATGGGAGAATGACTACAGCTCGGTCAATATTAGTTTAAAAATTTAAAATTTGGTCTCAAATTGTAGAGCAGAATGTTTCCTAAGATTTGAGACCAAGTCAACAATTTTTCAATCAATATTGACCGAGCCGGAGTCATTCTCCCATCTAGCCAGAATGTCTTCTTTGCTTGGACAGACTATTGTTTCTAGACATTCTTTTACCACACGAATTAAGCCGCGTATCGACAGTGCAAGGCATGTGCCGCGAATGTCTCAAGGTATTTTTTGCTGTCGAAGCAAAAAATACCCTCTGGCAAGATAGGAAAATGACTCTGGCTCGCTTAATATTTGTTAGAAAATCTAAACAATCTGTTCTACAATTTGAGACCACATTTATAATTCTTGAACCAATATTGACCGAGCTTAAGTCATTCTCCCATCTTGCCAGAAGGTCTTCTTTGCTTGGACAGACTATACAAACACAAACATAAGCACTATTGGCAGAGCCTATTTGAACTGCATCAACAATTCTACGATCTACAAAATCTATGTGCTCTATAAAAATAATAAAAACTATTCCAATTTTTTTTAAATATTGACCGAGCTCAAGTCATTTTCCCATCTTGCCAGAAGGTCTTCTTTGCTTGGACAGACTATACCTTGAGGCATTCGCGGCACATGCCTCGCACAGTCGATACGGGCCTTTAGCCTACCTGCTTTCCGGTAGAGCTTTGACATCTCTGAGAATCTAATGTCATAGCATATTCCAATGCCTACTTTGCAATCGTCAACTTGGAATGTTGTCAGTTTATCACCCGGGCTCAACACATCAGACTCGCGGAATCGTTGACCTCCCTTCACGTCAACGTCGAACAGATGCATCTAAAAAGTAATGATGAAAGCCTGGCATAACTAATCAATTTATTTATTGATAGAACCACAAAATAGCAATTAATGTATCAGGAGCGTGATACGCGTTTCTATCACTCAGCGAACCAGTTATATTGAGTAAAGCGATAGCGGAGGGTGATAATTTTGCGAGAATTTACGTCATTTTGCGAGAATATAATATCAATAAATGAAGATAAAAACACAGGTAGTAGCCGCTTGAAAAATTAATTCCAATAGAATGAAGATTTTGAAAAGGATCTGATTTCCAAGGTATAAAGAACGTTTCAGGAGGAATTCTCAGGCTTATTCATTACACCAAGCAGCAGTAAAAAGTTCCACAGGACACCTCCTGTAATGCTTTATAACCAAGATAACAAGGAGCAAGATTTACTCTTTAAATCTATAATTTTAGAATTACTAAGAGGCTAAATGCAGATACGAAAATAATCATATTCTATAATTATGAAATTCGATGAAAAAAGTCAGAAGTTGGTAGCTTGAACGGTTATCGAGATAATAGGGAAAATACACTTGAAAAATTAATTTTTGAATAATTAAGGGTTATAACTGAATTATAAACTTGTAATAGAAGTTGTAGAGAATCAAATTCTGAAGATGAATGGGTGTAATTGAGAGAAACGTACGCAAATCTCAGAAAACGCAAAAAAATAGAAGTATCGACACATGTGAAAAATGAGAATATTAAATATAAATTATAAACTATATATTATAAATTATAAACTATATAAATTATATATTATTATTATAAACTATAAATTTTATAGTTGGCTGAATAGTAATCTAGTAATAAATGTACTATTCAAGATAAATCGGTAGAGAGCTTAGTTTGTAGTTCCATAATCCTAAAAACAGCAAAATCCTAAGAGTAAACTATGTAGTTATCAAGTATACACATATTAGAAATTCATTATCACATTTATTTATTTATTACAATATCAAGGAAGACTACAGGCATTATGCACAATACAGTCTTCACTACTATTTACAATCATGTTATTGTTATTTACAGTCATATTATTGTTATTTACATTGATGCGGAATACTATACAGTAATTTAATAAGTAGACTAATATATATTTTTCAAATAAATAAATAAATGAATTAATTAATTTATACCTTTCTGTGAACGCCAATTAATTTTCCTTCGGGATTCCAAACTGTACAAGTGTTGTAGAATTTATCACCACACTTCTCAGGAATAGAACCACCAACCAGGAATAAATTATTCTTTTTTGCAGTTTCTGATAGCACATCGCAAGTTTCTCCACCTGGTATTGGCTCAGCATATTTGGGGAAAAAATCTGCGCAACAAAATACAGGGAAACACACAATTAAAGAGAATAAAATTAGAATCGTGACATAAACTTTTATCAATAACAGTAAAAACTGTGTTTATGAAATGTAGGCTAAACTTTTACGTACTTGTTCCATAGGGCGAGTTGAAACATTCAGGTAAGGCAACCAATTTGGGATTCTCTTTTTTTGCTTCGGTAATCAGCTTGACAGCTCTATTTAGGTTTTCACATTTATCTTCTCCCACCCACATCTGTATCAAGGCTACTCGAAGACCTAGATGGAAAAATAAAGAGAAATTTCATAAAATAATATCTTAGACCATGAATATACTCAAAGGTGTAGTAGCATACGCTTAATAAGTTACTTATTACATGAAAACTAGAATTTAAAGCGTAGCCTATGAACAGTAATAGGATACGCATACTCTATATCTCCAAAGAATAATAAAATGCGCTAAGTTATAGATTTTATTTGTGGGGGGGCCCTTACGGGCGAGTTCCAACTGGCCAACTTGTACTTAGTCAAGTAGGCCAACGCGTAGGTCAACCTGACCAACGCCAGTAAATGAACTGGTCACAGACTGAAGAAGAATTGAATTGAACCACAGAGAAGAAAATATTCTTCTTCTCTGTGATTGAACCATGCAAAGCAATCCACAGTGTTGGTGGCATAAATATTAACCATCAACAAGTAACCATCCTCTTCGAGCTGCCAATATCCAATACTTGGGCCTAAATTATGATATTCGAAGCGAGAAAAGTAGGATTTCTGTAAGTTTTAGACCTCTGCGTCTCTTGGTTCCTGTCTTAATTATACAACTTAAAAAGCTAACTAACATAGTAGACCACCTGCTATCTCACTTGATAGGAGTTCAATTATTTTATCAATTAACTCAAGTTTCAGGTGAAATATTATGCGTCTAGTTTGCTGTTCAACTTAAATTCTTTCAAAATTTAAATAAATGGAGTGTATAAGAGGAGGTAAGCCTACAATAATCCAGAGGGTTACTAGTAAATATTGTAATTTCACTAACCTTTAACACTCGCCATTTTTGGAGTCAACATGAAACTGCTTCTTTTTCTTTGATGTTCAAAAATAAATCAAAAAATTGGTGATAAGAGACTTTACGACAGTGAAAATGTCGGCCAAGATAACATAACCTCCTTTTTCTTACCGCCTGTTTCAACTACAATTATTGGGTGGGTCTTCATTTGTGCAGAACGGACCGCAGTTGATCAGCTGTAGCCAATCACAATTTTGTCTTGTATTTTGGATTCAATTTAAAGAGCTGTGATTGACTTCAGCTGATCTACCACGGTCAACCACCGAACCGTTCTGCATAAAGGAAAACGTATCTTACTACTTCATTTTCATAAAGATGTCGATTGTCGATGTGCTTATAATAGAATATCGACATCTTGTATCGATACAAGCGGAAGCGGGCCTACAAAATTAGGTACCGTACATTAGTCATGCAAGTTTACTTGGTTTTTTCTCTTTAAACTTACTTTCCATGAAATATGATTTATGAAATATTTAAACTTTCCTTATTTAAAGAATTCCTCTTGTGTTTTATGTTCTGGTTTATGATATGAGTTAGCTTAAAGGAAATGAGTTATTCAGCTGAGGAAATTCTTTTCTATTGTTTGAAACTTGATGTATTCAAGGAGACTCATAAATCAATAATAGAAAATACATTATAAAACGTCTAAGAAACAACTTTTTCTTCTTTTTAGTCGCATTTGAAAACGTTGTCTTTTAGAAGCTTTCTAATACCCTATCTATTATTCATCTTTTTAGACATGTATGCATAATTTTCAGTAAGCTCATTTGGCAAGTATAAGACTGGACGTCATAACTCAATTATAGGTAATGAGTCCTGGACGTCATATTTTGATCATTTGCTAGCATGTTAGCACTCAATTTCTTTTCGCAGATGTCACAATTCATATTTTATAAGGTATTATTTTTTTATCAAATACCGGTACGGTATTTCAGATGATGGAGTGAATCTTTATTATCTATTTTTTAAAACAAGTTTCTCCAATTCAAAATTGTTTCTGTAAAATCAATAGATATTCGAAATGAATCATAATAAAAACTATTAAAGGTGTCATTGTCATCAAGTTTTGAGCGATCATCAAGTTTCAAGTCTCTAGCTTGTTATGTTATGTTGGGGCAGGGGGTGAAAATTACGTCAAAAAATGTGTATAACTTACCTACAGACAGACAAGACCCAAAGTAAGTTGAAAATAAAGTATATTAGCAGACACCATGTAAACTGGCGGTTGACAAATTTATTATTTATTTGTTTATGAGGGTGAAGCCCACATAAGCTCATAGGCTTGTGCGTGGGTAATGAAATGGATGATAGATGACGACTACTTTTTAGGTAGTCGGGACCGACGGCTTATCGTCTCCTCCGAAAGACGGGGTGGTCGTATCTATATGTGATTGTGCTTTGGTCAAAAATTGTTCTCCGCTTGGGATTCGAACCAGGGTCCACCTGGTTATCAGACCGGCGCTTTATCACTCCTCCAACGAGCCACCCAATGAATATTATTAATGCTTAGCTATTTCAGGACAGTCGGCTAGCTGTCTGCAAGAGCATAATCTAATTGAGAGCGACCTCGGATGAACAGTTTCGCTTGCTTTCAGACAGTACTGACAGAGCTAGACATAAATAACGTAGCCTACTTATATTTCGTATTAGCGAAGCATGCTGTACACGGGGACATACTGTCGGCCAGTTGAATATCTGTAGCAAATCACAGCTGTTGTTGTTTGACTCAATGACAAGACAAAGGCTGTGATTGGCTACAGATATTCAACTGGCCGACACTACTGTCCCCGTGTTCAGCATGCTTAAGTTACCTTATAGATTTCCGGTTTTTTTCAAAATATTGAAAATATGATAAATTGTTTGATAAATTCAAATGAACCGACTCATTGCTAAGGATAATAATTTCTTGAAGCATAATGGAACTATCCAATTACAATTCAAATACAACAACATCATCATCAATTTTGGAAAATTCAGCCAAAAATTTTCACAATCATGACTTGACAAAGAATCGTTTTCTTGGGTTGAGAATATGGTTTTCTAATGTTAATCATTTTCAAATTTCCTTCATTTTTTCAAAATTCAATCATTAGGCTAGTTCTTTCGAAATCCGTGTGATTCTCCTGTTGTAATTCAAAAAACAACTCCCTCCAATTCTGACTGCAAATGAACAATTGATATAGGAGAGGAATTTTCATAGGCTTTGACATATGCTACTAAAAAACAGTCAATCATCCATGCAACAATATTATTTAATAGTCTCGCTGGTCTAATAACGTGTAAAAATATACTTGTAAAGTTTTTTCCTAATGTTAAACAAGGCATAGTACAAAAATGACACAAATTCAAACATTAATAGCCCTACTTTCACTGATTTTGAATAGCATTTGCAGAACGTCTACAGAGAATGATGTAAAGTCCATTGGTAAGATTTCTTTTGAAACATTATGCACTTGGTCGCTTCTTCCACTAGAACCGGCCTTATCGGATTGATCGCTAGGAAACATGTTACGTCTTACTGAATTTCTTGTCGAAGAGTTGCTTGAGTCTGAAAAAAAGAATACAGTTTCAATAAATATGCCACCGATATTATTATTATCATAGTTTAAAATTTATGGGAAATTCTTTCAATCAACATTTAACTAAGCTATATTTATTTATATTTTACTATGTTAAATTTACACGTACATAACGTTTGACAATACAGAATATTTCTGGTGAAAAAAAATAATTTCTATAGATTTGCAAAATTTACCAAAGTAAGAAGAGGACTGAACATAAAATGAAACTTTAATCACCATAAAAGGACTCTGGCTGGAAAACTTCCAATATATCCAGTTATAGGCTGTCCAATAGAAGAAGATATTCTGGCAAGATGAAAAAAGACTTTAGCTCGGTTAATATTGGTTAAATCGGTATCTCAAACTGTAGATCAGGATGATTCCTACAATTTCAGATCAAATTGATAATTTTTGAACCAACATTGACCGAGTTGGAGTTATTTTCTCATCTTGCCAGAATGTCTTCTTTGCTTGGACAGACTATACTAAAAATTTAAAAAATGGGCTTTCAACTCTACGGAGTTTCTTTGTATAAATATGTTCAGTTGGCTTCCTGGTATAGTCTGACAAAGCAAAGAAGACCCTCTGGCTAGATGAGAAAATGACTCAGCTCGTTCAATATTGGTTCAAGAATTATTGATTTAGTCTCACATTGTAGATCAAAATGTATCCTACAATTGAGACCAAATCAATAATTTTCGAACCAATATTGACCAAGCTGGAGTCATTTCCTTATCTTGCCAGAGTCTCATCTTTGTTTGGACAGACTATACTTTGTCTATTCTGATTTATTTATTTAGAGTCAAACACTCAACCATAATGATGGGGGAAGAGAAAACAGACACGGGTCATTCAATACCTCGATCCCAAATGTTAATGAAAAATATTAATTATAATTATAAGTATTTATCCAAGTTGAAGTATATATAGTTACCATCATTTTTTTGCGGTTCAGCGGGTGGATCAGGCCAAGTGAGTGGTTTTTGAATAACTGCATTTGAACTGTCTCCAAATTCTTCTGGTTCCACTCTTTGAAGTCTTTGATCTATCTTAAGCCTTCGATTGTAATCTAGGAGCGGGTTCTGGAAAGCACAGTTGGAGATATAATTTCAAGAAAACTTGTAATTGAATTTATTTATAAATAGTCATTCAGCCACGCATAATAGTGATACTTATATCCGTTTTCTCAGTCGTTTATAAAACCAAGACGGATCCAGCTTCATTACAATTTGTTAGTAGATATTTTAATTGGAGAAATAAGCTGTTTGATAAGAGAATAAAAACCAGGCCCTCATAATAAATCAATTACAGCCCCATGTAGCCTACACTCAATTATCAAGGTCAACTTTCTTAGAAAATAACATTTTAGGAAAATAAGGAGCGATAGCTACAGTAATAATATTAGTCTTTCCAAGTAAAGAAGACATTCTAGCAGAATGGGAAAATGGGTCCAGATCAGTCAATACTGGTTCAAAAATTATGAATTTGGTCTCAAATTTTAGGGCCCAATGTATTATGAAATTTTTCTATTCTTAGATTATTATTATTATTTGAAACCAAATTTATCATTTTTGAACCAATATTAACAGAGCTCAAGTCATTTTCTCATCTTGTCAGAATGTCTTCTTTGCTTGGACAGACTATACTAGTAGAATAAGGAGCGTTAAGAATAGAAATGATACATAAATTTGCCTCAACAAAATGATGAAAACTGCACAGAATAAGAAACTGACAACTAATATATAATTTGAGATAATAACAAATTTATCACACTAAAAATGTGAATCCTGATTACGACTTCGATCATAGAATACAAAGTAAATGAAAGTGAAAAATCAAATAATCACATTGCTATAAAAATAAATATAAGAAAATAATTCTTAATTGAATATTTACCAATTCAGAAGATAAATCCCTTATGAAGAATTGCTTATCTCTGTAAGCTGGACTATCGTCGACAATAATCAATAGAACTTTAGAAATCAAAAGATGACTCGATATTTCAAGCGCGAATCTGCAGAAGAAGAAAGTTTTTCAATTATTTATACATCCTAAATGAGCCGTAGCCAATGCAACGGAGTAGAATCAAATCAAAAAATTCTTTATTTCGATCATAACTTGATATAACCAGGTTAGAGGTAACGTGTGGCCAGCACGTTGATCCTCTCAACCATAAGCCAGCTTGCGTAATCAAGTGACAGCGCAGAACACCACTAAATAGCATCCAGTTAATCAGTTAGAGTGTGATGCAACAATTACTATACCTCCAGAGACAGGAAACGTCAGACTATCTTTACTAACGACAGCCAATCTCCCAAGGAGTTTAATTTCTAGTAATACTGGATGTTGAACATTTTATAAGAAATGAATTGCTTTTGTAGAGATGAAAAACTAAAGGAATATATGGATAATATTCATACAGATTTATTGAATGTATTCATGTATTCAATATTCACATCGTATTTTCAGTGAATAATTATAAATACCTAGTACAACTCGCACCTGTGCTCAAATTGTTTCTTTGCGGATGATTAATTTTCAATTGTAGGCTAAAGCCGCGTATCGACAGTCCGAGGCATGTGCCACGCATGCCTCGCGGTACAGTCTGTTGACGCAAAAAATACCCTCTGGCAAGATGGGAAAATGACTCTAGCTCGGTAAATATTTGTTAAAAAAAACTAAACAATCTGTTCTACAATTTGAGACCACATTTATAATTCTTGAATCAATATTGATCGAGCTAGTTATTTTCCCATCTTGCTAGAGGGTATTTTTTGCGTCAACAGACTGTAGCGCGAGGCATGCGTGGCACATGCCTCGGACTGTCGATACGCGGCTTAATACTATTGTATATTACATTTTCTGCCGTTTGAATGTATTGCTGAATAAAAATGAATATCTAAATTAAAAAAAAAACATGAGTTGAAATACCTTATGTCATCATGTTTGACGGCCGGTAGCTTTGCAAGCGATGCCGTTTCTTCTGTTTCTCCAGAAACTGGCGTAGAAGCACGCATAGTCTGCAATAAATTCAATAAAAAAAATCATAACATTAAGTTTACTTACTTAAAATTTGATTCATTAATTTTCTTATGAAGATTGATCTGTAGTTACAAGTTTATTTTATCTTGTCTTGACGTCACTCATCTCAACGGAAAATTTTTATAACATATTTCAAGAAATGCCACAACATAGCTGAGAACTAATATTATTATTATTTATTTTATTACAATTATACAAAATATCAGTATAAATTGAAATTATTATATTATAATTTAATAGTAGTCACTTGCCAACCACCCTAATTTTTTGCGCCATCTATGCTATATTATTAAATGTTTATGCAATTTGAGAATAATTATCAAGCTAATATAATTGTTGAATTTATTGATATCCTATATTTAATATTCTTCATCACTTATGGACATTATTTTTCTTTCTTCCGACAAAAGTAGGTAAGAATGTGTTCCATCGTCATAATTATTGATTCTAATTGGAGAATGATGTTAAGTGCCAAAGAGATGAACAGTTGCCTCCATATTTGTAAAAAATGTTACAAAACATAGATAACACAATACATTTTTGATAGATTTTGATTAATTTGAATCTTACCTTCTTTTAGGCTGAGGCCGCACTGCCGGTGGGTAGAGCCTGGAGGGTGGAGGGTAGTTGGTAAAACTATAGAACATACACACCATCCACAGTAATACATTGTATGAATGGTATGACGTCATTCTGTTTTTTGAGGTTATGTTGTCCATATTTAAGAATTTCAAGATGGCGGCTGAACACATACCATTCATACGATGTATTACTGTGGTTGGTGTGTATGTTCTATAGATTTACCAACTACCCTCCACCCTCCAGGCTCTACCCGGCAGTGCGGCCTCAGCCTTAAGGTTGAAACTTACTTAATTCTATCATTTCGTTTTTTTAAAGCTTACCTTCATCAATAGTCTGGTGAACATATTCATGGCATTGACAACCATTGAGAAATCATCCATGGGCTCGAACATATCCAGGGGAGGTTGCATCGCCCAGATGGGCACACCCAGCCTATCGGCTGTAATGATATCGGTCAAATCCAGGGGACGTTGATCCAAAACTGATATGCACTCACAGTAGATTTCAAGTAATCTGAAATCAACCAATCAGAAATACAGATTCTCATCACCTGTTGATAGGTTGAATCACGTACAAGATACAGACGAAACCGCCCAACTTTTTTACGTCACCTAAAATTGAATATAAAAATAGATCATAAAAACATTCGATAAATAATTTAACACATAAAAGGATAACAGATAAATGAGGATTGTAGAGAATAAAACATGTTAAAAATGAATTAACCTACTTGATTTGTGCAGTCTGAGCTTTTTTAACAACACTCTGATCAAGCGGCTTTGTTTCTAGTGATAGTGGTTTCCTAGGATGAGGACAGTAGAACTGCGATATTAGAGTGTTGGGATGTAGCAGCAGATTTATCACCACTTTCAAACATTTGAAGACACTTATCTGTAGAAAAAAGACATATTTTTAATATAGGTTAGATAACACATGATATGAATATTAATTTATCTGTAATTTTTTTGTCTATGTAATAATTGTATAGATGATTGAATGAATTTGATTCGTATTGGGTGGCTCGTAGGAGTAAGTGATAACGTGCAAGTCTGATAACCAAGAGGTTCCTAGTTTGATTCTTAACAAATTCCGACCACAGCACAATCACATAGATACGGCCATCCCGAGGAAACGATAAGCCGTCGATCCCGACTGCCTAAAAACAGTAGTTATCTTTCCTCATAATCATCATCATCATCATCATCATCATCATCATCATCATCATCATCATCATCATCATCATCCCTCTCATTACCCACACACAGGCCTGGAAGCCCATGTGGTCATAACCCTCAGACAATATCAAACGTAACTGAATTTCTACAAGTAGAATGGGAGCCGAGAATGTCTCAAACAAGATAGATTACATCATTTTTACAAAACAGATGCAAATTAAAAGTACAATATTATAACTAAGTATATAAGTAGCTTACCATCAGGCGAGGAATGTGATTTCTGGATTTCTTTGAGAAAACATTATCCTTTATTATGTGACTCAATAGTTTTAGTCCAGCAGATACTAGATCAAGATCGATCTCATCATCCGATATTTGAAGCTGGAAAACAATAAATAATTACTAAATTTACTATGCAAATTTACAAATATGTATGTATGTACAAACAAAGAGGAGACTCTTTGCTTTGAAGAGAATCAAGATGAGAAAATGGTTCCAGCTCGGTCAATATTGATTGGTTCAAAAATTATTGATTTGGTCTCAATCGTAGGAAACATTCTGATCTACAATTTGAGACCCGAGCAATATTTTTTGAACCAATATTGACCGAGCTGGAGTCATTTTCTCATCTTGCCAGAGCGTCTTCTTTGCTTGGACAGTAGATAGTAGATGGTAGATGCTGTAACCTGATGCTACTTCTCTATTTTAAACACTTTTACAAATGTATTACAAATAGGTTCATTGTTGGAGTTGGAATTACAGTATCACTTCAAAAATAAAGCAGTAGAATTATTAAAGTAATAGAACACTATTCAGCAACTAGGATTTAAATATATATTTTAAAAATAAGAAATTTATAATGATTATTATACATTACTACACATTAACCTTTGTTTTGTGACATTTTAACCTTCATCAATATTGATTTACTGAACAATTACCAGGCTTGAAGTTAATGGAAGAGCCTTGATCATGCAAGATTTCTCAGTTCAATTTGCATCCAATTTCAAGAAGATACCTGAATCAAATATTGAAATGAAGGGTCTTGTATCATAGATGAAACAGCTTGTATAGTCTGTCCAAGCGAAGAAGACATTCTGGCAAGATGGGGAAATGACTCCAGCACGGTCAATATTGGTTCAAAAATTGTAAATTTGGTATCGAATAGTAGAAAACTTTCTGCTCTACACTTTGATACTAAATTTCTAATTTTTGAACCAATATTTCCCGAGCTGGCGTCTTTTTCCATCTGGCCAGAATGTCTTCTTTGCTTGGACAGACTATAACATTGATGAAATGGCATGTATTTGTTACAATTATCAACTTCAAGTAACTTATTATCAATTTGTTAATCATAATCAGTAAAAAGTGTGTTACAATTATGTACCTCATGTCACGTTACACCTACTTGAATGTTAGTAAATTAAATCAAGTACATACACACAGTTTCCATCTAAATTTCAGCATCATAAACTGATTTTAAGTAGGCCAATTTTCAAGCATGTAAAATAAATTGTATAGTGGAGTGAATATGAAACTGGCAACCAGCTGGTAGGCCTAGGCCCTTCATGGGCTGTTGAGCCATTGAGACAGACAGATCTAAAATTAATTGAAACAAAAGTTACCAACCAGTTTCAGAAGTTCTTCCAAATAGTCCTGATGAAGCTCTATGAAATCGTAAGTGGATGCTCTTATCCATCGGCTGTTATTTTCTAGTAGAAATGTGACCAGATCCAGACCTCTGCAGTAAACTGGTTTCCACTGGCTATTCAAAGCGGCCTTTGCTTCCTAAAATACAAAAATGAAATATTATAACAATTCCGGAGTGAAAAGAAATTACCTTTAAAAGTCTATTTACACGGTAATGCAGTAGTGATACACAGTAGCGATACAAAGTCGAAAATTGATATGCAATCTTACAAGAAGGAAGCTCATTGACACAAAATATTCGCAACGAGGGTTTGCAAAGTGAGGTTAGCTCATTTGACAAGGCCGAAAACTGGGGGGAAATAACTAGGCTCTCTGAAACTTAATGTTTTAATCTTCTTCTCTATCAACTTGATTCATATTAAAAAAATACTCAAGTAAGTTTCAATTCTCTAAAATATCAATCATTGAGAGAGAGAATCAGCTTATTTCCAATATGGCGGCGATCTTTGAGCATTTCAAATGTTTCGTATCAACGGGAATAAGATTTACGTGTAATCTATAACACAACATAATTCGAAAGTAAGACAGTGGCAGAAAAGAGAAATAATGTTAATTTCTCATACTAATTCAAATTTAAATTCATTTACTGTCATCACATTTCACAAAATGTATAACAAAGTCAACAAGAATATAAACAATAACAGCAAAGGCACGACACAAAATCATAAATTTGTCAATAAATCAGTCTTATTATATGGACATTTTTCTACAAGTAAAATTCTAAGTTTTTTCTTGAAACATTTAATATCACAATTTTTTAAAGCATTTGGTAGCTTATTAAAGAGCCTAATGCCATATTCAATGAACCCATTTAGGGTGTTGGAATAATTACATTGATTAACTCTGAGCGCTGAAGTATGTCCAAGTGTCAATGGTCACACTGTCATTATACAATCTCAGAAGTTCATTTTTAAAAGTTGAAAAGTATTCAAATATTTCGAAAGTTATTCTTGTTTCAGAAGAATATTTTCTACTTACATTCGGATAGCCTGCAGTGCACTGTGGAATATTCTCCCAAATGTAGTAGTTCAAATCAAACATGTCAATGTGTCTGAATAGTGATTCCTTGTTTGTCAGAGCTAAAAGGAACTCGAGCATGAAAAGGCACAACTTTGGTTCAATTTGACACTGAAAAAAGAGAAAAACACATTCAATTATTCGGAAAATTGTATGAGTTATTGCAGAAATTAGAAAATAATCCTATCTAACAAGACAAGATTACTCCATTAACTTCTAAAAAAATCCAATCAATTTATAAACATTGAGTTGAATAGATCAACTGAAATAAGAAATTAGCTGACCAGTACGTTCACCATCAGGACTAGGAAGTGGATGTGGACCCTCAACCTTATCAGAGCTATGGCATTCATTTGACTCAACGAAACGAACATTAGCGTATTCATTTCATTATTTCTATTATTTGTATGTTCTTTCAAATGGTATATTAATCGCCCAGTGAGAGCGGTTACCTAGTGAGTTTCAGTCACGAACAATAAAGAATGCTACAGATGGGTGAACAGTATCAAACTAAATACATATTGGCGAGGTGGAACCTACCCGTTAGGGTCTTCCCACCAATAAAAACCTTTAGAATATTGTTTTGTGTAATTTGGCCTTATATCAACCTTTTTAAATTCAAAACTGAACATTCATTACTACCGGATTATCATTCTTTGAATGGAAACCTTTGACAGTGACTGGAATTTTGACAATATTTGTTATCAAATTGTTCAAGTTATTTGTCATAACTTTGTTTGGACTATCATTTTGAGCAAAATTGAGATCCAAATAGTGAGGACTATGCCTTTTTTCCAACTCCATCATTATTATGATTGTGTATGATGAATAAATGATATCATAACCTAAAAATGTTGGACTATATTTTCATTTACCTAAATTTAGGAATTCAAAATTTTTGGGCGATTGCCTGTATCTTATTTCCAAAACAAGAAATAGGTAAGATTTGTCAGATAAGACAAATTTAAAAAATGGGTAAGATTTTGTGCTAAAAAAATTAAAAAAAAATATTTCATCAAAGTTACCTTCAGTGAAGTTGCAATGGCAGATATCAGTCTCTGTACAAATTTCATCGAGCGAATTATCTTCGTCCAAGTTTCCACCAGACCGCTGTGCTCCTCAAGCAGTGCTTGCAGCCTCAGCGCCAAGCACAGTGCAAGCATCAGCTTGTCATTCTTCTTGTTGGGTCGGTTACGATCTTGACATGAATTTATGAATAGATCCACTTCGATCGCAATAATTTCACACACGGACTCCATGAGCAGCTCGATTCCATCTAGAGATACAAAATTTTCTAGACTTGTTACGATGTAAATGAAGTTATTATGTCTATGCGTAACATAACTAAAACAATTTACATGATCCATGTAAAGCAAGGCGCACACAGCAACAGACGGAGGGAGGAGAAATAACTCCCAGGTTATTAAATGTTACAATGCACACATACATCCGTCCATGCCGTTGCAACATTCAATAACAAGGGAGGGGTAATTCTTCCATCCGTCTGTTAGGCTGAGGCCGCACTGCCGGTGGGTAGAGCGTGGAGGGTGGAAGGTAGTTGGTAAATCTATAGAACATACACACCATCCACAGTAATACATCGTATGAATGGTATGACGTCATACTGTTTTTTGAGGTTATGTTGTCCATATTTAAGAATTTCAAGATGGCGGCTGAACACATACTATTCATACGATGTATTACTGTGGTTGGTGTGTGTGTTCTATAGATTTACCAACTACCCTCCACCCTCCACGCTCTACCCACCGGCAGTGCGGCCTCAGCCTTAATGAGTGGTCTAGCTTTACATGGATCATGTTAATCATATTCATCTTAATTTCAAGTATTTATAAGTAAAGACATGTAGCCTGAATCAATAAATTTTCATGTAATACATAGATGACACGGATTTAAATATACTTGAAAATCGAGGAAAGCACATCGATATAGTCTGACCAAGCAGAGAAGACGTTCTGGCAAGATGGGAAAATGACTCCATCTCTAGTCTATTGGTTCAAAAATCTTTATCTTTGGTTCAGAAACCTTCTGATCTGAAAATTGAAACTAACGTTATAATTTCTGAACCAATATTGACATTAATTGCCTTCTAGCTTGGAGATTATGCGGGCAATTTCCCTAAAAACTATAGATTAGATTTAGATAACTGCAATGTAGTTTCAATTTAGAATTATTGAATCATAAAACATGTAGAGATTGTCAATTCTACTTCTTCACTTGTTTTCAAAAATAACTGGTTCCATTGAATTCCTCAGCTAATTTTACATAGGAATTGCTTATTTTAGAACCTCACTAGAGCCTCTAAAAAATTAGAAAAATTAATTTATTTTGAAAATTCTCAATTTCCCGCCATTGTTATCTCAGTAACAAAGCGTTTTTGGGGGTTGGTCCCACGGAATTTATTTGTCTACTTGGTGTAAGGAATCAGCCTGAGAAGTATTGCACATTCCTCCTGAATCACCCTGTATATTTTCATGACTTGTCATGTTTTTGCCCAGATAAAAGATTAATTGATTTAATAAATATTTTCAAGTTTTACCTTCTGGCAAAATAACAGGGCTGACATCCAATAGTCGAGCAGAGAAAGCCAATATCATGGTGGCTGCTTTCGGTTTGATGTAAATGTAATGCTGAGACAATTTGGACAATATTCGCACCATCTGCTCCATGCATCCCTTTTTAGTGTGACATCTACAAAGAAATAGAACGGACACATCAATCATTTTATAATTTTTGCACAGATGAATTTAGTACAAAAACACAAATAGACTTACATTTCAAATGGGAAATATTTCATTCAATCTCAATTTGTTTTTTTTTCTAAATAATGTTGAATTTATGATTGTATTTTGTATTGATGTGAATATCACATCATAATTGTTCACTTTGTTTAAAGGATACTGTGATTTATTACACATTATTAGTGTGTGATACTTACTTCATTGTTTGATATGCTTCAAAACAGTTATTCAATTATAGTCTATTACTTCTAGTTATTCAATTATAGAGTTCGAGCCATTCCTCCATACAGATCTAACCTGGAGAGGAATGCACTGCGGTTTTTTCATGTTAAATGTATATTATTTTTTTCTAAAACTTTATTCCTAAATTACTATGTTCAGCCTGTTCACGTAAAGAAGACATTCTGATGTTTGAAGATGGGGAAAATGACTCCAGCTCGATTATACATTTGGTTTAAAATTGTAGGAAACGTTCTAATCTACAATTTGAGACCAAATTCATAATTGTTGAACCCATATTAACCGAGGTAGAGTCATTTAAATAAATAAATAAATAAATAAATGTTTTATCAGGAACAAATATGAGCACATCAAGTGTATTACAACATTTTCTTATCTTGTCAGAATGTCTTCTTTGCTTGAACAAACTATACAACATCTTGTCATTTCATTTAATATGGATAACTACCACAATATCACCTTCATACCCACTCAAAAAGTATTGGTAGGGTGAGAGGTAGGCAATTTCTGAAAAGAATTGGAAATATTCTTCATAGTTATTTTTATATAACGTATTTTTCCTCACTGGAAAAAAACAACTAAATATGGCGAATCTAGGCACAAAAAAGAAGAAGAAGAAGAAGAAGAAGAAGAAGAAGAAGAAGAAGAAGAAGAAGAAGAAGAAGAAGAAGAAGAAGAAGAAGAAGAAGAAGAAGAAGAAGAAGAAGAAGAAGAAGAAGAAGAAGAAGAAGAAGAAGAAGAAGAAGAAGAAGAAGAAGAAGAAGAAGAAGAAGAAGAAGAATATTGAATACGTACTCGTTGCACATGGATATAAGCATCAAGCCAGCTTCAGACAGTCCGACAATTGCATTCATGTTGACAATTGACGTCATTTCAGTGGCCAGCGCGTTGATCAGCAACAGAGCCAGGTGACCTTTGAGGTGATCGCTGACCTGGTCGGGCAGAAACTTCACCACGGTCACCACAAACTCTCGCCACGCCACAATCAGCTCATCGGTCTGCTCGCTGCGCTTATCACTGCCTACGTTATAGTTGGCGTTTGTGCACAACTGTATGAAAACAAATACAAACTATTATTGTTAAATAATGATATTATCATCATATTTTTTTGAATTCACTAATATAGCACCTAGAAAGAGACTAATAAGCTATTCTATTTCAACTTAAATTGATACGAGTAATTAGAGAAGATATGGCCCATTGGTTTAGCCTTCTATATTGTTTTTCACATATTAACATAGTAGAAAAGGATTATTATCATATGATTCTTATGTTCATGTAATTTTAAATTGATAAAACATGGTTTGTGAGTTGAGATTTGTGAGCATAGTGAAAGTGGACATGGTGGATAGACATATAACCTACATCTTAAACCTTCATCATCATCATTCATCATCATTCATTCATCCTTTGCTTAAAATACTTGGAAACCAAGTCGCAATTGTGAAGAAAGTATAAAGAATAATAGTCAGCTAGTTTCTGTAAAAAAACAGTTCATTAGATATGGTTAATAATGTGTTTTCCAATAATGTTAGTTATTCAATATTTCACAACATGAAATTAATTATGCCAGGTTTTGTTTGCTGCACAGCATTCTAACAATTCTTTAGCATAAATGGAGCTTGATGTTAGCTCACAAGAATCGACCAAATGTGAACATTTAGATTAGAAGCTTACAATAGAGGAGTGATGTACATTGTACATCAATAGTCAGTTTTTCCAAGCAAATAAGACATTCTGGCAAGATGGGGAAATGACTCCAGCTAATCCAAATTTCGCTCAAAAATTTTAAAAAAATTTGCTCTCAAATTGTACATCAGAACCTTTCCTACAATTTGAGACCAAATTAATAATTTTTGAACCAATATTGACTAAGTTGGAGTTATTTTTCCAACTTGCCAGAATGTATTCTTTGCTCAACCAGACTATAAATTCAATAAGTACTGCTTAGTGAAGATATTTTATTGAATATCGCTTTCAAATTCGTTGAAACTGAACTTTTCATCATCATAATAAGATATCCTCCAATTTAAATCAAGTTGGACGATCATTTATGCCTCCATATTTTTCAAAATGGCAACCAGCTGGTAGACCTAGGCCCTTCATAGGGCTGTTGCGCCATTCACAAACAAAAAATTAAAAAATATTTTTCAAAATAATTCCACTTTCATTATACTTGTACCACCACATTTATTGAACGTTCTAAATGTTTAGAAACTTCAAGTATTAATTCTAAATCTAGTAAGCAATACTTACCAACGAGCAATTGACAAAATAGTTCTGTTTCTCGTCGAGGAATTTGACCATAACCTCTTTCAAGCAGGGATTGATGTCTTTGCCATACCAATAGACTTCTGTGCTTAGAATGTTCATTATTGCTGTATAAACTGAATGTTTCACACTGTAAAATACAAATATATGTTACAACGAACAGTTTTAGTGGCAAGATGTACAACATCAAATGAAACTATCAATCAAAATATTATACTTTTATAATACAACTACAACATTTGATTGCACAAACTATCTCTAAGGCTGAGTCCGCACTGCCGGTGAGTAGAGCCTGGAGGGTGGAGGGTAGTTGGTAAATCTATAGAACATACACACCATCCAGAGTAATACATTGTATGAATCGCATGTGTTCAGCCGCCATCTTGAAATTCTTAAATATGGACAACATAACCTCAAAAAACAGAATGACGTCATACCATTCATACAATGTATTACTGTGGATAGTGTGTATGTTCTATAGATTTACAAACTACCCTCCACGCTCTACCCATCAGCAGTGCGGCCTCAGCCTTACTGCCTGACTTTTATTTTCAATATTATTTTCTTATCTAAATTTCTTGCCTATGTTATCCAACTTTCTATTTTATTGTATTTATTTAGAAATATGATTTAGTAATAAGGGCTATTCAAGTTAAATGCCTGTGACTTTACAGTACTATTTTTGTTTTTGTACCACTATGGGTCTTTTCACTCAGTGAAAATTGTCAATTTGAAATAAATACAACATAAACACTTATTATGTTTATTGTTGATTCAATATATTCAATCTTTAGGGAAAAATGATGATAATAATTTTAGCTACTAAGACAATTAACTTGTTTAGAACCAATAAATCATTCCTCACACACAGACTCGTTTCCAGGTGAGTAGTCTTTTTTAGGTAATTATACTATATTATTGTATTGTATTTTTCAATAAGGTAATGGATTATTTATTCTATAATCATGAAATTTGTATTATGGAGGATAGATCTTTCCACAAATTTTCAACAATATCATTTTGATTAGATAGATTTTTCTTCAATTGGAGACAAATTTCTACATTTTAGAAAAAAATAATGGCAATAATAATAATAATAATAATAATAATAATAATAATAATAATAATAATAATAATAATAATAATAATAATAATAAAATAATAATAATAATAATAAAATAATAATAATAATAATAAAATAATGGAAAAAAGATATGGCAAGTGCTATCAAGACCAGTTGAGAAAAAATCTCTCAAATTTACAAAAAAAACATTAAAACAGAACAAGATTTATTCATTTGAACTAAAAATGTATATTGTTCATGCTCACCATGGTTCTTCTTCAAACAAAGGCTTACATAGGCTTTCCCAGAAACCTTTTCTTCTCCTTAAATAGGACAGTACAACAGAGCATTGCTCCAACCACAGAGCATGTAGAAGGTCAACAGTAGCATGGTACACTGGATCCATCAGGAAGTCACTTGCCTGGCGGGCAAAAACCAACACAATTAACAGATTTTTTAGAACCTGAAATTTATTTTTTAAGAACCTAAAAATACTGTAGTGATATGAAAAATTATAGCGGAGATACTACGAATGGCTGGGGCCAGTTTCATACAAATTCAGGAGACCTGTAATACAGGAAGAGTTGGACGAACACTGGTTCAGTAGACGTATCTATACTACAGGCGGGGCAGTAAAACGGTAGTATTCCAGGTAATAATATGAAACTAACAGTAAATTTTTTCAAGTAATATAGTGCGCCAAATCGGCAACCAGCTAGTAGGCCTAGGCCCTTCATAGGGCTGTTGCGCCATTGACAAACAAACAAATCGTGAGAGCACAGATGGAAATCTGTATTTTATTACATGAAAATTGTTATTTTTCATATATCGTTATTGTTATATATAAAGTTGGTGACGACCATTATTTGGCAAACCTTGTCCAAGAATCACATTGAAATTCTCACAAATAATCAGTAACACCTCTGGTGTTATTGAACGAATCACTGGGAAAAAGTCCTGTATTGTTACTAAATTAAAACCACAAGATGTTGTCAAACCACTGATTTATAAGAAAATTGAGATACCGGCTTCTGTTGTTACACCATTATTAAATAAATAAATAAATAGTTTATTATTAACCTCTGGTAAACTTGTTTAAATCAGTGGTTTGACAACATCTTGTCTTTTCATAACTACCACAATATCATCAACTTCACAACTACTCAAAAAGTCCTGTATTTTAGCTATTTTATTCGGCCAAAGTGACTGGTGTGCGATGTCTTCGAATGGAATAATCTGGTCCATATTTTTTGAGATTGACAATGGCGACACAGTTACAGTCAAATCAGCTCGATATGTTCAAATGCTGAACAACTTCCTCAACTTTGACGATTTCATGTGCATTAGAACACTTAACTTCAACAAGATTGAGCAGCTAGCCATACGGCCAGAGCATCAATTATTGACATTATGAGAAAGTTTCTTTTGAACCGCTTCATCAGTAGGAATGAGGATATTCAGTGGCCTCCTCACTGAATCACCGGATCTAAGCTCGTGTTATTTCTTTTCATTCTATGGAGATGCCTCAAGGTTTATGAGACTCGTCCAGCAACAATACAGCACTTAAAAATGTGTATAACACAAGAGATTAGTGCAATAACACAAGACGTTCTACTGATTATTAGTGAAATTATTATAAAGCTTATATTGACCAATACAAATCAAACCACAGTACATTGAACATCGATTGTGAATTCACTTAATATTTTTTTAATTATTATACAGCAAAGAGTACACATGCTTTAAAGCCCAGAACTGCCACAGTACAGTAAACAGCTATTGTGAATTCACTTCATCTTTTCATAAATCATTTTACAGCAAAGGGTACAACATGATCTAAAGCCCAGAACAAGTACAAGTTCCTCTTCATTCAATAAAATGTTCCAAGTTCCCCTTCATACAGTAAAATGTATACTTACATCACAAATAATGCATAGTGCAAAAGTGAGTACCCCACTGGTAGTACCCTGCTGGTCTTTTCCCGATGTGATGCACTCCTTGAGTTCCACCACGTTGAGGAAGGCCTCGGCAAGACTGGCCTGCCGGTGGATGCATTTCGATATGAATTCAAGAATTGCCACCTGAAAATGCCACGCTAAGTTAGCTTTCATTTTGTTAGAAATACACTACAGTGAAGATATAGTCTGTTTAAGCAGAGAAGACATTCTGGGAAGATGAGAAAATTACTCCAGCCCGGTCAATACTGGTTCATTATAAATTTGGTCTCAAATTGTAAAAAAACATTCTTATCTACAATTTAAGATCTCTGGAGAAATCGCTCAAGAAGAGCCTCTGGCAATGCAAATGACTTCAATGTCAATGTAAATGACTTCAGCTTGGTCAATATTTGTTCAAGAATAATTACAAATGTTGTCTTAATGTTGTAAACCAAACTGCTTCCTACAATTTTAGATCAAATTTATAATATTTGAACCAAAATTGATCGAGCTGGAGTCATTCTCCCATCTTGCCAGAATGTCTTTTTTTGCTTGGATAGAGTATATCAAAACAGGTGAGTATAGATAGCAATTATACAAAAAAAAAAACCATCAATAATGACTAAAATATAAGAAACAGAAAGTGAAAAATTCTCAGTAAATAGAGATAAAGTGCATTCTGTTCGAAAAACATAGCATCTGACATTGTAGAATATTTCTTGTAAGATACGGATACATTATTTTTTGAAATTGATAGAAACAAGTACCCAAATAACACGTTGTGTATGCTTTCCCATTTGTTCACAATTCACTCTCCAGATTTTAGAAGGAAATCAAGTGTAATCACCCTAAAAAAAGTGCAATTATAAATATATATATTATAAAATAATATACAGTAGTTTGACCAAGCAAAGGAGACATTCTGGCAAGATGGGGAAATGACTCCAGTTCGATCAATATTAGCTCAAAAAATTACACATTTGGTCTCAAATTATGGATTAGAACGTTACCTACGATTTGAGACAACATTTATAATTAATTAACCAATATTGACCGAGCTGGAGTCATTTTCCCATCTTGCCAGAATGTCTTCTTTGCTTGGACAGACTACAATTGGGACGTACGTACCTTCAGTTGAACGGATTCATATTCCGAGTACAGTGGTTGAAGGAACATATCACGAATGGTGTACGGCTCCAAGCCAGTACACAGCATCAGAGATAGTCTTGTATTCTGTAACAAAGTTATCAATCAATTAATATAAGTTTCTTATAAATTTCTAATCACTTGTATTGAATTGATTCATCATTGTCTTTTTATCGTTTCTTTTACTGATAATTCTATCGCTACAGAAAATGCTATGCTCATTATTAGATGAGCTGACATGATTGTCAGGTTGACATATGTTTCTCGCAGCAGGATAATGCTACATAGCAAGGAATAAACTGGAAATAGGAGGACTAATGCGTGTTTTCTCATTGAATTGGATAGAAATATTGTTGAGAATGCCAAAACAATGATCATTTTATCGTTACAGAAGATGCTATGCTCATAATTAGATGAGCTGACATGATTGTCAGGTTGACATATATGCCTCTCACAGCAGGAAAATGCAAGGAATAAACTAGAGATAGGACGACTAATGCGTGTTTTCTCTCTCAATTGGGTTGGAATAATGTTTAAAATGCCATAAACATGATTATTTTATTGTTTCAGAGGATGCTATTCTCATAATTAGATGAGCTGACACGTCTTTCAAGTTGACATGAGCCTCTCATAGTAGGATAATGCTACATAGCAAGGAATAAACTGGAAATAAGAGAACTAATGCGTGATTTCTCATCCAATTGAGTAGGAATAATGTACAATGGTGTTAATTATATGAAACTGACTGCCAGCTAGCTGGCCTTGGCTTTTCAATTCCTGTTGAGCCATTTACACACAAACATACATACATAGATACATAATGTAAGTAAGTACTGTAACTGACCTCCCCCTATACTCTGACGAATGTACGTAGGTATGTATTTTCAAACCGTTTTGTATTATTATTTAGAAATACATTCATTTGAATTTGGATAGTACTCGAACAATGGATTCGTAATAAATCATCAGCACATTGCCATTTGAATTACCGCAAGTTGAAGTTCCAGGATAAACTCTTGAAATAACATAATATCAATCTAATAAGTTAAAGGTTGATCTAGCTTACATTAGCAAGATTCATAATAAATCATCAGCACAATGTGATTGCATAGCACTTCGCTTGGTTTCTACTTTCTTACCGATTGCAGTTTTGACGTCTAGTGGGATCGGACTCCCCAATGTACAAATGCCATTTGAATGACCACAAGTCGTAGTTCCAGGGTGAACTCTTAAAATACCTCGTATCAATCAATAAAATAAAGTCAATCTGATTTTTTCAAGGTTTATCTAGCTTACATCAGCAAAACGTGTTAGCAGCCTGCAGGCGAGGTAGCGCAGTTTCGGATTGAAACTGTGGTGAATGTAACTGGCAACATTCAGCACACAATGGAATCTGTCCGTGTCCTTGGGTTCTTTGTAGATTTCTTCCTCAGTTGGCGACAGTTTACTTGGATCCTGCGACATAAACAAAAATCATAAGAGCATTGCATAGAGCATAATATTAGAAACACAATAACATCAATGACAATACGGTACTACATCGTTCATAAAAAATCGTAATGAAAGAAACTTGGTTGTTGTCACAATTCCACTTATATATTTTTGATAAAGTTGAAAATTGACAGGAGCTTGCTTTCGTGTGGACACTGACACATCATCGTCCTGAGTGCACACGGATGATGATATAAGTTTATCAAAAATATATGTGAAATTGTGACAGCAACCAAGTTTCTTCCATTACGAGAAAAATTCCACGAAATCAATATTTCCTCAACAAATTTCATAAAAATCGAGTATGTTTTTATTACCAATCATTGTAATCAGTATCCTGTATACCCTCAACTACAACGTCAAACGTCATAGTACTGTCAATGCCTATAATAATAATAATAATGATAATAATAATAATAATATGCCTATGTTGTCACAATGTCTTTGTTGGGACTATATCGAATAGTTGCTATGAATTGTCATCACAACAGTAGCCACCCTGAATGGGTTTGTTTATTTTGCGTCAAGTTAATGCGAATGAGGTATAGTTAAGATTCATCTCCATACCAAGGAATGAATATCTGTGGGGAGTTCCGAAGAAGTTCCACAGCCGACATAACCACAATTTCCCATGTTGGGAAATTATTGTGGTAGTTAATATTGAACAAAGTTATTGGAATTTTGGTGAATTTCTTCAAATGTCATAGAACCAAACACAAAAATAACACTCGAAGCACTAATCCACGATCGGAAATTATTGAATTTTGAATTAATATCTGGAATATTCACTGTGATTAATCGAAGATACATACCAAATTGTTAAACTGCCATTACATGCGAGTAGTATCAGACAAGTTGTTTATCTGAATAATTAAATATTGATTAAAAGAGCCTAATAATATTAATCTTGTGTCAAAAATATTGAATTGAGTATAACAACATCATACAAAGCTCTAAGAACGTTATTTGTTTCATTCGCTTCAATTTTTCTAGACTGTTGAGTACAGTTTAAAAGATAAATTTAGCAAAAGAATGATTAATATTTAAAATTACTGTACCTGCTGTACATCTTTGTACAGGATGATTCTATTCAGAACTGAGAGTGCATAATGAACTGTACTGATGAGCAAAGAACTCTTTCCGTTGTTCCACGACGGAAATTTCTCCACCATATCAAACAATTTTTGTTCACCTGAAAATGAAAACGAATGAAATGCAAAAAATACACAAAAAGTGTAATGTAATATTACTATAAAATGTTATGTGAATTACAATTGAATATAATGTAAATTAAAAACAAATATAAACGAACATCAAAGGCTATTTGAATTGAAAGATTGTTTTTATTGTTGCTCTTTCGACTATTTTATTGGTCGAAACTACTAAAAAAAAATTTTTTTTAATTCAACTCATGTAGCCTACTAGATCAAGTCGACTTGAATCGAAATCAAACACGCGTGGTTCCTCTAAAAAAATATTTCTCAATCTTACAATGTTTTTAAATAAACTATATAACCTAGTATTCCACCTGTGTGTAGTAGAGTCATAAGCAATGTACCAAGAATTGAATTGAATTGAATGGCTGCCTTTATTTTAAACCTGGAAGGGCGAAGTTAGGGCGCAGCCGGCCCTCTCTTACACTTAACCCTCAATGTGTTAAGAATGTTAGAACGTGAATACGAGACTCTGTTAGGAGGGCTCTGTTGTATGAAGTAACATACAAGAGGTTTAGTCCCAAGACTAGATTTATAGCCTGTCCAAGCAAAGCAGACCCTCTGGCGAGATGGGAAAATGCCTCAAGCTCGGTCAATATTGGATCAAAAACTATAAATTTGGTCTCAAATTGTAGGTTTCCTGTAAATAGTCGAAAGAGCAACAATAAAATAACTATATCAATATTTCATCTTGCTCTACAATATTTCAGACCACATTTATGATTATTGAACAAATATTGACCAAGTTGGAGTCATTTCCCCATCATCTTGCCAGAGGGTCTTCTTTGCTTGGACAGACTATACCTGAAACGTAGTCGTCATCTCTCATCATTATCATTCATCTCATTAACCACACACAAGCTTATGTGGGCTTCAATCTCAGAAAAGAAACAAACAAACCTCGTATGGTTGACCCATAGAAAATATATATTTTTCTTAATTTTTTTTTCAAATTACCTAGAGCAACGATCCTTATTAGCGCAATACCGGCGTCCTTGTTGAGCAGACTGTAGAGACAAGTGTTGGCGATCAGATTGAATGTGGGGGCGGCGCTGGGAGCGGGAGCGGTGGCCGTCGCCGTCTCCGAGTCGGGATCGCGTGCCACCGACGTTTCGGGCGGCGACAGCTGGCGTTTGCTGCCGTTCAGACTCATGTGTAACGTCTGCAGACACAGCCAGCCGATCTCAACGCGCTCGGCTTCGTCGACAAAGAACCACGACTGGTAATGCGGAAAGACGTCGCGCAAAACGAACATCAGGCCTGCCAACGCGATCCACGAGACTTTCGTCGCATCTACCTGCAATGACAAATATACAAATATGAATAATAATTCATTCCAATCTCCATTTATTGCTATACAAATACACAAATGACTTCTTCAACTACAAATATTGACCAATGTACTAAATACCAGCCAAGATCCACTGAATGAAACTGTTCAAATAATTATCCAGCAGTTGGTATAATGCAATGTCTAATAATTCTTCCATACAAATATGAAATAACAACCTAGTGTTCTTATTGTGGCTTTAAATTTCCAAGTTATTTCTTATTTTCAACGATTTTGAGTAATTTTTTTTGGAATTCAGAAGTGAATTGTTATTGTTTTTTTAACTAAAATAATTGAAATGTAAACTTTCATGATCTATTCAACAATTTTTCCATGTAAACACTCTCATAATCACCTTCGCTAAAATTTTTCGTGCTCTAGATTTTTTCGAAATTCCATATTTTTTTTACAGTGAATGGTGATTTTGATGATCTTCCTTGTGTTTTTGGACTCTTTATTCCGAAGAACTTCTAAAAATTCAAATCTCAGTGTATCATATCAAGAAATACCATCATTTCCCTTCGACGGAAATTAAGGTTATGGTGCCGGTGGAACTTCCTTTTGGAACTCCCCACCGAATACGGCATAAGAATAGATACATCACCTTGGCTTGAAATACTTGTTATCAAGTCGCCATTGTAATAATTAATTAAAATTGATGCTGGATAAAAGAAGGATCCCTGATCATGGTATAATCTCTACAACTGTGAGTTACAGAATAAAGATATTCAAAGGCTACCAGATAAATAAAATCATTAAATTCCTAACTAGTAATACAAGACTACACCAGAGGAAAAATGTTAAATTAACATGGGATAGGTTTAGTGGTATAGTTAGTCCAAGCAAGACAGACATTCTGGCAAGATGGGGTAATGACTCCAGCTCGATCAATATTGGTCAATAAATTTACTATGCTTTCTATCTACTTATATCTCTTTATATCAATAAATTTACTATGCTGTCTGGTCGAGCCAGAAGACATTCTGGCAAGATGGGAAAATGTCTCCAGCTTGGTAGTCATATTCATTAATTTGGTCTCAATTGTAGGAAACATTTTGATCAACAAATTGATACCAACTTTACAATTTCTGAACCAATATTGACCGAGCTGAAGTCATTTTCCCATCTTGCCAGAACGTCTTCTTTGCTTGGACAGACTAAAGTACAAGTTCTAGAAAAAGAGCTGATTTCAGGCCAAATTTTTCTATAGGTTAGATAGTTTCAAACATGATAGTTTGGAAAAGTAGTATAAGTATAGTAGTATAGCTTCTCATATTGTAATAATAGTTTTATATGTTTAATACAACTAAACTAGACCTCTGGACATGGATTACATGACAGTGAAAAAATCAAAACAGCAAGTTTTTAATTGCCAGGTGTGACGTAGTCTTAAAGATTGAACGAATACTTGCTCTTCATCCAAATGCCATTTTTATGTTCTATTTTCTACACATTTTACAATCATTCTTCCAAGAATGCTGACGAAAATGCAAATACGGAATAAAATGGGAATATTGCATTCTTCATTAAGGTGCGCTTTCCGAAACTACACCGCTGGAGTCATTCTCCCATCTTGCCAGAAGTTTTTGGTACACTTGATAGAAACTAGCCAGTTTCGATCTACTTGACAGGCTTTGAAAGCCTTCATTTTCCGCACTAGTGCGGATTAAACGACTGATATTTGGGCCTTATAGCCGTACAAGATAGGAAAAATCAGCTGTCAACAAAATTTTCCGTTGACTTGTATGCAAATTGGTCGACTGAACAGGTAAGTCGACTATTTCGAACATTCTCCAACTGATTGAATCAGACGATTTAGCAGATGATTTTCTTCAAGCAATAATTTTTGTTCCGTATTGTTCCACACCTAAGGCGGGTATTACACGATAATAGTTCTATGACATATTTCTATTATCAAACATCTGTGATGATGAAATATTACCGTGTAATGAACCAAATATTATAAATGATCATATTCTATGTTATATGATCTCCTATAGAGAACATATTATAATATCTTTAATAATAGATGTATGACATAGAACTATTATCGTGCAATAGCGGCCTAACCTTTTGTTTTGATTGAGAATTGATTTTAGCGACTCATAACCTGCGTTGAAATTAGAATCCTGAATTTATTTTAAAACAAAAAACGATAATTACCAATATATGGAATTCTTATTCAGCAAGTTGAATTTGTATGTCGTATTTATAAAAACTTTTTCATCTTATTCCAATTAGCCTTTCTATAAATTGTACCAAAAACACAAATACACAACACGTTTCGAAAACCTTCGCGATGTCGCGAATACTTCATCTTTCCAGCCTCAGCTGGTCGCTTCGGCTGTAAAGATCCGTATTCCTGACGTCGCAAAACGACGTTTTCAGAACTAGTGGTGTAATATACTATTTCTTTGCTTGCAGACTATATCAATAATATTATGAATTCAAACTCGGGACCTCACCTTGAACAGTTTATGCACGAATCTCAGATACGATATGAGAAACTGAAAGCGTCCATTGTTGATTTCAACCAGCTCCAAAATGGACTTCAGCTGATTGCCCCTGTAGTAGAAGCCCTGCACACACTGCACGTGAGTCATCACCACGTGATCCATCTCGGGCAAAAAGTTCAACGACTGAAAAATGTTGAGAATGTCGTCGCTGAACAAACCGACCAGACAGCTGGATATGTCCAGACAGGAGATCAGCAGGTCCAGTTCGGACTCTTGTCGCCAGATGTAGTTTCTGAAACGAAAAAGTTGAGCTGATTCAGATTTGTAAAACATTTCAAGTAGTGTAGCATTGATGAAGTGCAGAATTGACAAAGGTCCGTATTATCAATAGTATATGATAAATAGAATGAAAAAAATCAAATACCCTTTATTAAAAAACTTTAGAAGTATTATTTTTTACAGACATGTATCGGGACTGAGCCCATTTTCAATTTTACTTTTGACTTTTTCATTTTATTCATCATTTATTTTAAATAGCACTAAGTTTAAAGTTTAATTAAAAAACGTGTGGTGTGTCTGGTTGTTCAGTAAAACGGTTGCTAGGTGATTGTGATGTTGAGTTACAAACACTATGGACTGAATTCGGATGGGTGACCAGATTGTGACCAAGGCGAGTGGAACCTACCCTTATGGGTAGCTCCCCACAACAAAAGCCATATGCATATTCAAGTTTAATTATCAATAGTATAGTCTGTCCAAGCAAAGAAAACATTCTGGTAAGATGAGAGAATGACTCCAGCTCGGCCAATATTGGTTCAAATACTATGCATTTGGTCTCAAATTGTAGATCAGAAGGTTCCCTACTATTTGAAACCAAATTTATCAGTTTTGAACCAATATTGCCGTGCTGGAGTCATTTTCCCATATTGCCAGAATGCTTGGACGGACTGTATCAGCCAGATTTATAAACCATTACAAGTGGTTCTCTATATTAATGGGGGCATTGAGCCAAAGCAAAGACACGCTAGCAAGATGTGGAAATGACTCCAGCTTGGTCAATATTTGTTCAAGAATTATAAAGCTGGTAGATAAATAGTAGATCAAATCGTTTCCTACAATTTGATATAAGCTGGAGTCATTCTCCCATCTTGCCAGAGGGTCTTCTTTGCTTGGACAGACTATGTTTTGGAAGAAAGTGGGAGGTTAGGAAAGGTGGGGGGACGAGTTCTATAACTTGAGGCCAAATTCATAATTTTTAAACCAATATTCACAGAACTGGAGTCATTTTCCCATCTTGCCAGAATGTCTTCTTTGCTCGACCAGACTATACCGTACTTACTTGTGCATCAAATTGAAAACTTCTTCGATGGCGATCAACATGTCATTCGGTAAAACCGGTATGGTTTTCAAGATTTCCGTCGAGAATTTGAATAGTCCAATTATTCTCTCCTTGAGATCAACGTTTCTAACAGCTATTGAATACGCCTCTGAATCGTTTTGAAATGAAGCGTTTCCTCTCAGAGTAGCCGAAGCAGCTTGGCTGGATATCTGGAAATGAGTTCATCACAATAAGTTGAACTATTGAAGACAAATAGAGATTGTGAAACATGAGAATAGCGACCACAAGCTCAACTCCAATGTTAGGTTGTTCTATAACAAAAAAAAAAATTGTTGCTTCAATAATCAGTTGTAGATAAGTGCTGCGATAGTGCCTTCCCTCCCCACCCTCCTTTTCCTTCCCCTAGCAAGCTACCAGCTCTATTCGCAGTGGAGTCTTCATGCCGTGTACAACTCATGTCACCGAACGCTCATTTCGTTAACCCTCAGGTAATTGATCGAGAATCAATTAATATTACTATTCATTTATTTAAACTTCATGTGGTCCTCCGTTCATTTAAAGTAAAGCTCTCAATACATAACAAACATTAATAATCATATTCTCCTATAAAGCCAGGTGTAGGCTAATACAGATTCAAGATATTTAACAGTAATATACTCTACTTATTTGTGGATTGATTGAGAAAAATTCCTTGATAAAGAAAACACTATTTGATGTTGCCAAATCCATTTTTTACCATTGCATTTATACAGTTTCAAACTGCAGTTTCGTACTGATGAGAATATGACAGGTAAAGCATGAAACTGTGGTTCCAAACTATAATAAGTCATATTACACTGATATGTGTATGCACTTCAAGTATTACTTTTTAAATAATATGTTCATTAGATCATTATATGAACGATGGATAGAACTTTATTAGGTTATCATTTAATTTGGGAAGCGGTTTGTCCCAGTGGTAGAGAGCGTCTAATCGTTGAGATTAGATAAGCGACGTGCCTCTGCCAGCACCATTGTACTGGTGACCGGTTCCTCTGAATTCAATTTATGAGCCTCAAAAATCGCTTCCCGGTGGTTCGGAACCCACCTAAAGCAGTAGGTCCATTCATATCTCATCATCATCCTTCCCATTACTCACGCACAGGCCCAAGAGCCCATGTGGGCATCACCCTCAAAAAAAAAAAATTAATAAACTCAAATTAATTAGTTTGAGCTAGCACAAACTGAATCTATAATATCAACTATAAATTTTGAACTAATTTTGATCAAAATTGCGTTAGAAATACTAAGGGATGTGCCTGTTCTTTCTTCCAATATTTATTCATTTCAGAGATGACAATACAATGTAATTGAAACACAGACCAAGACCACAACGTCTCTTCTTCACAATTTTGATTAGTAAATATTGAAAATTGACGATGTTATGTTCAAACTTGAAACTTGAACTATACACGAATTTCGACTTCTTTAAAATGTATTTGTAATAATAATATTCACCTGCTCCTGTAGAGCCTTAATGTCGTTGTGTAGCATACGCCAAAATGGGACAGAAAAGTCCCAGTGTATGATCTCGCATTCAGCGGTAGATGTGACACTACACCGTGTACTCTTTGGAATTACAATTTCAGGCCGATAGGGCAGCGGATGCACATCTTCACAGCTCTCGTAGATGTTCGACTGCAAAGCGTTCAGCCTAATGTAGCCCAAGTTTTTCTGGCAATACTTCACATTGTTGTTGAGACGATCGAGAACCTGCAATCCATCACAACTATTGGTACAAGACGTATCGAAATGACTAGCTTCAACATATTTTCAGATCGAAATTGTAAAAAAATACTAAAGGTTATACGTTCTCTACCAATTAATCACGTAAATGTGACCTGTGCGGCCACAAAACCATGGTCCTGTACCAAAATAAGCTCTAGAATTGACAATATCAGTGTGTTTATTATTTAACTATTAATCTATTAATTATTAACTTTTTACTTTTTAATTAACTTATTGAACGATTTTTTTATTTAATTAACTTATTGAACGATTCTTCAACATCAACAACGACTCAGTGGAATTTCAAGGCCTATACTATTTCTCTCTCAAATAAATACTGATAGAATATTATCATACAAGCACCATCCGCACAGAAAAATGCACTAATTATAGTCTGCCCATACAAAAAAGACATTCTGGCAAGATGGGAAGATGACTACAGCTCGGTAAATATTGATTAAAAATTCTAAATTTGGTCTCAAACTGTAGATTACAATGTTACCTACAATTTGAGACAAAGTTCATCATTTTTGAACCAATATTGAGATTGGTCAACATTGGTTCAAGAATTATTAATTTGGTTTCAAACTGTAGATCACAATTTTACCTACAATTTGAGACCAAATTTATTATTTTTAAACCAATATTGAACGATCTGCTGTCATTTTCCCATCTTGCCAGAGGGTCTTCTTCGCTTGGACAGACTATACCAGTGCGCGCTCATCATAATTCTTCTTTTTTCTTTCAGGTTCATTCTCTTCATTCACTGTTTCTCCTGTGTCACCGCACATTCACTGTTTCTCTCATTGTATTTCTATAAAAAAACCATTAACCTTCAAATATTATTGTTTACTATGGGTTTATGATCTGATTATGAATCAATTTTTACAATATTTATAAATTGATTGAAATTTTCATATAGCTTGCTGGAGTAGTCTTGTATTTAAGTTTTCTAATTTTGCAATTACTCATATAATATGATTATTTAGAATAATTGATTTTTTTCAGTGTGAACCAAAGTTATGCCTTTTCATGCCTTTTGGCTATCGCAAACAAGGAATTACTATTAAGGCACTACTTAAATTACTATCAATACGTTTGATTTGACTACCTTCATGCACTCGTTCTTTCCTTTGGACGCCAGCGATCCCAGTATGCCAATTGCCGGCTGCCACACTTCCGGAAACCAGTACTCAGCTTCCTCGAGCAGCTTGATGAGGCCGCAGTCGCCATTTTCCCAAAACATTTTCTCAACAGTGTCGTCTCGCACCAGTGTGGCCGTCAGTGAGTAGACGCTCGGCTCATTTCGAACAAAATCAACGCCGAAATTCTCTATTGCCAGGTAAAGTAGGGCGTAAACTACTTCGTGGGCTATTCTCGAGATTGATGGTTCGTCCTGGAATCATACAAGTTAAAACTAAGATAGATTCATTTATACAATGACAAAGTTAACGAACATACAAGGGTATGACAACGATACGACATAGCTAATTATTAGATGAGCTAACATGAGTCACAGCTTCTCACAGCAGGGATTATGCTACATAGCAAGGAATAAACTGGAAATAAGAGGACTAATGCGTGTTATCTCATTCTATTGGGTATGAATATTGTTTAAAATGCCAGAAAACATGAAGATTTTATTGGACAGAGGATCATCATCAGATAAGCTAACAGGCCTACTTCTCACAGCAGGGATAACGCTACATAGCAAGCAATAGCAACTAGGAATAGGATGAATATTGCGTGTTTTCTCATTCAATTCGGTTGGAATATTGTTAAAAATGCCAAATACTTGATCATTTTATAGTTACAAAGGATGGAATGCTCATCATAAGATGAGCTGACACGACTGTCAAGTTGACATGTGCTTCTCACAGAAGGGATAATTCTACATAGGAATAAACTGCAAATAGGAGAGCTAATGTGTGTTTTCTTTTTTAATTGGGTAGAAATATTGTTTAAAATGCTAAAAAATGATCATATTATCGTTACAGAGGATGCTATGCTGATAATTAGATGAACTGAGATGACTGTCAGGTTGAAATGTGCTTCACACAGCAGGTATAATGCTACATAGCAAGGGATAAACTGGGAAAAGGCGGACTAAAGCGTGTTTTCTCATTTTATTGAGTAGCAATATTGTTTAAAAACGCTAAAACATGATCACTTTATTGTTACAGAGGATGCTATGCTCATCATTAGATGAGCTAATACGACTGTCAGGTTGAAATGTCCTTCTCACAGCAGGGATAATGCCATATAACAACGAATGAACTGGAGGAGTAATGCGTGTTTTCTCATTCAATTGGATAAAAATATTGAACCGTCTTGTCGTGTATAGGAAAACGTACCTTTAGCTACGACAATCCATAACCAATAAACAACATAGACACGTAATAGCATTGGCAATGTGTATGTGTCAGCATTTTTTTGTTATAGAAGAAGACCTATTCCGTCTCAAGTGATCGTGAATAGGGTATAGGAAACTTTGAGGTTCAATAATTCATTCGTTCGAATCGATTACTCACTTTGATCGTGGACGAATTGAGGAACGTATCGAGATAGGCCCAGGCACTCAGCTGTTTGACGGCGGTGGCCAAATTGAGCAGTTCTGACGTGTCGTCGGGTCTGAAGGGACTCAGGAAGGTGACCACCATCCACGCGCCAAACAGAGCGCCCGACGCATCGAATCGGTAGCTTTGCTTCAAGTGTTTGTCCATTTTCAAAAACAGTTCACGGTCTGTCCATATAGATTCGCCAGGCCTGGAAGAAAAGAATGGTTTTAAATCAAACTGAAGGACCTTATATCATTAATACGTGACCTGGGCGTTAAACTAAATTAATTTTAGTATAGATCTTATACTAAATTAATTTTAGTAAAGATCTTATACTAAATTAATTTTCAATAATAATTATACATAACTGAAGCCAAAAAGTTAGATGGATTTATTCAATCAACTTCATTTAAAATTTTTCATAAAATTAAGTTGAACTCAGTAAATCACAAATAGTTTAGCCTTCCTTTTACTTGACTCCGATTGATTCATCAAAGAAATATTAAGTAAACCCAATAATTTATCAATAGAAATTAAAATACTCACAATTTTTCCAGACTGAGTAGCTGTATAAAGTGAAATGCTTCCAAATCCCACAGAACTTTTAATAGAGATTGCCGATGAGGGTCGTTTTTACTCAGGGCACCCGGACGTTTAGCGCTGCCGCTTTTCTGTTGAAATTTAAAAAAAAAACATATTTTGGAGAGAAACCATCACTTATACAATATAAGAAGTAATAAATAATAATAGGCAGGTAATTCATTTATTCTTTCAATAAAAACATATTTAAAAGAATTACAGTAAGCTATCTTATTCAATTAGATTACGACTATAGTTGTCCAAGCAAAGAAGACCCTCTGGCAAGAAAGGAAAATGACTCCAGCTTGGTCAATATTTGTTCAAAAATTATTGATTTGGTCTCAATCGTAGAAAAAATTCTGATCAACAATTTCAGACCAAATAAATATTTTTTGAACAAATATTGACCGAGCTGAAGTCGTTTTTTCATCTTGCCAGAGGTTCTTCTTTGCTTGGACAGACTATAACTCTCAATCCTCATAGGACTAGAACCTTCAATTTGAAAGGTTTATAAAATAGTCTGTCCAAGCAAGGATGACATTCTGGCAAGATGGGAAAATCACTCCAGTTTGGTCTATATTGATTCAAAAATTATAAATGTTGTCTCAAATTGTAGATTAGTTGTCAATATTTGTTCAAGAATTATGAATGTGGTCTTAATAGTAGATCAAATTGTTTCCTACAATTTGAGATCAATTGATAATTGTTGAACCAATATTGACCGAGCTTGAGTCATTTTTCCATCTTGTCAGAGGGTCTTCTATACTTGAACAGACTATACCTACTCTAGCACATAAGTTTCCCATAGTTGAGTAGGGTTTTTTTTTTAAATGTTATTGTTCATACCTGAATGTAATTGCATTTGCTTGGTTTTTTGTTTATTTTTGAAGGAAATAAATTTATTTATTCAAGTGAATCAAAGGAAACAGAATATTAATCAGAGGCAATAATAGTTTTGTAGTTGTTGATAAATGACCAAAAGAAGGTGGTTTCTTGGTCCATGGTGAGAGTAATATTCACTGGGTTTGATCTCCGACATGCAGTCCAATGTTTTAAAAGTAAGAAAACTATTTGAATCAATTCTTGTATTACTAAGTGGTGGCATTTACACTCCAGGAAGTAAATTTGAACAATTTTCTTATTGTAGAAACATTGGCTGCATAACGGTGATCAATCCCAGGGAATGACAAAACTTGAACTTTTGGAGTTAAAAATGAATAATTTTAGTTCGAAACAGGAGAACATAATTTTTCAATTCATTCATTCTTATGCCGTATTCGGTGGAGAGTTCCAAAAGGAAGTTCCACCGGCACCATAACCTTGATTTCCGTCAATGGGAAATTATGGTATTTCTTGATATGTTACACTGAGATTTGAATTTTCAAAATTTCTTCCAATTTTTCAATAGACTGAACATTCTCTTTAATAGAGAATAAACATCAACTTCTTCCAAATAAAATATTGAAAAATGACTTTTTTCAATCAGTTGAAGATCTCGGACGCTGAGAAGACACGCAATCACAATAGTGGTGTATTATTACAGCGTCTCTACTCAGCGTATGCGAACTATAATAAGATTCTAAGAGCTCAATTTAAGAAAGACATATTCAAAGTATACTTACAAGAATTACTGTCAAGGCAGCATCCATATGTTTCATAGATGGTTCAATGTAAGGATAAACCCGAATGAGCAGCTTCATCAATTGAATTTGTTCGAGCAGATTGTATTCCATCCAGAAATTCACGAGAGGAGACGTGGAAATACTACCAGGAATTGTAATTTCTGGAGGTTCACAGTTTTTTACAGATTCCATCTGGTTTGAGAGTGAATTATAAAGCTTCGAGAATGATATCTTGTTTAGGAACTCCTTGTACAGTTCCTGAAAAAAAAAACAATTCATTGGATTAAATTCAGATCAATTTTCTCTCCAATTTTTCGAATGAAATTGAATGTAAATTGAATAAAATATGTAAATCGTACTTCATGGAGCTGTCAAACAATATAATTTTTTTGTCAAGTCGACTTGATCAACAAGATACGTCAGGCTGTAGTAAATAGTAGTAGCGAAGTATAGCAAAGCTAATAGAGTATAGTCTGTCCAAGCAAAGAAGACACTCCGGCAAGATGGGAAAATGACTCCAGCTCGTTCAATATTGGTTCAAAAATTATCAATTTGGTGTCAAACTGTAGAAAACATTCTAATCTACAATTTGAGACTAAATTTATCATTTTTGGAACAATATTGACCGAGCTGAAGTCACTCTCCCATCTTGCCAGAATGTCTTCTTTGCTTGAACGGCATCAAAGGAAGCTATATGGTGATATATAGGCTACATTAAGTTGACTTTCGACTTACGCTATGCGGATCGTTGTCAAGTTTGGTGACAATATGTGTGAGTGACTTGAGCAGGAACATTCTTTCCCGGCAATAGAAGCAGAACATGTCGGCCAGGACTGCGTTCACTTTGGACTCGCTGATCAGAATCTTCTTCAGGCTTTCAGCCGGCCCGCGAAAAGCGTACAGCAAATAGTTGGAGAGCACTTCCCATGTTTGAGAATGCTCCAATTTCTGGAAAAAAGAGTTTAATTATTGCAACTTCATTATAGAGTTGACAAAATTTTCAAGTTTATTACTGAGATAATCAACATCCAAACTGATTTATACGCATTCATGCTATAATGTGAGTTGATTTGTTTTTGGTTATATTATCACAACAATTACATTGCATAATAAATAAATGAGTGAATAACAACAATTGAACCAAGTAACTTATTAGTTGATTTCGTCAAATTATTGCATTATTACAAAAATTTTATAGAATTAATAGATAGAATAATAATAATAATAGTAATTGAACATTAATTATTGAAAAACAGTTTCCATTTTAAAAATCAATATATCAAATTACTAATGGAAAAGAGTGGATAAATGACACAATAATAATATTATATTTGGAATTGAAGATGCATTGATACAAATTGGAACAGCCATTATTTCAAAAAATAATAGGTTCAATCAGAAGTGCTTCAGTCAGTTTTAGTTTCAGTCACTTTTAAGAACTATAACTCATATCTCCGTTTGGGAAAATGAGGTTATCTGGCGAAGTGGAACAACCCTTGGGTTTCCCCACTATTAAAAGCCATACGCTAAATAATAAATAGGTTCAATTTCTTAATAAACATTATACAACATAGAAAATATGACACGATAAGTATTTATAAATTAGGCACATCCCAGAAATCTCCATAGTATGAGATTTAAAAGTCTAAACTTGGGAGAATTGATATTGAAGACGTAATGGTCATTTCTTGGTCATCTAACATTTCCAAGCTTATTTTCTTGAGTGAAATTTGCTGAATATTTTGATCAAGTTTTGGCAAAAACGTTTGTTTTTAAAAGAACCAACGCAATTTTGTAATGCGGCTTCGGGAAATGCAGTAGCGAAACATACTTACAATCATTGCTGATAATTTTTTCACAAGATTATTCAGCTTTGAGTCTTTTGGCTTTTTTGTAGTATCATCTTCTTGACTTCCGCCTGGAGTTTTCTTGAAGTAGTTCAACCCTTCAAGAATTTGTGTTTCAACACTATTGAGTTGATCTTTCATATAATCATGGCTGACACCAGATTTTAGCCCGGATATGAGTTCGTATCGGCCACGCCAGTACCTACAAAAAAATTTGTATTTACTGTTCAATTTCAAGACAAAATATATATAGTCTGTCTAAGCAAAGAAGACATTCTGGCAAAATAGAAAAATGACATTTGCTCACTCAATATTGGTTTAAAAATTATAAATTTGGCCTCAAATTGTAGGAAACATCTTGCTCTACAATTTAATAATAAATTGATAATTTTTGAACCAATATCGATCAAGCTGGAGTCACTCTCCCATCTTGCCAGATTGTCTTCTTTGCTTGGACAGACCATATCAAAGCATTCTATGATAAGCCAGTAGGTTTCAGATAAAGTCAAGTAATCAACACAGGAAAAAAAATTGATTGAAATAAATGCACATAACGGTTATCGAGATTTTCATGTTAAAAATAAATAAAAATAATTTACTTCTGATGAAATGTGCTTTAAACTAGAAACAAATCTATCACTAGGAAAATGTGTATGCTTCAAGAAGAATCTGGAATAGACCAAACACTAAACTGTTGCTCAACTTGCAAAGAATTTTTATTAATGTTGATCTATAATATAATATTATTCAACAACCATTAAGTTTACCTAGATAAGAAGGTTTGCAAAAAGTTTGATGGCTTTCTGTGGGACTGGCAGACATTCATCCTCTATTATGTTGGAGAAAGAACCCTCTCAGTCTTAGCGCATTACTCAACATTCATCATACTCTATGCAAGAACTTATGCAAGATGAGAGAGCTTGCAATCAAGTAGAGCCTCTACCAATGAGAGACATATATATATACATAACTAGATGTTAGGTTAGATATGCCATACCAGACACGAGATTATGAGCGATGAGCAGAGTTCAAACAGGCTTTGCTTGATCTATTGATCAAGCTAAACAATAAACTTCCAATATTTAATTGAACAAAAGCTAATACTGCTTGAAACATCTTCAATCTCAAGCTTATATGACAGTGTGGTTTGTAGCTGTAGTGATGTTCATTTTTTGGTGATGAGGATTGAGAGGTATAATCTGTCCAAGCAAACAAAACCCTCTGGCAAGATAAGAAAATGACTCTAGCTTCGTCAATATTGGTTCAAAAATTATTGATTTGGTCTCAATCGTAGAAAAAAATTCTGATCAACAATTTGAGACCAAATAGATCTTTTTTGAACAAATATTGATCGAGCTGGAGTCATTTTCTCATCTTGCCAGAGGTTCTTCTTTGCTTAAAGGGAACTTTAAATGCCAACCTACCTGGAATCAAATTTCCTATGGCAATCGATTAAGTATGTTTTAATAATGACAAAATAAAACAAAAGAGCCATCACTAGTTCATCATTAATTTAAAAATAATAATTCAAATTTTCCTAACCTCCCTTTGCATGATGAGCTTTACACGCTTTTGTGATTTCAAGTATTCAACAAGCCTAAGAGAAACCTATCGATAAGGATAATAAAAATATTTACATTTTAAGGTAAATTTTAATGTATTCTATAAATCGAGGTAAAACTTAAAGACAAAAATACAAGAAGCAGTACTAGGCTAAATAGTAAACAACTATAAAACTTACGCCAAAGGTTCCTTCGTAGACATTGCTGAAGATAGAAGATCTATACAACTGAATAAGATTTATTTTCAATAGATACTACATTCTCTATATATAGATTGTGCAATAAATTAAATCTAAAATTCGGATCACACACCACAAGTTCGCTGGACGATAGCTTCTTCAATTTCTAACCTCAAACGAAAATTTGTTTCGCGGTTCTGGTCTCTACCGGTAACTTGTTCCTTGTTCCGTTCCGGTTGAAAACATGGGTGGCTACCATAGCTACGACAAACCTAAAGATCGACATGACACTTTACCGAATGGTTTCCCCCACCACAAAGCTTGATACGTGACTTTTCGGTTGGATATCCGTTCCCGTTGGCAAGAGCCACAAGCCAACAAAAGAGCTATAAATAATGTTCATTCATTTCATATTACCATTGACTATGGATATCATTGACATGGACTTATATCCATAGTCAATGATATTACAATATTTTCATTCAATTGGAATAATATAGGCCTATAATATTCTTTAAAAAAAACATTTCATATCCTACTAGACCAGAGTACTAGGCCTATGTTAGCATTAAGAATATAGGGTTGCAAACAGAGTGTTTCAGGAGGAATGTGCAATACTTCTCAGGCTGATTTCTTACACCAAGTAGACAAAAAAGTTCCATGGGACCAACCCCAAAAACGCTTTGTTACCGAGATAACAATGGCGGAAAACTGAGATTTTTCAAAACATATTAATTTTTCTAATTTTTTAGAGGCTTTACTGAGGTTCTAAAACAATCAATTCCGATGTAAAATTAGCTGAGGAATTCAATGAAGTCTGAAAATTGAGATAATTTTAAAAAAATATGCTTAAAAACGCCATTTTCCAACAATAAGGGTTATAACTGGATAAGGAATCATAAATTTGTATTTTTTATTAATGGAAGTTGAAGAGAGTCAGATTCAGAAGAATAAGTTAAACGGTGACGATTGTGTAAATCCTACCCAAATCTCAGAAATAGTGATTGAAAATCGCCACTACACACAAATTTATCACTTGTGCTATGTTTTGTCAATTTCTCGTTTTTTGATCGCTATTTCTTAGATTAGGGTAAGATTTACACAATCGCCGCCATTTAACTTTCTCTTTAGAATCCGACTCTCTTCAATTTCCATTAATAAAAAATCTTACTTTACTTGAGAATTGATCATTTTAGACCCTGTGTGAAGCCTCTAAAAAATTAGAAAAATTAATAAGTTTTGAAAAATCTCAATTTTTCGCCATTGTTATCTTGGTAACAAAGCGTTTTTGGGGGTTGGTCCCATGGAACTTGTTAGTCTACTTGGTGTAAGGAATCATCCTGAGAAATATTGCATATTCCTCCTGAAACACCCTGTATAAGTCATCTTTTTCAATGATTAGGTACTTCAGATGACCCAAAAATGAAAGTAAGTTCAAGTCACAAAACCATGGTTGCCAATTCGACGGGTTATCGGTGAAATAGAAGTGGAAGCTTGACGAGCAATAGTAGTGAATTCGACGGGTTACCGTCGGCGAAATGGAAGTTGAAACTTGACGTGGACAGAGTTGTCCTTATTGTTGGACACAATTATCATTGAATAAATATCCTTTCTACTGAAAATAACTAATATTTAGTGCAGTAGGCTATGTATTCTGATGTTAAATGATCCAATTATACTACAGGACACTGGCTAGACTCTATTTGAAACTAAATATATAAAAATCTAGCATGAAAATATTGAAAAACCACCTGTAGTCTTGGTGAGGTTCGAACTTAATTTTTCATGCTCTTCAACATTCAGAAAAGGGGTAAGTAAATTTTATAGGAAGAGGGTAGGGATTTTTATAAGGATTCTCCAAAAAGTAAGGATATCATTTATCATTCACAAGGGTTCACACAAAGATAACTAGAAACTTAGAATTTGGAAAGTCTTTATTAATAATCCAACATTTACACATAATAGAAAATAATAAATAAACCTTACAGCTAGGTATATCTGAATAAAATACCTCAAACCAAATCCATCTATGAAATCAAGATATGAATAGAATTAGAATACTTGATGACATTTTAAGGTTCGAAAATCAAAGCTTTTACTTTTATACACATCTTAGAACCTGACTACATATTTTTCATTAATACTATATACTTTTTTAATAATCGAAAAATTAAATAATTATAGGAGCTAAAATATAGACAAGAATATTGCTCTATTACAAAAAATATCCAAAACTGTTGAATCAAAATTTCAATAATATCAATCAACTGAATTATTTCACATGTGTGAAGCTGAAATTTTCAAACTCAAAGATTTTTATTACAATACTTTGCAGTGTTTAAAAATTCCCAAGAAAATTTAGTGATGAAAATTTTGCATCAATTGAATTGTTCAACCAATGAATTAGATATTGATTTCATCAATACAGTTCTGTTAATAAAAGTTATGCTTCAAATTCGGAAAATTACAATGATAACAAACTCTCAAAAATCAAAGATCAGATTGGAATAGTTTCTTCAAAATCAGAACTAACTAGTTCAACAATTAGTAAGTGCTACTAGTTTACTGTTACTAGTTTTCGCGAATACGATAGAATGAACTCATACATTTGAAGTTTGTTCTAATATTAAATATGATCATCATAAAATCATTCACAGACTAGATTGAATTTTTTTCCAAAATATTGTAAAATTGACTGATTTGATTTGAAATCAACATCAATCTATCAGATAGGGTAGAAAAAGGTTCAGATTATTTTTTGGAAAGCATTAGTACCTGTTGAATATGTTGTTAGAAAGCAGCTAATAATTTGAAATAACACTGATAAGAATATAATTTTTACAAACCTTAATACACTTACAACCTATTATCCTATTCACTACAATTATTATAAACTACCAAGTAATATAATTATCAATTAATCCTTCATTTTTTAAAATAGCCTAGTCTATTGAATAAAATCCCATGACTCAGCCAGACAAAGCAGTCAATTATATATTATTTTTGTGAGTATTGATTTATAAATAATTTATGTATCACATTTTAATAATAAATAGAACAATAAAATATACCTAGATCAAATAATATCAATGAAATTAACTCAATCTATAGTTCTGATACTTTTAGTTCAATGCATAGTTTTTCTATGAACATGAATAAGTCTACGTTCATAGAACAGTGTAAATACTATACATTAAAAGATATTAAATACGTAAAATATAGTGTACTAGTGATAAGAGAAGCATTACTTATTCACATAGTTAGAAGTAATGAAACTTACACTTTTTTCAAAAGCACATTTATTTCATTTTTTAGTTTTTGTGTATTTATACAAAAAACAAAGTTTTGAAGTCCTTGTTCATTGAATGTTCACAAAATTAAAATAACTATAATTCTTCAAGTTCAATTTAATTCTACAATACATCATCGTTTCAATACCTCAAGCTAATTTGTTCACATTAAATTTCTCTAGATGATATACAACACTATGATATAAAATTCATACAGAAGATAATAGAACAGTGATAAGAAACAGTAGTGTACACCAATTAATAAAGAACAATCCTTCTACCGTGTGGAAATTCATATTACAATCATGTTAAAAACATTAGATTTAGCGATGGAAAATACGGTCGTATGAAAATGTGCAAGAACACATGGAATTGAAATATGATCCAACAAGTTTGAAACTGATTTTTTTAAAATGTAATACATTTTTTCAATATCTTACAAGCCGAAAATACAGTTGAATAACATTAATAAACTAGTGAATGAGAGTGTATAACTACTCAATAGTTTTGATTTTTCCTTTCAAGTGTCAAAGGAATTGAAATATTTCTGATAAGTATTGTGCTAAATATTATCTACAGGATAAACACGCGAAATGTTAACAAAACTAATGTTAGTAAAATGGTACTTCTAGTGTTTAAATATCATTGCACTAAATACTACTGAATTTGATCAATTCAGAAAAAGTCGTAAAAGCTGATCAGTCCTTTCTTTAATTTCATCCATAGGTGATAACACTTTCTTCTTCAACCACCAATTATTCATTTTCCAGATCTTCAAAAATTATCATTAACAACACCTGAAAAATGAACGATGTTAGCTCAACTGTGCAGGAAATAAGAATTTTCCATTTAAATAATAATTATCATTTTTTCTCATCTCCTAACCAGTTCATCAAAAAAGTAATTGTTTCATGAAATATAAAACAAGACAAAATTACATACAACTACTCAAGATAGTAAGGTTTAAAGATGAATTTTGAAATTCATCGACTTCATCAAAAAGAAAAAAAGGCAAAAGTTGCTGGTTTATTACCTAAAATGTTCCAATTTCTAACTCCAAAGTGTTTTTTGTCTGAAAAAGAGAAAAACAAATAAGTTAACATAAGATTCATAAAATGCCATGCATTAAAAGAATGAGGGCTACAAAGTGGTAATTTGGAATGTTTAATAAGCCTTTGCAAAATCTATTATCGATTCTTGAAACCAATATTTTTTGTTTTCAGAACTGAAACTACTGTAACTTCAAATGATAAGAAATGATTATTGCTCAACTATCTTGAATGCTAATAATTTAATGTCAAAGATTCATGAAGCATCAAGACAAGTTTCAAATAAATAAATGAATACTATATCTGGATCTGAAATCTTCACGGTCATGATCAATGTGTGTGATAAGTTCGATTTTATGAATGGAGATTTCATCAAAATATAAATTGGAATTAAAATATCCATTTTAAGGCAGTAGCCAGTAGGACTTTCAGCCAACTTCAGAATACAACTCATTTCATGAAAACAAGACTAATTGATTCTGATTGATAACAATATCTATGAATGTATTATCTAGCTATGAGATTTATTGATGGAATTGTAACGTAGAAATTGATAATTGAGATTATGATCTATTTAATGATCTAATAATGTTAGATGATTTATATTTTTCTATTTATAAAATAATGGAGCTTAAATATAATAAAATATTTTGTAAAAATACTTCTTGTAGATAAAAAATGTCCTACTCACATTTTCGGTTTAGGAGGGATGGATATGGCAAGCGGAACACCACCAGCAGCGCTGGTTCCAGTGCCGCCGCCTCCCTTCTTCTTGCCGCCCCCAGCTGCCGGCGGGGCGCCGCCTCCCGTTCCCGCGTTCTTGCGGAACTTGCGCACATACGCCTCCACCAGGAACTGAATCTTCATTGGGTTAATCTCTCCCGACCGATTGTGACAAATCTGTTGCAACAAAGCAGAACAGTTTATAGCAATTTTCAAACAATGGAACATATTTCAGAATACATTATTAGTTTGTTTGGAAACAGATTTGTTGCGTTTGATGAATAATAAAATGTTCAGTAAATACGTACATATTGGCTTGATTTGGAAGGGTTTGGTTATTTTGATAATCATTTCATATTACTGTATTTATATTATCTATATTTATATTATCTGATTTGATTTACGATTCATTCTCACAATATATTGAATCTAAGAAATGAATATTGAATCTAGTCATGAGAGTTTTACGCCGGGTTTACACGATACCAAATGGCTACACAATTAATTATCTTCTGAAACCTACAGCTGATGTCAAGTATCTATTATATATTTTGATTTTAAAACCATCATCTAGGCATAGCTGAATGAAAACTCTAATTGACAACATCAGCTGTTGGAGCGTACAAGAAGCAGTCTTCTGACAATTGTCTCGCCAATTGGCATCGTATAAACCCGGAATAAGGGCTTATGTAATTGAATATTACAATAAATTACCATTAGTCTTACCTTGTTAGGAATTCATCTGTAAGGGATTACAGATTTAAAAATCAAGGGTTTTCTGATAAGGGGAAGTTTTTACAATAATAATTAGAAAGAAAGAAAGATTTTATTGTCAAAATTAAACAAATTTTACAAAAATATGAAAAAACAGGAAAGTTTCATATACATTGACTTGAAAATTAAAATATTTTTCACTTTATAATTGATAATAATTTTCATTGGCGTTACCAGCAAAACTAAGTTAGTTTGAGCGCTGGCAACGAGTGATCAGTATAAATTAGAGATACAGTCGAAAATAAAGAGAAAAAACCACATTAAATGTATGAAAAACAAAACAAATTTTTTTCAATTAAAAAAAGAATGAAGCACTAAGAGAGTATGAAAAACTGAAATGAATTGATAATAATTTATAAACTAAAAATAAAATGTAAGATTCATGTAATTCTGTATAACTTAATATTATTAATCAACAATTCACTGTACATAATTATGTAATTTATCCTGTAAATAAAGAGAGATCTGAAACAATACAATACAGTATACACAATACAAAAATGAAAGTTGAGCTCAGAGAGAGAGAGAAATAATTTGTTTCCCAAAATTAATTTGGGAGTATTTATAGAGCATAGCCCTACTAATAATAAAAAAAATCAATTAATATTCCAACTTCAATTTGAATGACTTGTAAGATGTGATATGTAATATTTTATGTACAACTTGAAACCCATGTGATTTTTCTGACGTGACCAACAAATAATACTAATGTGTCGTTGGCAACAAATGAATTTTTATTTGATTTCAAAATAATTTGTGACAAATGAAATGCTCACCTTAGGAACAGCTCGCCTGAGTATCTCCTTGTACTCCTCCTTGCCAATGTGCTTTTTGGCGTAGTGCGGCTTCAGGACCAGTTTCACTTCCTCCACTACTCGTTCCTGTCTGTTCAGTTTCTTCAAAAACTATGCAAAAAATGGAAAATGATAAAATACAATGCTCTTATCAAGAATTACAAAGAAATAGCAGTACATTACAGCCAAATTACACCTCTCATTATCCCACCCACAATCCTCAAGCTCATTTTATTCCTTCTATAGAAACAAGTAAACTTATTGGTTAAAAACACAAGACTATTGTTCAAAACGTCTTTATACCAAATTTTGATTAATATGTTCGAAACTAACTTAGGTTATACTTGGGCATGTGGGCATCACCATTAGAAAAAATAAATGAAGGTAGTAGAAGTATATCAACAGTGCAAAGATCACTGTTAGATTAGTACAATCATTTTAGTCTAATCTAACTGGAAAGATATATTACGGTAATGAAACTTAACGTATCTGGTATTTATAGTCCTCATATAGTTTCAACTTATTAATAGACGAAACAATTCGTGGGTAGTATCAGATTTTGGTCTTGTTTACAATAAACCTGATAATTTTCGTTTATCTTGTTTCTTATTTCAACAATCAGTTCGCCATAGTTGGATATAATGAAACTCTAGCAGCCAAAAATGGATTCATTCTCTCCATTATTATCAACTGTTCTATCCAGACATCAATCAATAACGCCTGTCAAAGCCAAGAATTAATACATGTATATCACATTTTTTTCAAAAAAAAAAAAAAAAAAAAATGTATATATATATATATTATTTTTGTAGGTAGAATATATTGCACCGAAGTGTGAATTGGACAATGGTAACATGCAGCCGTGCATTCTGCAATAAATATAAATGCATTATAATAATGAAAAAACTTAAGAAATAAGAAAATTGAAAAGAACCAAAAAGAATTCAGCTACATGCTGATAAAATCATAAAGTATGAAACTTCCATTTTAATCGAAAACTAATAATCGAATCATTGAATTCGTAAATTATCAACAAATTAAATGTTAATCAATTTCAAGATTTGTCTGCAAATGACTTATGGAGAAAAATAAAACTTAGACAGGTTTCAATAAGAGAACATCTTGAATCCAGAAGCATTCCAAATAATTATTTCAATTCAAAAGAATAAGACTACTACAGAAAATAGCTGAGACTAAATCATTAAATTAAAATAATTACGGAAGATGCCTTAAAATTGGTTCATTTTGAATTATTATAGTTTGCTGTAATGTTATTATTCAAACAATTTCAATATCTGAATGATCGATTCAATGAAATCGTATAATATAAATTAACTAGACAAAAATTCTTCAATTTTTTGGTAAGATATGAAGAGAAAATATAGAAAAGAGTAACGAAAAACATACTTTTTAAAGAAAGTTACAAATAATTTGAACAGAAAAATGGTGAAAATGTAAATTTTCCAACTGAACCAATAGTTAAGACACCTTGCCACAACTAATAAAAGAAAGAAAAGCTGATAGGTTGTTCAGTACAAACTTTGGTGCAACATTTTCTGTAGCAAGAAATTTTGTACCTTATCCTTCACCTGCATTTCAACAGCTGAGCTAGGAAGATCGTCCAAAATTTTCAGTTGGTCCTCGTCCAATTTTACGTTTACTTCTTTTTTGGCCGATCCTGCAAAACATAAATCACAACGTGCATTATCAATTCAATAAATGTTGTACAAATTTATAATTTCAACCAATATTGACCAAACTGGAGTAGTAATTTTCCTATCTTGTCAGGATTCAAGATTCTTTTATTTCAAAGTGGAAACAATCGGTCAAGTAAAGAAGACAACATTGAAATATTGCCTTATAATTATAAGTGTAATAAATATAAACCTTATAAAACATACTACAAAAAGTTATCAATTTGCCCAAAAGTACAATATTTATATTAATAATCAATAAGTTACTAGTGATACAAAAAATCAAAATAATGGTACATGACATACATTGAACATTAATTTATTAAATTGTAGACTAAAGATACTCCTCTACTGTCCACAGAACACACCCTCGGTCAATTTAGTTTCAACAATTTTTCTGAATTCATAAATCGGCAGCTCTCCAATTTTTGAAGAGAGATTGTTATAATTCTTGATTTGTTGTAAAATATGGCTATCTCTGGTCTTCAAGAGTCTTATTTGAGGCAATGATATAGTTTGTCCAAGCAAAGAAGAGCTTCTGGCGACATGGGAAAATGTCTCCAGCTTGGTCAATATTAGTTCAAAAACTTTTGATTTGGTCTCAATCGTAGGAAACATTCTGATCTACAATTTGACACTAAATCAACATTTTTTAATCAATATTGACTGAGCTGAAGTCATTTTCACATCTTGCCAGAGGGTCTTCTTTGCTTGGACAGACTATAGATCATTTCCACATCGGGTAGAATAACAATGTCATCTTGGCTTGGACAGACGATATCAAACAATTCAATCTACATTAAAAAACGATAATCAAAATATCGAACAATTCAATGATAAAGGAAATTTCAACAAGTAAACAACCTACCTTTGGTTGTTTTCGATTTTCCAGCTTTCTTGGCCTTCGAGCTATGCTTGCTGTGTCTCGACGACTTGGCCGCCGGCGTGCCAAACAGCATGTCCAACTTATTCTTGCCGCGCTTACTGGGTTTGGCGGGCACCGCTGTTCGTGGCGGCGTCATCGGCGGCGGATCGAACAGATCGTCACCCTCGCTAGATCCCGGCGAGTACGGCGACCCCACATCCAACTCCAGAATATCATCGGTAGCGTCGTTGCTGCCGTTCTGCTGCGCTCTTCCCGATTTGCTAGCATTCAACGCCTGTAAAGGATTATAAGGGGCGGGACCAGCTGTTTGTTTCGACAGTATCTTCGACGCAGTTATCTGCACCGTTTTAGAAGAGGTCGACGTGGTGGTGATCTGTTTCGACGGCAGCAAGCTTGAACTTTTAATTTGTTGACCTTGCTGGCTGATGATCACCGTTGTCATACCCTTGTCGGGTGATTTGTGTACAGAAATATCCACCTTACTCTGAGATGATAACAGTTTTTGGAAAGGTTTTAACAGATTATCATCGGGGAGTTTCGATTGATCAACTGCGCTGCTGGGCGATTGATGTTTGGGTGAAGGTTCTGTGTTTGTTTCTGGTTTTGGGGTGGATAGCGATTTGAGGGGTTCGGGTGTTTTCTTCAGTTCATCAGCGTCCATTGGGGGAGTCCTATGTTCCAGTGACCTACCAGCGTGTTCCTCAATGTCGGTTGCGTTCAGATTATCAGCGGTTTTGTCATCTTTGGAGGGTGCCTCGTTGTCGTTGTGCGGCTGCGGACTGGGCGAACGCGATTTGGTCGGGTCGAAGGGGTCGTAGGGTGTGGTGGGCGGCGAGGCGGGGGTGTTGAGTTCAGGGGGTGGTTCGGGAGGTGTGTTTGGTCCCTTGTGCATGATCTCTTCTTCGTCGGCGCCCTCTTCCTGCCGCATCTCGTCGTCGCACTCCATCAGTGGATTGTTCAACGTACGTAGTTGGGGTTTGTTCGACACAATTGAAAACTTGATGTGCGGCTCTGGAGGAGTCTTGGGACCTGTGCTGGTCATCAGGAAACTATGAGTTGATGGAGATTCGGGTTGTGAGACCAGTTCATTCCTCTCAATGTCCCTCCTACCTGGTTCATGACCTTCGCCCATTCTCTCCAACTGTTTCTCTAAATCGTTGTGTTCTTTGTCGTTGTCCTCTCCGCCGCTATCCGTCAGAATGATGACTTCTTTCGGCGACGGAGTTTGCTCTCTGAATGGAGACATGTCCAAATCAATCACGGCTACCGGTTTCGCGTTTTTCACAGTTTCGTTCAACCTCAACAATCTTGTACTCTTGCTCAGTTGGGACTTCTTGCTGCGTGCTGGCACATTTTCTTTCGAATTCTTCTTTCTTCGTCCGGTGATAGGATCGATGTCGTCTCGTTTGCGTTTGGAGCTTTCGCGTAGTACGGGCGTGGTGGCTGGGACGAGTTCGGCAGTGCCACGATTCGACTTGAAATTTACACTGACCAAAATGTTATCGCCAGACGTGAACACCTCTTTCGAGGGCACTGGAGACTGTCCGCGACGTCTCTTGCGCTGCTTATCCTGGTCCTTGGTTTTCTTTGTTGTTTTCTTTTTGTCCTTTTTGCGCATGGCGTCCTTGTTGGTGACAATGACTGTGAGGTTTTTGTGTGGATTGCTCTTGTGAGCGGCGACGTTGACAAGGGATGCACGGTCACGTGACCAGGAGCGTGACGCTGAACGGGAGAGGGATTGGCGGGGTGAAAGGGAACGAGAGCGTGAAGGGGAGGGGGAGGAGCGTGACCAAGATGGCGACCACGATTTGCTGTAGGAGCGCTCTCTGGATACTCGTTTCGCCCTCACCGGTGACCTACTCTTACTCTTCTTTTTCGAACGACTATCGTTGCGCGGCGGTTTCTTTTTAGCTGCTTTAGATGGAGCCGGTTGCGGTCGTTCTCTCTCCCTCGACTTAGCTCGCACCCTCTCCCTAGATCGTGTCCTAGAACGACGTCCACCGCCTCCACCTCGCTTTCTATCACGTGACGTCACGCGTCTGTCTCGCGATCGGGACCGGGTGCGTTGACGTGGCGGGCGCGGTGGCGTGCGCGTGCGTCGCCTGCCACGTGACCGGCTCCTCGACCGCCACGGACTGCGGCTCCTGTTGCGCACGCGCAGTGGTGAACGGTTCCTGTGACGTGGAGGTGACAGTGACTCGGACGGCGAGGGCGAAATATCGCGTCCGAACTCATCCTTCTTGGGACGTTTCGGACGTTCACTGATCAACCGTCTCACATCATACCTCTCCAATTCTTTACGTTTCTCCTTCTTCTTACTACTCTCCTTCTTGGATGATGGTTCCGGCGCAGCTTTCTCTTTCTCCGCCTTGCTCTTCTCATCCTTCTCCTTTCCATCCCTATAATTTCTCTCTTTTGTACTTTTCGACAACTTCTTCCACGACACATTCTCATCACCATCTCCCACTTTAGCGGTCTTCTCCTTGAACTTGGGATCCTTACTCTTGCCACCACTGCTCTCTCCGGCTTTATCCTTCCCCGAATCCTTCTTATCTTTCTTCTTTTTCTGTTTCTTATCAGAATCTTTATCGATTGGAGGTGTTTTCGATTTACGTGTCTCCTTCTCTTTCTCAACAACATCTTTATCATGTTTGGATTTCGATTTCTTGTCTTTCTTGGATGATTGTTTCGGTTTATCTTCAATAATTTCTCCTTCCTCAAACTCGAGCATATCCATCAGCTGACCTTTCAACCCGAGCAAAACTGATTCATCAGTTTCACTGATACAATTCGACTTCTTGTTTCTCTTCTTCTTTTTCTTCTTCGATGACTTCTCATACTCGTCTTCATTGGATGCATCCTGTGGCACGCCTTCAGGAAGTTCGTCAAAGTTCACATCTTCAGATTCTGAAATTGTCTCAGTTTCCAACCCTTCCAAACCCGGCAACGAGGAAATCTGAGGGTTGTCGGAGTTGTTTAGGGTTCCTCCTGACACAGCCGACGTGGCGCCACCTATCAGACTGTTATCATCATCTGACTCGAAAACATCGTGTTCGACATTCTCCCCGCCGTCCTTACTTTCCGTCGCTTCACTGGCTCCTTTATCCAGATTATCTTCGGGTCCATCGTAAACACTCATCTCCTCATCTGTGATATCAATCAGACCGTCGGGTTTCTCCCCAGCGTCCATCTGCTTCTCCTTAACCTCGCCAACCTCCTTTTCAACCGTGCTGATACTGGTTGCATCATCATTGTCATCCTGAGCGTCCTGGAGGTTGGCTTCCGACTCGATGGCTAGATCCAGAACATCCTGGGTGCTTCCCTCGTCTTCTCCCCCACCTCTTACCACACTTTCTTCTGATCCTTCCACACTTTTATCATCACTTTCCTTTTCAACACGACCTTCGGAAAGAATTTCTTCTTCTTCTTCTTCTTCGTCATTATTCTTCTCGTCAATCTTATCTGGAACAGGAATTTCATCATTTTTAATCTCAGCTGGTATAGGGATATCCTCCTCCTTCATGTCAGCTGGTATAGGGATGTCCATCGTGTTTTGATCGAACGTTTTCAACTCCATATCGTTCAACTGTTTCTCAATATCGTCTCCTTCATCATTTGCCTCCCCATCACTATCACTCTCATCTTTTTTCTCCTGTTTCTTCTGAGGTTCGTCGTCCGGTAGCGGAATATCGGGCATTACACTGAACAAATTCTCAGAGCTGCCGGTGATGGCAACTCCATCGTTGTCGACATCCTCCTCGTCGTCCTCGAGACGGTCCTCCTTCTGCGCCAGGGTCATGCTGGCCGACGAGTACATGGAGAAGTTGGGACAGTCGGCGTCCTCGTCCTCGGACTCGCTGGGCACCAGGCCGATAGTGGGGCACATGCCGTAGTTCGGATGCAACAGTGATTCGTCGGGTTCGGGGGGCGGCGGCCGGCTGGTCTTCGGCAGCGGCGGGTAGGGGATCTTTGATGGGCCTGTTGGTTGGAAACACAGAAAACGATCAAATCAATATTGAAACTAAAGTTAGATACAATAGTCTGTCAAGTGTAGATGGGTTAAAATTCATGTTCATGTTCTCAAACATCCAACTACAATAGTCGGTCAAGGATAGATATAAGTTCCCAAATATTCAACTATTGCAATCTTTCAAGGATGGATAAGAACAAGTTCTCAAATATCCAACTAATAATTAGAGTAAATCGAGAATAGATAAATTCAAGTTCCAAATATCAAGAATCAAGCTCAAGTTCCTTCCTCATAATATTACTCGGACCAAACTCTCTCATATTACTATGAGAAACTCTCTCATATTATCGGACCAAAGAGTCACGTGAAAAGCGTCGAATTTGCTTATTCTACTATCTAACCAAATTACTAAAGCATTTACATAAATTGCATACACTTTCAACACAGCGTTGTTTTTCTATGAAATCACTCCTATTGTAATAATGAAATAATTTCCATAATAAAAAGTGATAATTATATTTTACAACTTCGTTGAATAAAACTATACTATTCAAAAACTAATATTAAAGTTGTAAATACTCTTACAATAAAACATACTACCAAAGTATTTCTTGAATTCGCCTCTAATGCCAAACACAGTCAATTGAATGATCTTCCATAATTATAATTAATTACTATGGTGAAGTTTTTATTTGAACTTGAACTTTTGTAAATCATCATTTTTAAACTAATAATTTATTCACTATCACTACTTGATGTAAGCAATCGTCCTAAGAAGTATTACACATTCCTCCTCAAACATTCTGAACTAATATACCCAACCAATTTAATCAAATTGATTGACAATATTCTTCATAAGGTTCTGTATTGTGATTGAATTCTGGAAAAATGGATCATATTATTTTGATTCAAATAAATCGTAAACGTTTCCTTACCAGCTTCATCTGATGACGAGTTCGAGTCACACGGCTCGGCCGGATCGTAAACGTCATCGGTGGGCAGTGGCGGTGGCAGAGGGGGAGGCGGCGGCCTATCATCAATCACCAACCCCTCATCATCGCTAGCCCCATTATCCTCGCTTCCAATATTCATCAGAATCGCCGGCGGTTCCGGGGGCGGCTCCAGTGTGCCGAAATTCTTCTCACACTCATCCCCCTCAGCGCCTCCGCCGTTCGATCTCTCCGGCTCTATATCACTGTAGATATCCACCTCCTCATCCCCGTTGGACGAATTCGAAGCGGAATCGTTTTGAAACAGGCTGGCATCGGGCATGGGAGGCTGTTCCAGGGGCGGAATGATCATGGTGGGTTTACGCGGTGGCGCGGTCATACGGAACCTGATGGGGGCGGAACCGGTGAATGGGGATATTCCCACTCCGTAGTTGGATGAGAATTCGGAACGAGATTGTGGGAACGACCCGGGGAACGAGCGGTTCATTGAAGAGGAACCAGCTGACGAGTTATCTACGTTTCTATTGTTGTTAGCTCCTGCTCCACCACTAGCACCAGGTTGTTGATAATTGTTACTATAATTGAATCTTTGATTATTTCCTCCTGGGTACAAAGGTGTTTCATTCACTGTTGCCGTCTCATTCCTTACATCAATTTTCTTTCCCTCTCCCTCTTTTCCACCAATCGAGGGCACCCCTTTCTCTTGTACTTTAACCGTTAAACTGCCGTCCGACACATTGTGTATGATTTCCGAGTTGCGTGAATGCCACTTGGCCTGGTCTTCTAGTATGCTGTCGAGGAGGTTTCCGCCGGCAGGGGCGGCAGAGGCGGAGACGGCAGCGGCGGAGGCAGGCCTTGCGATACGTCGGCGTGACACCAACAGTGCCGCCTTTCTGCGGCTCATCGTCGAGGCGCTGATTGTGACGCGGTGACGCGACGCAATTCCCAAGCTAACACTGCCACCGCCGTACAAACCGGCGCTTCCTTCTTCATCAAAGTCTTCATTTTCTGATCTGCAATGGAAAAAAATACGTTGAATTACGGAATTTAATCAAGTGCAGCTCTCTATTTACATTTATATTGAACATTCAAGATACTGTATCACGCTTATAAAGTAAAGGTTCACATTCACTGTCAGTTAAACTGACAATTCAATCGTCCACAGCTGAGTTTTGAACAATCGGACTGCCGGTTTACTGATATTACAGATATAGTCTGTCCAAGCAAAGAAGACCCTCTGGCAAGATAAGAAAATGACACCAGCTTGGTCAATATTTGCTCAAGAATTATAAATGTGGTCTTAATAGTAGATCAAATTGTTCCCTACAATTTGACATCAAATTGATAATGTTTGAACCAAAATTGATCGAGCTTGAGTCATTTTCACATCTTGCCGGAGGGTCTTCTTTGCTTGGACAGACTATATTTCCCCCTTTCACTTGCAGTTCTTCACTATCACAGTTCAAACTAAAAGTGGATGTAGAACCTAAGGTCTTTGTAAGATCTTAGTTGATTGATTGAATTTATCTTGAAATGAATTACAAGAGAGGAGAATTTATAAACAATAATTTCATAAGAAGTTGTTAGTTGACAATGGAGTCAATGAAAAATAGTGGAAAAATAGGAATTAATGTAAATAAAAATCATATTATTTATCATAGCTCATTGGGTATGACACTAGAATAAGAAATCTTATTCTCTCATCCAATTTAATCTCAATCAGATTGGAAATAAGCCAAGAAAATCAAATTAGAGGAAAATAAAAAATGTATAGTTCAAAGAAACAATAAAGTAGAATTAGGTATAGTCTGGTCGAGCAAAAAAGAAATTCTATCAAGATGGGAAAATGGCTCCAGCTCGGTCAATATTGGTTCAAAACGTATAAATTTAGTCTCAAATTGTAGGAAACATACAGTTCTACAATTCAAGACAAAATTAATAATTATTGAAGCAATACTAACCCAGCTAGAGTCATTTTCCCATCTTGTCAGAATGTCTTCTTTGCTTGGACAGACTATATCTATAGATTATCATCATTGAACTGAAACCAACCCAGTGAGCAGATCATCCAGCTGATTCCTGTTTCCAAACAGATCGAGCGACGGTATGCCAGCCGAGTGTCGGTTCATCGACAGCTGCTGGGTGCCCGACAGAGCGGGCGGCATCTGACGGGTGGGCGGGGCGCCCTGGGGCCGGGCGCAGATACCCAGGCGCCTGGCCAACCGCTCCTTGGCCGTTTTAGCCGCTGTGCCGGCTACTCTTGGGCCGCCCTGCGATGGCGAAACAAATAAAATAGAATTATTTATCAATTCGGAAGAATACAAAATAAAGTTATTGGATGAAAACACAGCCATATGCATGAATATGGATGGCTCTTCAAGTGGACAGCTATAGTATGTCCAAGCAAAGAAGACATTCTGGCAAGATGAGAATATGACTCCAGCTCGATCAATATTGGTTCAAAAATTATAAATTTGGTCTCATATTGTAGATCAGAATGTTTCCTACAATTTGAGACTAAAATTATAATTTTTGCAACAATATCGACCGAGCTAGAGTCATTTTCCCATCTTGTCAGAATGTCTTCTTTGCTTGGACAGACTGTACCCCCATGATTGATTGATTGATTGATTGATTTATTTATTTATTCCATGCCAGGTCTTGAAAAACCTATTGCATTTGAAACATATTACAATAAAATTTACAATAATTATAAAATAATAATTAATATATATTCCGCTATAAAACGATACAAAGACATAATAATCATAATAAGAAGAAAACTAAATTACAAACAAATGAAGAGTTATGAGTAGAAGGTAAAATAAAAGTAAAAGCTTCATATATATGAAAAAAAAGTAGTAGATATTTCGATGAAGAATCAGGTGATAGAGTGAAATGAAAAGTCGAAAGAAGTTTTGAAATGGAATTTTAAACATGAGGGAGTATTGTGTACGAAAAGAATATAAATATTCATTTATTTGGAAGAATACAAAGAAAGGAAAATACATGCATCAAATTGGAATGATTTCAATTATTATTGATTGATACCCTTTCTTCCCTTTAGTGTATCTTCTTGAATGTATCATCTTGAAAGGAGATTCAACTATGGATACACAGCTCTAATTTCCACTCTCAAAGTTATACAAAATCATACTTCCAAATTAACTTGATAATCATTCAACTGCAAAACCAGTTTGTATTGATTTCATAATTTGCTAGGTTCGTTGTAAACAATAATGTATGATTTCTAAAAATTCGTTGTTGTTATGATTAAATCATAAAATTTAGGGCACGGCCACATGGGCAGCTTTTCGCTGCAAATTTTGTAAACACCTGTGAAGATGTTCCCGACTCGTTCAAATTTTAATAAAAATCATGCAATAATATAGTTCTAAATTTGAGTAATTTTGTACCATCAAAATAAATTTTTCATCCCTTCTCAATTTTGAAATAATGATGATAGAAATTTTTTTTGTCCAGATTCCAATTAAAATTACGCAATAATTTAGTACTCAATTTCGTATCAATTGAACCACCAAACAAAACATTTTTACCCCTTCCCGTTTTAGCGTATGAAGTCATTGAAAAGGGGTGACTGGACCCCATCCTTGTCAGACCATTGCGTAATTTTAAAATTGGATTCTGGACAAAAAAAAAATTCTATCATCATTATTTCAAAATTGAGAAGGGATGAAAAATTTCTTTTGATTGTACAAAATTACTCAAATTTAGAATTATATTATGACATGATTTTTATTAAAATTTGAACGAGTTGGGAACATCTTCACAGGTGTTGACAAAATTTGCAGCAAAAAGCTGCCCATGTGGCCGTAGCCTTATAATTAAATGAGTCGTTGTTATGACTTAACATAACTTGTTTTGGACTGTGTAGAATAAATTGCTGGAGCAGCAGTTTAGGACATGAGCCTGTTGTACTCTCTCAAATGTATTTTTGAATAAATGATGATGTCTGTAAGTGTGTATTATTTCATTATGTATGATTTCGTTTGTAAATTGAATAATTTTCCAGTGCAAACTCACCCCACCAGCCCGTCGTCGCTTGGTCTTCCGCTTCTTCCTCTTTTTGCGCGGCAACGATACCTCGATCACTCCCTCTTCAGTTTGTATCACTTTGATACGAAAGGCGCCCGTCTGCCTTTTACGCTTTCTGCGCCTTTTGCGCCTTGTCGTCCTGCTGTCGCCGACGACTGTCTGCCGACTGTCGACCGACTGCGACTGGTCTGCGAGCCGCCGTCATCCTCCAGAGTCGAGTTCAGGCCGGAACCTGAGGCCTGCAATGTCGGTCGTAGAGTAGGTTAAAAAATAGAATTATTCAATCAGAAAAAATCACGACGTTTATAAGACCCTTCAATATAATAATCGTATTGAATCACGTCTAATCTTGTATACCTTCTTGGATGTACTATCTTGAGAGCAATTTCTCCTCAAGAACATCTATTCAAGAAGCTAAAGAAAAGATATAATATGATGCATAATACATGGGAGAATCGTATTAAAATGTCTTGAATCAATACATTATTGAAAAGTATCAAATAATATATTTTTAGGAGGGTGTTTATAGATATACACAATTACACATAGTGTTTTAGGATTAAGGTGACAAACTTCTCAGGCTCATTCCTCTCACTTATTAGTGAGAGATTCCATAGATACCCCTAGAAATGTTTTGTTGTGGCGCAAGATTTACATTTCTTATTTACACAAATCTCAGGTATCGTGATCGAAAGGAGACAAAATAGACAACACATAGTGCATGGGAAGAATACGTACAAAGGACACACAAGCACACACAATCATGAAACCTGTATTTTTGTTCAATGATTATGACGTCATTGTTATTGTACTTTTGTTTTTTGAAATTCATTGTATCTCCTTCGTGTGTGTTTTAATAAATTGAAATTGAATTGAAATAATATTGTCTCCTTTTAATCACAATTTCTGAGATTTGGGCGATGTTTCATCAATGGATTACTCTTTTGAGGTTGGAAACATTTTTTGTCACTCTACCAGTCCGACTGGCGGACAAATTTCACCTTTCTCGCTATGTACTTGGTTTAAGAAATATGAAAGTGTCTTCTTTGATTAGAAAGATTGTATATTATATGAATTTCAATTTTTTACAGTCGAAGCTGATGAGGATTAATAAAATTTTGATTTCTCAGTATTTAATTCAAACAGCATAATTGATAAAAATTGGGAAGAAGATGAGTTTTTTACTTTGTATTACAATTTCGTAAATTAATGATAGAAACGATATTGTACCTCTGATGCCCTTGCACCCCTTGTTCTTGGAGTTGGTTGTCCGAGCAGTGACATAATTCGCTCGTTTTGTCCGGTTCGCGGCATAAGACGGGATCGCCTCGTCTGCCTGCCATTACCAGCTGCGTATCTAGCTGTTATCGCTCTGGATGAAGCTCTTATATTTATACTCCATTCGTCTTCTTCTTCATCGTCGTCAACCTGGGAAAAACAGAAACCAATCCTTGGTAATCTCTAAAAACTTTACTGGTGAATAAAAATGTATTGAAATGGAGTTGGTAGCGTACAAAATCCTACTGGTAAAGATAGGTTTACATTACTGGTAAAGGTAGGTTACCACTAATGAGCACAATAATTACATTACTAGTCAAGATGTAATAGAATCTCGTAGTTGCACCTGACTGAATTATTACGTCAAGGAGAAAGCATAATGTATTATAGCCTGTCTAAGCGGAGAAGACATTCTGGCAAGATAGGAAAATTACTTCAATCCGGCCAACATTGATTTTAAATCTGTAAATTTTATCTCAAATTGTAGATCAGAATATTATTTTGATATTTGAAGACCAAATTTACATTTTTAAACAAATATTGACCAAGCTGGAGTCATTTTTTCATCTTGTCAGAGTGTCTTCTTTGCTTGGACAGAATATAATTGCATATTGATTTATCGTGCTTTCAGAAATTGTATTTTCCATACTAATTATAATGCTCAAATGATAAATGAAGAAAAACTATTTGAAATGTATGCTATACATGAGGGTTAATATCGTCTACTTTTGTGGACTGGTAAATAAAACTGTGAAATAAATGGAAACTGACCAATAATATTCGTACAGTGAAGAAATTAAACTTTTCAGTTGAAAATAGATAAGCAAAGAATTTTTGAGCATAACATAGAATTTCTGCACTCAGAATGAATGATTTCTGAATGATAAAGTCTGCATACTAAAGTAAGTAGGATGCAAGTCTGCATGTAAGTAGTACGATGACAGTTGACGTGGCGTTGCCAAATAAGCTGATTACAAATAAAAAGTTATAGTACCGTATGTTTTTCATCTATTTGATACATAAAAACCTTATTCATTGCAAACATACCTTTTCCAATAAAAAATCAGGGTTTTTTTGTAAAAATGGGCTGATAAACCTGTTGCATCCATTTAATAAACTATTTATTTATTTTCAATGATTCAGAAAATGGCAAACTCATATTTATGGCTGGTTCGTGATTCATTGAACTAGCTAATAAACTTATTGAAATTACATTGAAAGATACTAAATCAAAAACATATTTATCTATCCTTCAATCCAATTTTAATAGATTTATTAGCTAATTTTTGACTCACAAACCGGCCGTAAGGGTTCTTGCTTAGTACAGCTGACCCCAAAAAGCAAGGCGGTTTCGTCTGCTCCTTGTAAACACCAACATATTGTCAGAGTTGTCAATCAGCTATGCTTGGATGGTGTTTTTGAAATCAAGAGACAGTAGATGCATTACATCAGCTGCTAGTAGGTTACATCACGTACAAGAGACAGACGAAACCGCCCAACTTTTTGGCGTCAGCTATAAGCAGTGCTATTGTTGCTAAGCGCTCGACTTTTCTCTGTTCACATGACATCCCCAGAACGTCCATCAGGTATGGTCTGTCCAAGCAAAGAAGACATTCTAGCAAGATGGGAAAATGACTCCAGCTCGGTCAATACTGGTTCAAAAACTGTGAATTTGGTCTGAAATTATAGACCAGAATGTTTCCTACAATTTGAGACCAGGTTCATAGTTTTTGAAACAATATTGACCGAACTGGAGTCATTTTCCAATCTTTCCAGAATGTCTTTTTTGCTTAGACAGACTATAACGCTGAACCTACTTCTTCAGTAGATCTCATCAAAATTCATAGAACCTTCCATTTGGATGGATATTATAGTGTATTGCAGACAACGAGATTCATTTTTAGTAAATAGTTCCTTCCTCACATAGTATCACTAATATCTTAATAGTACCTACTTATATGTTTAAAATAATCTCTCAATATTCAATAGAACGTATTTTCAAATTAATGTATTCGTCACAGCTATTGATATGTCAATCAAATAAATAGATATCTCAATAAAAGTAAATAATTCTAATTATAAAAAATCAATAAGTATTATTTTTAGTAAAGATTATTTTCCTTTTATTCAACTATGTTGGATAAGTCAGGCAATTCAACTCATTAATCTTGAAGAACAATTATTGATTTGATATTAATTTTCCGTTCCATTGAATCATTTTTTTTTCAATTTTTTCAAATGTATACGTTTGTAATCAAATGTATACGTTTTTTTATTGCAGCTATTGTTGACAATAATTAAAGAATCCAACTAGTGTGTTTATTTTTTGTTTGAACACGTCTAAACTTTGAAAAGGTATTCCAATCGAGAACAGATTCCCTTCTGTATAAATTCCAACTTTCAAAATTATGTTTGAAATTAATTCTCAATTTTTTTCTCTGAATTACAAAATACAATCAATTGAATACATTTGATTCAACATTAGATTATGCATTAAAATTCTATTCCTCAAAGTACTAACTGAATTCTATGTTGAATTGAGCATAATTTGCTCAGCTTTTTAAGTAAGGAATATATTATGAATAACCATTTTTATCATTTATATCTTCTATTAAGATTTTTAATTATGTGGAAAGATGCATTAGATCTTCAATTAAAATTGCATACTGTTAGTAAGTAGATTGGGAAACCCCAAGAAGATAAGATTAACCTCATTTTGTATTTCTGCATGCTCAAGTGTAGAGCGTGCTTTACACGTGGACAGTAGTGTCGGCCAGTTGAATATCTGTAGCCAATCATAGCCTTTGTCTTGTGATTGCATCAAACAACAACTGTGATTGGCTACAGATATTCAACTGGCCGACAGTACTGTCCCCGTGTACACGCTTAAACAATCCACAGATTTCAAGTCACTAGTTAACCTAAACTACAAATAAATGCTATTTCATAAACTGATTTCAACTCTGGTAGAAATTATTATTGATTTCAAAGGGATTTCTATAATTACTGGAGATATTTAAGTGAATAAATAATTCAAACTCAGAAAATTTTCAAACGATTTATTGACATTTAAAAGACGCAAAAATTGAACATTGAAGTAAATGACAATTGATGACAACAAAAATTGAAATTTGTCAACGATCAATTCATTCCAGAATTCTGAATTATTTTTTAAGACTTAAAAATCAATTAGCTAAGTTCTTAATTATGTATCTGATAGGACATTCATTTAAATGAGAATAGTGGAGATTCACGTAACTAACTGAAAGACCTCATAACTTTTTTTCTATCAATTTAGTTCAAAAGGAGATTCTTCTTCTTCTTCTTTTTCTTTACCCTCTTCTGCCTTTTCAGCGTAGGGGTTTCAAAAGGAGATTATTAATTGAAAATACTTGAAATGTAACTAAAAATAATAGAATTTAGATACAAATTTGTTAGGAAATCATAATAATATTGAATATTCCAATTCAAAATTGGGGAAGAATTAGAAAGGGCTTAAGCCTGTTTTTTCTCCCCTGGGTCATTATAAAATGATTATGTGAACATAATTGTAATAAATAAATAAAAGTATAATTTCAATTATATAGAGTTATCAATTACATTTCGCGGGTCATGGAATTGATTCCAATTCAGTAATTTCTACCAGAATTAAAATTTATTAATTTACATCAGCCAACTGTCCACTACAAATTCTATCATTCTTCAATCAATGTTCTATCATATATATTTTGAAAAGAGATTCTTTACGGAAAATGAATAACTTAACAATAATGCATTGCTCTATTTACAAGATTTTCATGAATGCAGTATTAAAAGAAGTTCCAACTTTGAGAATTTTAAAAGTTGGTGGAATTCGATAACAAGCCTTTTAACAATTGAAAACTTTTATAAAAATTTACACTTCCATCAGAGATGTTTTATAAAAATACAGATCGGATTGACAAATCTTCATTATGATTCAAATAAAAAGCATTAATCTTTCAACATGATTTTACCCTATTACCGACTTCGAATTTAAAGTCATCAGACTATTAATATTCCACCTACAACTAAAAACTTTAAATCAATTAAAGTTAGACAAAGTAAGTTAGTCAAATCAATTGTAACTTTTTTAAAGCAAGTTTGGCTCAGTTATTGTTCATGACTGGTGGACTTGGAGCCATTTTACAAACTGAGAAGCCTATTATTAAATTACCAGATTTTTGAAAATTGTTACAATTTGAGTATTAGTTAAATTCAACATTAGTAAAACCTAGTTTGCCTGGGCTACAAGAATTAAACAGATTCAATTTCGTTACAATTAGAATTGACATTCAATAGCTGTTGCGAAACAATAAAAAATCGACAAGCAATTTCAACAGATAATTTTTTTGTACAAACATAGGAGAACAAATTTTACATTCAAACACATCAAATTTCATAAACTAGCGAATCCTATTAACCAAACAAATATTTACTATTCACAAAAATCTCCATCAATTATTCAACAAAAGGGTATTACATTTTTTACACTGAAATACTGTATTACGTGGAAAAATTTAAATCACAATCGGAGGACGAAAATACATTATTGCATTCTTGAATAAATTTCAATTGATGAATATGATCAAAACAATTTCATGGGAGAACGATTAGTGCTTCCATCCATACAGGAAATTTGGTTTACTTCAAAACAAACGATTATTAGCAACTCGGAGAGACTTTAGAATCAACACAAGAGAAATCATTCCCACTGTGGAATAAAAAACCGTTATTAATGAAACATTCTGATTGTTTTCAAGTATTAAAATCTAATAGAAACGGGGAAACTCAGAAACATAGAGAAAGGTGATCAGCTTTTTCATATCGAAATAAATCTACTCCCTAAATACGCTTAGCAGCATCGAAAGTTCTGCGCATGCGCTAGAGATCAGTCACAGAGCACCAAATTGCTCTTTAATTAATTTGTTTTTAATACAGTTTTTGATTGTTAATTAATACAGTTCAAGCTGTCACTAATAATACAGTTTGTTTGAAAAACGGTTTGTACAACGAAGGTTTCAAATGTTTTTAAAAAACGCCTCTACGAGCAAATCGTCCACTTGAATCAAAATAACCAGGCACTATAAGTAGGCCTACACTATTCTATTTACACATTTTAATATGAAAGTTTAGAATAATATATTATTAGGAGGTATCACAGGGCTTGTTAGTGATGTGGTAGTAGAACGGTAGCAAAGCACAGAACAGTATAGTGTTGGAGATTGCAATTTGAAAGGTTTATAAAATAGTCTGTCAAAGCAAGAATGACATTCTGGCAAGATGGGAAAATCACTCCAGCTTGGTCCATATTGGTTCAAAAATGATAAATATAGTCTCAAATTGTAGGAAACATTCAGATCTACAATTCAAGTCCACATTTATAACTTTTAAACCAATATTGACCGAGCTGCAGTGATTTTCCCATCTTGCCACAATGTCTTCTTTGCGATGTGTAAGTGAAGTGAGGGTGAGAACTGAAATTGTTCAAATCCAGTAAAGTTCGAAGGTCAAAGAGCGATATATAACAACAACAAGGCAGTTTCAGTCGATTTTTCAGACAACTCAACACGACATCAAACGCAACTGCAACTGCCTCGTTTGAACGCTTTCTTGGCAATTGTACAACATTTTTGACAAAGGATTATTATTGATTATAGTCTGTCCAAGCAGAGTAGATCCTCTGGCAAGATGAGAAAATGACTCCAGCTTGGTCAATATTGATTCAAAAATTATAAATGTTGTCTCAAATTGTAGATTGCTTGTCAATATTTGTTCACGAATTATAAATGTGGTGTTAATAGCAGATCAAATTGTTGTCGACAATTTGAGATCAAATTCATAATTTTTGAACGAATATTGACCGAGCTTGAGTAATTTTCCCATCTTGCCAGAGGGTCTTCTTTGCTTTATTATTGATATGTTTTTAAATAAAGGAAATAAGTGAATCACTGGAAAGTGAAGGTGGATAGAACCTCAGAACATGTGAGTTAAAAATAATGAACTGTGCAGCACCTTGTCAAGAAAGAAGGTAGAAAGGAGTCTTGGTGAACGATTATTACAAATAAAGCTGTTCCATACCTGCCTGCAAATTGGCGAAATGATAAACGGAAAGAGGCCTTCAGAATAACCTTTCTTGTAATAAACTTGACCTTGGAATCGGTATAGTCTGTCCAAGTAAAGAAGACATTCTGGCAAGATGTGAAAATGACTCCAGCTCAATCAATATTGGTTCAAAACTTACTAATTTGGTCTCACAAATTGTAGATTAGAATGTTTTCAACAGTTTGAAATAAAATCTATAATCTTTGAACCAATATTTCACGAGCTTGAGTCATTTATTCATCTTGCCAGAATGTCTTCTTTGCTCAAACAGTCTATATCAATCTTATTATAGTCTGTACAAGCAAAGAAGGCACTCTGGCAAGACGAGAAAATGACTCCAGATCAATCAACATTGATTTAAATTGCTAATTTGGTGTCAAATAATGAATAAGAATGTTTTCTACAATTTGAAACCAAATCGATAATCTTTGAACCAATATTGACAAAGCTGTAATCAGTTTCCCATTTTTCCAGAATGTCTTCTTTGCTTTACCAGACCTTATTCAGTACGTTAATCACTGGCGGCTCGTGCCCACGAAACAGGTGAAGTGCCCGTATCTTTAACTTTACAGCACTTCACCTGTTTCGTAGGGACGAGCCACTAGTAACGTTAATATCAACCTTATTATCTTTAAGCTCCTCAAAATTCATATTTTCAATGATGAACAGCGCAGTCGGAATCTCTGAACTGAACTACGTCACATTCTGGCTCCCCCCACCACGTTTCTAGATGAAAGAATAACCTTATTTGTTAAACTTGACATTGGGTTAGGTTTTACTGGTCTTAATCTAGTGGTATGATTGGAGCAGAGTAAAGTGAAGGATCAAAACATGTCAGTAATGAAATAAAGCGCTGAGCACCTCGTCAGACAGCAGGTGAACGTTGCAGTCGGGACAGAACCACTCCTCGAGGGGCACGTGGTCGAGGGGCGGCGTCATGCAGTCCAGGTGGTAGCCGCGGTTGCAGCCGTCGCACAGCATCAGACGGTCCTCGCGGTCGCTTTCGCCGCATATCTGCAAACAATTCAACATTTTCTAGTAAATATTTTCATCAAGTATACTTTTCAGCAGTTCACTTACAGTACGCGTTTCGACTACAAGACTCGCTAGCTAGCTACAGTCTGTCCAAGCAAAGAAGACCCTCTAGCAAAATGGGAAAATGACTCCAGCTTGGTCAATATTTGTTCAAGAATGTGGGCTTAATAGTAGATCAAATTGTTCCCTACAATTTGATATCAAATTGATAATTTTTGAACCAATATTGATCGAGTTTGAGTTATTTTTCCATCTTGCCAGAGGGTCTTCTTCGCTTGGACAGACTATAGGAGCTTCGGCGCTCCTAGGAGCTAGAAGATGAGTATCAGTACTCGAAACGCGTCTGTGACTAAAAACAGTAAGATAACTACATAGCAAGTAAAAACTATACCCAATATTTAGAAAAGAAGTTTCAAGTTGTTGAGTGGTTGTTATCTTTTCATTTATCAAGAATGCATAACGGCATAACCTCAACAACTAAAATTATTTTGGAATATGAAGATTTCAAGAAGCATACCCTTTTCTGAACTCAATTTTCCATTCAAATTAGGACCGAGATAGTGGAGGGCCTGTGCCTATTTTCTCTTTCCCTATTGCTATTATGATTGTGTGTTTGTCTCATTCTGATCTACAATTTGAGACCAAATCAATAATTTTTTAACCAATATTGACCGAGCTGAACAAATAAACATCGACACAAATAATTCTTTGTAATATGTTTTATATTGACATTATAATAAGACAATTTATATGATGCTTATACAACTCGCTCCTCTCTCACAGGCATGTGCCCATAAGAGGAGCCTCCAATATGTATATTTCATTTTTTATATATATTATTGTCATATAACTATGATTGTATGTTGATTTTTTTGGAGAATAAAGTTTCAATTTCAATTCATTAGATATTTCAGATGCAGTACACCAACTGCTGTAAACGTATTATAATAATGAAGAAGAAACACAAAGATATTGTCGATTTTCTACACTTTTAATTGGTACACAGGTCACATTTTCAAGCTGACTGTGAGGCCACAAAACCATGGTCGTGTATAATCTGTCCAAGCAAAAACGACCCTCTGGCAAGATGAGAAAATGACTCCAGCTCGGTCAATATTGGTTCAAAAATTATTGATTTGGTCTCAAATTGTAGGGAACAATTTGATCTACTATTAAGGCCACATTTATGATTCTTGAACAAATATTGACCAAGCTGGAGTCATTTTCTCATCTCGCCAGAGGGTGTTCTTTGCTTGGAAAGACTATACCAATTAAAAGTGTTGAAAATCAACGATATCTGTGTTTTAATTTCATCAGGGAACGTTTCTACAATATCGACTAAAATCAGTTGAATTATTAAAATAAAAAAATCAAATATTCTATTATAGCTACTTTATTATAGCTCTATTATAGCTAAATAGATCAAAGGACTTCTGCAACTGCAAATTTAATATTGACCAATGTACTAAAGAATAGAATAATTTATGAGTTTATTAGGCACAATAATATCGGATAACTAGTTTTATAATTATAATAATAATTAATTAGAATCTCAATTTATTGCTATATAAATAGACAAAGGACTTCTGCAACTGCAAAAATTGACCAATGTACTAAATAGCAGACGAGATCCGTTGAATGAAACTGATCAAAAAACTGCAATATCTAATAATTCTTCCAGTTTTATAATTATACTGCCAAGTACAATCCAGAATTGAAACTGATGAGATTCTGAGAACTGAACAATTCAAACTAATACTAGAAGTGAAGAGACAATTTCAAACTGCTGAGAATTGATTTACAATGTCGTTCCTCTTTGAGAACGTTTGACAAATGAGCTGATATTCCAAATATTATTGTTTAGAAATCTCAAACAGAATTTGAAAGCTAGGCAAAAGGCAGCTGGCGGAAAAAATTTTCATTTCAACATACTGTTATGAAGCTTTTCACACCAATTCCAACACTGTGAGTATACAGAATCTGTAGTTGAGAATATCTGATACTGTAATGAAAAGTACAAAAGTTATTCAACTTACCTCGCATGCTGTAGGATCATTCACAACATCTACTTCAATTTCAACATTTTCGACCTTAATGACCCTGAGTATCTTATCGCTACCAGTTTTCCTCACCAGGATCATAGTGAATTGTTGCCTATCAACTGGACACGTATTTACATTCTGAAAATAGAATTTGAAAAAAATTAGAAAATCTACCAGAATGGCATTATTTGAAGAATAGGTGCAGAGACATGAATCTGAAACCATTCTCTTGGAAATTTAATTTACTAAAAAAAAGATAAGAATGATTTTCTTCGTCCGACGCTTCGTTTTGACGGAAATCGTAGTAGACTAGAAATGGAACAGAAATTTTGGCCGCCATCTTGAATTACAAAAAATTCTCAACTTTTACAGCTTGGCATCACTCGGATTCGGAATCTACACATAAAATCCATCATAATCGATCAAAAATCACGACATACGACAAAAAAAGGTTACCCATTTTTCTTGCATTTGGCACCCAGACTATAGTACCATTTTTTAATAATAATTTTAATATAAAGCTAATTTAACTTGACAAATATTTCTCGATAAAAGTTTATTTAGTTGTAATAGGTAGTAGTTGAAATAGTAATAAAAAGACAGATTCCAGGCTGCTTGTTATTTTTATCAACACATTCCAAGTTTCATTATGGCGAATCTTATTTTCAGTTCATTAGTTCAAACCTCTACCTAATAGTTTTACATTCTTCAATCGTAATAAAATAATATTCACATATTATACTTTGTTAATTTCTTATCGATCCAATAAACAATATCAACAAACTTTTCTTTCATAGGTACTGTTCGTCGTATATACCTAACATGTTGAATCCCTTCTAGCAATGACTCATATTATATAGTCTGTCCAAGCAAAGAACACATTCTGGCAAGATGAGAAAACGACTCCAGCTCAGTCAACATTGGCTCAAAATAATCAATTTTGTATCAAATTGTATATCAGAGCGTTTCCTACAATTTTAAAATTTTTGAACCTATATTAACCGAGTCATTCTCCCATCTTGCTAGAATGTCATCTTTGCTTGGACAGACTATACCATATACGCTCTCACACTTGTAGGTTTTATATTTACTTAATTTACATCTTTCCAATTTTACTTAAATGAGTTTAAAATGCATAAATAAATTGAAATCAACTTGTAAAATTAATAATATTATTATTGTTCTGTAAGGTAACATAAATATTCGTATTGTTATTTGCGACTAACTAGCTTCAATCCTAGTTTAAATTTTACTGATAAATATAATGAATACCTTGGCCCATTCCTGTAGACAGGACAAACAGAAACTATGGTCACATGACTCAGGCGTGCCAATCTCCTGAGTGGTCAACTTCCTCAGACAGATAGGGCAGGGTTCGGCTGTGGGGTCATCACTATCTGAGCTGCTCGATACTAGCGCAGGTAATACCTGTGGACAAATTTAGAACAATTAAAATCAGTACCGGTGAGAAGTCAATACGAGTACGAAATTTGATCGATTTTGATGTATAGAGCCGGTAGACTATATGTTGGCTGAGCTTATTTTTACCTCTCAAATAGAATTTTATGCCTGTAACAACGAATTGAATGAACAAATATTGATACAGAATTAGGAAATATTAGAACTGATAGATTCAATCTTACCTACTTGAGCCAATAAGTATTATTATTAGCCAATAATTGAGTCTTATTACCCAATAGATGATTATAACAATAAATCATTTTAATCCTACTAAATCCACCGGACGTATTTTATTATTCCTTGATTCGAATAATTCCTTTTGATTATTAATTTGGTTGAGTAAGTGATAACGCGCCGGTCCGATAACCAGAGGTTCCTAGGTTCGATTCTTCACCAGTTAGAAGTTTCTAACCACAGTACAACCACATCAATACGGCCACTCCGTCCTTCGGAGGAGACAATAAACCGTCGATCCCGACTGTATAAAAAGTGGTCGTCATCCATCATCAATCATCAGCACAGGCGTTTGAGCGCAGGAGGGTAACACCACCCTCGGGAAAAATTAAAAACTAATTATTTATTTGCAACTAGCCGGCAGGCTCGCTTCGCTCGCCTTCTCCGCCTAGCCAGGGGGCTCCGCCCCCTGGACCCCCGACAGTATAGGCAGTGTAAGTGAGTCAAACAGGCTCGCATCGCTCGCCTGCAAAACCTCTGTCAGTGTCAGCTGAGACAAACAGGCTCGCTTCGCTCGCCTGCAAATTCCGTTCAGTAGGGGTTTGAAATTTATTGAGCACAGCATTTCTACACCTAATCTGGACCTGTTTACCTAATTGCAACATTTTCTGCCGATTTGTTCTAGAAAAATCTAAGAAAAACTCCGAAAATTCCAAAAAAAATAGTAAAACGCTAATATTAAGCGTAGCCTTGGAAACTATATCGGACATAGTTTGAAACTTGATTCAATATCTTCCAAATTAATTCATCTATAATCTCGCTGAACCATTCAATTTACAGTTAGGATTGGTCGTATCAAGGCGGAAGATATGCAACCCGCAACACATCTACAATTTTGAAAACCTGATTACTGGCGTAATCTTGAACGGATTGCAAAAATATTCTAACACAAAATGTCTAGACCTCATTTGAACCTGCCCACCAAATATCAACATTTTCTACCGATTGGTTCTCGAAAAAATGAGGAAAACGCCGGAAAACTCTAGAAAAACTAAAATATTTTGCGTATCCTTGAAAAGTTTTTAAAATCAATTCTTAGCGCGCGTCTAAACGTCCAACTGAACATGCCTGCCAGATTTTAACGCATTCGCTTCAGTGGATTTTTAGTTCTGGTGATGAATGAATCTGTCAGTCAGTCAGTGCCATTTCGTTTATATAGATGTAGATCAATTGTAAATAATTGTTTAGGCTACAATGAATTGGCATTGCAATCAATATTCATTTCAATAGATAGATTCCAAGAAATTAGCATAGCAGTAATTCGAAAACTTACTCCAAAGTTGTTTAGAAAGTTTAAAATTAATTCAAATTTGAATACACTAACCGGTTTCGTTTTCTTGGTTGCTTTGACTTCATCTTCAGAATCCGGAACTTCCCAGATCGATCCATCATTTTGAACTGAAAAGTCAAAGAATAAATATTAGAATTCTATACAAAAACGTGAACTATGTTGCAAATGTTTGATATTTCAAAACTAAATCTTGACAGACTATCGGTTATCGAAGATATTATTTTTAAATAAAATAAAAATGTATTACTGAGATTAACTTAGTTCGGTATTGAAAAATTATTGTCTTCCAAACATTCCTTCGAAATAATATTATAATCTTCGAACTGTAAACAAATAAACCTATATTTTCCAAATTGTATCAAACCAAATTTTTTCAACAATCCTAAAATTACGACCGATACATGCATTGAGTTCCGTGAGATGTCCTAATTTTACTTGGTTCAAACTCAATTGGTTTTTCGCGCAGCTGGACATAAAAAATTTATTAAATTGTTTTTTTGGCCTTTTCTATTCGATACATACCAAATATTAAAAGAACTCTGTTTACTTTTTATCACCTGATTTCGAAACGAAACAAGGAATGTCCAATAAAGTGGAATTTGGACTGTATCGAAAAGTTCCTCCTGTATCGAAAAACGTTCATTACGACACGGTTCTGAGATTCCGTTTTGAAATGGTAGTCATTTCGATTTCAATTGTAAAACTGAAATAGGAATTTTCCAATACGCCCGTAGATAAACTACTATTTCAAATTAACTGATTCGATTCAAACAGTTATAATTATCTTGATCAATCAAGAAATATGCTGATGGGCATTATCATTTGGAATCTATTGAAAATCTTCCAGGAACTAACAGAATTCTAAAGTGACTGGTTAGGTTCTTAGGAAATATGACATTTATTTTAATAGGAGATTATGCAATTAAACTTACCATTAACTCTATTTTCAGCGACTTCTTCATCAACATCTTCAGAGCTTGATTCTGATGACGTTTCGCTAACTGCAGTAATTGTCCTCTGAAATAAAAGAGAAAAGGAGTTAAATTACAGTATTAACAAATGTTGTCTTCCCACTCTAAAACACAGAGGGCTTTAAGTTTTGCCGTAAGAGAGAGCCATTAGATTTGAGTCACTGCACAGGCCACAAGGCCGGGCCGGTACGTGTATGGCAACTATGTAGAGTAGGAAATTGGGTCCATTTAAAAGCATTGAATTCATTTTCCAATCAGCTGTTCTAAGGTATGCGTTTCTTGTGTGCTTTCTCACATTTGACTTGCTACAAATCATAAGCTATTTTAATAAATAAATGTCTATTCTTTATCTTTCTTGCTAATCTCAATCACAACCTATTACAAAAAACACAAAAGGAATTCTATAAGAAGAGTTTCATGAACGTTTTTCATGGAAATTATGCTCAAAGAGAAAAACCAAGTCAACATGCATGATTTATATATGAACTTAATGCTTTCATTTGAAAAGACTGTGTCTTCGGTGCGACGTTGCCATATTATTAGGGCAGGGCTTACTATTAAAGGAAGCTATGATGGTAGGCGGTAGGCCTAACACAAGATCAATAAAGTAACACATGAAATCATCTGAGATGCCTTTAAGCTGTGTTTCAATTGTTCAGTAAATAGCCTTGCAACTTGATTCATGAACTGATTATCGAACTGATACATCGAACTGATACATCGAACTCATACATCGAACTGATACATCGAACTGATACATCGAACTGATTCAGGCAATCCAGAAACAGGTCAACTATAATTTTACTTGCTGAGTAGTTGTAAAGGTAATATTTTGATACAGTAGTTTTTGTTTGTTAACTTTTGTAGTTAACTTATCCTAATAATAGCTTGATTCAATTCTTGATTAATCAACGTTTTGGTCAAATTGAGTTCGAAAATATGTTTCTTCCTGGTATAAAAGCTCCTTAAACGTGCAAGGATTTTGCGTAAATGACAGAAATTACAATTCAGTGAAACTGATACATAAAATTAACTGAGTAGCTTAGTGCACACAGAGTTTCATGATTGGCTACAAAATATAAATTTCAATGCAATTCGGTATTCACTACCTTGAGTTTAGAAATGTATTGAAAAAATATGTTAATTTTGTATAAGAATATGAATATAATAAATATTTCATGGCAGTATTAACTTGAAATGCTTTTCCTCAGTGTGAAACCTGTCTTGAGGCCTCTTCACACGGCGGATCTTTGATACACATTGGTGATACAGAAGTCCAACACTGCTACGCAATCGTATAGGGAGGAAGCTCATTGACACAAAATATTTGCAAGCTTGAGGTTGCAAAGTGATGTAAGCTCGTTTGACGATGCCAGAAATCGGGGGAAACAAATTACACTCTCTTAAACTTGTTGCGTTATCATCTTTTTTTCTTTAGATTCAACTTAAATAATACCTAATTCAAGTTTCAATGCTCTCAATGTTTGGAAATGCAATGAATGTGCAACATTTGAGGAATGAAATCAGCTCACTTCCAATATGAAAGCAATTCATGAGCATAATAGAAGCTGGTTATTCGATTGCGTAGAAATATTAGAAAAAATATCAAATCCATGAAGATTTCATGGCTACAGAGAATGCTATGTTCATAATTGAACAAAATGACTCGACTGGCAAGTTGACATGAGATGCTTAGTAAGTATTGTGCAGCATAGCAATGATTGAACTGGAAATAGGAAGAATGCTGCATGTTTTCTCATTCAATTGGGTAGAAATATTGTTGAAAAAGCCAAATCCATGATCATTATATTGCTATAGAAATCATAATTGAACAAGATGACTTGACTGTCAAGTTGACATGAGATACTTAGTAAGAATTGTGAAACAGCAAAGATTGAACTGAAAATAGGATGAATGCTGCATGGTTTCTGATTCAATTGAAACCTATTGAATAATATTGTTTGAAACACCAAATCTATTATCATTACTTCCTAAAGAGGATTTTCATCTATCAATGAGATGTCTTATCAGGTTGACATGAGGTGCATAGGAATGATAATGCTGCATAGCAAGGATCGAACTGCTATTTTCTGTCCAAGCAAAGAAGACCCTCTGGCAAGATGGGAGGAAGACTCCAGCTTGGTCAATATTTGTTCAAAAATTATTAATTTGATCTCAATAGTAGAAACAAATTGTTCCCTTCAATTTGAGATCAAATTGATAATTTTTTAACCAATATTGCCCAAGCTTGAGTCATTTTCCCACCTTGTCAGAGGGTCTTCTTTGCTTGTTCAGACTGTAATAGTATGGTACTTGTATCAACATGCTTCCTTCCTGTATCAATTTTGGACTTTGTATCTCTACTGCGTATCAGAAATTTGCCATGTAAAGAGGGTTTTGGATTGAAGTGTTTCAAAATAACATTAGTGCTCAAAATTAAAATAGTAATACTCACATTAATAGTTCTTCGTGGTCGTATAATTGGCGAGTCTGATGACGACGATGATGATGATGGGGAACTAGAAACAATGGCCGCCCTGGTGGCCCGTGTCTAGAACAAACAATGTGCAATTTTTATAAAAACTTGACAGAAAATGGAAGCTAACCTTGAATATTTTATAAAATATATGAGTGCTTTCACAGTAAATGAAACGAACAAAACATTTGTTCCAAACCTAGCAGAACGAAATGGTTTGAAGGGTTTTATACAATATGGTTTGCGTTTTGTAGTGTTTCTGTCAAAACAAACAGTTTTATATAATATGTTTTGCATTCTGTATTGTTTCTATATAATTAAAGTTCTACCAAGAACAGAAGAGCCTTTTGCAAGACGGCGGAGGAAAGTGAGAGTGTAACTACGCATGCGCAGTACTGTAATTTTCAGGGTGATATTACTTCAGCCAACCTACAGTTTTTACACTAATCATAATCATATCAATTTCACGAATAAAAATGGTTTTTTATTCATGCATGTATTCAATTATTGACACATGATAGCACAAATCATAACATAATTATGAACTAGGACAGAAAAAATAGTCAGAGTCTGTACTATTTCTTCCTAAATTTGGTTATGTTAGAACAATTTTCATTTCGACTACTGGCAGCAATGAATGGCAGTCATGTTGCCAAAGGCTCTTCTGTTCTTGGCAGAACTATAGTATGGAGTCATACCAGTCCCAACAAGAAGCATCACTATTCGATAGGACAAAATGTAATTCACACAGAGCCGAAAGCAACGGAAAAGAACATTTTTCTCTAATGATTCTGGCTCTGTCCGAGAATTCTCAAAATAGCAGCATCAATTAAAACTAGCAGTTAAAATATATAGAATAATAACCAAGCAATCATATCAACCTTGAATGTTGATAATTTACTTCATTTCTCATAAACACTGAATTAAGTAAAGAAAGAAATTAAGAAATTACACACAAAAAAGCACTAGGATTTAACTTGATAACAGGAATAGTGTTGAAAAATTTACCAAGGAAGCTATAGTGAAATTAACTAATATTTTTAATGCTGTTTTTAGACTTGAATATGTGGAAAGTAGCAGAGGTAATAATGATACCAAAACCTGCTAAAGAACCTCACAATATCTCATCATACCGGCCGACATCTTTGCTACCAGTAATGTCTAAACTATTTGAAAAAATATTGCTGAAACCTATTATTGAAAGAAAAATATTGATACCAAATCATCAATTCGGTTTTAGAAGAAAAAACACTCAGCAATTATCAGGTACACAGGATAGTGAATATAATAGAAAAATCTTTAGAAGAAAAAAAAGTTTGTTCTGCAGCATTTCTGGATGAGTCAAGCTTTTGATAAAGTGTGGCATGTAGAACTGATTAATAAGCTGAAAATGTTACTTGCAAGTTAACAGAGATTTTAAATTTTCATATTTAACTGGACGGTACTCCAGAGTCAAACATGGATGAATATGCATATTCTGGACTTGAAGAAATGAAGGCATGAGTACCACAGGCCAGTATTTTGGGCCAATTCTCTATCTTTTATTCACGAGTAATCTGCCATATCTCAAGAATGATACAATAGCAACATTTGTAGACGACATAACAATATAACAAGATTGAAGTGCCACAGCAAAACTTCAAATATCTTTTAGAAAAATTCAAGATTGGACAACAAAATGGAAGATTAAACTCAATGAGGCAAAATCGGTTCACATCAATTTTACCAATAAGAGGTCTCAACCTATACCAATAACTAGATTGTACCATACGCCAAGTACCTAGGTATGACTTTGGATGCAAAGCTTCGCTGGAAGGTCCATGTCCAGAAGAAGAGAGAAGAGCTGGGAATAAAATACAAGAGAATCTGTTGGCTGATTGGGAGGAACTCCACTTTTTCAATTTCAAACAAATTACTTCTGTACAAACAGATCCTACTAGAGTCTATTTCCATCACATGATGTGATTCACTGGGGTAGAGTAATTTCTTATAATCAATTACTCTTAGTCAATTCAATTAATCAATTATTGTTAGAAATTAGAGTAATTTCTTATAATCAATTATTGTTAGTTAATTCAATGTTTTTCTATTTTGTTGTCTAATAATTTGTTCGATGACGTGTTTTATGTAAATGGGGTCGCTGTACCGCCATAACTGTACAAACGATTTCTCAAATAAATAAATAAATCTGGACATACAACTTTGGGGGTGTACCAAAGACAGAAACATCAAAGTCATACAATGCTTCCTAAATAAGGTGCTAGGAAACATTGTTGGTGCTCCATGGTAAGTCAGAAACAGCTATCTTCACAGAGACCTACAAAGGATACCTGTATCGAATTAATATGTACTCCTCTAATTTGGCCACGTGATAAATGCCAAGATTTCAGTACAGTACTGTTTAAATCAATCAATCAATCATCATAGAAAAATGGGGTTCTATTTATTATTTAAAAAAAAAAAACACAAATATAGAAAAATAGCAGATCCCGAAGTGGCTGGCTATCATCGGTTAATGCTTTCATCTAGGCTACTAATAAAGTAGACATAATATATTGATTATCATAAATATATATTTATTTCTGCGTATAGAGGGCGCTGAATCAATACATATAGTCTGTCCAAGCAAAGAAAACATTCTGGAAAGATGGGGAAAATAACTCCAGCTCGGTCAATGTTGATTCAAGAATTAAACATTCGATCTAAAATTATAGAAAACATTCTGCTCCATGATTTGAGAGTAGTATAATGATAATTACTGTCATTAGAATCTACATATATTGCTACATAAATAGACAAAGAACTTGTGCAACTGCAAATATTGACCAATGTACTAAATAGCAAACGAGATCCACTGAATGAAACTGTTCAAAAAACTGTGCCCGGACTGGGTACCTCTGGGTTGCCGGCCGAGCTAGGGAGGTACTGAGTTCGATTCCCAGTCCGGGCACAGGTTTTTGAACAGTTTCATTCAGTGGATCTAGTTTGCTATTTAGTACATTGGTCAATATTTGCAGTAGCAGAAGACCTTTTTCTATTTATGTAGCAATACATGGAGATTCTAATTAATTGTTATTACACCAACAATACAGTCACAAGATTTTTACAGAAATGATACTGTATAAATTACCTTGCTGGAGTGGAGGCCTTTCGTGGTCCACTTTCGGGCAAAGTAATTTAAACAGTTTCCTTTCTGTAAAAATCTTGTGACTGCATTGTCGCTGATATATTATCCCAGTGAATATTTACACACAACTACTCGTTTATGGATCAAGAAACCACGTCCAATTTAAGTGAATTTTTGCTACTAGCTCCGAAAGAGGGGTCTTTCGGAGCTAGTGCACAGAAAGAGACTGGTAGTTACCTATCCGGCCGCTAGATTGGGCGACAATGCACTGCTTTCTGCACTGCTTTCCGCCGTAGCCTACTTCAGTTCGAATCAGCGATCAATTTTTGATTTCGCAAACATTCTTATACAATATTTATTATTCTTATTCTCGCAGTGTGGCGAAAAGTATCGTACTCAACTCTCACAGAAAGGTGTTTACGGTATTCGGATAACATATTCCCGGGCTCGGCAAGCCTCGCCCGGGAAACTATCCTCATACCGTAAACACCTACTTTCTGTGCTTGTAGTGTAATGTACTATATAATAAATAACGAGAAAAAATCTGCCCAGAAAACAAAAGTTTCTAATAACTTCCATCAATTTGCGAGCAGTGTACATTTCACCACAAAAATGAAATTTCAAGACTTGAGCCCTGTTGAGACGGGAAAGATTTGATACAGAGTCCAGGGACAAAACTCGGTGACACAAAATATTTGCAACAAAAGGAATCGAAAACAAACCGAATGTAGACAAACAATACACAAATACTACTTTAACAAAACAGTAGTAGGCTACTTTTTGTAGTAGTACGCAACTTCCATCCAATTTGTGGCGAATTTTATTCAAGCAAAATGCTGAATTATTGAAAGTAACACGCTACAAACTGTTACAAATGAGATTATTTGTTCTATTTATGTGGCGAGACATAATTAATCAACATTTTAACAAAGACTTTCCGAATCAGTGTTTCTTTATACCATATCATTTCACACACAATATTCTACCGGCAGAGGCTAGGAAAATCAAATCAAATAAATTTTATTCCTCTTTTGCACTAAACAAAAATTTATAAAGATACATTAAAGAAAAATGTTCTTCACATGGGCTTAGATGCCTGAGTGCAAAGAAGAGTCTGAATCAATTAAGATTTAATTTTTTCATACAGAGGAGGAAACAAGGAGAAAGAAAAGCTAATATAATAAGAAAAGGATGGAGAACAAAAAATAAGAAGAATGAGGAAAAAAAGGAGCATAAATAATAACCAGAGACGGGTGAAGATCGATATTGACTCCAGCTGCGACATACATAGTCTGTCCAAGCAGACAAGACATTCTGGCAAAGTGGGGAAAATGACTTCAACTCGGTCAATATTAGTTTAAAAATTATACATTTGGACCTCAATTGTAGAGCAGAATGTTTCCTACAATTTGAGACCAAATAGTTTTTGAACCATTATTGAACAAGTTGGAGTCATTTTCCCTTCCCATCTCGCCAGAATGTCTTCGGCCATCTCGCCAGAATGTATTTTTCGGCACACAACATCAATGAAAACAAAACAAAATAAATTATCAGTTAACCAGTTCCAAGAACAGCTAGACCAGTAACCTTATTATGCTATCTTCGCCTATGATGAATTTGGAATTTTGTTTGCCATCTGCTTGCTATTGGAACTTCGCGCCAAAAGTTTATTGATTTAGAGACTGAATATTACTCCATAACTATCAGTGTATTCGATTTTCTTAGTCCAGAAACGTTTAAGCCCAAGATAATTTTTGTACGATCATCCTAAATTGTACAATATCAATTCAAAGTTGTTGATTTTCGACAGATATTGGCTAACAGAGAAGCTTAGTCTAGTTGCATTATCACCCGCTAGATGGCGCTGGCTAACCTGCTAGACGAAGTAACACAGAGTCTGACAACAATAATATTGTTCAAACATGGATTTCACGTTCATCATTATTCAACAGTTAATCAATACAAACATTTTTAATCTTATCAAAGTTGAAGTATTAGTTATTGAAGCAGTTTTCCTTTATTATTCAACTACTGATTAATGTGAAAACTTTCAACGTTCAGTTCTCTTGACAAGGGATCTTACCAATCAAAATAACAGATGAGAGACTACCTTTACATCGAAATACCAATAAGTCGACATTGACTCCCAAAACAGCTGACATTTAATGCAATCAAACCGGGATGCTACCTTTTGATCGACTAACCCTTACATCGACAACGTCCTTCAGTCAGCTGACATTCAAGGTTATTTTACCGCCCTAGGGCCGAAAAACGCATTTTCCCGGCGAGTTGCTGGCGACCTCGCCTGAAAACGAGCGTTTTCGGCCTCCCTATAAAGCATGTAAAACAGTCCATTTCATACCAGTGTGGCGAAAACGTCTTTTACCAAACTTTGATGAATAATAAGTCCGAAACCTCATGAGATATGAAAAACCTGTTCTAATATATTATTATTTTAAATGAAAAGACAAGATGTTGTCAAACCACTAATTTATTGAAAAATTCGAGATACCGGTTTCGGTGATATACAGGGTGTTTCAGGAGGAATTTGCAATACTTCTCAGGCTGATTCCTTACACCAAGTAGACAAAAACTTTCCATGGGACAAGTAACAAAAACATAGCACAAGTGATGAAGTTGTGTTTAGTAGCGATTTTGCGAGTTTTGATCGCTATTACTGAGATTTGGGTAAGATTTACATGATCGCCGCCATGCAACTTTTACTTTAGAATCAGACTCTTTTCAACTTCCATTAATGAAAAATACAATTTTATGATTCCTTATCGAGTTATAGCCCTTATTGTTGAAAAATGGCATTTTCTAGCATATGTTTCCCAATTATCACAATAACCGTTAAAGTTACAAACTTGGAACTGGTTTCATTGAATTCCTCAGCTAATTTTACATAGGAATTTATTATTTTAGAACCTCACGAAAGCCTCTAAAAAATTAGAAAAATTAATATATTTTGAAAAATCTCAATTTTCCGCCATTGTTATCTCGGTACCAAAGCGTTTTTGGAGGTTGGTCCCAAGGAACTTTTTTGTCTACTTGGTGTAAGGAATCAGCCTGAGAAGTATTGCACATTCCTCCTGAAACACCCTGTATATATATTTTTTAAAATCAGTCTTGTTTTTTCATTTAATACGGATAACTACCACAATGTCACCAACACAACTACTCAAAAAGCAATAATTATTTCTTTATCAATGTACCGGTACCAAAAGATGAATTCATTCAACTTTAGACTAAGTTTTACTTTCTTATCGAAGTGAACAAATATCGTCAAAAAATGGAAAGATTAAATTTGATAGGTCACCTTTGAATAAAAAGCGTAAAGAAGAAAGTAATTACAAGAAAATGACCAACATATATGAGAACATGTCACACAAGAATAAAATTCAAGTTATAAGAGTTTTGTTCAAGATCAATAACAATAATTACATGTTTTTTTACTATACTTTAAATTACAATACTCGAGTTCTTATTCTTTCAAGAGGCTCAACTACTTTTAAAAAATCATACTAAGTTACTTTTGTAAAATTTCTAAAACTGAAGTCAAAACTATTAAATGATTGGAGGGAGAAATAGATTTACCAAGTAGGAGGAATTGATTCTTTCAAGAGCCACAAATGCAATTCCAAGTCGACCCTGTTGGACAAAAAACTGACCAAGTTACGTTTTGTTTTATATTTTAGTCAAAACGTATAGTTATTTCAAACAATCTTCGATTATTCATAAGAAATAGCATTGTTGATAGGATATCACGACTATCAGAGCTTTAAAAACTCAAGAATTTCAATCATATTGGTTTTATCAATGTTTACAATTCAATACATGGGTATCAACAGTGTGAATTTTTGTAAAGCTCACGTTTACGCTTGGGCTTACACTGATTTAATTCGATTTATTAATTTGACATGAATGAATACACTTATTGGTTGAAAATACAAACTAATGTCCAAAACGTATTTTACCAAATTTTGATGAATAAGTTCGAAACGAGGTTATGTACTTTCGCAGCACTTCACACACGAATGTTTGGTCCAGGAAAAATATTCATTAGTTATTCATTTAAATTCAACTAGATTTAAATTCACTCACTCATTATCACCTTTGCTAAAAATACTTGCTATCAAGTCGCAATTGTAACAATAAATAAATAAATTTGCTAAAATTGCTCCAATAGAGAAATAGAGAGAACTCAACATTTTATATTATGATTTTCTAATGACTCAATTAGGGTACAAAGAAAGATTATTATTAATGAGTGATTAAGCTGAGAAATCTAATGAGACAAGTACAATATTATTACAACTCAATACTAAAGTCAAGTCCCTTCTCACACAAAGACTAAATCTTGGCAACATTCATTTATTGTTTCATTCTTCGAAAATTTGAGCTTAGCTCTGTTCAATATTAATAAATATTTGCATTAAATTGAATTTAATTGCAATATTTTGTTGGAGAAGCAAAGAAATTTATTTTCCAATAAGGTAGTAAATACAATAAGCAGATTATTGATAAAAATTTACACTTGAGACTTAAGCTTATTAAAATTATATTTTGGAGATGAAATTATTTGTAAATTTGAACTTCTACATAAAAAATTTATCAAACACACAATTCTTCTAATTTACCGAGAACGGACAATTCTGTAATAACCGAGAACGGAGCTAGATTATTGCCAACTTAAACTACTTTAGAAACTTCTTTAGAACTAAATCACGAGATAAACAATACTGTTTTGTTAAAACTAAAAAATAACACTTGTGGATAGAAATTACCTCAACATTGTACCCAATCTACTACCTATTTTACTACAGTAACTTCATAATTAAAATAAACCATACAAAGCAAAATAATATTCCATTTCAGTATTAAATTGATCATTGAAATGGTATAGATATCTCTGAATACATGAAAATAAGCTAAATTTAGTCTAGGATTGAAAGAACGGAAGTTAATGAACTACGAGATTTTAAAAATTAATAAAGAACAACTACTAATTAAAACTAGCTCTCACTCAAAACCTTTAATTATAATAACAAATGAAATTTATGGAAATTTCATCTGAATAATATGGATAAGAGAATTCTCAAAGTATATTTATTTTTCATATATATTCGTCTCATAAGGTTACTGCGAGACCAGTAAATGGATTTGGTATTCCAAGGTCGAAAATTGAATTTTAAATTAAATTAAAAAGAATTCAAAGTCTCATTTTCACTAACATTACATTTTTTCAAACCACTTACATTTCTTGCTCGTGTAAGGATGGGGGAACTGGTACCACTGTCTGAGGGGCTCGACTCATCATCGCTGGGCTCAAATAGAGGCTCTCTCTGAAACAAACCAGAAAAAATTCTAATCAAAAATTTGTCATCAAAACTTTTTCACATTGACCTGGTTAACCAAATCAACAATATTTCATTCACAGTTGACAAAAATTTCGAATTCAAACTTTCAAGTATCCCACTTCTGATATCAATTAATCAAAACTCGAGCCTGAAACAGAAGAATCAAAACACAATAAGAACACAATACAGATCAATTGAAATTCAGTAATCATAACATTCCAAATGAAAAATCTTTAGTATAGCTTAATTTAATCTAAAATCAAAAACTTAGTTATCCAAGTCAGTATGTATGTATAACATAGCCCAGTGTTATACATACAAACATACTCTGTGCTATTAGTGACGAATTAGAAATGAATAAAGCTATGATATTTCCTAAGAAAGAAATACTTAATAATCTACAAGATTGCGTGAACAATACTTGTCTATACAATAAGAAAGCTTATAATTTATTCTGACAGACTGTAAAGACTTCAATTATTAGAAATAAAGGTAGAAAAAGCATGTTGAATAGTCAAATATGAAGCATGTTAATTTTGAGTATAATAATGGATAAATATAAATAAGTCAGTTGTCACTAGAAATATTCTAATATGATATTTTCAGCCACTGGCGGCTCGTGCCCACAAAACAGGTCAAGTACTGTACATTAAAAGATACGGGCAAAACTTTTCACTCTACATTGATATCTAACAACTGACTCATGTGCAATTCTATTATATTATTTGAATCTAGTCAAATTCAATAGTTTGTTTCCTTTCATCGTTATAACTGAATAAAAAATATGTATTTATAGATAAGTGAATAAGATTTTGAATATGTAAGTAATGCTACTAAATAAACCTTTTGAGTATAAAAATGTAAAAAATTGAATTCATATGGAGCTTACGCTGCTTTCTATTGTATCATTTATTGACTCATGTTTTGACATTTCTCTTTATAATACCATACATTCAATAGGTCTATTGTATCATGTATTGACTCATGTTTTGACCTTTCTCTTTATAATACCATACGTTCAATAGGTCTATTGTATCATGTATTGACTCATGTTTTGACATTCCTCTCTATAATACCATACGTTCAATAGGTCTATTGTATCGTGTATTGACTCATGTTTTGACCTTTCTCTTTATAATACCATACGTTCAATAGGTCTATTGTATCATGTATTGACTCATGTTTTGACCTTTCTCTTTATAATACCATACGTTCAATAGGTCTATTGTATCATGTATTGACTCATGTTTTGACCTTTCTCTTTATAATACCATACGTTCAATAGGTCTATTGTATCATGTATTGACTCATGTTTTGACATTTCTCTCTATAATAACATATGTTCAATAGGTCTATTGTATCATGTATTGACTCATGTTTTGACATTCCTCTCTATAATACCATACGTTCAATAGGTCTATTGTATCATGTATTGACTCATGTTTTGACCTTTCTCTTTATAATACCATACGTTCAATAGGTCTATTGTATCATGTATTGACTCATGTTTTGACCTTTCTCTTTATAATACCATACGTTCAATAGGTCTATTGTATCATGTATTGACTCATGTTTTGACCTTTCTCTTTATAATACCATACGTTCAATAGGTCTATTGTATCATGTATTGACTCATGTTTTGACATTCCTCTCTATAATACCATACGTTCAATAGGTCTATTGTATCGTGTATTGACTCATGTTTTGACCTTTCTCTTTATAATACCATACGTTCAATAGGTCTATTGTATCATGTATTGACTCATGTTTTGACATTCCTCTCTATAATACCATACGTTCAATAGGTCTATTGTATCATGTATTGACTCATGTTTTGACCTTTCTCTTTATAATACCATACGTTCAATAGGTCTATTGTATCATGTATTGACTCATGTTTTGACCTTTCTCTTTATAATACCATACGTTCAATAGGTCTATTGTATCATGTATTGACTCATGTTTTGACATTTCTCTTTATAATACCATACGTTCAATAGGTCTATTGTATCATGTATTGACTCATGTTTTGACATTTCTCTTTATAATACCATACGTTCAATAGGTCTATTGTATCATGTATTGACTCATGTTTTGACATTTCTCTTTATAATACCATACGTTCAATAGGTCTATTGTATCATGTATTGACTCATGTTTTGACATTTCTCTTTAGAATACCATATGTTCAATAGGTCTATTGTATCATGTATTGACTCATGTTTTGACATTTCTCTTTATAATACCATACGTTCAATAGGTCTATTGTATCATGTATTGACTCATGTTTTGACATTTCTCTTTATAATACCATACGTTCAATAGGTCTATTGTATCATGTATTGACTCATGTTTTGACATTTCTCTTTATAATACCATACGTTCAATAGGCCTATTGTATTGTGTATTGACTCATGTTTTGACCTTTCTCTTTATAATACCATACGTTCAATAGGTCTATTGTATCATGTATTGACTCATGTTTTGACATTTCTCTTTATAATACCATACGTTCAATAGGTCTATTGTATCATGTATTGACTCATGTTTTGACCTTTCTCTTTATAATACCATACGTTCAATAGGTCTATTGTATCATGTATTGACTCATGTTTTGACATTTCTCTCTATAATAACATACGTTCAATATCCTAGATCATAATCAGCATATGTTATTTTGGGAACAAAATTCAAAACATGAGGCTCCATACATGACACAATACACACGTATGAAAGATAGCAGCCTTATAAAACGATAGAGATAAACCCAACAAAGAAAAGTTTTTTACAGAATTAAATGTCGCCAACTTCCTTGTTGCAACTTACGGGAACAGCTGTTCTCCTCGTCCGTCTCATTTGACTGTTGAAACTGGTAAAACTGAATGTAAAATCAGGGTCACTAGTAGTATTAGTAGTAGTTGAGTTATTGCTGCTGCTACTACTACTGCTGCTGCTAGTACTACTACTGCTTGTACTGCTGCTGTTATTCCAGCTTGAATCTTCTTCTTCACTTCTAATCACAGCCTGAAAAAACAGGAATTTTTCAATTATTCGGGATGTGATTATCCCGTAGGAGTGTAATCTATACAAGCAATAAAATACATTCTAGCAAGATGGGAAAATGACTCCAGCTCAGTATTAAATATTGGTTAAAAAATTATTAATTTGGGCTTAAATTGTAGGAAACATTCTGATCTACAATTTGTGTTGAATTCATAATTTTAAAACCAATATTGAATATACGGGGTCATTCTCCCATCTTGCCAGAATGTCTTCTTTGCTTGTACAGACTACATCAATCTTTACATTATTCCGTCGCAGGAAGAAGAGCTTTTGCCAAGATGGCGGCTGTACAATTGAATGCATAAAGTGGTCATCAAAGAGCGGGTGAGCACAACCTTGAGCCGCGTATCGACAGTCCGAGGCATGTGCCACGCATGCCTCAGGCTGAGGCATGTGTGGTCTGCAATTGTTGTAGCCACGCATGCTCGCTGCGAGCACGCGAAAAGATTGTCTATCGCCATCAGGCGGGAGACAAAGCAACTAAGTTCTGACAATTGATAATTTGGTCTTTAAAGGTTAGTTTGAGCTCAATTAGTAAATAAAAGATTGAGGCAATGTTTATCATTGTCTTTTAAAAACTTTCTGCACCCAAATAGAATTCTGAATCACTAAAATGCATAGGAATGGGGTACAATTTTGAGGTTAGTTTGTACATTTGTGCGTTGTGCGTAGCGAGGCAAGCAGGACAGGTATCCACTTGACGCACGCCTCGGAGCGAGGCACCTTTGAGCACGGCCCTTTTACCGACAAGCACACTGCTCGCCGCGAAGTGTGTGCCGCGTTTGCCTCGCTGCGAGCAAACCCGGTATCGACAGTCCGAGCCATGTGTCCTGAGGCATGCGTGGTATATGCCTCGGACTGTCGATACGCGGCTTTACTCGCCCATGCATTCAGTAGATCAGCCCAAGGTTAATCTACAAATAGGTTACTCCTATTTAGGAAGCCAGAAAATGATCTTGTTCAGATCAACAGAAAAGTTTTTTGCTAAAAATATTAGCGCATGCGCATGGTAATAGAACTTCTGGACTGAACTACCCCAATTTCTAGTCTCCCCCACCCGTTTTTCATTTTGCCCCAGGTAGGTAGTTATGGAACAACCTTTTCTGAGATCAGCCGTCATTTTGACAAAACCTCTTCTATAGTCTGTCCAAGCAGAGAAGACATTCTGGCAAGATGGGAAAATGACTCCAGCTCGGTCAATATTGGTTCAAAAATTATCCATATGGTTTCACATTGTAGATCAGAATGTTTCCTACAATTTGATACTAAATTTATAATTTTCGATACAATATTGACCGAGATGGAGTCACTTTCACATCTTACCAGAATGTCTTCTTCGCTTGGACAGACTAAACCTTCTACGAGCTAATACAAACATCTCATCCCTTTAAACTGAATTAAAGAGTCAGGTATTAATCAATATGCTAAAGAGTTTAATCGGCGTAAAAAGATTCATTTTATAAAGCATTTTGGTGATAGAGTTAAAGAATTAGAATTACTGTATCAACTTTGAAACGATCCATAATAAGGAAATTTCATTAGAAATGCTCGAGAAATACTATTTTAGGTTAGTTGAAGAACAACTTAGCCAATATGACTAAGCAAACACTTTAGTCCATTCACGATGGCTTGAGACGAGATATACAAAAGCTCCCCATGTTTTTGTGTGCGACTGGAGTGGGTTCGTTTTAGCCACGACATAAACAAGTCACAGCAATGCCGAAATCCCGAATTTTGTTGTTGGGACTGTAACCAAAGCGTTGACACAAAAACGTTTACTATAATTGTTTGTTCAATTTAGGTTTATGCAGTCGAGAGACAACCAAAACAAGCAATTACTCAATGTGTATCTATAGAAAAGATTACTTGAAGATGCTTATTCTGAATTGCCTGCAACAAAAGTCGGGATTTCGGCATTGCTGTGACTTGCTTATGTCGTGGCTAAAACGAAACCACTGTGCGAACAGTCGCACACACAAACATGGGGAGCTTTTGTTTATCTCGTCTCAAGCCATCGTGAAAGGACTCAAGTGTTTGCTTAGTCATATTGGCTAAGTTGTTCTTCAACTAACCTAAAATAGTATTTCTCGAGAATTTCCAATGAAATTGGATCAAGCAATTAATCTCGTCTCAAGGAGGATTTATCTCGTCTCAAGCAATCGTGAATGGACTATAATCTTATGATTGAATTGAAAAAATGTGGTTGTTTCGTTCTATGAAGACTCATAATTTACAAAATTAAAGTACTCTTTTCAAATGAGTTTGGTGCATGCTATGAGGCAAATGAAACTAGTTCTAAAGCAACTATTATTCTAGATTAGACTGTAGAAAGAAAGCATAGAGAAGCGTGTAATGTGATGGTTTGTCGAAATGTAACTTATCCCTATTTATTCTGATAACTAATAATTATTATTTATGGAAAATTTATGTTTTGGAGTGATCTTAGAATATAATCTGTTTTTTCAACCAACCTACTATATTTTTCATCTAAATTCTAGAAAAAAATATTTGAGACCCCCCACAAAATTTTTTTCAAATGTTTACTTATAATCGGATAAATATAATGTATCAACGAATAAAGAAAATCGAATTCAATAAATTATTATCATTACAATCCAATAGTTATTTGATTTAACCCATTATGGAAGTTAGCAGTACTGAATGAACCAATCAATGAACATTAGCTTTGAAAAGCTAAGTATCTCAAGCGTTCCACAAGCCTATTTCTCCCTTAATCCCAAAAATATTTTTTACCCATAAATTTTCAGTACCTTTCAACTAAATTCAATGTTTTCTATGAGAGTGATGCCCACATGAGCTTTTAAGCTTGTGCGTGGGTAATGAGAGGGATGATGATGATGAGAGATAACAATTACTAAATGATCATGCATTCAATGATATATATGTAGTAGGCCTATATTAGATCCACAATAATTTCATTTGGAAGAAATCGATTCATAACTATTGAGAATCTGCATGCTGAAAAATCATAAAATTTTTGAAAAAATGATTGGATTGAAAACAATTTTCCAATCAAGTAGTGTCATTGAATTAAAATTCAATTATTCTCTTAATGAGGAAAATATTTTGGAGAATAATATCATATATGCACAAATAAAACAAATATCTCCCACAAATTGATGAACAGTGAACTTCCCAAGCATCATGCATATTAGATCTAATAATGTTGTGATTATTTACAAACCAATACTTACACCAGATGATTTTCTAACAGTTCGGACAATTACTTCACTCTCACTATCAGAGTCATTACTATCATTATTTCCGTTATCACTTGACAGTCTCTGCACAAATAACCAGAGAACAACAAATTACAAAATTAATTTATACACAAATTGATTATACACGAATATACACAAATTTATAGTGTTTGGAGTGAAATTTTCATAGGTATTGACAGATAATGCTACACCTTTTATGTCAAATTTAGAGATGGGGATGATGATCGTTCAGGAAATTAGTAATTTGTTGAGCTATGTGTCCTTAGTTCAATTTCCTTTCTAGAGAATATATGAATGAATTAATCACAAGAATCCAAATGGATCACATCACATCGAAAGAACTTGTTTTATCACATCATTATTGGAATGTACGTCGTTTTTAGTTTGTTTCATTTTTTATACAAGTTACTTCTTGAAAGAAAACTGAACCGTGTAGAAATAGCTTTAAATCAAGATAAGACTGATAACCAATCAGTAATTTTCCATGAGAAAGCCCTATGTCGTTCGTTAAGCATACAAATAACACACATAAACGAGACTTTACAAAATAGAAATCAAGAGCCTGTGTCATGAACTTTACAAGTAGGCCTAATGAGAACAAGTATCAATCATTTCACAATGGTTTTAAAAATGAACATATTACAATAAACTGTTATTAAGAATCGTTACCCTCTTCACATACGGTATGCTGATAGCATTCCTCATTGATTAAATTTCTTGAAAGCATTATAACATAGCCAACGTATTTTATAAGTTGAAGAAAAAAAATCAACTTATTCAATAATATGGATAATAATCAGGAATCAAATCATTTCCTTTTCTCAGTTTGCCGTAGTTCGGATTAAGTAAGACCCAATCACACTTTACTGTAGAGCTTGAATTCATTAGAAATTTGGAACTTTAAAATTTAGTGTTTTATTACTGCCCACTTTGTATCCCTTTACATGTAAATTTCATGTTACAGGCTCCAGAATTAAACAGCTTTGGGAAATTAGTTCCTCTTGGACAGTTGAGATAAATTTTCCTACACAACACATTTTACAATATACATGCACTATCCTTAGGCCATGATAATATTTCTATTATCATAGTTAAAAGAGATGTGAATACGAAATCATATTTTCACCTCTTTGCATATGATCAGATATGATTATAGAACTATTATCGTGTAATAATGGCCTTAGTCCCGTCCTACAAACTACGATTTTTTGGCGTCCGGTTTTTCGCCGCCTTATAAATTTCACTGTATTAAACAGAACTTATCAAACACACAAAATGTATCTGCTAACATCGTATGTTTTCAAAGTTCCAAATTCAATATGGTAAAATTTACAGTGACGCAAAAAACGGAAGTCCAAAAATCATGGTATGTGAAACGGGGGTTACTTAGTGCTACATTTCTATTTCTATTGTGTCGGCGTCCTTCGCCAATGAAGTGGAACGATTTGAATAAGCAACAGGTTGTTTAAGAAATTCTATATTTGTTATTTTTTCATCATAAAAAGAAAGTAGAAATGTTGCCATTTAGTGTACAAAAGTCATATTTTAGTGTACAAAAACTAATTTTTTTTTTAATATAACATCTTCCAAATGTCCTCCATTAGAATCTATGCACTTTTGCAGCCGTGCCTGAAAGAAACGGGTAGATTTGCTGTGACTTCTAACTTTGTGCGTTACATCGAAATGGATCTTAACTTTCTTACACCAGAACTCGCCCGTTTTCCATTGAATAAACAAACAATATGGGGCAACAAGCCACTTTGCGAGAATTGCCATGAATGCTGTTCATGTTTTGTTCCCGAGCCGCATCATTTCTCGAAACGGGGAAATCCCTTGGCCCCCTCGCTCTCCATATTCATCAACCTGTGACTTTTTTCTATGGGGCTACTTAAAAACGCGAGTTTTTCAAAGCGATACACCCAGAACTATCCCAGCTCTAAAACAACGGATTCGAGATGAAATTAGAGGAATACCACTCAATATGCTGCGAAATGTAATGGGAAACTTCCAGGCCCGACTGCAAAAGTGCATAGATTCCAATGGAGGACAATAAAATTCAAAGTTGATATATTCAAAAAATGATTTTTCACTTATTGTACACTAAATTGCTACATTTCTACTTTCTATCTATGATGAAAAATTACAAAAATAGAATTTCTTAAACAATCTGTTACTTATTCAAATCGTCCCACTTCATTGGCGAACCCTGTATATTAGACGTTCTTGTATAGTCTGTCCAAGCAAAGAAGATTTTCTGGCAAGATGGGAAAATGACTATAGCTCAGTCAATATTAGTTTATAAATTATACATTTGTTCTCAAATTGTAAAGCAAAGCGTTTTCTACAATATGAAAGCAAATTTATAATTTTTGAACCAAAGATGGCCGAGCAGGAGTCATTTTTCCATCATGCCAGAATGTCTTTTTTGCTTCAACTGTAGAAAATTCTACTCTGAATTATTCATTTACAAATCATAGATTACTTACACGAGTTGCTCTACTAGGGGCATGTACCACACTCTCTTCACTACTAACACCACTCGAATTGCTTGAAGTTAATGCTCTGCGGCTTAAACGTTTTGCTTGAGAGATTTTTCTAATTTTTCTCTGAAAGAGAAGAAGGTTGTCATCTTTTGATCCGAAATAGAAGAGCTTGAAATGTACAAAATATATAATAAATTGTACACTTGAACTGATAATAGATTGGTATTAAAATATTGGTATAATGGTATTACCAATATATTTCAATATATTATAATATATTTATATACTATAATATAATTCAATAGTGATATTGAATTCAACCGGCCAGTTCCACGAAAGTCTATAAAACTTAATCGCAGTACAATGACGTCATTCTACATAAATAGTTTGACTAGGGAGAATCGCCTATTAGTTCAACTGAGAATGTTATCTCAACAACTTTATTGTAACTTTTGAAACAATACTAATGTAACTAATAAAGGTTACATTTATTGTACAGAGCACGAAACTGAAAATTGGTTACAAAAAAGGGAATTGACTAGGCAACTGTACAGAAATAATTGAATTTCACCAACTAACTTTATTTCACATTTTACAGGGCATGTTTACTGGAAAACGGAATTGCAACTACGTTAATTTTAATTAATTTGAGTGTTTAATACCGGGTTTTCTGAGCACACTCAAATCTGAGGGACCCTCAAGTTTACATTCAACATTTTACATTTTCTATACTTAGCATACAAAATGCCAGCTGTTCATAAAAATTTGAGGGTCCCTCCCTCAACTTTGAGTGTGTTTGGAAAACCCCGGCATTAATCTTCAAAAATTAATAGTAGCCTATCAATCAATATTTCAATGATACTGGGGTTTTCAGTATATTGTTATTGACATAAAAAATCCAATTCCCAAAGTTCGAAATGTTTTGGTGATGAAATTGCTGTGTTATAGTCTGTCCAAGCGGAGAAGACATTCTGGCAACATGATTAAAATGACTAGCTCGGTGAATATTAGTTCAAAAATTATAAATTTAGTCTCTATTAAGACCACATTATTGAACAAATATTGATCAAACTGGAGACATTTTCCCATCTTGCCAGAATGTCTCCATTGCTTGGACGTACTATACCAGATTAATCCCATTTGGTTGATGATAAACATTGAAATATTAGAAATTTGTGCAACGTGAAACAGAAATAACCCCACTCACAACACAACACAAGATGATTGTATATTGACTTTCGTGCAACTGACCATCAAATTATTGATTAATATAATTATTGAATTTTTCGAAAATTTACATTAGGCCCACAGTTAGTACATGCATCTGAGTAATGGACATGCAATTGATTTTTCGTAGTCAATTTTAATATGCTTGCTTAATGCTACTCTGATCTCCTTGTTTAGATTTGTCCTTAATTGTTAAAAATTATTACCAAAACTATTATCATACTATTAGTGTACTCACAACTCACAAGAGATATTTTTTGTTAAATAAACTTTAATATATAAGGCTATCTAAGAATTTAGAATATATCATCAATAATAGTGGTATACTCCTATATCTTTACTATATCCACTCTATATCTTACTGACGACAAAGGCAATATTTTAGGTATAGCTGATACAACAAAGTTAGACAATTACGTTTGTCTCTTGTACGTAATGTAATCTACTAACAGCTGACGTTAAGCATCTATTGTCTCTTTTGATTTCAAAAAAACATCACCTAGGCATTGCTCAATGAAAACTCTATCTGACAACATTAGCTGTTGGAGCGTACAAGGAGCAGAAGAATACGCCAAATTTGTTGGAGCCAGCTATACTTTTGATATAATTCAAAAGAATGTACTGTTCTCATTTCTTATAATAGAAATTAAGGGTTTTAATTGAAATCTGTAGCGAAAAATAATATTGTTCAAGTTTCATCTAATCGGTTTATATTGTAGCAATTCTATTATAATAAAAAACTTTCAGAGTAAACACTTTACATAATAATGTAGCCCGATCAATAATGTTAACCAGACGCACTCATTTCTCAGGAAAGAATGATGACATACTATCATTTTATCATGATAAAACAATTGATAATTTCATTTGATGGATTACTAGGCCCAAAAATGAATCAACTATTTCATTTTAAAGAGCGGAGACATTGGGAAAGTTGAAACTGATGATACTACATTTCTACTGACATTACCAACGAAACACTATAGGCCTACATAAAATAGCAACATTTTTCCGCGTATTTACAGTGATGAATCGAATTGTACTACTTTTAAACGTTTTATGACACACTCAATTTATTTGTTGAATGCATTTCAGCATTTGCAATAAAAATAATAAAAGCCATTCGAGTTATTGTATTTTTACTAGTCTTATTTAATCAACGGTAACATGAACATTATTCTTTCTTAACTTGTGGTTCACTCTAAAATTTAACGGGGGAGACTAGGTTGCATAAATTATAATGATATAATATAACCCAGCTAGCCTAGCATAATATTTTATAGGTTGCCGTTATGAATCAAAAGATCTGCCAGATCAGGGAACTCAAAATAGTTCTAAAGTATTTATTTAGATGTTACTAAATTATTTAGAAGTTTTGCGAACTATTAATAATCATCAGGCTAATTATTATACCTATCATTTTCAATCGAATATAACTAAATTGAATTGATCATCAACCTTGAACTTGAAAATCGTATAAATTTTTTGGAGACCATTTTACCCAAAAATAGGGTTTTTTGAAATACAAGGATTTCTTTCCACTGCCCTAGTTCAAAAACTATACAAGATAGAAATGTCTACTTGGTCTCAAATTGTAGAAGACAAAATTATGCCCAGAGGGATTTTGAGTCACACGATTCAATTGTATACGTCAGAAGATCTGAGCGAACAAAAACTTAAAATACTCGAATTCTCGTTTTTCATGAAAATCAGCCTCTTTTTTGTCATAAAATCATAACTCAGTTCCTAATAAGGATATAGACATGAATTTGGTATCATTCTCTTGGTAATTTAATTTACTAAAAAAAAGATCAGAATGATTTTTTCTGTCCGACGCTTCGTTTTGACGGAAATCGTGGTAGACTAGAAATGGAACCGAAATTTTGGCCGCCATCTTGAATTACAAAAAATGCTCAACCTTTACAGCTTGGCATCACTCGGATTCGGAATCTACACATCAAAATCTATCATAATCAATCAAAAATTAACGACATACGACAAAAAAAGGTTACCCTCATTGGCACCCAGACTATAAGTCCCCCTTTGATACACACGTTATTCATTATTACAATATACATGTATATTATTATTATTATGTATATTATCATTTCATGCAACATGCTATACAATAATCAAATTATTAGTTTCAAGTTATTTAAAAATTCAACTTACTGATGTTCTTTGAAACTCGGTGTCACTGTCTGAGCTGCTCTCAGATATTCTGCGCGCTGCTCTTTTTCTGCGATTGCTATACTGTATATCATCCAAATCATCACTCATATTGCTACCACCTAGTAGGAACAATATGCAAAATAACAAATACACAACACACTAAATCAAATTTTAACATGAATGTTGAACGACAAACAGGAGCATTAATGAGATAAGATAACATCCACAGAAACTGGAAAAGAATTTTCATTATCGAGTACATAATAATCATCAGAGAAAAGTCAGAATAGCATTAAAAGTAATCAAAACTCACAAGAAATAATTTACAATAAGTTAAAAATTGATTCTATTTTCAGAATCCAACTAAAATAATCTAGAAAAGATCAATCTACATTTCAAAAGTATGCTTCACAAAAGTTTTTTCAATTAATTGGAAAGATTTTCAGAAAATTTGAAAGCGAGCAAGTCACAAGAAAACATATTGAAATTATTATTAAAGGTTTAATGGAAAATTTCAATTACAAAGAGATATTGGTGTCAATCCTCATGTGTACAAACATAAAAAGAAAATATTGGAAACATATTATTGGACGAAGATTGGGAAAGCTTCAAACAGTCCAAACTGGCAATGATAAAATCAAAAAGGAAAATTCATACAGTATTTTTTATATTGATACTGTGTTTCTGAAAAATGGAGGAGCTTTTAAAGGTTTGTGAAATACATAGAACAGAGAAATAATTTCAACATCTTTATTATGAAAATTCTTACTACAATGGGGTTTTCAGCTTACAACAGTAGAACAATAATAGCCTATACTAAAACAATTATACAGTAAATAGAAAAAAGATTTTACAAGAATTATGTATTATATTACTAAAATTTAAATTCAAGTATTCAGTACAGTATAGTTACAGTAACTAGGCCTAGATACTTTGTTTAGGAGCTACGGGATTTCTAGTCTTTCAAGTAACAATTTCTTACACTGAGATTAATATTGATCTGAAGAATATAAAGCATACAAGCTAGATATCTATTTGTTTTATTATTTATACTAGAACAATAATTGATTTACATTTATATAAATTAAATCAAATTATTTTAATTTCCAAGTATCAATCCACAAACTGCAACTCATTCAAATAAAGTTTAAATTCTTTAACTTTTTGATTAAACTATAAGACTTCTATGCAAAGTATATAAGTATTCAAAGCAAATAATGCTGGACTAGATAGTATATTATTTCAATCAAAAGAGGTCTCATATCTCAGTTATCAATTCTTGTTGGTAATAGAAGCAAAAGCACTTAATCCACTATGAATACATATTTGTAAACAATTATAACACACAACTTACACGAGGCAATTGAGAATAATTAATTCTTGATTCAATGTTGATGAGATGATTTTCATATAACCTAAATTTACTTAAATTCTAGATACATTTTAGAGATCACTTAAATCAGAATAATTAAGTAATTCTAAATAACTGACTCGTTTTCCCGACTTGCCGGGGTGTCTTCTTTGCTTGGACGGACTGAATAGTGGAGTGGAAATGAAACTGGCAACCAGCTGGTAGGCCTAGGCCCTTCTTGGGCTGTTGAGCCATCAACAAACAAAATAGATGGCTGATCTTTTAAATGGTGTTGAAGATAGGGCTTGAAACAATAAATTCCAGACAAAATGGGAGTCATACTACCTATGATTCAAAGGGCATTGCAAAAAAACTGAATTTATAGAAGTTAAGACAGTCTAGGATAATAAGGCTATCATTAGATGTATTTTCTTTTGCTCAAGATTTTTGAAATCATGTGAAAAAGTTTCTCTTAATAGGCTTACAGAGAAATATAAAACACTTGTTTATAATATAACATCAGATTTCAACAAAAAAAATTAATAGATTAATTTAACTGTGGATAAAACATTTTGTTCAGGTACTCACGATTCATTTAATCTAATATGGATATGAAGTGTAGACCTAATTAATCTGATCAAAGCATTGACTCAATCAATATAGACTCAATTTTGTTTATTTTTTAAAAGAGAATATAACCTCCCAAAACATTCTATTTGACAACATTCAATGTATTTTTACAGTTGATAAATGAACATGTTATTTTTGACAAGCCATCTCTCTGAGTTATAAATGTTTTAAAACGTATTTTTCCATCATCTACCAGCTGACCCAATGATGAAATATAGAGGAGTTTATGATTGGTTCATCAGCAACTTTAGAACCGACCCTAATAATAATTATTAAGGTCGGTTCTAGTTTATTAATTATTATTATTATTATTAGTAATTATTCTACTTTTAGAATAGTGTATATTACGTTTCCCTTGGAATAGTAAATACTCATAAAACTAAGAAAGACTACACCGGAGGAAGAGAAACTATCTTCTTATTGTACGTTTTCCACTACACGACACGACTCGACGGTTGGCCGCGAGATCCAATCACAGCTCTTGTTAAGGCGAGTTTATACGATGCCAATTGGCGAGACAATAATAATATTGTCTTATGGAATGTACAGCTGATGTCAAGTATCTATTGTATCTTTTAATTTTAGAATCATCTAGGCATAGCTAAACAAAAACTTTAATTGACTCAGTTGACGGTTTCAGAAGACAATATTGTCTCGCCAATTGGCATCGTATAAACCCGGCATATAGACCGTTAGGGTCTATATTCACTGTCAGTTCGGACAGCTGACGATTGAACTGTCAGTGGATGTAGACCCTAAGCAACAAGAGCTGTGATTGGCTCTTGGGGCGAACTGTCGAGTCTTGTCGAGTATTGGAAAACATATATACAGAGTGACACAAAAAACGGGAACTTTTGAAGTAACACGTACGTGAATAAAGGAAATGTAATCGTTTTATTGCTGAAAATGTAAAGTAGAATAGTTGCCATTTAAAGTTGAAACAAGAAATTGTCAATTTTTGTAGATAATGTCCTTGAGATGACGACCATTCAAACGTATGTATAGATTCCTGGAAGCGAACAGTGAGATTTTGCACGGCAAGTTGAATCACTGCAATGCGAATATCAGATATTTCTTAGTGAATCCTTGTTTCCAACTCAATAATTATTACTTTTGAGCGCGAAGCGTATGCTTTACTTTTTAAATGGCCTCACAAGAAAAAGTTGAACACAGTGCTTCAACATTCATTGCTTACATGAAAATCTCACTGTTTGCTTCCAGGAATGTATACGATTGAATGGTCGTCATCTCAAAGACTGTCCATGAATATTGGCATTTTTCTCTTAGAACTATAAATGGCAACTATTCTACTTTACATTTTCAGCAATAAAACTAATGATTACATTTCATTTATTCACGTATGTCTCACTTCAAATTTCCCGTTTTTCTGTGTCACTCTGTATAAATGATGGAAATCTCATATACAGTATATAAATTGCAGACGACAAATTTACAATCAGCTGTTAGGATCTGAATTTTATTTTTGTCGTCTGCGTATTATATGGGATTTCCTATTTAGGGTCTGTTCTGAAGTTGGTGATTGTTGGATTAGAAATAGATTTGGTCAAGGAGGCAAATATTAAATATAGTTCAAATATTACAATAATAAATATAGGTCGTTAGGGAGCAGGTGAGGTGAATGAGCCTAACCGTACCCACTGAAAATAAAAACTCCATGTAATGAAATCTCCAATAATATTGTAGATGTAATAGAGCAATCGCTATATTGGCCAAATCCAAGTTTGTGACTTTAACGGTTATTGAGATAATTGGAAAAATATACTATAAAACGCCATTTTTCAACAATAAGGGTTATAACTGGATAAGGAATCATAAAATAATTGTATTTTTCATTAATGGAAGTTGAAGAGAGTCGGATTCTAAAGAAAAAGTTAAATGGCGGCGATTGTGTAAATCTTACCCAAATCTCAGAAACAGCGATCAAAAATCGCAAAATCGCTAATTTATCACTTGTGCTGTGTTTTGTCAATTTTGCAATTTTTGATCGCCATTTCTGAGATTTGGGTAAGATTTACATGATCGCCGCCATTTAACTTTTTCTTTAGAATCCGACTCTCTTCAACTTCCATTAATGGAAAATACAATTTTATGATTCCTTATCCAGTTATAACCCTTATTGTTGAAAAATGGCGTTTTATAGTATATTTTTCCAATTATCTCAATAACCGTTAAAGTCACAAACTTGGAACTGGTTTCATTGAATTTCTCAGCTAATTTTACATAGGAATTGATTATTTTAGAACCTCACTAAAGCCTCTAAAAAATTAATATATTTTGAAAAATCTCAATTTTTCGCCATTGTTATCTCGGTAACAAAGCGTTTTTGGGGGTTGGTCCCATGGAACTATTTTGTCTACTTGGTGTAAGGAATCAGCCTGAGAAGTGATGCACATTCCTCCTGAAACACCCTGTATAATTACAATCTCTATCCTATATTCCAGCAGAAGCAATATTATTTTTTGTAGGACCTCTTCAAAACCTACACCGCCAACTCGCTTTCCCGCTTCGAACAAACTTTGTTTTCGACTTCATTGTGCGTCTGAAATTCAAGTCCGATGTGTCGATATTTAAATTTTGGGCAGAGATTAGAGGTTACAGGGTGCTAAATCAGGACAGTTGGGTGGATGGGAGGGACCAAAGTCCATCTGAACTTGGTTTGAAGGACTTTGGCTTACCATGAAACATGCAGATGTGCATTATCGTGATGTAACCTTTCACCATGGCTGAGTTTACCTATTCAGCGATTTTTTATCAAATTTCAAAGGTTTCATGAACTCATGGTATCAATTTGGACTAATGATCACTTGTATTGATGAGAAAATGGCCCCTTCTATCCCATAAACCACGGTCTTCGTTTGTTTGAATTTTTTGGCCTGAGAGAATCAGAGTGTGATTGCGATTTTTTATTTCGAATCATTTTCTTCCGGTTTTAACATGGAGTGAATATCATGTATTTTTAACCTCAACATAAGAGACGAAGAATTCATCAGTATTTAGATTGCAGACGGACGACAATGTCGAAAACAAAGTTGCATAATGTTTAAGAGTGTTGGAATGTTTGAAATGGTTCTACAATAATGAATCATGCTCCTACTGGAATATATAGATAAAAATTGCAATTATATAGAAAGAAAGAGTGGAAATCAGGCTTTCCAATGATGTATGGGAAAAGCATATGAAATATTGTTTCACCCTTGAAAAATATGTAGAAAAGTTATTTTATAAACAGTCCTCGTATCTTTTTAATGTTAAATTTTGGAATTCTATGTTTTTTCTCAAAAACTGTACGCATTTACAACCACTACAACCTTTCTAGAACAGTAGAACTTCTGTGTATTCATCACCAAATATTATTTGTTGCTTCAGTTGTAGGCCTATGGCTTACGCCAAAACGTTAAGCGCTTTCGTACGTCTCTTGAACGTGATTTGATTTATTAACAGCTGAATTGAAGCATCTACTGTCTGTAATGATTTTTAAACGTCAACTCTATTTGACATCAGCTGTTGAAATGCACAAGGAGCACAGACGAAGCCGCCTAGCTTAATGGCTCAGATATACCGCCATACTTATGCACACAAAATAGAAAGTAGAATAGGATACGTTTATTGTCATGTTCAAATCTTGTAGTAAAGTCTGTCTGAGCAAAGAAGACATTCTGGCAACATGGGGAAATGACTCCAGCTCGGTCAATATTGGTTCAGAAATTATAAATTTGGTTTCAAATTGTATCAAACATACTGTTTGAGAATTTGAGATCAAATTTATAATTGTTAAACCAATATTGATCAAGCTGGAGTCATTCTCCCATCTTGTCAGAATGTTTTCTTTGCTTGGACAGACTATATTGGAACTTAGAAGAATTCAAGAACAACGAAGTCCGGGAGAGGTTGCAGTGGCTTCAAGTGGATAGGTTTTGAGAAAGACTAACAGTTTAGAATTGCTGAATTATTGCTAAAACATGTAAAACTAGGGAGATGATTAAAATTCTTGAACTCCAGTAGCTTTACAACGTCAAATCAAGAGCTGGCTCAGAATTTCCTTCACAAAATCATATATTTGCGATCATCAGGGCAAGACCAATATCATAGTGAATGAAATGCACTAAAAGACAAGTAAGATTTTTTTGAAAATCTTTAAACTTTTCGAAAGAGCGCAATTTTTACAGCTAGACCAGATACTATACTAGCTTCGTTTTTTGTTCGAAAGGGTTTTAGAATAGATTTGAGTTGCATTGTTATTCAACAGATAATCAATGCAAACATTTCTCATCTTATCAGAGTTGAAGCAATTCTTTTCGATTGTTCAACAACTGATCAATGTGAAATTTTCACCATCCAGTTCTCTCGAAAAAGGATCTTGCGGAGTTGACAATCATAATAGTAGGCTAATCAAAGTACCGACACCCAAATGCAACGTAGACATTCAACGCAGTGAGCGGGAGGCCACCTATCAACCTTTTCTGCATAGTCTGGTCGAGCAAAGAAGACATTCTAGCAAGATGGGAAATGACTCCAGCTCGGTCAATACTGGTTAAGGTATCATAAATTTGATCTCAAATTGTAGAGCAGAATGTTTCCTACAAATTTGAAGTTTTTGAACCAATATTGACCGAGATGAAGTGATTTTCCCATCTTGCCAGAATGTCTTCTTTGCTTATGGACAAACTATAGGAACCTATGAATCGACTTACCAAAAACATCGACACGGAAGCCCGAATCAGCTGATATTCAAGGTTATTTTCCCACCCTAGGGCCGAAAATAAAACTTTTCCGGCAACTTCGCCAGAAATCAAACATTTTCAAGATTTTCTCAATCCATAGTGTAAAACATTCTAGCGAAACTGAGGATATCCGAGAATATATTTTATGACACATACCTGAAATATATCGGTATCAGGGGAATCGGTTACAGAGACGTGTATCAATTAGATAATATAGTAACTTATTTGAGAGAGTTACAATCCGTCATAAAAATTACAATAACAAAGAATTGGTTTGAAAAATATTAACAAGAAAGACTTCATCAGTATAGGTTTCAGGACAAAGCAATTTTCATCCAGTTCTATTAGAAAAACAGCCTGGAAGTAACAGATGATTAGGTGAAGGCCCTCCTGAATCAGTTCAACAACATTAGAGCCACTTCCCAAAAAGATATTCCACCTAAATTTGATACATGATACAATAGAATATTGTATCTCGGTCTTGTATATTGTATCTCGGTCTTGTATATTGTATTCTTGGTCTTGACTTGCCCCTGTATTCTCAATTACAACTATTAGGCTCAATTACAATTATTATTTCTATACAACTATTAGACGAATACGATACAAGACCTTCAATATGGATAAATGAACAAGATGTATTATCTAGTCCTACGTCTAATTTTGGTCATATATTTTGGATAGGAAAATTATTCTGGACTCAAATTTTCCATAGCTTTTTTCTGTAAATCATCAGATCGATCATTGGTCCGGTCTGACTAAATAACTTCTATGCTCACCCTCTTGAGAAGCAATTGAAGAGTTCATTCGCAATAATATTATTGTATAATATACTAATACTAATTGTATAATAATACTAAAAATTGTCATAATCACATATTTATTGTCTATCGAGATACAGGTTCCGGTTGCTAAACCATCATCAATTCCTGGTAGACTCTGGAAAAATAGTTCCAACAATTCTATTATTATGAAAATTTCCAGTACTTTTATTCAATAAGGATATCACTGTATTTTTCCTGGACAGTTGAACAGTTGTAAACATGAACTTATTTCGTTCATGGTGTTCCTCAAGGATCTATTCTTGGCCCCCTACTGTTTACTCTATATGCAAATGACCTACCCTCAAGTTTTTTCTAGTTTCCATACTTTTGCAGATGATCTCCAGATCTATGCAAGCTGTTCAATCTCGAAAATAAATGATACAATAGCCAGAATGAATGAGGATATAAATTTAATAGTTGAATGGACTAAGAAAAATGGCCTCAAACTCAACCCCATCAAAACGCAGCCTATAATTATTGGATATTCACGCTGGTCGGTCAACTTATTATTATATTATGACTAAAATATCATGATATAATAATCATGACCTCAACATCTACTAGAAAGAAGAATAGCCAAATATTATTTGAACGGGCCAATCTTCACCCTGCCAGTACTCTTTTTGCCAACATTATGCCAACAGATATTGCACTCCATAAGAAACTAATCCAACAATGGGCTTCCTGTTCACAACTGTCTCGGGAATCAGGGTCAAGCAATACTCAAATTTACAAGACTAACATGGAGATAAGAAAAGAGAATAAGAGAGCATCAAAGACCCCACTAAGCAGACTCTATGGCTGGAAAAGTGACTTAATAACCCAGACAAAGCTAACAACAAAACGTTGTTTCGTCTGTCTCTTGTACATGATGTAACAGCTGATGTAACATACTAACAGCTGATTCAAAGCATCTACTTTTGATTTCAAGAACATCATCCAGGCATAGCTGAATGACAACTCATCAGTCTGACCAAGCAAAGAAGAGCCTCTGGCAAGATGAGAAAATGACTCCAGCTTCGTCAATATTTGTTCAAGAATTACAAATGTGGTATTAATAGTAGATCAAATTGTTTCCTACAATTTGATATCAAATTGATAATTTTTCAACCACTATTGACCGAGCTGCAGTCATTCTCTCATCTTGCCAGACGGTCTTCTTTGCTTGGACAGACTATAGTTGAAAACATCAGCAATTGGAGCGCACAAGGAGCAGACAAGTTGCTCAACATTTTGGCCGCTCAGCTATACCTACAACTACAGATACTGTAATTAGAGTGTGGCCATTGGTTTAAAGCGCTCCATAATAGTATGAGATCAAGTTTTTTTCCCCGCCAGCTATAGTCTGTCGAAGCAAAGAATACATTATGGCAAGATGGGAGAATGACACTAGCAAGGTCAATATTGATTCATAAATTATAAATGTTGCCTAAATTCTAGGAAACGGTCCGATCTATAATTTGAAACTGAATTTATAATTTTGAGCCAATATTAACCGATCTGGAGTCATTTTTCCATCTAGCCAGAATGTCTTCTATGCTTGGACAAACTAAACCCTACTTTTATAGTCTGTTCAAGCAAAGAAGGCCCTCTGGCAAGATGAGAGAATGACTCCAGCTCGGTCAATATTGGTTCAAACATTATTGATTTGGTCTCAAATTGTAGAAAACAAATTGATCTACTATTAAGACCATATTTATAATTATTGAACAAATATTGACCAAGCTGGAGTCATTTTCCCATCTTGCCAGAGGCTCTTCTTTGCTTGGGCAGACTATACCATTTTTTTCGAATTCTGATGTGGCATTAAAGGCAAACGAGAACCTATTCACTTTAATGACTATAAAAAATTTCACTTTATTGATAATTTCAAGATAAACCAATACAAATTAAAAATGCATATTATACAACAATTGCCATACTGCTGTTTGCCTAATTGACTCATTTTTCTACTTTTTTCAACAGAATTATCATTGGAATCATAAGATGATATGCATGGCAGAGATAATGCAGCATAGTAGGGATTTAATTAAAAATAAGGGAAATACTTTGTGTTTCCTCATTGTGTAAAAATACTGTTGAAAATGCCATATCCATGATCATTTTCTTGTTACAGAGGATGCTATTTCATAACAGTTCATAGTTAACTGAGATAACTCGACTGTCAAGTTAACATGATTGAGAAGCATGGCAAAGTTAATGCAGCATAGCAAGGATTGAACTGGAAATAGGAAGAATTTTGAGTGTTTTCTTATTCAACTGGGTAGAAATATTGTCGAAAATGATAAATCCATGATCATTTTATTGTTACAGCCGTTACAGGGGATGACTTAGCTGTCAAGTTGACATGAGAAGTAGGTGAAGAGCATCATAGCAGGGATTGGACTGGAAATAAGAGGGATGCTGCATATATTCTTATTCAATAGGCTAGAAATATTGTTGAAAATGCCAAATTTATGATCATCTTATGATCAAATGGGATCCTATATTCATAGTCAACTGTGATGGCTTAACTCAGAACAAAAATTGTGAAAGACCATCATTTTAAGGACCATGAATATCCCACACTTATTTAGATCTTTATATATTTTTAAAATGAGAACAAGACATTGAAGATAGCTTATACTGTATGAAAGATATTTTCCCAAGATCAATCATTTCATTCAATAATTATGTTCAATCAAGGTTAAGTGTAAGAGAGGACCTGCGTGTCCTAACTCCGCCTTACTGTAATGAAAGACAAATAAATTTCCACCCAATAAAATAATCTGGACCTTGTTTGATGAACATTTACAACTTGTTTTTCTGAGGAAAAACAAGTAACAGGGCTTGCAGGAATCAATAATGAAACTCTCGATCTACAAGTTCTAAATTTTCGAAAGGATCAACAGTTGTAAAAGATAAGTAGCCCTATGAGGGCCGGATTTAGGATCTGTGGGCCCCTAGGCTCAGCTTCTGGTGCGGGCCCCTATGGAGGGATCTGGGGAAGGATCCCTCTCAGTTAAGCGGGGGGTCCGGGGGCCCTTCCCCGGGAAATGTTGTAAGAATTTACTTCAAAATTGCTTTTTAGAAGGCCTTTTTATGGTCTATTAAATGAGGAAATCCCTCATTTTTCTAGCATAAAATATTGATAATGATAGCCTATATAAGATAAATTCGATGTATACTAAAAGTTTCAGATTCAAAAACAAATTTAAGGAAGATTGATGATGAGTTATTAAAAACTCGTTCTCTTTGAGATTGGGGTAAAATTTAAATTTATACAACTTATTCTTCCAATGTTTCAGTAGCTACTAGCAAATCTTCACTTGCTTACAAAATTCACTTGCAAAATTGATTCCGATAGAACCACTGTTTCGATTTTCAAGCGGAAGTTTTTATGAAGTTTTTCTCCTACTAAATCAATAAGTGCCAAACTGCCAATTTTGGTAGTGCGAACTGCCAAAGCATATAACTTATTACAATAATTTATCATTTTTTACTATCAGAACAGCTTAGCAATATATTATACAATTTCATACTCCCTGCCACCGCCACGGTCATAAACAAGAATAGTTATCAATGATGGTGAAACTGGAGAAGGATTCTCCCGCCAGGGAGAAAATCTTTTCAGAAAAAGTACTCTAAAACTATATTTTTTAAAGAGTTTCAAGCCTTATTATTAGTTTCATAATTCATAAACATATTGTATTAGTTTCTCATTTATTGATTATGCTGTAAGTGATTGTAAATAATTTTAAGCTTAAATCCGCATTATAAACATATAAAATTCAACTGAATTCAATTCTTCAACCAGGCAGGTGAACAGCTAATGGCAGTTCTATCACCAAAGACAGTAATTTTGTTCAATATGGTTTTGAATAGGTTCAACTTTTATTATTATTTAACAGATATATTACATCCAACAGACACAGATTATACAACGCAGTTTCTGTGGCCATTTATTGATATTAGTTTGCTAGAATGCAGGTTGCCAAGTTCTAAAAAATAGAAATATATTTTTTTCATTTCGATATTTTTGTGGTACGGGCCTCTAGGCGCGCGCCTAGTTGGCCTACCCTTGAATCCGGTACTGAGGCCTATGCTTTCATGTCATAGCCAGCTGATTTCGAGCTTTTACAAGGAACGTTTATGATACAGAAACGCTTGTAAATCCACATTTATTAGTTACTAGACCCCTGAATTAAACAGCTTTTGGAATATACTACTTTGTACTTTATAGTCTGTGCAATCAATTTGAAACTTGAGCTATAGTCTGTCCAAGCAAAGAAGACGCTCTGGTAAGATGAGAAAATGACTCCAGCTCGGTCAATATTGGTTCAAAAATTTTGAATCAATATTGAGATCATTTTATCAACTGTCTCGTTCTATGCCCACATCTATCAAAGAATAGCTGTGTTGTCAGTTAGTGTAAAATTGGAACTACTTCAAATATTCATGATGAAATACAAATAAAATGTCAAAAAATTTTGAGTTTAATGTTTTCTAAAGTTTTTACTTATAGGTTTTATTGAACATACTTTAAATTAACTAACAAAATTCCTGATTTTCCCCCTAAAATATATGAAAAGATATGATTGAGTTGGGATGTGGGCATGACACCATACCTTTTATTTTAATATATAATGACTGTTTAATAAATAGTCAAAACTCTGTAAAATATTCAACTGAATGTTTTGACATTTCTTTGCATTTCATCTAACAAATTTTAAGAAGTTCCAATTTTACAACTGAAAACACAGCTATTCTCTGATAGATGTGGACATCTAGAAATCTTTGAAGTCAAAACTTTGTAGAATATTCAACTGAATGTTTTGAAATTTATTTGCATTTCATCACACAAATTTTAAGAAGATCCAATTTTACAACTCAAAACACACCTATTCTCTGATAGATGTAGACATAGAACTAGCCGGTTGGTAAAATGTTCTCAATTCAGTGGTTTTCCACTATACTCTATTCACGATCACTTGAGACGGAATAAACAAACTTTTTGAGTGTGTGTGCGTGTAATGAAGGTCTTCTTCTAAGCGAAACTTTTGGCCAAAGACCAACAGCTGTAGCCAATCACGGCTCCAGACAAGAGTCAGCTGTTCGACTGCAGCCGACTTTTCCGCATAGAAGAAGACCTTCCATTACACGCACACACACTTGAAAAGTTTGTTTATTTCGTCTCAAGTGATCGTGAATGGACTAGTAGTTTCTGTTTTTGACTCTGAGATTCTTCACATGTTTTGATCAACTCCAACAAGAGACAAGAGTGTATGGAATAGATTAATTTAAAATCGTTACTTTAAACAAATTCTATTCATAACAATAGCATATAATTTACATATTATAAGACTGTTCCCCAGATAAATATTCTAATTTATTATTGGAATTAGTAACCTTCGGTAACCGATTATGAATTGGAAGAAGAGACTGTTAATACAATTTAATTCTGTTAATATTCTGTATGTTGATATCTCTGGAAAGATATTATGAAATCAAAATTCATTATTAAAACCATCATCTTCAATTATTGAATAATAACGAAAATTTCAAATTTCCTGACGAGGTTTTGAAATATGAGATTGTGAACTAGTTATGAAAATAAACAAGTATTTTTCCTCATCATTTCGATTGGATAAACAATTATTATTGTCCTATTTGATCCAGCTAATCAATTTTCAACTGGTAATTATAAATATATTTATAGGGATGAAAATACTTATAAAGATACTTTTCAAAGTAAAGATGGGTTTGATGTAGGCAATTAAACGTCGACAGCTAATAATTTATAAATAGGAATTTATATATAGCTAATTATAATTTATATATAGCTACATATAATTTATATATAGCTAATAATAGGAATTCAATCCTATCATCAAAGACAGAACACTTTTTTAACTGAACTACAATGTCTATCCAGTATAGACATTCCAGGACTGCTCACAGACAGAACAAGAATGGAATTGAGCCACCATTAAAGCTTCACAAAAATTCCTACAATCCATATGATAACAGGGGATTTAATATCTAGACATCTAGACCATAAAGACAAAATTTCATGAGCATTTTTCTAATCCACGAAGGGACGGACCTATGGGATATGACAAATCCAACTTGACTGATTAGATATTCTATTGTTGAATGTGGATGAAATTATTACATTTTACCCTATCTATAAACTGATTCCATCATTATACTCTTGTATTTCAGCAGTTGATCAGCTAAAACGTTCTAACTTCTTCAATTTCAATAACATTTCTTCAACTTCTGATGAATTTTTTAATTTACTCTATTTCCTCCCGAACATTTTATACCTTTCAACAAGTATGTAAAATACTGGGTATTTTGTTGATGTAAAAATTGTAAGGGTGCAGTCATAAGGATTCTGCAGCGTACGGCAGAGAAAAACAATGTTTTAATGATCTTATGGAAGTTTCCGCAGCGTCGTAGAAAAACATGAGGAAACTAAAATAAACTAGGCTTTGTTTTCTGTCGAACGCGAATCCGAATCATAAAAGTAGGCCTATCAATATTATTTAGTATCGAATCTATCATACAATTGTCAATACTTGCAAGTTTCATTACAAAGCATTTTTTCATAAATTTTTAATGATAGCTTGATCTGCAAATACCATCCACCAAATGGTATTGTCTGTCGAGCAAAGAAGACATTCTGGCAACATGGAAAAATGACTCCAGCTCGGTCAATATTGGTTCAAAAATTAAAAATTTTGTCTCAAATTGTAGATCAGAATGTTTTTTACATTTTGGAACTAAATTTATAATTTTTTAACTAATATTGACCGAGCAAGAATCATTTTCCCATCTTGTCTTCTTTGCTTGGACAAAGTATACCTTGATTTTCAAATACAATCCACATGACAGTAAGCAAAATGATAACTGAGAAATGAGACCTCTTTAAAATCATAAGCAATATGATTTGAAAACTTGTTGATTGGAAAAGTTGTAAACATGAACAATTAAACTCGTTCAATGTAGTGGATCAATAGAAATTAACAATTGAGCTGATTTTTTGAGAGTAACTTATGTCGTTATAGATGAAGAAGTATTGAAAATTTGAAAGGCTGAAATACAGGGAATAATTTACTTATTTTTCAGATTATGTACATTATGGTGTTTTTAATGATTACTTGATTGGAATTTTTAATTGTAAATGGCAACAATTGTATAATTTTGTTATTTTTTTCCTGTAATAAATTTATTTATTTATTTAATATTGCTGACAATAAGATAAATTTATTCAATTCTAATACTGTATTTCTACGCTTCGTTTACAAATGATATGCTATTACATGATGCATAACTCACAATTCCAAGAATGATATGACAATCCCATTCTTGGAATTGAACTATGAATCATTCAAACATGGACTGGTACAGAGTTTAAATACAAGGTGAAAAATATCAATACATTATAATCATTTAGTACAAAAAAATAGAATAGAACATATTTTTACACACAAAAAATAGTGTAGGCCTAACAATTATGTCTAAAATTATAATACATTATTGTGTTTGTCATAAACAATCACCAAGTAGCCTACAGTTGGATTACATTCAGGTAATCAAAAGCTGGTAGTTTACTTTAGAGATAAGTGTATCACTGCATTGATGTCCAGATATGTGTTGAGAAACCATGAGGTGACGAAAACTGAAGACCAAAGTTGAAAAAGAAGAAATGCACGGACATTTATCGAACACGAAATAACTCTTACATCACTGTTAGTTTCAAAAAGGTTCCGGTTTGGTTCCCGAAAAGCACCAATGATTAAAAGGTTGCCTTGCCTTTAACCGAGAATAACAAATACAATTATTATTCAGGTTAGACCAAATTAAATCCATCAAATTTCTCCGAATAATTTATATGGAATACTAAGATAGCAAACATCCTCAAGTTGTTTTTTTTTTTAAATCTCCCGCGTTCAATATTTATGCACATAATAACCAAAAAGTGTTCAAAAGGTATACTTCTATACAATAAACTTACACCTGTCGAATTACTTTACTGCAAACAGGTGAAGTCTTCAGTTACTGCTGTCTTGCAGAACAAATACAGAAACACTAGAGTAGATTAGTAATGATTTCAAATAACTCAAGTATATATGCTGATAAACAAGAATAACTTGAATAAAAATAAGCCTGAGTAATTGGGGCTGAATTGCAATGAAAAGGAAAGTTTGGTTAAAAGCATAAGTTGAGTTGATGAAGATTATATAAGTGTAATATTAATTTTTAGAAAATCATGTTTATCTTGAAAAGTCAATCATCTTTGAACATAAATAAAGTGAGAGGGACTATAAAATAGGAAAAACAATTTGTTCTGAGTTTGAGCTGTCAGAGACTAGAAATGGGCAGACGATTTTGTTAGACGTAGGTAAAATATCTAGGCTAATTAATAAGTAACGCTCAATATACTTGCTCATGACTCATGAAAGTAAGGGGGATGGATCAGATTTCTCAAAATTATCAAATAAGAAAATTAAATTACAAACAGATGAATCAAGGGAATAACTGTGCCATAAACGCCGAAAATAAAGCTGGGCTACGGTACAGTAAAATCATAGCTCCTGAGTATCAAGTTATTTCTTAATAAGTTATTATTGACAATTGGGATTTTAAATTAAAGCTAAAAATCAACATTAAAAAGAAAAAAAGGCAAGCTAGGTAGTTGGTAGAGCTAACAAATTATGCTCAATGATCGATAATTGAATAAAAATTGCAAGCTTTTTCATGTGTGCGGTACAAATTATGTAACTTATTGAGTTCTGTGGAAATAACTTAAATGGATAATAATGTCGTGCGTTCCCATGGTATGTTCTTGACAGGATTCATATAGCCTACAGTAAAACCAAACTAAGGAAAAATCGGCTGCGATTGAAGTAGGTTTGAGATGCAACAATCTTGAGGTTTGCCGAGGAAAGATAAAGAAGTAATACTTAGGCAATGTAACAAAAGGATTGACATAAAAGAAAAAAGAAGAAACGAATGAAATTGAAAAATATTATAAGACAAAAATTATACCTAGGGATAGACCTCAGGTCTTTGCCCTCTTTCTTACCTAGCTAAAAACGAAGGAATTTGATTCCCACTTGTGAAGTTATGAACAGTTCTCTGTGGCTGGATTGGGAAGTATTGTCCAAATTATCATTCATACATTCAAACACAACACTTATAACATAAAATAAGTCTTTCGTTTCACTTTCATAATGGAAAATATTACAAAATATCACATAATTTTTTCACAAAATATCATCCACCAGCGTAAGTCGGCCATTTTCTTCAACGTATGGCGTTGTTGGTGCTGCTGCTGCTGCTGCTGCTGAACCTTGATGAGAAGGGGTAAACAACAAAGAAGAGATCGAATTTTTCTGATGAATTCATTAATATATAAATCAATACTTACTGAAATTTGATATAAGAAATTTTTCGAGGGTAAAATATTCTCAATTATTTGCTACACCTTCTATCAAGATTGTTGAAAATCTTTGACTTCGGCTAGGTTGGCTACAGTGTAGTGTACATATGTGGCGGCTATATTTAAAATCACAAACGATCTCAATAATATTGATGAAAAAAAGTTTTGACTTTTGATGTACGGTAATCAGGGCCGGATTTAGCTTTTTGAGCGTTCTAGGCACCAATTTTGTGGCGCCCTTCCCCCTCCCTCATCACTTTCGCACAAAAATGTGCATAAATATTGGAAAATCATTAAACTTGTTACTTGGGGAATAGTAGCTAGGTGTTCCTCAGGACAGAAATCTTGGGCCGCTCTTGTTTAACATGATAATTGATAATAAATGAGTTGGCGCTAAAGGTGTCAAATTCCAATTGCTTAATATTTTCAGATGACATGAAATTATTTTTAGAAGTGAAAGATCTTAATGATTGTACTCGCCTGCAGGCTGATGTTGATAGAATTGCACGGTGGTGGCAGGTAAATAAGCTTGAAATTAATGTCAACAAGTGTAAATGTATGACTTATTCCAGAAGGTTGGTTCCATATGCTATTGGTGGACACTACTTTGGATAGGGTGACTGAGTGCAGGGACTTGGGCGTTGTATTTGGCAGTTCGTTGACTTTTTCAGCTCATGTTGACCACATTACATCCAGAGCAAACAGGCTGCTGGGGTTTGCGCTGAGAGACTCAGCAAATTTTAATGATATTGGAACAGTGGTTACCTTTTTTCAGTCCCTAGTGAGGAGTGTACTTGAATATGAATCTATTATTTGTTGCCCATTTACTGATCAGGATGTTTTGAAATAGAAAGGGTTCAAAATAAACTGCTGAGGTTCCTGTTTTATAAGAAGTTCAGGAGGGCTTGCCCTCTGGGCTTCCCATCTGAGAGCTTTGTTCCACATAGACTCACTGAGGGCTAGACGTGATAGATACTCTTTGCTCTTTCTGGTCGCACTGTTGAATGGATCGGTCTACTCTCCTTTGCTTCTGTCAAGGATTGGCTTTCACGTTCCTGCCTTCCATGCTCGAAGAGTAAATACTTTTTCTTGTTCCCAGATCTAGAATCCTGCACACTTTTTGTTCCCCTCTGAATAGGGTCTTAACATCATTAAGACTTTTTAATCAAGTGGGTAAGAGAGAATCAATATTCAAGGGTCTGTGAGCATGGTTAGGAGACAAGTAATGGAGGATATCCCAACCTGAAATGATCCCGACTTTTTTATTAAAGGCTTCTCTTGAAAGTTACTTAGTGATTGGTTCTGTGAAGTTTTCTAGACTGCTCAATATATCATTTTCCTACATTCTCTGAATTATCACGTAGGTGCCTAATTCTTCTCTTCTCTCCACTTTTATTTTATTTTCTCTATTCTTATAACAGTTTTTCCTCTGTTTACAAACTTGCAACATTGTTTTATCTTACTTTGGTCTGTTGTACATTACAATATTAACTTTATTAATATACTATTATTATTAATATTATTCTCTTTTATATAGAATAAGTTTGTTGTATGTTGGTGAATTTTTAATTAAGCCTGTAGTCTTCAAAAATCTGCAATAAATAAATAAATATCAATTTATTCCAGAATTTTACAAGCACATCACTCAATATTATTGCTCTGACAGAGTAAACCTTCATAATTTGAATTTAGTTTCTAAATTGATTTATAAAGAAAGACGTTTGATAAAAAATGAACCATGCGCAGGTTCTGAGAACTACACATTTTTTACCTCAACAGTAATTTATTGTACGTATTCATTAAATACAGTATTAAACAAAAAAATTGATAAAATTACTCTAAAAAATAATGCAATGAACATAGATTGGATAACAAAAATAATCGTACAAACTATGTCGATAAGAACTATTAAACTGAATTGGAAGACCTATGATTAAAGGATTTTTAAAAAAAGTCTTAATATTGTTCGTATACAGTAACATATTATGTAAAGTAAGATGTATACAGAGATTTATAGCGGGAACGCACACACCATAATCTATTTTATTAGATTGAAATATTTATTCATTAGATTACAATAATAAAAAATCAATGAATTCCCAGATTCAAGAGTTCCTGAACCTTGTTTCCCAGAAGCCCTGTATAGGATCAAGGATATTCTGCGGTTCTGTGACTTTACAACATACAACAAATTACTTAAAAATAGATTGATTCCCGCAAAAAATCAATTTAAACAGTGAAGCCTTAGCATCTATTTATTCCTAATAAAATTAACTATAAAAAACAATACAATTATGATCCCTTAATAAACGATAACATAAAATTATAAGGCAGGAAATGAAGGAAGCGGTATTCACTAGTCTTTCTCAGATCGGTTAAAAAGCCGTGAAACGATTTAAGGAAATTCAGTTTTCAACAGATCATCAAATTTTAAAACTTGAATAAAAATTAAATATGTATACTATCCAGAATAATTCTATAATCGTTAGGCAGAATCAAGAATGTTGAAAAACTGCAAGCCCCTTTTCACTTGGAGAAAAATCTCGAAACGGTAAAAAACAAGTACTCTCAAAGTTTGGCATTTTTAGCCAGGAGTACTTTCGACAATATCATTATTCCAACAGATCTAAATATTTCAAGATGTTACATGTCAGTCATGTATCTGCAGCCTTTTTCTTGAAAAAATACAATACAAATAACGTCTAGTCGTATTGCACTTTACATTATTTGGTAATTCTAAAATCAATCGATCACCATTCCAGAGCGGCAGGGTATTGACCAGTCAAACACGCCGTACAATGGCCCACTGCCTTGTGTTCTTTGTAGGAGATATTCTCTTTTACAGCCTTCTTCAATCCTTCCACAGAGAGATACGCCAAAGTGTCAGCACCTGCAAAACAAAATAAACAATCATTGGTATATGATGTTGTGTATTCATTCTTATTTCCAGTTCAAATTTAAACTTGAATGAAATACACTTCATAATGGAAATTCATTATTACTCACATTGCAGAGACTCAAGTTTCGACCTGTTGAGTGGTCATCTTCGGACTGAACAGTTTGAAGAGTCCAGACTGAACAGTCTGAAGAGTCCAGACTGGACTGAACAGTCTGTATAGGTCGAAATTTGAGTCACTGTAAAGTGAGTAAAAATTTATTTCCATTATAAAGTGTATTTTTATTCAAGTTAAGAAATCATTGGCATAGTCACAAAACAAAGAAGGCATTCTGGCAAGTTGGTAAATAACTCCAGCTCGGTCAATATTGCTTCAAGAATTATACAATTGGTCTCAAGTTGTAGAGAAGAATGTTCCCTAAATTTGAGACTGAATTATTAGGTTTTGAACCAATAATGACCAAGCTGGAGTCATTTAGCATCTTGCCAGAATGTCTTCTTTTGCTTGGACAGACCAGTTAGGCGGCCCAACAGCAAGTTTCTACATTCGCTGAGAACCAGAGATAGAGATACATAAGAGGATTCAATATTATACATTTATATCAAACACACTTGAAACAATTAAATTGTAAATTCTTGTATCGTATTGAATCGAATTTTTTATATCAAACTTTATGAACGTTCATATCTTTCGGGATGTATAAAATTGGAGAGCGATTAAACCTTGAAAGCAAAGTTTTACAGTAAGTGTCGCACTGTCGCTAGGTTCTAGAACAGTATAAACTATACAGTATTATGCTACTGTTTTACAGTAGTACGTGGACGTACATTGCTACATTCATTATTATTATTATTATATTTGTCACCAAATCAAAAATTAAAAAGCATACTTCGATAAGAAATAAGAAATCCTTTCCCAGCTATAGATTACAATAATGGATTTCTTAAAATTATTACCTGTGTGCTTAGCCAACATAATGTTATCCAATTGGTTGGCAATAAGTTCTTCTTTTGTCGGGATATTGATGCCCATGTAGCAAGGGTATTGAAGAGGAGGCGATGCTATCCTCACGTGAACCTTAAAAATAGAATAAAACAAATTATAATCTTGTTTATGCATTATTATTACAGAACCCATCACCCTAAACTGAGTCGAAGAGAAAAAACGCAAGTTGAAAAGTAAGATAGAATAGAATAATTGATTATTTTGTAAATTAATTTATTACCATTATTAAGATGTATGACTAGATTGTATTTTGTTTGTTTCACTTGATTTTCTGAAGAATCCATACATTTTCCAGTTTACAGGAAACTTTTCTCAGTTTACAATTATCAACATTATTCAATTGTAATGCTGTTTTTATTGAAGGACGACATTGAACCGCTGTCACCCTTAACAAAATAAATTTTCAAGTTGATTCATTTCTCTAATTATTTCCAACTTAATAATTAATTTATTCATAATTTGAAAATAATTCGTAGACTACACATATTTAAACCCCCCACGGCAGATCGAAACCCACTGTTCATTCTTGTAGTACCGTAGGCAAGTTTTACAATAAGTACCTAACATAATATTATGTGTTATGATAGTAATCGAGTGTTTCCAGTTGAATTTGCATTGGAGTTGCTAGCTCTTTATTTCAATTTCAAGAATAAAAAATGATTGGAATAATACATGTGAGTTATATACAATTTTAGACGGTTTGATTGCATATCTGTAGAAAGGGTGAGATTTGTTTCTCCTTTTTTCAGTTTCATGCATTTCAATATTAAAGATGAGATGTCTCATTTCCCCCTTATATCTTATAACAGTTTATTTTTTCTATTATCTGGATTAGTTTGAAATATAAAATAATTATTGTTATTGCCTTTAATGGCGGAGAGACCCTTACGGGTAGATCCACCTCGTCAATGGATACTTGGCCAAATACTGGTCACCCATCCAAGAGCAGTCCACAGTATTCGTGACTTAACATCTCGTTCACTGATATAGATCACCCTCACCGAGAGACCAATACCCAGTACAGTTTTAATAATGAAATAATGGTTTATTTATCAGAAAAAAAGACAATACAATACAATTGTATAAATTTCGCAATACAACACACAAATGAAATAAAAAACAGAAGTTAGAACTCTTATAAATGTTTTAGAGAAAAAAATGTTATAATGAGTCTCATCTTCCTGATGCAATTACACATATGCAAAGCTTTTTTAAAGCTTGATCGCATATTGGAGTACGTAATATAATCATTGTTTGGAATTTTAATTAACGGTACCAATAAAATTAAACAATATAATATAAAACTAAAAAAGAAAAAAAATACATTGAAAATGAATAAAAATAAAAAATGAATGAAATAATAAAAAACATACTCATTCTTCTGCTAAAATCCAAAGTATTTTTATTTACATTCTTTTGTTTTCTTTTTAGGCCTACATGTCATATCTTTGTAATTCGATTTTTCAATGTAGCCCTATCTCTGTAGTTTGTTGTTCGCCATGGCGGGATCTTTTCAGAGCTGGCGAAGAAGAATAAATCAATAAATCAAACCCAACTCACCTCCTTAGCTCCAGCATCCCTCAGCAGCTTGATAATGGGTCCAATGGTGTTGCCTCTGACAATTGAGTCGTCTATCAGAATCAGCTTCTTGTCTTTGACGTTTTCGGAGAGAGCGCCAAATTTCTTGGCGACGCCCAGCTGGCGCAGCCTGGTGCTCGGCTGGATAAATGTGCGACCCACGTATCGGTTCTTGCACAGAACTTCAGCGAATGGAATACCAGACTGCCGACAGAGTAAGGTTTCATATCAACAATGTTTGATTGGCAAGATTTCATTAATAAATTCAACATAGTTTTCTAATACGGTATGTTGTAAATTTTTCCAGAATTAACTAATAATCTTCAGTTAGTTGAGTTTGAAATGGAATTTCGTATTATATGATTACAGGCCTTAAGCCACGTTTACACCGGAATGTTAATAAAATTTGTTAATAACTTTTATATAATAAGTTGTATAATATATAAGTCTATATAATAATACGTTATTCAAAAAAGTTATTAACAAATGTTATTAACATACCGGTGTAAACGTGGCATAACGAAGGTTTCATATAAAAAAGATTGGATTGAAAGACTGAAAAGATTCTATTAGGTAATACATTCCACACATATTTCTACTTTTGTAGTGCTGTTCCAGAATCAAATAATCTTCAGTTAGAGGCTGAGTTGGAAATGTAATTTACTACCATATGATTACAGGCCTAGGCCTAACTAAGGTTTCATATCAACAATGTTTGACTGAGAAGATTCCATCAATAAATCCAATATATTTTCCTACTAGGCTGTAGAATTGAATTGGAATTGGAATGTTGTAGAATTGTTCCAGAATCAACTAATCTAGAGTTGAAATCTAAATTTTCAAAAAGTAACCAATCTTTAGTGAAAAATTGAGATGAAAATGGAATTTCGTACCATATGATTACAGACCTGTTTCAAATCAACAATGTTTGACTGGTATTATTCCATTGATCAAATAATTTAACATGGAATTTTCCAGCAATCACACTGTACACTGACTAAATCACAATTTTACACTTTCGAATAAAGAAAATGATGAGTTATCAATTTAGAATCTTGAATATTTAATATTAAAGTTGGAAAATCACCAAAAATATGAATAAAATGATTTGGAAGTATCGAAGAATTGTAAAATTAAACTGACCTCCCTGGAGAATCCATGCGCAGCGGCCGTGCCTGATTCTGGTACAGAACTGACTATATCGGCGTCAACCAGTGTTTCCCTCGCCAACTGCCTTCCACACTGCAAACGCGCCGAGTACACCATCTGACCTGTAATCGAATATTTCAAAAAAATCAGAATTACGTTGAAATAATCGTAGAATTCGCAAACATTTACCAATAAATTAATTATTTCCTTGCGTAACTCCCAAGATCAATGATCATTGATTGAAGATCAATAATCAAATTTTTCTTAAATCAGAAATTTGGTGAAATAATCGTGGAATTCTACACAACATATGCCAATAAATTCATTATTTCCTTGCGCAACTCCAATAATTTGAAGATCAATGATTAAATTTTTCTAAAATCAGAAATTCGTTGTTATAATCGTAGAATTCAACACAACATATGCCAATAAATTCATTCCTGCTTAGCACAACTCATAATTTGAAGAAGCACTACTATTCAATACAGGGGGGATTAAGGGGATAAGTTGTACCAATGACAAACAACTTTGTCATATAAACAAACTTTGTCATATAAGGGGATAACATTGGACAAAGGAAAGGGATTCTTTGGACAGGCAGAAACAATGTTTTAAAGTATAGTAATTGATACATACAATTTTCATTAAAATAGTCGAAAATGCATTATTAACATTCCTGTCATATTTATTAAGCATATTGGATATCGGAATAAATTAAATACGATAGACTCGATTCAAAAATTCATTAAACAATTTCAAATCATCAATTAAAAATTTTTGATGTCTTCCAACATTCTTTTAGTACGGAATTATGAGGGCATCTTATTTTTGGTATCTAAGATATTTTCAATAACAAAACTTAGATATTGTTAAGGTTGAGTGGTAGAAAGGACTTCCTAGTCCTAACTCCGCCTAATAAAGGATATTTTCATTTCATTTCATTTCATATTGTCAAAGTTCACAATATATTCATTACAGAAGCTTACCGAACCAGGTTTCACATTTTACCAATGCATCTTTAGCTGTAGCCTTCTGAAATTTGACAATATCTAAGTTTTATTATTATGGAGAGATTTCACAATATCACCATCAATTCTACCAATTTTATTAAGATATTTTTCACACACATCTTGAAAGTCTATGACAGATTGATTCTACCCTACTGGATACTCAAAGCTACTTAAATTGAGCACTGCACAAAGACAGTATCCCCACACATGTCCAATATAGCCTCAAGAGCATCAAAAATGAAGTCCAATGTTGCCACTTGTCCAAACCAGCCCCTGTCTCCCCCACTGTCAATGAATGAGTAAATTGATACATTAGTGCATAGAACAATAAATGGATGAATTTAGTTTACTAACCTTCAAAAATACTGTCCGATCTGGCAAAGTAGACATATTCGAAAATACAGAACGCCTGGGGATCGTCGTGAGGTCGCTCCACAATGGTGATAGTTTTGATTCCAGTCTTAGAAATTTCGACAATTTCTCCGGGATAGACCTCTCGCACGTACCTTGCGCCAATGGAGAGGAATCCACACGATTCAGACGATACCACCCAGCCTTCTTCGCCATCCTCTAATCATGAAATAGAACAGATTAAAAATTAGAATTATTTAATTTATTGATTCATTTATTCATTAATTGTGAGAAAAAACACACTGATGATGTCAATTCTGCAGTTTATTTAGGTTCTGGACAATGGTTTTGCACAGTCGAATCATTAATTAATTATGAAAGAGATACATTGAAAAGTAACTGATCAAGATGTTCAAACATGATTTGACAGCTTGATTTGAGCTAATATGTGTAAATTAATGATCAAGTATATGATGGGAGTTTATTTAAAACGTAAAATAGTTTTTGGAGATGAAAAATTAATTTATTGAATTGTCCAATTTATTCTTCTCTCTTACATGCACATACGAGAAGCATGATATAATATTCTAATAAAAGATTCTACAGATATGTAGTATGCGACGAAACGTCAGATCACTCAGCACGTGATGTACCCGGCTAAGTACAGTGAGTGATGTACCCGGCCAATAATTATTTTACTACTATATGTCATCCCTCCTTCGGGAGATTAACTGTCGTTAGTAAATACAGTCAGTCGTTTCCCGTCTCTGGAGGAACAGTTATTGTTGCATTACACTCTAACTGATTAACTGGATGTTATTCAGAGGTGTTCTGCGCCGTCATTTGGTTACAGAAGCTAGTTTATGGTTGAGAGGATCAACGTGCTAACCACACGTTACCTCTATCCTGGTTGATGATCATTCACCTCTGCTGTATAGTGGAGTGAATATGAAACTGGCAACCAGCTGGTAGGCCTGAGCCCTAGATGGGCTGTTGAGCCATTAACATACACAGAATTCCTTTCTACTCGATGGGAAATGTCGATACAAATGTTTACAAGTTAGTCGACTTGATGATGCATGTGGTGAGCTTTACAATTGAATCGAATGCATCTATTTGATCAAATTGACTCGACTCGTGTATATCCGAGCTTGTTATTACAAAATGATTAAATAAATAAATAGAAAAATGAATGAAATTTATAATAGAATCAGCTTTCTCCAACTACCAACCGTTATTGATAGGAACAATTTTTCCCAGACAGAGTGGCCGGTTGCCGTAGGGATCTCTCACTCCGAAGATGCGATCTTTCTCCATTAGTACAAGAGAGTAGGAGAGAGGCGCCAGCTTCATGAGGTTCTTGATACGCGCCGGCCAGTCGGGTTCGCCGTCTCTCTCGGCGCCCGGGGGCGTCAGGCACAGCGCCTGTGTGATCAGCTCACTGTCCGACCTGGTGGACAGGCCTACACCACGTGATAATACCTGCAAATTGAGGAAACATTTGGTATAAATTCATTTTCATCTCAACAAAAAATCAACTATATTCGTCAACAGATCATTGAAATAACCAAGGACGAACAATTCTTTTGACACCACTCCCTGTTTCTTCCTCCAGTGTTGCCGCTTTGTACTCAGGGGTAGCTAGTAAGAGAGTGTGTGAGAAAGAAGGAGTGATGTTTTGTTTGGGTGAGGGGAATAAGGGCGGACAAAAGTGGCAACAGGGCTCAGCAATCCCAGTGATCTTGGTTATTTCAATGATCTGTGGTTCAGTATAAGGTATTAAAATAAAAAGTAAAAATGCTTATCATGTATGAATTTAATTAAAGTTTCATACTAAAACTAAAAATTTCATATAAAACCTAAAAATTTCAAATAAAAACTGAAAATAAAATAAAAACTGAAAATTTCTTATTAAAATATGAATTTGTACTTCAGTAAATCAGCTTGTATTAAAAAATTCCGCTGTGGAAGAATTATTAGATATTGCAGTACACCAACTGATGTTACATTGTGATGATAATTTATTCGAATCTACTATAATAGCTATATAAATAGAACAAAAGAATTCAGCTATAGTCTGCACAAGCAAAGAAATGACTCCATGATTCTGGCGGGGAAATGACTCCAGCTCGGACAATATTGGTTCCTAAATTATAAATTCGGTGTCAAATTGAAGGAAACATTCTGATCCACAATTTGAGACCCAATTCATTATTTTGAAACCAATATTGACTGAGCTGCAGTCATTTTCCCATCTTGCCAGAATGTCTTCTTTGCTTGGACGGACTATATACGGCAAATATTGTCCAATATACTAAATACCCGACAAGATTCCTAGAATGAGACTGCTCAAAAAACTGTGCTCAGATCTGTTCCCGGTCTTAATACATTTTCAGTAGCTTGTATTTGATATAGCTATTATTGGAGATTCAAATTAATCATTATTATAAATTTGACTGAGTTGTTCTCTTTAGAGTAGTTCTAAAATAATAAAAAAAAAACATTTTCAATCAGCTTGTAAATGTGACCTGTGTGGCCAGTGAAAACATGGTCCTGAACCAAAATGAACTTTTAAAATGACATTATCAGTATGTTTTATTTTATTTATCTAGTATCATTCATATACTTCCGTTTGGATGTTCGAAACAGAGATATCTACATTAATTTTGTCAACGCATTAGTTTCTTTTAGAAAATTAAAAACTTTGTTTTCTGCTGAAAATTGCATATATATGTCATCAAGAAACTTCAATTGCGATTCAAATATACAGTAAAGCAATTACATTTTCGGGTTCATTGAGTTCGCTCTTATAGATTGCAAGATTATTCCACTAATTAGAGTCGTAAAAGTATCCTGAGAAACTAGATGATTTGATTGTTTGATTTAAAATGCCAGAAAAAACAGTTAAACGTAGTTACCAAACCATTCATTAAAAAATTGTTCATTTTTGGATTATTACCAAATTATTGCGTCTAATTTTATTGCCATTCTTGTCAACCTTCAACAAGGCCGATAAAATTCCAATTTTAATTTGGTCCGTTTATCAAAATTTAAAATGACACTGTTTTAAACCACATAACTTTTTGTAATTCCGATTAAATTCCATTTTGCTTTACATCTTTTTTATAATGAAACTCATTCTTCCCACTCGCAAAAATATTTCAATTAACTACTTCAATAAAATTTAAATTGTGACCTTTTATCAACAAGTACCGGCACTGGAACTTTTCCCCTATATTAATTTGGATAAAAAAACAATGTTTATTCAAGATGGAACTACCCTTTTCACTAAATCATTTCAATAGAAGCGTAGCTACCTTTAATAATTCGAATTCAAATTTATTAAACAACACGAGAAATCAATTACAAAGAGATCTTAAAAATGGCAACACTGTGGAGTAGGAAAGTCGGTATATTTACAAGCATTGAAATCATTTCTAAATTTTAGCTGTTTCAGTGGATGCGTTTCTTGAGTGTGTTCTCACGTATTTGACTTTATCTTAAGACATAATGGTCTATTTTCAATCTGTTAATATGCTAATTTATATCAAGTTTCATGATCATTCGTATGTTTCAAAGAGAGAAAAATTAATAGTCAAACATGCGTGATTTGTAACTGTACTCAATACTATTATACGGGTAGATTGAACCTACAGTACAATGTTGCCATTTTATCAGGCCTGGGCCTCAGCTACGATATGATAGAAGACAATAGTGGATACACGATTTTAAAACTTCTAATTGTTTACAATCATGTCTGTGTTTTATCCATAGAGTACGGTAATGTATTTTGTCAAATGAATGAATATGAATATTACATAATGAATTATTCATATAATTGTTAAATTTATAAGTTTATTGATGGTGAACCTCACTCACCAAGTTTCTCAGTTTATCGCAGTTGACAATTTCTCCGTTATGAGCCACGCCGAGTACGCCATGCGCTGTGTGCACTACAAAAGGCTGACAGTTGACTTCTTCCGATGCGGCGCTTGTCGAATATCTGGTGTGACCGATACCCAGATTACCTGTTGAAACAAGAGAAAATTGAGTGAAATGAATGAGAAATTAAGCTATTTCCAGCGATGGTATCATAGTAATATTATTAGTTGATGAATCTCATGTGGTTGTCGGTCTCGGCTGCCTGAGAAGTTATCATCATCTCTCATCATCATCATCATCATCATCATCATCATCATCATCATCATCATCATCTCTCTTCATCATACCTCTTTCATTACCCACGCACAAGCCTGGGAGCTCATGTGGGCATCACCCTCCAGAAAAAATATATTTCAGGTAACATGTCTCTAGGTCTTAGATTTAGAAAACGCCTTTCATATGAATTTAGATTTTTGTTTGCAATTTTTACAATAAAGCAGATTCAATCAACACTTTATTGTTATCTGTCAATTTCATTTATTTATTGACATGAACACAAATCATAACAAAATTATGAACTAGAATAGAAAAACTATAGGCTGAGCCTGTACTATTTCTTCCTAAATTTTTATATAAATGATTAGTCCGAAACACGGTATCAGATTGTCAATACAAACCGATCGATAACTAGCCTACGTATTTAGCGTGATAAATTTGACAACTAGATTCACAAAAAATTGCATTTAATACGTTGTTACTTTCAAATAATGTGAACGAACCGAGATAAATATGTATAGTTTTTTACCGATATAATCAAAGATGAGATGAACCAAAAAGGTTATCAAGAGTAAACTATAACGAACTTTGTTTCAAATAGCTATAAAAGCATGATCAGCAAGAACATTACATAAACCGTTTGTGGGCTGAATTTGGAGTAGCAAGTTTAATCTGTCCAGGCAAAGAAGACATTCTGGCAAGATGGGAAAAAGACTCCAGCTCGGTCGTATTGTTTCAAAAATGATTAATTTGGTCTCAAATTGTAGATTAGAATGTTTTCTACAATTTGAGACTGCATAATTTTTGAATCAATATTTACTGAGCTGTAGTATTTTTCTCATCTTGTCAGAATGTCTTCTTTGCTCGGACAGACTATAACATTGTAATCTTCTGACCTTTCAGTTTCTTCATAGCGTCATCGTTGAAAACACTGTTAATCATTCCCATTCCTTTCTTGACATGAAAATTTTTGGTATTGCCTCCTTCGCTTGTCACTATACCGGCGCTTTCTTGACCTCTGAAATAATATGGAGAAAACATACATAAATATAAAGAAAATTGCAGAAATTTATATGATGAGAAAATGGAATCAAAGAAAAGTTTGAATGCTATTTTCATATTTATACTAGCATTTGAATGATTCCATGAACCTCTAGCTTTACATTTATTTATTAATCTATTGGAAAAACACACATCGGTTGAAAGAACAGGCATAGCCCTTGGTATTTCAAAACACAATTTTCATTAAAATATAGTCCAAAATTTGAGGTTACAAGTCCAAATTTCTTCTTCAGCCGAAGCTTTCTCACTCAAAGAAATGATCTTAAAGTGATAATAATTTATTTATCTTAAATAAATAATTCTATTTCCATTTCACAGAGGAAATAGGTGCCTTATAGGGATGCTTCAAATCTCAATCTGTTAAGTAATAACTTGGTCATACTACTTCCAGTTAATGTCTAGGTTTTTCCTGTTAATGTCAGTAGATGGAATGAAAATCCTAATTATAATATTGCAAACACGATAAAATTTATTGTTCCAAAGTAAAATATTTTCTATGAAGTTGATATGTTGAATAAAATTTGATTGATTTAGTAAAACTTGATAAACATTGGTTTTTATCAATAGGTACCTCAATTCCATTATTTACAAACAAGCATTGCCTCAAATTATTCTGAAGATTACGAGACACATTACTCACTTTAATTTATGCAAATGATATAATTATATCGAACTTATTTATTCATAACTACAGTGCTAAACCGGTACACTCAGGATACACCTGGTGAATTAATTTTTAATGATTTAATTACACACTAGAATAAATATTTGTGAATGAATTTTCACGATATAGCCTGCTGTGTTTACCTTAATTTATGCAAACGATATAATTAGATAGATCAGAACCAGCTATTCATGTAAGGCTTCAAATTGCTTATGATATTTGGAGAGTCGATACCACAAGATATATCAAATCTACGAATTAAGTTCACGTGAAATTTGGTATCAAGATACCTATGTGTTCAATTTTCCTCTAGGAAAATAAGACGATATCTAAGCCCATAATATTAGACAAATAAGCCCATCAAATTTTAGACATGGTATGATAAATACGACTCAACAAAATACAAGTCAACAGTAATGAAAGATAGTCTATCTAAATGGTTTCAGCAGTTGTGGAGCATTGCAGGACAATGCTGGGTTCTGGTAGCTGACAAAACTCATCAACTTTACAAAATTGATTCAAGCAGAGCCACCCATATAAAGCATTCCTGAACTCACCAAAAGGCCCATGTTCCTGAAATTTATTAAATAAAAGTATTCTCATAATGAGATGACTGGACTTCAACCTCTCCAGACAGTCAAATGAAACATTAACACGTCATGCATGTGCCTTGTTCTGATTTCATGCATGTTTTCTCTGCACTGGAGTGTTTCCTTACGTTTATGAGTATAATATACTCATATTATATGTATATGAGTATAATATACTATATATTATATAGTATGTCCAAGCAAAGAAGAACCTGTGGCAAGATAGGAGAATGTCTCCAGCTTGGTCAATATTCGTTCAAGAATTATAAATGTGGTTTTTATAGTAGTAGATAAAATTCTTTCCTACAATTTGAGATCAAATTGATAATTTTTGAACCAATATTGACCGAACTTGAGTCATTCTCCCATCTTGCCAGAGGGTCTTCTTTGCTTGGCCAGACTATACCAGGCTAATATAAATACAGGTATAGAGATGCCAAGCTGAACAAAAAATGTCTTACAATGGGCAATTCTATCAGCTCTACTCATTATTCTAATTTCTCTTTTCTGCATAATTAATACCTCTCCAATCTTGGTGGCATTACCCCAGAACTGACTGGAACAATGCAAAGTTACGCTAATTTCACGTATTCTAATAGCAGGCATATACAAGAAATCAAACGCAGTAAGAAATTAACTCGAGACAACGACCTATCCAAAAAAGTGTTAAAGATAGATAATCAGATAAATGAAAGTGCTCATACATAAGATACAATACAATATTTTATATCTAAGTGCCTACTTCCGTTGCAAAGACAACATATCCAAAACAGTGTCATCAGATAATAATGATACATCATCATATAATAATGGAAGTGCTCATACATAAGCGACTATGTAATATATTTCATCAGAGTGCTCTCACCTATGTTGCAAAGCGACCAGACCCAGACAGATGACCTGAGCCACATCAATAGTTGTGGGCCACGGCGTGGCAGCCACACAGCCGAACACGCCGCACTCGTGTCTCATGCCGGTGATCACCTCTTCTAGCGGCTCCTCGCTGCACCCAGCCTCATCCACCGAGTTCTTCCTCCTTGGCACTGGATCCATTTCTACCCAATCACACCTGAAATCAATTGGAATTTGTGTAGATTACTCTCATTGAAACTGTAAAGATTTATAGAATGTATAGATTGAGAGAGAGTTATTGGAATTCCAGAATAATTTAAGTTTCTCATTGGGGGAATTGTTTGTTTGTTATGAGGGTGAAGCCCACATGAGCTCATAGGCTTGTGCGTGGGTAATGATATGGATGATAGATGACGACTACTTTGAGGTAGTCGGGACCGACGGCTTATCGTCTCCTCCGAAAGACGGGGTGGCCGTATTTATGTGATTGTGCTGTGGTCAAAAATTGTTCCCCGCTTGGGACTTGAACCAGGGTCCACCTGGTTATCAGACCGGCGCTTTATCACTCCTCCAACGAGCCACCCAATTGTCGATACTGGAATACTTTATAGAATTATTCGAGCTTATTTTATAAGATTTGAGAAGTCCTCTGGAACAGTTATTAAGAAAGCGGATGTCGAATGATGGTTTAACAATGAGAAACAGCTATATAGAGCTATTTAGCAAGGAATTAACGAGAAATGGTAGGTTTAATACGTGTTTACTCATTCAATTGAGAAGGAATATAGTTGAAAATGCCAAAAACATGATCATTTTATTGTTACATAGGATGCTATGCTCATAATTAGATGAGCTGACAGGAAGGTCAGGTTGACATGTGCTTCTCACAGCAGAGATGATGCCACATAGGAAGGAATAAACTGGAAATACGAGGTCTAATACGTGTTTTATCATTCAATTGGGTGGGAATATTGTTGAAAATTCCAAAAACATGATCATTTTATTGTTACATAGTATGCTATGCTCATAATTAAATGAGCTGACAGGAAGGTCAGGTTGTCATGTGCTTCTCACAGCAGAGATAATGCCACATAGGAAGGAATAAACTGGAAATACGAGGTCTAATGCGTGTTTTATCATTCAATTCGGTTGGAATATTGTTGAAAATGCCAAAAACATGATCATTTTATTGTTACATAGTATGCTATACTCATAATTAGTTGAGCTAACACGATCGATTGTCAGATTGAAATGTGCGCTTCTCACAGCAGGGATAATGCTACATAGCATGTAATAAACTGGAATTGAATGACTGAAGCGGTTACTACTGAACAGAGACTGTATACCAACGAACTCTACACTCTAGAGAGCAATCAGTACCACTATTGTTCTCTATTTTCAAGAAGCAAGAACCAATAGTATCAATCAGCATCTGCTGATCATTGGAAGAACATAATTCACCAACCACCAGGGGGGGTGGCGTAGCTGAGTGGGTTAAATGCTGGCGTTGCAACCCAAAGGTCCCGGGTTCAAACCCAGGTCAGACCAGAAATTTTTCTCAGGCCACTTTCCCGTGTTTCGGATGGAGACGTTAAGACGTCGGTCCCGGCTGCCTAAAAACAGTCGTTAAGTCATGTCAGAGGCCCTGAAATTAATCAGGAGCGACCTGAAAACTCTGACACCAGACCTGAGCCAGCCGGGTTACACGAATATTATTGTTACCAACTACCAGGTTTTTTGTTGGGTAAGCCCTACCCAAGTATAAACAGGAAAAATCAAATTCACATGTCGTTTTTTAGCTTTAAGTTATTCCTTAATTGATTTGAAACAGTCAAGAGATTCAAGAGGCTGAATTACAATTTATTGTAGGCTACCTCTAATTAATAATGCTAGAACTAGATTTTATTAAAAATATTATTGACTGTATTAATACTGTCAAAGTTTTTTTAAATCTTTAGTATTACTATTCTGTTCAAAGAATCTGAAAGATGCAAGAATTGACTATTTCTTTGAAAAATTATGAAACCCCCAATAAGGTGAAAAGAAATGAGTAGGAGCAAGTCACATGCACATAATTAAAGAGATTTCAGGCAGCAGATGTGCGTTTACCAATCAACGTTTTCCTCAAGAGATAATATTGATTGAACGGACCTGAAGTTCATGTGAGATAAGGAAGTTCACGTGATGTTACACAAGAGAACTCTAATCAATACCGGTAATAATTTATAACGGTACCTAACAATAAATGATAAACAATAAAATTAATGGCCAATTAGCAATAACGGGTTTGCAATCAAAAATTGGATTGATAAGTACAGAATCAAAGTTCAAATATTTTCGGTTTTTAATAATTTTAAAATAATATGATTAATAAAGTTTAAGGTGGAAGAAATTTGTTCAACAAAATTTCATTTTGGAAGCAGAAATAGAGTTGTCCAAATTATACAGTATCTGCTCCAATACTATCATATATTTATGGTTTAGTTCTCATATTGAAATATATTTCAAAACAATCAGTTTCCTGGACAAAAAATAAAATAAATACATGTATCAACCAAGTAGGTAGCTCGCAATAAAATGTAAAATATACTATATAATACTTCTTAAATGTTCCTTGTACTACTGAATGTCCTTAATACTCCTAATAATGTTCCTTGAATATGATTATTATCATTTTTTTCTGATTCACTGGAAATTTTCATCGTTATTGTAATCCATATAATAGAAGAGGATTAGGCCTATATAACCATTGTACAGTACTTACGTAACACAGGGTGCGGACTTTGAACTTGAGAAATTATATTATGTAAGCTACAAAAACGGCCTTGTATAAGTTATGGCTACTAATAATATTCTGAGATAATATTCCGTTACAAATCTCATTTTCCCTCAAATAGAGGAAAATTCAATACATAAACCCCATTCATGAAGATAATATTAGCAAAACTACAAGTTCAAAATCTTCCTAGTACAATACAATTTAATAGAAATTACAGTAGTGAAATGATCAAGGTACCAAGTAGGCCTACGTTCGTTTCTAAGGAATAAAAAAACTAGGAGAGTTTGAGAAAGCAGTAGACGTGTTACCTAATCACTTGTTTCAAAGAATTTTGGAGGAGTTCAAGGCTAAGAAATTAATATTCATTAATAATTCACTATAAACCTCAACACTGCATAGTAATATTAAACTTGAAAATTATTACAGTTTTCAACAAGAGGACACACAACTTAATCAATCTCTTCATGATCTCCGTGCATTCAAATCACACACTCCCGTATGAGTTGTTTACGCATGCTCATTATAATATTTTGCGGAAAATTTGAATATGAAGCGGTACGATATACGTTCACCTGATGTGATATTCAGGAATTTATACTTTCAAAAAGCCTATTAAACCTTGTTTAAGATGATGTTTACAGACAATAAGTTTGGTTCTTCGTTTCAATTATCTTTTGAATTTCAAACAATTCATCGATATTTCAACAAAAATGGAATTACAAAGTTGAATAATTATGAAATGTTTCTAGTGGTGAAGAATAAGCATCATCTATATGAAAATTCAAAGGGTATTTAGTAACAAGCAAGCTTAGAATAATTTGTCAGCCATACCTTGAAGTTCACAAATAATTGATCAATTTTCCTCCCCTAAGTACACAACCGGTTGGAAACGAAGTTGGAAGAACTTGTTCCACAAATCACACCCGCGAAAAATCAAGACTAAACAGATCCAAAGTAAATATTTGACACAACTAACAACCTCTTTGAGCGTACGTCATGAAATATCACATAAACATGTTTATTTGAATGTTTCACGTCAAGATTAAATGATATCTATCATGTATTCACGTTGTAACAGCTATCCCCAGAAGTCTTCGAGAAGTTGGTTAGTTTGTTGTTGGAGGGGGAAATCAAATCATGTTGGATTGCGCGCGCCGGCTGAACCCGTGCATGCGAGTGCGCGAGTCACAGCTCTGACGACACAGCTTCTTATTGAGATAAATAATTAATGTTTGCTCTACCTTAGTATAAATCATTGAATCATCTAGATCGTCTTCTCTTCTTCATCAGTTTATCTCCTGTGAGCTAAATTCTTATCCACGATGACTACTCTCAAAGAAGGTAAAGTTTTATTCTCAAATATTCCTATCAACTTAACCTCAAAGTTTCAAGTTGAATCTACCGCCAAGTTCTGCATTGGACAGAATTCGTTTACTGCGCGGGATTTAGAAGAATTTTACAAGACAAAAATACAGATTCAGACCAACTAGTTAGTTAATAATTGGGCTATAATTTGCTTTTCAATTAATCCAGTAGATATGAAAAGTTAATAATTGAAGAATAGTACAGTACATTTGCCCAGTCCACATCTCATTTTCTAGATTATTTAATATTATTGTAATAGGCTAGATCTGGAAACCCGGTTCTTTCATGAACTTTGGTTATCAATCACTATTAAAAATATCTTACAGCAGTTGCAGAAAATTACTCTATTAGTTTTTATTCTGATTATAATTCAGTAGACTTATGAACAATATAAGTTCCAACTTGGGCCACAGATAAAGCGTTTTATTAATCTTAGTGACATTCTATTATGGATTTTTATCTTGCATTTATCAGGAAAGTTATCTTCAACCTGAAGAACACCGGCAAACAGTAAGCTTATAGCAGGCGGAAAAAATATGTCCACCTATTTTTAAAATGAAAACATAATTTTGGAAGAGTATCACTGGTACTCATACCAAAATCTTGAAAAAATAAATTATTCAAAAACTAATTAGTTCTGATAATATAATTATTGTGAACTGAATTATATGAAGGAAAGTGAGTTACAGTAAATTCAGTCTAAATTATTCATTACGTAATAAAGGCTGATAATGAATGTTATATAACTGACCGGTATCACATTATAACTGTTGCTTTTTTATAACATTTTTAGACGATCGCCTTGATCTTGTCCCGTGAATTTGATAATTGACGTACATTCCTTTTTTTGTTTGAGACGAAGCATGAAAAAATCTGAAACAAAGTTACAAAGATTGATATCTTCATTATCATACTGTAATAAAAAATAATAGAGTAATTAACTGTAATGTATTCTATTCTTGGTTAATTGAAAAAATGAAAAACGATCAAATAGCCCAAGTCGAGATACTTGAAAATTTATTGAAAGGATGATAAAATTTAATGAATTTAGATGAAAAATAAGAATTTGAAGTGGAAATTACTAATTTCAATATGACTCAATCGAATAAAATAATATAGCCTACATGGAATCAAAACTAAATAAATAAAATTTTAAATTTCCATCGCTTATTAGTCATATTTAAACCTGATTCTTTTCTTTTGAAGAGTAATTCCAATAAAAATGTTGCTCAATTGCTTCAATAATTAAAGTTGATTTTGTGCATTGTGATTTCATATAGCCTAGTCCTGTTTATAAAATTTACTGGATTGTAATTTTCATCAAAAATTAAAAATACTAATTTCAGTAGTTCAATTATTAACCTCTCATTTTTCACAACTCAAGTTAATTTCATGTATTGTGATTTTAATATGAAATAATTATCAGTACGACTTGACCAACTGCAGGAATGTTATTAAGTTACCGTACTGCGCTTGCGCTATTACACTCTTGCTTAAAGAGACCATTTTGAAGGTACCTATGTCAACCATAGTATGGGCGTATATAGTCCGGCCAAGCAAAGAAGAGCCTCTGGCAAGATGGGAAAATCACTCCAGCTCGGTCAATATTGGTTCAAAAATTGTTGATTTGGTCTCAATTGCAGGAAACATTCTGATCGACGATTTGAGACCAAATCAATAATTTTTGAACCAATATTGACCGAGCTGGAGTCATTTTCCCATCTTGCCAGAGGCTCTTCTTTGCTTGGCCGGACTATAGTATAGTATGTGCGACCGCGACCATACTATTATATATACCTGGGCAATGATCTTTAACTAAAGATAGATAGTCATTACATATGGTTGGCCAAACAGAGGCGCCAAACAAGTCAAAGTGCTTGCAAAATGCAAGACTGGTCAAAGAATATGTAGAGATATATGTATACTTTATATTCTCTGCTCTGGTTTAAAAAATAATAATAATTAGAATATTAGTCTCACATTAATACTAGAAAGCATAACAAAACTCAAAATAGTCCTTCAGACTGTAGAAGCATTCATTCAGTAAAAATAATTTCAATCTATGTTTGAACTCATTAATCCTCATTGTTTCTCTCAATTCAATTTATATTGGCAGTACGCCAGTACCTGATATATTTTTATATCTATATAACTAGGGGTTTCCTCATATAGCTACCATTGTATTGGAAATTAATTATTTTTGTTGTTATGATCTTCAAATCGTTTTGTTCAAAAAATTATCAGATTGATATGAGATTCATCGATTCATGTAAAAATTATTAAACTATTAGGCTGAGGCCGCACTGCCGGTGGGTAGAGCCTGGAGGGTGGAGGGTAGTTGGTAAATCTATAGAACATACACACCATCCACAGTAATACATCGTATGAATGTTATGTGTTCAGCCGCCATCTTGAAATTCTTAAATATGGACAACATAACCTCAAAAAACAGAATGACGTCATACCATTATACGATGTATTACTGTGGATGGTGTGTATGTTCTATAGATTTACCAACTACCCTCCAGGCTCTACCCACCGGCAGTGCGGCCTCAGCCTTAGAGTCACTTGAGTTTTTTGTAAGAATTATTAGATTGATACGAATTAAATTAGGCGAGAAGATTTATATAAGAGGTGAAAAATGGGATTTATACCAGTTTCAAGTGGACATTAGAAGGAAACAATTGGATTCATATACGTTTCAAGCAATTTTCCATCATATTCTATTTTATTTCATGTGACTTGTATCAATTTTCTGTCATTTTTATAAATGAATTGAGAACTTTACCAATCATGCCTTTTTTTACTCATCCTCTGTCTGATAACCGGATGTATATTAAAAATTGGAACTGAAATTCTAGGTGGAGGCTACAAGTTCAAGAGCCTGATAATCGAGGGCAAAACAAAGCAGGTGTACGAGCTGGCCGACCACCCCGACGAGTGCGCCGTGGTGAGCAAGGACCGTATCACGGCCGGCGATGGCGCAAGGGCGCACGATCTCAAGGGCAAGGCGCAGATCTCAAACAGAACCACATGCAAGATCTTCGAACTGCTCAGTGCAGCTGGTGGGTATTCCCGTTACAAAATAACAAATTTAAGTTCCCAAATTTGTTTCTTACCTAATTCACCAATTTCAAGTTCTCAGAAGTGTTCTATATTCACGATTCAATTCTCAATAACATTGAAAAATATCCTCATTTGAGAGAAAGTAAACATACCCTCAAAGGTTGACTACTATCATAGCCTCCTTCAACATAGCCTCTATTAAAGGAAGCTATATGCTACTGTCGACATTACAAACCATAGCAACGATACAACTAAGTTGATCAAGCTTATAAGCCACGGATACAAGAATACATGAATTCAAGTACGGTATACAATGTACAGCATAACTAGGATACAATGTTTTCTAGTTTACGTGTTATAAGCGTATGTGGACACAAATAATGAGAGGTTGAACCACTTAGCAAGGTTTGAATGTCGAATGTTGAAGATTTTAACAAGTTAGGTACAGTCTGTCCAAGCAAAGAAGACATTCTGGCAAGATGATAAAATGACTCCAGCTCGGTTAATATTGGTCCAAGAATTATAAATTGTAGTAAACATTCTGATCTACAATTTGAGATCTCATTAATAATTTTTCAATAAATATTAATCGAGCAGGAGTCAATGGATTTCCCATCTTGTCAGAATGTCTTCTTTGCTTGGACAGACTATACCGTTTCACTATTGAAAATTTTCTCAATAAAATTATAATATCGGCTTAATTGATTTATTTATATAGATTTCTGTTATCATTATCTGCAGTTATTAGACTTGAATATTTTCCTCTTGCTGCTAAGTCTCATCATTCAAGTAGAGCCAGCTATAATAAAGTGTATTAATAAGGATATTAGAAGTTACTGTCCTTGAGCAATTAAGGTATTAATATACTGTACTAGTAATATGTAGCGTAAGTTTATGTTATGTTACTGGAGGAACGGATTCAAGGATCCAAAGATTCAATGATTCTCACACTCCAAACAAAGCTTATTATGTAACGTATCCCAAGTAAGATAGTTGGGCAAACCAATGAGCGGAAATCATATCATAATCTGTGATTCTTGTTCTACAAGTACTGTACAATGTAATTATGCCAATAAAAACATTCTAATTTCTAATTTAGTTTCAATTGATTACTTTGACTCTATATTTGGCTACTTACTTGGTTGAAGTTGACTGATACTCCAACATGCAGACTTGGCTTGATAATAATTTAATTTTTACTTTTGTCAGGCATTAAGACTTCATTTGTGAAAGAGGCCAGCGACAGTATTTTCATAGCGAGAAAGTGTGCAATGGTCCCCATCGAATGGATTACCAGGCGAATTGCAACAGGCTCCTTTCTCAAGCGTCACCCCGGAGTTCCTGAGCACTTCCGATTCAATCCTCCTAAACAAGAGACATGTTTCAAGGTTGGTTGTAATTCATTTAATTACAATTTTAACTTGGAAAATGTTGAGTCTATAAATTAATACATGGTGACATTGGAAATCGTCCATCTCCCGTGTGTCAATCTAATACCAAACAGGATCCTAGGAATTCTATTACTTGGAGAGATTTCTATTATAAAGAGATCCTAGAGTTCTATTATTCTATGCTAATACTCATCATCACTCCTAGCTGTGTGTTCATGGTTGCTTTTTAACTTGTGATACATTCAAGAAGATATGTATCAAATGAAGCGATCGAATTGAATTATTTTATAAAATTGTTTCCGGCACAAAATGTTCAAATAATATAGTCTGTCCAAGCAAAGAAGACATTCTGGCAAGATGGGAATAATGACTCCAGCTCGGCTAATATTGGTTCAAAAATAATGAATTTGGTCTCAAATTGTAGATCAGAATGCTTCAGAAATGTATCATTTTTGAACCAATACTGACCGAGCTGGAGTCTTTTCCCATCTTGCCAGAATGTCTTCTTTGCATGATCAATCTTTGGAGTCAGAAATATCACAAATTTTTATACATGCAATATCAATTTGTTACCAGTGGAATGAGGCTTCTTCGAAGCAACGTTAATAGAGATTATTACTATTGTTTCGATAATCAGTATCTATAATTAGCAATATTTGAAAAGGCACAAAAACTGTTTACACTGTATGCTTCATTGGTCATTTCAATTGTCTTTAAATCTATTTTTATTAGAAAATAGAAGCCAATAAACTTGTTTGACGCATTTTATCAATTTTTATCAAAGTTTCCACTCTCAAATAATTATCGTCACCATTTCATTACAGCACATTTATCAAACTTTTGAAGATAGAATCATAACAATAATATTGATCAACTGAATAGAACAATAATAACCAACTCCACAATTAGGGTGCTATTTCCTAGTTTTGTTTTTCTTGGACGTCGCTAATCTATTATAATAATATTATTATTCTATTGTTAGTCTTAAACAGTCTAAATATATTGATAATAATTGAATTTAGCACCGTAATCGATTGTTTACAATTTCCAATATACTCTTATGCTTCTAGAATAAATATTTATCCTGTTTCAAGTAGGATAAATAGATACGTAGATACGTAAATAGATACGTTTAATACGTAGCCTCCGTTATCAACTTGTGTTTTGAAAGTAGGATAAATTCTTCTTTTTCTATTCCCTTTTAGTGCATTTCATTTGAAAAAATGCACTATTGGTCTTGCCCTGACAATCGAAAATTTACGATGTGATATATTTTTTACACGTTTCTGAGCCCCTAGAACACGAATCTGATGTCCGTTCAAATTCATATTATATATATATATATATATATATATATATATATATATATATATATATATATATATATATTTTAAAATAATGGTAATAATATATACAGAAGACGAAATATTCCCTGGCTCAAAAATGTAAGTTAAGTCTTTTTTCCAATGTTTTTTCCGGGTTGGGTGGTCTGGGGCGGTACAACCTTCAGTCCGCTAGCGCTACCTGGTCGTGGGTTCGAATCCCACCAGAGGCATGGTCGTTTATGCACCTCATAAATCACCCTCGCACACTCCATTACCCATGCACAAGTAAATTTGAATACTTATATGGGCATCATCCGCAGCAAAAAAAAAAAAAAAAAAAAAATTCTACAAGTGTCTTCTGTATATATATATATATATATATATATATATATATATATATATATATATATATATATATATATATATATATATATATATATATATAATATATATTTAAATATGTACAGATTCTTGTTAACACGATAACTCCCGAAGGGCTTGTCGGAGAGCGACCAAATTTTGCACAAAAATCATTAGTGTTAATATCTTGGTCAAGTTCGTTAACCAGCCAAATTGGTCCAAGGGTAGGGGGTGAAAATTTTGAAAAATCACTACAAATCGACCAATGACGTGATCGTTTTGAAAATTGGTGTGTATAATACCCTTATTATTCCCTACAATTTGAGCCATCAACGAAAAAAATCCAATCAAAAATGGCGGAGAAAATGGCGAATAACACAATGCCAAAAATTGTGTTTTTCGAAAACGGCGCCTTTGAATTCATACTCTGAATAGATCATTATAAGTCATATAATTTGAGCCATCATAGAATTGCATTTGAAATGCACTCTTTCCGACCGCCAGCTGCCGGAGCGAATTTTTATCAATTTGATATTACTATGATCGATTTCAGCTTTTCTCCTAATGTAGCGTCCAACTAATTATACTGATGATTATAATTGATTGACTAAATACTCATGATTACTACTATACTAATTATAATGTATGGATTATTAAATAGTGAAAAATGAACAATCAACATTGCTAGTGATAATTAGATAAATCATAAATGAAAAATATTTCTAAGAACAATGATATCCAATTCCCAGCCACTGTTTGAACATTGTCATTAGGCAAATCATTAATGAATGATATTTTGAAGAGAAAAAATCGACAGTGGTGATATTGGATGAGCGAAAACTTTTTCTGGAGAAGGATTCGGCTACATCTCCAATTCACTGTTCTTTACTTTGTCAACCATTTTTCCTAGTAATTATCTTAAAAATTAATTATTGAGAATTAGAATGAATCACACTCATCTGAACAGCCTGTCCAAGAAAAGAAGACATTCTGGCGAGATGTAAAAATGACTCCAGCTCTGTTAATATTGGTTCAAAATTTATAAATTTTGTCTCAAATTGGAGGAATTATTCTGATCTACAATTTGTAACCAGATTTTTAATTTTTTAACCAATATTTGTCAGAGCTGTAGACATGTTCCCATCTTGCCAGAATGTCTTCTTTGCTTGCACAGACTATTGATGCGTGGGTGCATTTGATTCAATTGTAAAGTTCACCACATGCGTCAAGTCAACACTTTAATAACATTCTTTGCTTGGACTGACTAGACTACTTGTTTTTTATTATTTTTAGGATGACGAGAACCACGACCCAATCTGGTCGCAAGAGCAGATAATCAGCGCCAATTTCAAATTGAACGGTCTAGTGATTGGCAGAGATGAGGTGGAGATTATGCGGCGCACCGCTCTACTAGTATTCGAAGTTTTGGAAAAAGCCTGGGCATCAAGAGACTGTACCCTGGTCGACATGAAAATCGAGTTTGGAGTTGATGCAAAAGGTACTCTTCTTCTTCTTCTTCCTCTTCTTCGGCTTTGCTTTAATGGGGTCGGCATTCCTTCTTTGTGCAGTTCTTCTTCTCCACAACACCCTGTTCATTTTTTGCTCTCTCCTCCAACCATTCTTCTTACGTTTCCGCCACTATCCTAGCTCCGGTCTACCAAGTCCTCGCACTCCATCCAAATCAAACTCTTCGTACTCTATGATCTAAAACAATTTAATACAGCTCTAGAGGGATTTTACTTTATACAGTTTTTACTGATACAAAATATGCAAGTCACCATCAAGTTATATAAATTCAATTTTAAGATAAATCTCATCCTCAGAAATTCCTTCGATTGGTAGTAATTTAGTGTAGTTAATACGAAAGGTATAGTCTGACCAAGCAAAGAAGAGCCTCTGGCAAGATGGGAAAATGACTCCAGCTGGGTCAATATTGTTTCAAAAATTATTAATATGGTCTCAAATTGTAGGAAACAATTTGATCTACTATTGAGACCACATTTATAATTCTTGAACAAATATTGACCAAGCTGGAGTCATTTTCCCATCTTGCCAGAGGCTCTTCTTTGCTTGGTCAGACTATACCACCAGAGACAATATATATTATATAATATTACATTTATATAATATACATTGTCTCTGGTACCACTCTGTGAACTATAAGAGATGCATTTTTTTAGAGTGAGATGCATTTCAACTTTAAGAGATCAATTTTATACTGAGTAGCATACAAGGTTTGCAACACACCATCAAGTTACATAAATTACGATGGGGAAAGATGATTTTTATCCACCGAAATTCTCATCCTAATTAGTAAACATTGTGCATTTAAAATAATTTAAAATAATTAGTAAACATTTGCATTTAATTCAGAAAGTATAATCTAAGCAAAGAAGACATTGTGGCAAAATGAAGTTTGCTCGGTCAATATTAGTTCAAAAATTATAAATTTGATTTCAAATTGTAGAAAACATTCTAATCTTAGATCAGAATATTCAGAATGAACTGATATTGACCATTCTGGAGTCATTTTCCTATCTTGCTAGAGTGTCTTCTTTGCTTGGACAGACTATATCACTTTATAATCTACAAGGCATACAATTCAAGTGTATGCTAATAAATTATGTACTTCAAAACCGGGTAGGCTACAACGTATGCAATCCAAGTTACATAAATTTCGGCGCGATAAGATAAATCTTATCCACGAAATTCTTCTAATTAGTGGAAATTTTGTCAATCAATTTTAGGCTATTTGGTTACGTCTGATGCATGGCAATATTTTTTCAACTAAAGGTCATCCAGATTAACACTATCACTGTCGTTTTTAGAAATAAAATTATACAGAGATGATAGTGGATGGTTTAAATTTAATACTTAACAAGCAACAGATATCTCACACATCAGGCGTCTAAATTTTATATCGAATCATCCAAATTTCATCGTATTTTCTTTCAAGTAAATATTAGAATCAATGTTTCGAAGAAAAAAATTTTTAATGTTGTTCTCTAATGTAAAATGACTAGATATAAAGATGAATTCTTCTAATCAAGCATTACATGTATACTCTGTCCAAGCAAAGAAGACCCTCTGGCAAGATGGGAAAATGACTCCAGCTTGGTCAATATTGGTTCAAAAATCATTGATCTGGTCTCAATTGTAGGAAACATTCTAATCTACAATTTGAGACAAAATCAATAATTTTTGATCCAATATTGACCGAGCTGGAGTCATTTTCTCAACATGCCAGAGGGTCTTCTTTGCTTGGGGAGACGATAATAGAAGTGAATTGAACCGTTACACACACCGCTTAATCTGCTATAATCTATTTATTCAGTATTTAGCTATGTGTCTTCAGTTGTCTATCAAGAAAATACTAAATTTTATACGATTTGATACGTGATAAAATATATTCGACTCAACACAAATCAGACCTTTCAATCTTTACTGTTCCAAAAATCAATTATAAATTTGATAGCTGACGCCAAAAAGTTAGGATTTTGCGTCTGCTCCTCATGCGCTCCTACAGCTGATGTTGACAATTGAAGTTGTAATTATTTAGCTATGTCTAGATGACGTCTTTGAAATCAGAAAACAATAGATTCTCTACACGACCTGGTATTGGGTTAAATCACGTACAAGATACAGACGAAACCGTCTAACTTTTTGGCGTCATATATACAGAGTGTTTCAGGAGGAATGTGCAATACTTCTCAGGCTGATTCCTTACACCAAGTAGACAAAAAAGTTCCATGGGACCATCCCCCAAAAATGCTTCGTTACCGAGATAACAATGGCGGAAAATTGAGATTTTTCAAAATATATTAATTTTTCTAATTTTTTAGAGACTCTAGTGAGGTTTTAAAATAATCAATTCCAATGTAAAATTAGCTGAGGAATTCAATGAAACCAGTTCCAAGTCTGTAACTTTAACGGTTATTGAAAGAATCCGGCTCTCTTCAACTTCCATTAATAAAAAGTACAATTTTATGATTCCTTATCCAGTTATAACCCTTATTGTTGAAAAAATGGCGTTTTTTAGCATATTTTTCCAATTATCTCAATAACCGTTGAAGTTACAGACCTGGAACTGGTTTTATTGAATTCCTCAGCTAATTTTACATAGGAATTGATTATCTTAGAACCTCACTAAAGCCTCTAAAAAATTAGAAAAATTAATATATTTTGAAAAATATCAATTTTCCGCATTTGTTATCTCAGTAACAAAGCGTTTTGGGGGGATGGTCCCATGGAACTTTTTTGTCTACTTGGTGTAAGGAATCAGCCTGAGAAGTATTGCACATTCCTCCTGAAACACCCTGTATACGTGTTGATAAATACATATTGATAAAAATTAAGACTTTTCGATAAGAGACACAAGATGATTTGATATAATCGTATTTTATCGCTTTTCTTTTTTATAAAAATATACCATTATATGAAAGCGAATTAAACATTGTGTACCGTTTGCATAGTTTTCAAGATCTTAATTTTTGACGTGATCTTATGCATCAATACGCCTTTGGATTTAGAAAAATCTATCTATCTTTCTAAGTCATGACAATATATTGTAATTGGTTGATTTGATACATTTTCATGTGTTGTGAATTATAATGTTTCGATTTCAATAAATCTCTGGTAAACGGACATCAAAAAATTCTGGTTCACCAGGGATTGATAATGGTGCAGCAACCGAAACCGGTATCTCATTTTTTAATACATCTGCTGTTTGACTCAATATCTTGTCTTTTCATTTAATTAACGATGAATTTGGTTGGCAATAATATCTGGTTTACTAGAGATTGATAATGGTGCACCAACCGAAACCGGTATCTCATTTTTTAATAAATCTGTTGTTTGACTCAATGTCTTGTCTTTTCATTTAATTAACGATGAATTTGGTTGGCAATAATATCTGGTTTACTAGAGATTGATAGTGGTGCACCAACCGAAACCGGTATCTCATTTTTTAATAAATCTGTTGTTTGACTCAATATCTTGTCTTTAATGATGAATTTGGTTTACTAGAGATTGATAATGGTGCACTAACCGAAACCGGTATCTCATTTTTTAATAAATCTGTTGTTTGACTCAATATCTTGTCTCTAATGATGAATTTGGTTAACCAGAGATTGATAATGATGCACCAACCGAAACCAGTATCTCATTTTTAATACATCTGCTGGTTGACTCAATATCTTGGCTTTAACGATGAATTTAGTTAACCAAAGATTTATAATGATGCACAGCTCAATTTTGAATAAATCTGCGGTTTGGCAATAATTATCTAGTCTTTTCATTTAATTAACGATGAACTTTATTGTCATCAGGCGAAATCCTAGTCTCGGACGTGATCGACAGCGACTCCTGGCGTTTGTGGCCGGCCGGCGACAAATCTCAAATGAAGGACAAACAGGTGTACCGCAACCTGACCACCGTCACACAGGCCGACCTCGACACCGTCAAGCGCAATTTCAGCTGGGTGGCCGACCAGCTCAACTACCTCATACCTCCGACACACGGCAGGGTGGCCGTGTTCATGGGATCGCCCACCGATGAGGAGCACTGTCGCAAGATCAGGAAGGAGTGCGAGAAGTTGAACATTCCCTGCGACCTGCGAGTGAGTTCGGCGCACAAGGGCACTGAGGAGACGCTCAATATCTTGGCTGAATACGAAGGTACTATTCTAAGTGTAGAATTGAAAATCTTTATGTAGGTATTTAGTATGTATTGTTCTAGATGTTTTAATATACTTGTGATATTGAATGGTATATTGAAGATTAGACTTGTCCTATACTCCCTCTTGAAGTCTTCAAGACGTAATTAGAAAAAATTGATGAGTAGATTATGTTGTATCACTGTTTATGTTTAAGAATAATACTACTGTATCTTCTTACGTAAGTTATAGTCTGGCCGAACAAAGAAGACATTCTGGGAAAATGACTTCAGCTAGGTGAATTGGTTCAAAAAGTAAAAAATTTTGTCTAAAATTGTAGAGCAGAATGTTTCATTACAATTCCAGACTAAATTTATGAACCAATAGGCCTATTAACCGAGCTGGAGTCATTTTTCCATCTTGCCAGAATGTCTTCTTTGCTTAGGCACAGTCTACCTGAATGAAAGCATTGAGTTGACTTACAAATAATGCATGTTGACTCAGTTTTTCCACCTTTTTAGCATGATTTTCATGAAATATGATCATGATACTTTCTAATTGAATTGTTTTTATGCTTTTTGTACTGGATTGTGATAGAAATTAGAAGAAGATATTGAAAATACATAAATATGTGTTGAGATAGCTATTATTTGTAGCTAGTCAAATATGAGAACGCACACAAGACACAAAAACGCATCTGTTGAAACAGCTGATTTAAAAATGATTTTAATGTTTCTAAATGGACCGATTTACCTACTCTACTACATATAGTAAGGCCAAGCAAAGAAGAGCCTCTGGCATGATGGGAAAATAACTCCAGCTCAGTCAATATTGCTTCAAAAATTATCAATTTCATCTCAAATTCTAGGAAACAATTTAATCTACTATAGAAACCAAATTTATAATTCTTGAGCATATATTGATCAATATGGAGTCATTTCCCCATCTTGCCAGAGGCTCTTCTTTGCTTGGTCGGACTATAGTTGCCACTTTTTAGCCATATTAAAGGCAGCGTTTGGTTAAGCTATTAGTTGAATTATCTTACCGAATTGAGATTATCTTATCTCACGTTTTGCAAACCTATAAGATACCAAATTTCATTTGATTGCAATTTCTTTACAAACCGATGTGAAACCATATTTCATTTCATTGCAATTCAGTACCATGTAATTTTCTCACTAAAATTTCTGATTTCTCATCTCAGGTAGCGGCGAGCCCGTCGTGATAATAGCCGTGGCGGGACGCAGCAACGGCCTGGGCCCCGTCCTCTCCGGCAACTCCGTCTTCCCGGTGATCAACTGTCCGCCCGTCAACGCCAGCAACGTCACTCAGGACATCTGGTCGTCCCTCAACGTGCCCTCGGGTCTCGCCTGCACCACGGTCATCTATCCGGTGGCGGCAGCTCAAGCTGCCGCTCAGATTCTTGCTCTCAACAACCATATGATTTGGGCCAGTTTGCGCGCGCAGGCTTTGAACAACTATGTTTCACTGAAGAAGGCCGATAAAGCTTTAAGGGATACCAAGGAATAACACAGAAGCTATCTCTGATACAATACAGTACAATGTATAGTAGGAGACGCTAAAGAACGTCTAATACTAATCAGTAAAATGTATATTGAGACTGTGAAAGGGTTTTATAATGAATATTATAATACTAATATATTTTTAAATTGATAAAATATCCTCAGCTAGAACGTTCAAATTAAATTATGTACCTCCAGCTATTTATTTTTCGAATACTTATAGTCAACAATGAAATTCATGAATTTTATATTCTATTATATAATTACACCTGCTGAAAAACATTTGGGTTTATTGGGACAATTTTTGCAATGTCTTGATGAATAAATAAATTGAATGAATGAATACTTGTATTTGAAATTGATTGAATCAAATAAAATTTATAAATTTAAAATAAATAAAATGAATGAATACTGATAGTCGAAATTGATTAAACGCCTTCCACTAGAAAGTCTTGAGAGATTTATCAAATTGTGTACCTGCAATTGTATAGCTTGTCCAAGCAAAGAAGACCCTGTGGCAAGATATGTAAGTGACTCCAGCTTGGTCAATATTTGTTCTAGAACTATAAATTTGGTCTCAATAGTAGATCAAATTGTTTCCTACAATTTTAGATCAAATTGATAATTTTGGAACCAATATTGGCCGAGGTGGAGTCATTATCCCATCTTGCCAGAGGGTCTTCTTTGCTTGAACAGACTATAGCTGTGATGAACAAAACTGGAAAATTCAAATTTTGAAGTTAATTTAAACGAACTTGACTTATCTATGTTATGCTAAGATGTTGATTGAATTATAATTATGTTATTATGCTACATTGAAATTTTTCTATTATTTTGTCTAAGCTAGTTTTGAAGTGTTCAACATTTTTGTGTGCCAAACTATTTTTATAATAAAGTCTTCCTCATAGTTTATTAATAAACTTACTTTCAATGTATCTACCAATCACATCCTTCAATTTAATTCGTGATCTGTTCACTTCACTAGGTAGAAAGAAATAGCAGACTTTGCACTTGACTTCAATCTCGGTACTTCTCTTGACACACGGTACTTATAGTTGGTATAGTTGGGCCAAGAACAGAAGAGCCTCTTGCAAGATGGCGGAGGGAAATGAGAGTGTCACTACGCATGCGCAGAACTTATATTTTCAGGGTGAAATCACTTCAGCCAACCTACCGTTTTTACACTAATCATATTGATTTCAATGAATGAAAATATTTTTTATTTTATTTATTTGTTCAATTATTGACATATGATAGCACAAATCATAACATAATTATGAACTAGGACAGAATAAATCGTCTGAGCCTGTATTATTTCTTCCTGAATTTGGTTATGTTGGAACAATTTTCATTTCAACTACTGGCAGCATTGAATGGCAGCCATGTTGCCAAAGGCTCTTCTGTTCTTGGTCGAACTATATGTGTATCCAGATCTATTCCCACGAAAATGCTTCAATTTCACATTTTAATAAAGATGTCAAGATTTTCTTCAAGGCCTGATATGTTTTCAGCTATAATTTGAGTCCTAGAACCTTTAAACCAAGGATATTGGATTTTGAAAATTAATACCAAGAGAAAACCTTATTCGCTTTCTTAGGATTGGTCTGGAAGGATTGTGAGAACATGTTGTTTTTAAAGCCATGAAGTTATATTATATTTCTTCAACTATCCTGCTCCAACCCTCCAATGTTTCTCCAAAGATGGATTTTTGAAAGTAGGCCGGCGCCGACGTTTGTCCAAGCGACGAAGACATTCTGGCAAGATGGGAAAACGACTCCAGCTCGGTCAGTACTGTATTGGTTCAAAAATTATAAATTTTGTCTCAATTTGAACGTCAGAATGTATCCTACAATTTGAGATCGAATTTATAATTATCGGGCCATTATTGACCGAGCTGGAGTAATTTTCCCATCTTGCCAGAATGTCTTCTTTGCTAGGATCTGGCATTTGATATAGTCATTCCAGTGTATCCGATCTTACAGAATTTCTTTGATATAAAATATAAGCTACTACTTCTTCAAATAAGGTATTGAAACTTTATTTACAAATTTCAAAGTTATTTGATAACATGAGAATATGAATAGCCTGATAAATATAGATTGTAATCTATTAGAACTATCTATAAAGTCACAAGTATGTAGACCACATATTCATTTGAAAATTAACAAAAATAGACAAACTAATGCGCCTCGTACCAAACGAAAACCTAATATTTTCATACAAAGATCGTCAACTAAATCATCAGATTTGATGTGAATTCGACAATTATTTGTTTGTATAGAGTAGCCAAATCTATGATCCATATTCTCGCTTGAAGTTCGTATCTGAATTGGACCAAATCTATCATTCTTTCAGGGACAACCAAAAGAGAGAGAATGAGAGGGCCGGCTATGCCCTAGTTTCGCCTTCCCAGGAAACAAGCGAAGTCAGCAGATTTATTCTAATAGTAGAAAATGGTTGGTGTCCACAATCTACAACTCAAGTCACGACAAGCTATTAGAATGCAGACGAACGTTTCCTATTACAGTTTGTCCAAGCAAAGAAGACATTCTGGCAAGATAGGAAAGTGACTTTAACTCGGTCATTATTGATTAAAAAATTATTAATTTTGTCTCAAATTGTAGATTAGAACGTTTCCTACAATTTGATAGTAATTTTATCATTTTTGAACCAATATTGACCGAGCTGGAGTCATTTTCCCCATTTTGCCAAAATGTAAACAAGATTGTAGAACACCACACAAAATGTACAAAACACTAAACTACAAAAACTACAACCTAGTCAACAAATTCAATCTAGTTTTATTAAAGAAGTAATGAAATAATTTCAAAATAGTTACCTTTCAAATATTGTGAGAATTCTTAGCTCCCAATTTTCAAATTAATAACAGTCCTGGAAATCTTACAAGATTCTGAATCACGACACGGTTGATCCAATACAAGTGGATACAATACAGTTATCACTGCTTTTTACTTAAGCTTCCACTTCCATTGTACTTGTAGTATCAGTTCTAATTTCACCACTAATATCAATTCCTACAAGAGTAATATTGTTCGCACATTGATTAATATCTACATTTCTATAGTCTGCACCCTGATTTGTATCATTCACATTAACCCTTTGATTCATGTCATCAGTTTTATCATTTACACCTTGATCTGTATCACCAGTTCTATCATTTGCACCTTGATCTGTATCATCAGTTTTATCATTTGCACATTGATCTGTATCACCAGTTCTATCATTTAAAACTTGATCTGTATCACCAGTTCTTTCATTTAAAACTTGATCTGTATCACCATTTGCACCTTGATCTGTATCACCATTTGCGCCTTGATCTGTATCATCAGTTTTATCATTTGCACATTGATCTGTATCACCAGTTCTTTCATTTAAAACTTGATCTGTATCATCAGTTCTTTCATTTAAAACTTGATCTGTATCACCATTTGCACCTTGATCTGTATCACCATTTGCGCCTTGATTTGTATCATCAGTTACATCGTTTTCGTGCATCACTTGGTTGGAACATTGTCCGGCAATCGGTTTCACGAACACTCTCGACATCAGAAGTGACTTACGTGTGTGACAGGCCAGCTTCATCAGAGGCGTTTTCACTCTGGAGAATATCGGATCGATGGGGGGAGGGTCGGGGTCAGGCGTGAAGAAAACCGATGTGCCCATTGTGTCCTGCCAGGTGCCTCTGTAGAACTGAAAGTACAACAAAATACTATCAATTCAATTTTTATATTCAAAATAGAAAAATTGTACAAAATAAGTGAAAGAACACACGGAATAATTATTTCCCCACATGGACGGCTGATCTATGTGGCGGGGAAAGAGCTGACAATCTATACAGGAAACAATATATTATTTGATAACTTGGAATTAGGTAAGAAATAGAATATAATAATAATTAAAGTTCAGCTCAATAAAAAGTTAATTGAATTAGACCATATCAACGAGAATTCTCACAGCACAAGTATAGTCTGTCCAAGCAAAGAAGACCCTCTGGCAAGATGGTAGAATGACTCAAGCTCGGTCAATATTGGTTAAAAAATTATAAATTTGATCTCAAATTGTAGGAAACAATTTGATCTACTATTAAAACCACATTTATAATTCTTGAAAAAATATTGACCAAGCTAGAGTCATTTTTTCATCTTGCCAGAGGCTCTTCTTTGCTTGGACAGACTATAACTTTTTTAGGGCGATGCCCACATGTGCTTCAAGTATGTACGTGGGTGATGATTCAGAATACTATCAATTTCACTACATTAAATTGGAAATATCAACAAAAAGCTTGAAAATAGAATAAATGAATGAATATAAAAAATATTAATAAATAAATCTGAGGTGAGGCATGATGATAATCAACAGATGAAAATTTGGTGATGCAATCAACAGATGAAAGTACAAAAAGTGAATACCAAATTCAGATAAGCAAACGCGGTTTTTATGTGTGAGACTGGACGTCGCGGACAATTTAGCCTTTTTTGCAAATTTCATCCCCTCCTAATTATAAAGTTGGTCCCCTCATCTTATGATTAGAACAAATCCCATGAAACGGAATCTGTAGAATCTGCCCAAAGCACAAGACTTCTCAACTTTTTGATTTTAATAACACTGCTTTCAATGAGGTCTGTTTCATGCATAAGTATTATTAACAAGGTCTATAAAATTGAGGGTGATGTCCAGTGGCAAGACACCTCCTGCAACACAACCCCCACCCATCCCAACCGGTGGATTACTGGCAAAGTGCAAAATAATTATGAGAAGTCGGCGCCGCTGGTAATGACCATGAAGTGATGACTACTATTTTTTAAGACAATCTGGACCGACAGCTTTACTTCTCCTCCGAAAGACGGCAGGGGCTGTAGTTTTGAATTGAATATAGGCCTACTATTATCCTAAATATATTATTATTATTAATACTAACCGAATGTTGTGAATAGAGAGGAACTAAAGTCAGCTGATCAATTAACGTTATATGAAGTATAGTGAATTAACGTAATTACGTTATAGTGAAGGAAGTTGAACTACCGGCTAGCCCCGCTTCAACCAACTAGTTTAATTAAACCATGTTTAAACTGACTTTAGTTCATTATCACATTAAACCTGCAAAGATTATCTTATTCTATAGTTTTCATTTCATCATATACCAATTTCTATTTGATACTAAGTTATCATTTTAATCATGGGTAAATTACTATAGAAAAATACGTACCTGGGGACCCATTTGCATTATAGGATTATCAGTGTCTAATCCTATTATTTTTGGCTCTTCAGAGTTGAAAAGTTTCGTATCAACATCACAGTCGAATTGAACATGAACCAATATTTCCTCTTCTTCATACTCGTCGTCATCGCCAGTTTGTGAGGGATTGTTGGTTGCGCTGTCAATTGCATCAGCTTGAATTTCCATACTAGATTCTTCCATTTCAATAGACTGAAAAAATAATAATAGGTTTATAAATAGATCTTTCCATAGGCTACAAGTCAACAACCCTAAAAAGTATTATTAACATTTCCAAATTCCAAGTCAACGACCCTAAAAAGTATTATTATCATTTTTCAATTCTAATTTTGATGCATTACAACAAAGTTGAGGTGACATCATAATTTATGGAGAATCTATGTGCATTCATGTATGATAATTGATAAAGCAAGCACATCATTGATAAAGCAAGAAAATTCTCATATGGGGAATTATAGGGATTATATAAGTTAAAAATTGTTAAAAGAATTATCATGCAAAAATATTCCCTTTAAAAAATCAAAATAATGTCAAGTCCTAGATGTGACTTTACTATTTACCTTCAAGTCAGATTGCCAACAAGGTTTTAAAGAAGTGAAAGAATATCAAGATTTATCTTTCATTTATAAGACAATTAATACAAAAATAATGAATGAATTTAACACATCGATTTGATTTGTAAAAGATCAAAGGAACAGTAAAGTCAAGCCTGGCGCAAAGCAAAACCAAAAACACGCTAATATTCTAACCTTAAAATTTTAACGCTGTCTCTGTCTTATTCCTTGTTCCATTTTCCATTTCGGATTACGAAACAAGGCCACCACACAAATGGAAAAGTTGTGTGGCGTCACCGCTAGATGGTGTGATGTCAACGAAAACGATTGGCGGTTGGCGAATGGTTTTCATTTCATTATGGCTATCCAAGCAAAGAAGAAATTTAATTCTGGAAAAATGGGAAAATGACTCCAGCTATTCTTGTTCTTGACAATTCTTATAGCTATGCTATAATATTGGTTCAAAAATTACAAATTTAATCTCAAATTGTAGGAAACATTCTAATCTACAATTTTAGACCAAATCTATAATGTTTGAACTAATAATTGACCGAGCTGGAGTCATTTCCCCATCTTGTAGTATGTCTTTTCTTTGACAGATTTACCCCTTATTGGGCTGTGTCAGGCCAATCAGATGTCTGCAAGAGCATTTCAAGTTGAAATCAAATTCATCAAAAAAGCTAGGAATTTGCACTATGGGCCGCTAATACAAATATATAATTTTTAATGTAGGCCTAATGTAAGCTATTTTATAAGGAGTTTAACATATTAAATACATGTATTCATGTAAGTTTGTCGATTTTCCAAACACAAAAAAGTTACCATTACACTTATAATAATGACTTATAATAACTAACTTACCCATTAAACTTATAATGACTCGGAAATCCTGAATAGCATAGGCTCACCTATAACAAATAATATAATCTATTTATTTCCCTGTAGCCTCGCTGTAGGGTCACAAGAGTGCTTCAGCAGCTCCACGGCTACGCCCACGATCCTTGAAAAGTAAAAAAATATTACAGTAGATTATTTTAGAATTGACAACTTGAAGACAGGTAGAGGCACGATATAGAGGAGCCTGAATAGGAGATAGTTATTATAGATATATACAGGGTGTTTCAGGAGGAATGTGCAATACTTCTCAGGCTGATTCCTTACACCAAGTAGACAAAAAAGTTCCATGGGACCAACCCCCAAAAACGCTTTGTTACCGAGATATTAATGGCGGAAAATTGGGATTTTCCAAAATATATTACTTTTTTAGAGGCTCTAGTAAGGTTCTAAAATAATGAATTCCTATGTAAAATTAGCTGAGGAATTCAATGAAACCAGTTCCAAGTCTGTAACTTGAACGGTTATTGAGATAATTGGAAAAATATGCTAAAAAACGCCATTTTTAAACAATAAGGGTTATAACTGGATAAGGAATCATAAAATTGTATTTTTTAATAATGGAAGTTGAAGAGAGCCGGATTCTTAAGGAAAAGTTGAATGACGGCGATTGTGTAAATCTCACCCAAATCTCAGAAATAGCGATCAAAAATCGCAAAATCGCTACTAAATACAAATTCATCACTTTTGTCAATCTCGCGATTTTTTATCGCCATTTCTGAGATTTAGGTAAGATTTACACAATCGCCGCCATTCAACTTTTTCTTCAGAATCCAGCTCTCTTCAACGTCCATTATTAAAAAATACAATTTTATGATTCCTTATCCAGTTATAACCCTTATTGTTGAAAAATGGCGTTTTTTAGCATATTTTTCCAATTATCTCAATAACCGTTCAAGTTACAGACTTGGAATTGGTTTCATTGAATTCCTCAGCTAATTTTAGATAGGATTTAATTATTTTAGAACTTCACTAAAGCCTCTAAAAAATTAATATATTTTGAAAAATCTCAATTTTCCGCCATTGTTATCTTGGTAACAAAGCGTTTTTGGGGGTTGGTCCCATGGAACTTTTTTGTCTACTTGGTGTAAGGAATCAGCCTGAGAAGTATTGCACATTCCTCCTGAAACACCCTGTATATATATATCATACTAAATAATATAAGAGAGGAGGCAGAGTCTGAGTAGGTGGACGATTTCAGCATTATTAAGGCGTCAAATGAACTTCCGCTCATTCTCTTTCCATTAGAATTTATGATTAACAGCTTAAAATATTGGATTCTATTTTTAAATATGATGCATACAGGCAGAATCAAAGGCCGAATCTATCATTACGGTATTTTAAAATTTCAATGATATCATACAAGGAGAGCTGTAAGATATATATTGAACTGTCCTCCAATGAATAAAATTAATCATAATTTTCCAACTTATAATGAAAATTTACAATTATAAAGAATTAATTTATTTGTAGAGTATTTATGACTGACATTTTTTATTCAACTTTCCTCACCCTACTATCATAGGAAAAATAAGTGTTATTATAGGAAATACTAGCCGGCAGGCTCGCTTCGCTCGCCTTCTCCACCTAACCAGGGGCCTCCGCCCCCTGGACCCCCGACAGTATAGGCAGTGTAAGTGAGTCAAACAGGCTCGCTTCACTCGCCTGCAAAACCTCTGTCAGCTGAGACAAACAGGCTCGCTTCGCTCGCCTGCAAGTTCCGTTCAGTAGGGGTTTGAAATTTATTGAGCACAGCATTTCTACTCCTAATCTGTACCTGTTTACCTAATTGCAACATTTTCTGCCAATTTGTTGTAGATAAAATCTAAGAAAAACTCCGAAAATTCAAAAAAATAGTAAAACGCTAATATTAAGCGTAATCTTGGGAAGTATATCGGACATAGTTTGAAACTTGATTCAATATCTTCCAAATTAATTCATCTATAATCTCGCTGAACCATTCAATTTACAGTTAGGATTGGTCGTATCAAGGCGGAAGATATGCAACCCGCAACACATCTACAATTTTGAAAACCTGATTACTGGCGTAATCTTGAACGGATTGCAAAAATATTTTAACACAAAATTTCTAGACCTCATTTGAACCTGCCCATACCAAATATCAACATTTTCTACCGATTGGTTCTCGAAAAAATGAGGAAAACGCCGAAAAACTAAAATATTTGGCGTATCCTTGAAAAGTTTTTAAAATCCTTTCTTAGCGCGCGTCTAAACGTCCAACTGAACATGCCTGCCGAATTTGAACGCATTCGCTTCAGTGGATTTTTAGTTCTGGTGTTGAATGAACCAGTCAGTGCCATTTCGCTTATATAGATATAGATTTGTGTTTCAATTAATCAAGCTACGTACGGTGCGGTAATTACTCCTATTTCATTATTTATTTTAGATATTTCTATTCTAGGAGGCCCCTTTGTTTCAATACGGTACTCCTATTATAGCAACTAACTAGTATATTATTCCGTCTAAGCAAAAAGAAGACATATTCTGGCAAGATGGGAGAATGACTGTACCTCAGTCAATATTGATTTAAAAATTATAAATGGTCTCAATTAATTTTGTAGATCAGGATGTTTCCTACAATTTGAGACTAAATTTATAGTTTTTCAACCAATATTGACGGAACTGGAGTCATTTTCCCATCTTGCCAGAATGTCTTCTTTGCTTGGACAAAGTACTACACAAGTACACAGCAACCATTACTATTTCACCCCCATTTTAATCACACCACCATTTTTGGACGTTCCTCTTCCAGTTTTAATCGGAATACTTTAATGAGTTCCACTATAACAGCTGATGTCAAACATCTATTGTCTCTTAAACATCATCTAGGCATAGGTAAATCAACAACATCAGCTGTTGGAGCGCACAAGGAGCAGACGAAACAGCTCAACTTTCAGACTTCAGCTATAATGTTTATCCACTTTAGAAGTGTTTTTCTTTTTTAATTAACGTTAACTTTCTTGGGGAAAATGATAAAATTCACAGCATAACAAGAATGTGCTACTCTAATCAGCTGACTCAACTCACCCGCCAGTTTGTCTTTTTTTGTTAGGAACAGAAATACAATCTGCCTACTTAAGGGCCATAACGTACAAGGGCCATATTGTACAACACCACTCTGGTGGTCTCTATTGATATTATTGCTCTAAGCAACCACGCTGTTGCTACTATACATTCTTTTTCCAGTTATTCAGAATTCACATTGAGTCCCATTATTTAAGTTGGCGTTAGTCCAAAATGTCACGCCTAGCCTTTCTAGCCAGGAATACCGTCTATTTCCAAAGAGCTACTACTAAGTACTACTTATAGTAAGTAGCCTGCATTTATTATAGCAGCAACAATAATTATTCTTAAACAATAACGCTATTGCTATTTCTTCTCTCATGCAATTGTCAATAAGACAATAAAATTGATAGCATTGCGATAAAATATAGAGAAAGAATTGTTAAAGCACTTCAACTATCATTTCTCTATGGAACTCAATAAAAGTGATGTATTTGAATGAATAGCAATGATTGGTGGTAAAATATTAAAGCCGTGATTCTATATGTAGGCTACTTGGATTGACCCCCTCCCCCTTCTCAAATAATAGTTTATGATTCAATATCTTCCAAATTAGTTCATTTATAATCCACTGGCGGCTCGTGCCCACGAAACAGGTGAAGTGCCCGTATCTTTTACTGTTCAGCACTCAATACTTCATCTGTTTCACGAGCCGCCAGTGTTATAATCGCGCTGAACCATTGAATTTACAGTTGGTCGTATCAAGGAGGAAGATATGCAACCCGCAATACATCAACAATTTTGAAAAACTGATTACTGGCGTGCGGATGACAAAAATTACAAACACAACATTAATTCTAGACCTTATAATCATGAACCTGCCCACCAAATATCAACATATTCTACGTATTAACTCTCGAAAAAATGAGGAGAACACCGAAACTATAGCAAAACCCAAATATTTGGCCTATATTTGAAAAGTTTTAAAAATCTGTTTTTAGCGCGCGTCTAAACTTCTAACTGAACGTGCCTTCCAAATTTGAACGCATTCGGTTCAGTGGATTTTTAGTTCTCGTGATGAATGAATGAATGAATCAGTCAGTGCCATTTCGCTTTTATAGATATAGATTTGTCTTATGTATCAAATCGGATGAACGTTGTCTTGAATTTACCTCCTTTATAGGAAATCTTTAAATATGCTGTGACACACCGTTTCTCTTGTAATTATTCATTGACGTACGGTATTTCTTGACTTGTTAATACCCCCTTGAAGTTCTCAAGGGTTCCTTTATTAAAACTATTTTAAATCAAAATTGAAACCCTAAATTGTATACCCTTAACTAGAAATGTGTAATTTGTCATCCATACCACCATGCCAGTTCCACTTCATCTTTCAAGGTACAGTATTAAATCTTTTCAATAAAAATAGAGGTTGTTATATTTTTTCAATTAAATAGTAATCTGACATTTCACTTGTTGCACAGCAAGTTATAGTTATTTACTGTTCTATCGAGGTGGTAGTCACACTATCAATGCAAGGTTCTTGGGTTATTCGAGGACACTTAAAACAAACAAGATTAGTGACCAGTTCAACCACCCTCCACCCTCACAACGCAGAATCCCAGTTGGGTCCTCTACCCCCCTCCCCACCAGCACCAATGGCACACGTTCAGAAAGAGCCTCGAGAGTTCTAAGCGTGCACTAAAACAAGTTCCAAATAAGGTCGAACACTTTTTAGATTGAATGAGAAAAGGCCCGCAGTTTCAAGAAATGAAATAAACTGTGTCTTGTCCTTCGGAGAATGAAGCAGGTGACTGATTTTAAAATTATGCATTTTTAAAAAGAAAGTTATTCGTTAGCGCATTCACTCGAAGGTCAGGAGAGCTTTAAATCATGTTTTTACAATATAACTTACCTACTAATTTGGTAGAGCACTGACTGAAGGCGTAAAGGTTTTCAAGAGTTCTTCCGCAAAAAAGAGGCAGTCGTTGAGTGGCACTGAATAGTTTCTCATTTTAAATAGACGCAACCGCCTAGATTAGTCAATGAACACAAAAGAATAAAGAATAAGAACAGATTGAAATTGAGATTAAATCTGGTTGAGAAGTTTAGCTATTGTAACTTACAGAAATGTTATATTGAGAGAGTTCAAGAAATATGTCTAATGCACAAATTATGCCTGCATTCTTGAAAGCTATCTCCTCTGACGGAATCAAATTTTTTTAGCTCATCATATAATTATATATACGTTAGAATGAGCGATTTTTTATTTCTCAATTTTTGGCAAAATTTGTAGTGCATTGTTTTGGTGAAAAATTGAAAATCTTTCAGAATTGCTTGATAATTGGGCTGTAGACTGGCATGGCACAACAAGTGTCAACACAATAATAATGAAGACTTTTCCCTATTTTTGAATTATTTCAATTTTTGTCAAAAAAATCATGATGCTTTTTATAGCAGAACATGAAAATCTCTTGGATTTACTTCATATTTGGTCTGTAGAAAAAGCTTGGCCTAACTGGTGTCGACACATGATATTATGAGACTTTTCACGACCATTCAAGCAGAGCCCTCGCGTGGGGTGTGCAGAGTGTGCGACCGCACAGTGCGCCACTGCCAAGGGGGCGCCGTGGCGGCTGATACAAAACGGGAATTTTAAAAATTTCAATTGGGCTATTAGAATAATTTTTCACTATTTGATAAGAAACTTATTTCACCAACAACTTGAATCCACAAGAAATTATTTCCTCTGCATAAGCTCATTCATAGTAATGAATTGATCAATTGAAAAATCACGATCAATGTATGAAGCAAGCCAAGAAACGCCCCTCTTAAATTTAATTCCATTGTTGCCTTACACTCTGTCGACCAATCACAAGCCAGTTTCCGATAAAAACTTCTCCCTAATATTTTTAAAGAATTGTTGTAGTTTTTCAAATTTTTTCTGGCATGAGGTCGGTATTATATCATGAATAGTTTGAGTTCTATTTCATTAGATTCATCGTATAAAAAATAGATTTAATGAGTGTGCGAAATCGTATTTTTATTTCATTTTATACAGCATAAAACTATTGAAGTCTAGTACTGGCCCAAGTTACACAATTAAAGTAAAACTGAGTCTAAATTCTATGAATAAATTCTTCAAATACCAACTTGATAGAATCTTACCAGCCTGAATACATAAATGAATATTATATTAGCACAAGATCGTCAATAGTAAATCAGCATAATTTTTTGTGTATGATACACCATCCATTCGTTTTTTTTTTTTTTTGCTAGCAGCCATTTTCTAAGATAGAACTCACGAAACACTGTCAACCAATAAGGAAAGAGCAGGCGAGGCATGAAGGCGTGTCCAAGTCAAATCTGAAACATCACCCACCAACTCCTGCCATCTACTGGTTGAATTTGGAAACTTTTTAACCGATGTTTTCAGCCATTTTGATCGTAGGCGGAGCTTGGAGTGGAGGTGTGACCAATGGAAGTCAAAGCAAGTCATTCATTGGGAAAGAAAACTTCGCATTTTTGATAGCTCCTATCTCCTGAACGGGATCAAATTTCGTCAATTCATTGGCAGATTCTTGTTTAGCTCTCCATAGAGAGAGTATTATATCAAGCTCGGTCAATATTGGTACAAAAATTATAAAGTTGGTCTTAAATTTCAAAGCAAAATCTTCCATACAATTTTTATAATTGTTGAAGAAGAAGAAGAAGAAGAAGAAGAAGAAGAAGAAGAAGAAGAAGAAGAAGAAGAAGAAGAAGAAGAAGAAGAAGAAGAAGAAGAAGAAGAAGAAGAAGAAGAAGAAGAGAAAGAAGATTCAGTTTATTATGTTGAAAAAATTCTAGATGGGAAAATGACTTAAGCTCTTTTATATTTGGTTCGAAAATAATCAATTTGATCTCAAATTGAAGGGAACAATTTGATCTACTATTAACACCACATTTATAATTCTTGAACAAATGTCAATCAAGCTGGAGTCATTTTTCCATCTTGCAAGAGGGTCTTCTTTGCTAGATCAGACTATGGTCATAGTCATTTCACACACTGAACTAATGGATGAAAAAAAAGAACACGCTAGGCCTATAACCTATATACTTTTTGAATTGATTGGAATGGGTTCAGGTATGCGATGAGCATGGGAATGTATAGCTGTGTAGAATATTATGATATATACATAGAGTTGTGGTTGGTAGGTATCTTTAGGAATGAAAAAGGGTAACTATGAATGAAGGTATGTGGAGACGGCAGGGTGAGAATATAATATGGTCACCAATATAAAACTATACCTATACTATACTAGGCTACATATTATTGTGAAATAAAGAGGGAAGGACACAAGTGCATGCTCGATAGGGTTGAAGTAGACACCCAATGAATCCGGATTTTTTTTCAAACTAGAAAAAGCAGAAAATTATTTAAATTGGATTTGTTAGTTGAATGAATAAGGAGAGCGAAGGGACTAGAATTATAGTCCACAGGTGGCTGTGAATAGGCATGAATACACAAAAAATAAAATCGGGAGTTTTTCCCTTAGGAAGGTATCCTTCGGTATTTAGAGACTGATTACTGTATTTATAGCTAACGCCAAAAAATTAGGCGGTTTCATCTGGTCCTTGTGCGTTCCAACCAAACAGCTGATGTTGTCATTTAGTGTTATTTTTAGCTATAACTAGATGATGTTGAAATTAAAAGAGGCAATAGATGCTTTACATCATCAATTAGTAGATTACATCACGTATAAGAGACAAAGTTTTCGTAAAAACGTTTTGGCGAACAGCTATATGTAAGTTACTTTATGCAGTCTCAGTAGTACGATTGAGTTACAGTATTGATAAATATTATTACGAAGTATTTTTAATTTTTTTATTTGGGAACGAAGTATTTATGGCAAATATTATTGAGGTGGAATGTAACTCACATTCACGTCCCACTGTAAAACAGTAGTCTAAAATACGTCCTAAAAATGTCTTCCTACGTAGTGACACTTGGGCCAATGATACAATTTTGCGTCCAAAGTTCAATTGCCAACATACGATCCAATACGGATCCATATGGTCCAATTTGATACATACGAAAAGATACAAAGGTCCATAACATTTGATACATGATACGATGAATGTGATACAATTCGTTTTAGTACAAGAATTTCCAATTCTAATAATAATTAATTGATTAGAACTTCTACATATCGCTAGAGGCAATAGATAAAGGACTTCTGCATCAGCAAATATTGACAAATGTAATAAATAGCAAGCGAAATCCTTTGTTTAAAAAAACGATATAGAGATTCTAATATTTATTATTATTATTATAATCATCCAGCAGTTGGTGTACTGAAATATGTAATAATTCTTCCAAATTTTCAATTTGTTTGAAGTATAACTGGTATCATTAAATATTAATCAGGTCAATGGGGCACCGCGGCGACCGAAGCAAACCAGGAATTTAAAAAAATTTCAATCGGGCTATTTGAATTTTTTTTCAACTATTTGAAAGAAATTTTTCCAGCAACAACTTGAAATCAAAAGTACTTATTTTCTCTGCATTATTTACTTATTCATCATTATGAATTGAAAAAAACGCGATCAATGTAAGCTGAGAAACGCCCCTCTCAAGGTACGATTCCCAATGCCTGGCTCTACAAACACTTTCACACTTTTCAAGTCATTTCCAAATGAATTTCACTATTAATAAATTTTATTGATTCAGTATACAATAGTAGCCTTCATAATAGAGTAGACATCTATAATATATAGTTATGTGAATAGAGTTGTGATGGCTAGTACAGCGCAGCTAGAGCTGGGCAGCTCTAGCAGCGAATTTATAGAGCCGGGGAGCTAAAGCTGCGCGGCTCTAGTTGCCGCTTTGGAAACGTACCTTAAAATTTAATTCTATTGACGACTGACCACCTCACACTACTCAATGTAAGCTGAGAAACGCCCCTCTTAAATTCAATTCTATTGGTGGCTGACAACTCCCTCCACTCTGTCGACCAATCACAAGCCAGTACAAGTCCACGCCCACAACGCCCTCTCATTGGCTGATGCCATGACGTCATCATGGCCTAGCCATAGGCGGAGCTTGAAGGCGTGTCTAATAGGATTCAAAGTGAATCACCCTATTGCTATTGCCATCTGCTGTCTGAATTCGGAACAACTTATTTCCAATGTTTGGGAAGGGCAGTGAAAATGGCTACAATCTTCAATTTGCTTACTATTAAGTTTCCAATTCTTTGTTAGGACAAGTCTATTTTCAGTAAATCTCAAGATTTATGATGACTCCCAATATTTTTTCTGTGAGGATTTATAAGCTCCCTTGTGTGCTTTCAAGCAAACAAATAGAAATAAATCAATTAAATTGAATAATCAAGTCACTGAAAATTTTTCCATACAGCACCTAGTACAGACCAGTATTTTCATTTCCAACTTATCCCAACCAGAAATATCCAAGCATCATTTTTAAGTGCTCCCAATGATAAAGTATGGTTACCGTACAGTTTTGCTCAATGTAGGTAGCCTATAATTATTTTTTATTTATTCCTGTTATGGTTTTGTCTATCAAGTATCACATGTCTGAATACATGAGAATACATGAAAATACAAAACAATTTATAAATAAAATGAAAAATCAAATACCCTTTTTAAAAAACTCTTAGAAGTATTATCCTACAGACATGTTTTGGGACTCAGCCCATTATCAAAGTCAAATACAAAATTTAATTATCAAATGCAAAACAATACATTAGAATAAGAAAGTCCCGATAAACAACATTGCGATTACAAATGAGTAAACTGAAAATGAAAGGCAGCTTAAATCGTGTTTGGCTTAAAATATATTATAATATGTTGGATTGCATCCATCTAGCCTGCAGGAATCTCGCACAGGGCGCCAAAACACCACACGAGGGCCCTGATATTTATTATTCATTTTACCTGATTTATATTCATCACTGTATATTATATTTTTTATACTTTTTTCTATATTTATAATTTTTATGTGTATTATTCATCTCAGTTTCTCAGTGAATGTAACAAATTGAAACCCACATTTATATGCTGTATAATAGCTGTAGCTCCAAAAATACGACACGACAGTCAACAGTATCCTATCCACGAACTTTGATCAAAATCAAATAATGTGGAACTATATTGAACTATTTCAAGTATAGACTCTTTGTGTAAATAATTGTCTAATCAGTCTATTGCTTGCACGAATGGAAAGATCATAGGTCGAGAATATTAGGCTGATTTTCTTAGAATATTGATAAATGCAAGTTATTTGCTTCACTGCACTCTCTTATAAGGAGTTCATTAAAAACATTTTTTCCTGATTTAGAAATGATGAAATTTATTAATAGGGATTTCGATGTTGTCATAATTTTAAGAAACGAGTCTCAATTCTCAAGTGTTGGTTTTTAAAAGATTAAATTCCTACATGAAGTATACTTGAATAGTGAATGCCAATATTTTTTGTTCTAGAAAATTGCAAGTCAATAGGTAGAAGAAGAGGAGTCTCACATAATAAAATTACAGTCGACTCTCGATAATACAAACATCCGATAATACGAAACTCTTGATAATACCCTAATAGACCAAGTCGCTGGTCCCTTGAAAAACTCGAACAAAATCAATGTATTTAGGTACACTCGATAATACGAATCGAAAAACAGAGCCAGATCCGACTGCAACACGCGATAATTCGAATTTCTTCACAAAAACTCTCGATAATACGAGTTTCTATTGAACATGAACATGATCAAACCTGCATACAATTCAGTGAAGCAGGAGAAATTACAGACTTTTTCATTAAAAAATAATAATCTTGTTTTGACTAAATGCAAAATATTGTTTTTTCCTTGAAAAATTACAGACTTTTTTATGAAAAAAATATAATCTAGGCTACTTTCGATTGATTGCACAATACTGTACTGTAATTGTATTTTTTCAATAAATTTATAAACTTCTAATTCCTTTTTTTAAAGCTCCTTAATTAAATTTCTCAATTCTTGATAATTTTTATTTTTGTAGTTTTACAGAACTACATTTGAAATCTTGAACATTCAATAAACTACAATATCAAACAATTTCACTTTCTATAGCAATATACAGCTGCAATTTTGCTATATAGAGTTATTTTTCCTCCTCCATCCATTTTTCGATAATTCGAACTCTCGATAATTCGAACTTTTTAACTGGTCCCTCCAAATTCGTATTATCGAGAGTCGACTGTATTAACTTTTATAAATAGAATTCGTAAGAAATTTTGGAACCAGTCACCACGGATATCATTCATATCCATTATAATTGTGTATCCTCCTTTCTATGTGGTTAAAGCTATACAAACAGGACTTCGTGAATTCAGTTCTTTAATTTTATCAAATCTACCAGTAGGCTTTAGGCTAGTTGTATCGGACTAACCAATGAAAAATTGAAATATACAAACAACAACAATATTATTTTGCTGTTTAGAGCTTTCAATCTCATGAAGAATATCATTCAAATGTCTTCCTTTGTTAGGTAATCGATTGTATTCATTATTTATTCGCATATTATTCTTATTTTCAAATGGACCGTATTCATTATTTATTTGTATACGGTATATTATTCTTATTTTCGAAATTTATAGAATGTTGTATTCTGACGCAGAAACAACTCTGTAGGTCCTGTAGGTTGAGCCGTCCAAACTATTTATATTGTCGATTTGTCCAAAAATAAACAGAAATAGTTGATTGTCGATTCATCCAAAAGAAACTTAAATAGTTCATGTTTTCCAGTACTGTACCAATAGCCTCAGGACTATAGTTTCAGCAACAATATTATCTTGTTTTCCTTGTCTGCTATTGGCTGGTGACAACCTAGTATAAATAGCTTTATTGATTTAAAAGTTATTTATCGACGATACAATAATGGAATCTGGAAAAGGCATTAATATTACGATAAGAATAACTAATGATCTCTTATAATTTCGGTAGTGTATGGAGAAGTATGATTTTGAGACGCAAATAATACGGAAAAAGGCAAGAATATTGATAGATCATAGAATAAGAATATTATAGCAGATTTCATTCACTTTGGTTGAAGAGTTTTACTTGTAGAATGCTCAGTAGGACAATCTGAGGAGTTCTGTAATTCTGTTAGGACAGTCTATGAGCGGTATAATGAGAGCGTAGGCTACTGCGGTATTGCCGGTATTGGCTTAGCTGGAATTGATACGCTCTTATGTTCAAAAGAATTTTCTTTCATACAAATCAAATAAATTATTTGTTCGATGGGTGGTACAATTAATATAATTAAATATCAAGTAAAGTATTCCTCATTGAAATTATGGGTATCTCGGTGTATTAAAAATAATAATAAATCATAATAATTATACCAATAGTATGAATATTTTGTTGTCTTTTTATTAGAATAAAAACAATTCAATTGTCTCATTTATTGAGTATGTGTAATGATTACAAAATCTCTGTAATTTCATTGGGATTTCTACTCTATAATCAAATAGCAAATTTTCAAATAGCAAACTTTGAATTTAAATATTCTAATACATAGATCCACAAATCCCAAGATATTCCAATTATTGAGGTCCTCAATAAATGAGTTTAAGACATTACGACTGACAAAAAACTTTACAAGAGCGGTTCTGAACTATTAGGTTCAGTGAGACTTTCTATTATTTTACAAATAACTTTTCAATAATATATTTTCCAAATTTGATTGGTATCAAGTTTTATACTGAAAAGAAACCTCACACTTCCAAGAGTGATATTGAGTGAATGTGTTGGAAATCATAATTTCCTTTTGAACAGCATTCTGCAGTGAAATATTGGATATTTCTAATTTTACATTTTACAAACAATATTATCAACAAAGTTTTCCAATTGAGTGCCTCAAATATAGTAGTACAGACGTAGGCTACAGTAGATTTTGCGATTGATTGGAAAAGAAACTTCTGAAAGAGAAATTTTTGGAAACGGAAAATCTGTTCAACAGACAACAGCCTCCCAAATCACCATCTAAAATAATCGAACACCCTTCAGCTATTTCCACCACGCATCAATTTTGAAAAGAGAACAACACCTCTTCTGAGAATGGAATTAGTGGGAACTGGAAAGAGCTAGCTAGGAATTTGGCGGACCTGTTTCGTATTATTTTCAGGAATCTTTTGAATTGAAAACGACCTGTCGCTTTTGTGATACCCTCGGTTTGGTTTGCCACTCGGGCAACGCAGGCAGAAAGGTGAGAAGAGAACAGAACAGATAAAGAGCCAAGGCCTTACAAGGAATTCCGTGGGTGTCAAAAACCCCTCGTCAACTACAGACTGTCCAAGCAGAGAAGACCCTCTGGCAAGATGGGAAAATGACTCCAGCTTGGTCAATATTTGTTCAAAAATTATAAGTTCAACGCAAAATTGTAGAAAACATTTTGATCTACAATTTGAGACAAAATTGATAATTTTTGAACCAATATTGACCGAGATGGAGTCATTTCCCCATCTTGCCAGAGGGTCTTCTTTGCTTGTACAGACTATACAACAAAACTCAACCGAGATGCCTGGACTGTTCCTTTATTTAGGGCCTAGATAGGGGGAGTGGTGGAGCGCCACAACGTTCAGGCAAACATCTGGCCGAACTGACTATATACATTGCCTGGATACAGGTATACATTGCAGAGGGGAACCGAGCATAATAGCATGGTGTGGTGCGGAAGGGGGGTAAGCTAGCGCCGCGCTGGCTGGCACGGCTGACTGTGCGACAGAGACAGAGCGACTCCCTAGAAGGAGAAAGCGCCACAGAGGGGAGCGGCCGGAACGGAATGTGTGCCTGTGCATGCGTCAGTGTGTAAAAGTGGGCGGTTCGGTGGCAGGGGGGCCGTGTCAGTGTGTGTGTAGCAGCAGCCTCACCAGAGCTGAAGCAGCTTTGTTGGCGTCACCCTGTCTGGGCCAGCAGCATAGGCACATGTCCGGCCGGGCGGTGTTGCCGCTTTTTCAAGGCCAGCCAGCCGCACTCGTAACGCAACTCAGTCGAAGTCAACTCTCTCAGCTTTTCACACCGTTTAAAACTCGTCATTTGTACTATAACTACAATTTCCAACTTTTAATACATTTTTCCAGTCATTGCAACTAATTTTTTAACTGGGGAAAATCAACGCAGTCAACTTTTCAAATTTCCGGTCGTTGGGGCGAGGTGTCGAGAGAAGAAAATTGACAGCGCAGCGGCCAACTGAAACTCGTTTCGCCTCTCCTCAACCTCCCCCCCCCACGTCCGCCGCCTACGTGTGTTCTCTTTCCGAGAACTCCCTCCCCGCCCCGCTCTCTTGAGCCTCCACACACAACCGACACACCGACCAAATAGACGAAAAGTTCATCAGCGCTAGTCCACAGTTACATCGTTTCTCCTTTATTTTACTTTAATTTCGTGTGATAATTAATGAATGTGAATTGAAATCGGTGGTGAAGAACAGTGTAGTAAAGATTGCGTGAAAGAGTCAAGTGGAATATTTGTGCGATAGTTGTGATCGGAAGTAGGTGCCCTGCCTTGTAGAGTTGGTGAGAAAGAAGGGAGTCGAAGTAGACGCCATACTGTCTGGCGCGGCGACCGAACCGTGGGCGAATGTGCGTGCGTGCGTCGCAGCACTCATGTGTCGTCGCAGTGGCGTGATGTTTCCCGCTCGTCGTCGCTTGCAGCTCATACCGTCGTCATTGTGACCGCTGACCAGACGCAACGCAACACAACGCAACACGTCCACCCCACGTCTTAGCTGATTTTATTCAAACTATTGTATGTGCACACAGAGTGTTGTCACAATGATCAACCGACTGGACGGCACGACGCACGACTGGCCGGACGCAGGCCGTACGTCGCCGACCTCCACCACCGTCACACCAGTCGCCAAAAAATCATCTCCAGCTAAACCCAAGCGAGCCGAGGGCGCCAAAGGGATCGGATCCAGGCGAATTTTCGCACCGCACTTCAAACTCCAAGTGCTCGATTCCTATCGAAGAGACTCTGACTGTATGGGAAACCAGCGTGCCACGGCTAGAAAATACGGAATTCACCGCAGACAAATTCAAAAGTGGCTGCAAATGGAAACTCAACTGCGCTCAACAGTCGAGGAGAAAGAGTCGCTAGTCAGCTCGTCTACAAGCAGTCCTCACAACGTCGACAAGGAGTCAGTGAAACACGAACAGTCAAGAATTTTAATCAAATCAACAAAAGACAATATTTGTGCGTCGAAAATCGAGCGTCTATCGCCTGTTGTAACAACCACAACCGGAGCAACAACGTGTATCGTGCCCAATCGCTGTGAACAAGCTATCACTTCCTCAGTAGATCAAATCTGCTCACCTGAGGAAACAATACTGAACCTCAGTTCGACGAATGTCAACGAGTGTAAATCGCCAGACTGTTACCCGCAAAAGCAAGATAGTTCGCCAGTGATATCGCGAAGAGCCGAGCCTCCTTTGTCGCCCGGACATGAGAGGATAATGTTGGCTGACGAGGAGGACACCGATATTGAGGTGGACGTGGACGGCACGTCTTCGGACGAGGAGGAGGAATCCGACGACACGGCGAGTAGTTGCTGTGACCAGGCGCTTGATTTGACATGTTCCGGTTTGGGCAAAAGGAGGTTTTTCTCGACAGAGTTCAAGTTGGGCGTTTTGGACGCGTTCTACAATGACAGTAGCTGCACGGGCAACCAGCGAGCGACGGCTAGGAAGTTCGGAATCAACCGGAGACAGATACAGAAGTGGCTGCAGCAGGAGTCGGTGCTCAGAGGCGACTGTCTGGATCTCACCTGCAAACGACGCAAGCTGGACGATGTAGATCAGCTGCAGTGCAGCTCTGCTCAGCTGCTGCAACCGCAGCTGCACCAGCTAACAACTACCTGTTGCCCAGTTGACGTCTACTACAGATCGCCGCCACCGCTGCAGCCGACCGCAGCCTGGTCCTGTTTCCTTCCAGCTGCATGGCCGCACTATCAACCGCCGCAGCAGCCGCTGTTCCTACAGCCACCTGCAGCTGACTACAAGCTGTTCCGACACGACTCCTTCCTGCCTCACCGTCAGCACACCGAGATCAAGGTCTACGGAATGTACAGGTGAAATTTATGTATATTTTTTGTAATCTATTATTATTTATTTCAATATGGATTCTCATTGACACCTTTCAGATTTTCATTGTTTAGTTTCATTTTACAGCAGTAGCCGTACTGTATTGATTTTCAAAGATAATTATTACCGTATTATTACTTTTATATTTGGTTTTTTTTAAATAGTTACAGTATGGTAACTATTGTAGCCTAGATGAAACTCAAGAAAAATAATATTCAAACACCGTATGGTTTTCGAATATCTTGTTTGAATTATTAAATTTAAATAAAATGTTACTTAATAATACATGCATGCCATTCATTGTGTCCATTTTGATGTCTAGAACATTTTTGTCCCTTCAGCTCATGGAATACCGTATGTTTAAGATGATAATTTTTCTCTATCAATGTGATGGTTACTTTATAATTGACTCAATAGTGGGGAAATTATTATCGCCACTAGTTTTGTTGTGTTTTTGTGAAACAAATAACTTAGCCTATCATTTTTTCAAACGATAATGAAAATTATTTTTTCCCAAGAATTCAAGAATAAAAAATGCAACACGATTTTCAGAAACCTTTTTTAGATCGAGTTTATTTTTCAAGGGTGATTCCCATTATTAACATATTTTCAGCCTAGGCTACTATCATAAAAAAAGAAATTTCTGGAGTAAGAAAGCCATCGATAGTCCATATTGAACTATATTTTTCCAGTAATAATGAATTTACTTATTAAACGTACAATTTTTAAAATGTTTTAGTCATGTAAATATTCCTTTGAATTTGTAAATAAAATTTTAATATATTTATATTATTTTAACTATTTCAGTCTATTTTCATAAAAATACAAAAGATATTGAATTATTGAGGAAAATAGTTTGATAGCCTACTTTTATTATATTACGGTATTTATATTTTTCGAATTCTGTATTTTTAAAACTAATTGTTGAAATTTTTATTATTTGGTCATTTTAGAACGTGGATTCGGGCTCATCCATAATGGATATTTTCCATAAATAATAATCAATTTAGGGATGAATTTGAAGAAATAGATTGACACCAATTTCAGCTTGTTTTTAGATTATAAAAATTGATTGCCTTCTCATTTAGTTCACTATCTTGATTTTTTAGAAATTTAATGTAAAAATATAATTGAACCAGTCAATTTTTGTGATAACTGACAGTGCCTGATAATAATCGAATCTTATGAGGCTTGATTAAAACTTCGTATTAAGATTCAAATAAGATTAAGACCTTCAAACTAGCATTGAGATATTATTCTGATCAATGTACGTGAACTAAATAGCTACTGAGAATGGAATGCTTATTTAAAATAGTTGAATAAAATATTCTAATATTATTAATTGATATAGTACTTTAAATACTGAAGCTTCCCATTAGTATAAATTAACTTAACTCAATGGTGCCTTGAACCGTCTAACGAAATGCAAATATTTGAAGCAGTTTTGTTGAAATTCTTCAAGAAAAATTTGGAACTTTTCTACTGACTCAAACTCGAAATGATAGCACAGTAACATAATTATTATAATCTATAAAATTTTTCACATAAATTTACAAAAATTCTATGTTTTATTGATCAGATCTTTTTGTGGTCAAGTATGTAGCCTACTCAATCTAAAGTAATTTTCGTTGTAGCTGATCAATGTGCCAATAATAGTGTCATAGGTAATAATCAGTTTTTATTATAGTCTTCCATTACCATGAAGGAAACGTTATTCCCATTTACGATACATAATATATATGTATATTTCGAAGAAATTGAAATTTTTAAATTAGTGATTTGAAGTTTTAAAGCGCATGAAATTAATTGGACAATTTTTTTTCAATGAGATATTTTAATAGAATAACTTACTTGAAAATTTTAACAAACTTTTTTCCAGATTTTTTTATCATTCTTAGATCTATACGTTCGCGAAATTATTCCATCAATTTTAATAGAATTTCGAAATATGTTTTTCTTTTTTATAATTCCCGTACAGTAATAAAATAATCCACTAGGAAGGGCGTTATAAATTTATTTACACACGAAAATTCTATTCCAAATAGTTTTTGGGTAAAATTTCAAATTAAAATATACGGTACCGTAAAATTTGAATAAAAAAATTTCTGAATTCGATTCATTTTTCAATCTGTTATTACAGTAAAAAAGTATCCTTTTTGGTCGAGACTTTTCAATTATTACAGTAGGCCTACACTAAGAAGTGACTGATTGTTGATTTATTTAAATGATTATTCAAATTCTATCATGATTGTATTTATAATCCACCTGATGAGATAAAGTATACGAAAATATTTTTAGATTGTTAAGAGGGGAGTTTATATTACTATTTCAAACTCTCATATGTGTCCAGTATCATTAATGATTTATTTGAAGTACAATAATTGTTTCAAGATATTGATTGTGAATTTATATCCACCTTCTCTATGTCTGAAGAATGCCTTATATAGTTTATTATGTTATTTAATTGTGCGAAATGGGAGGACTATTTATGACTTGATATGATGTGCCTTAAAGAAATATATTTGAATTAAAGTGAAAAGAGGGATTAAAATATTGAATTATTTGGTAAATTGATTATAAATTTTCAATTTTATCAATGAGAGAATACTCTCTATGAAAATGCAGAATATCCAAGTACAATAATATAATATTGTAAAGTATTCAAGTAAAATACCTTGGCTTCATAATAAAATTTATTAATCCAAGTACATATTTAGTTGAGTGTTCATGTTCGTTTATTGTCCAGATTTTTATTAATTCTGGAGATGAAAAGAAGGATTTTCTTGCAACTTATTTTAATACTTTTCATATTTTTATTCTTATTTGCTTGATAAGTTTTATTTTGGTTCAAAACTTTTAGTATAACTTGCCTGGCAAAAAATAAAAACCGTAGTACCGTAAAAATTTGAATATAATATGAACTATAACAATGCAAATTTGCCATTTTTATGAACATAGTCGAGAGGGTTTTGCCAACACTTTAATAGACTAATTTATTTATAAATTTACATTTATATGGACTGCAAATGAATTTCAGTTGAGTGTTGAAATGATATTGATATTCAGTATAGTATTCCATCTGCTTAATCAATAATAATGCATTTCAACACAGCACAGCATTAATTGCTCAATTAAATTTATAATATTATCCACTTTAATAGAAATTACTGAGCTAGCGTAAGAAATTTATTCAAATTAAGATAGGTGGTTTTGTACATGTAATCATGTATTAAGAAGTGTTCCTTCAATAGTTAATTATTGGCAAAAATGTAGTTGAAATAATACTCTGATAGTGCCTGAATGTTGTTGAATTAGATGTTAATACAAAGAGAGCTTTAATTTAGGTTATTACTCTTTAGCGCTTAAGATCATAAAATTGTTATAGCATTGAGAATATTTAATGACGACAATAATATTGTATTGTACATTATATTCTGGAATTTATAATCGTTTATATTTTGAATAAATATACAAAGTATGATTATGTATAAAAGTTTTAGTCATTCAAACTTCATCCTTTTCTTAAAATTTACTAGAAATTAAAGATATTTCTACTTATAGCTCGAAATAGGCTATACATTTTAAAAGATATTTTATTTTTCAATTTATTTTTGGAATCATTATTAAAGCTGTATAATGTAGATAACCATATAATCCGGAATTATCATATAATCATGATGAGGGATTTTTAATTTCTACCAAGAACTGAAAGTAGTCTACTTACATCACTGTTGCCTTCAGTGCAGAAAATAATGAATTTTCAAAATTATGTTGAAAAAATGAAACAAATAGAAAAAAAGTTAAATTAAAAACCTTCTCATAAATGGAATCTTTACTCGTTTAATGGATGGTTCCATTGATGAAAAGCATTGATATATTTTTTATTCTATTGTGATGATAAGTCACTCAAGTCGTGTCCTGTGAGTAAAAATCATTTCAAAAAATCCATCTTATAGAATAATCTTGAACTAAAAGATGATGAGGTAAGATCAATGATGACTTGGCAAACTAGAAACTTCGATATGGAATGTCTTCTCCTGTATGTGAATACCTTACCTGGTCAGATAAAGTTTATTATATTAGATGGAAAATTTTATTTTGGCTTGAGAAGAGCTCTCCAAGAATTGTGGAAAACAAAGTTACAAATTTGCCAATAGTGGCTGATTTTTTGTAATTCAATTCAAATTCTTTTAATTTCAAAATATTACAAAAAATGATGTACCTACACTTTATCAAGGTTATTAGATGCGAATAAATATTAGATAAATCAGTTATCCTTGCCACACTATACAGTAAAGTTTTAGATAGGCTCCAAACCAACGTATTCCAACTGATCATGAAAATTATAATTTATTAATAAAATTTGAAGTTTTTAACAATCTTAAATTCATCAATTGATAAGCTTTTTTTATCATAAATTTAAATCTCATTGAGCGGTTCCATGCCATGGTTCAATTTCCTTTCAAGAAAATAAGCCAACATGTAATCTACGTGATACGATATAGGCTAGATAATATGACTGGACACTGGATACAATAGACGTTTCATTATAATGATACATTACTTTTGAACTAGAATGTATATATCATTTGATACATGCATCACATCATATTCTATTTATCTATAGCAGATTGAACCACAACCACGAATGTCCTGCTTTTGATGAGGGTTGTTCGATATCCTAAAAAAGATTATGTATCATTTCACTGATGAGTTGAAAATTTGACAACTACAATCACACGTACCGTACCAATAAGAGGTAAAGGTTATAACACTATCTAAAATTAGAGGACACGTAAGATACAGTAATGTGCAAAACTTCTGACCATTTTGCTACTTTGGCAAGGTGTCATTGGCACTGGCCACGTGTTACAGAAATAAACAGCCAATTCTCGGTACAGCCTGTCCAAGCGAAGAAGACACTCTGGCAAGATGAAAAAATTACTCCAGCTCGGTCAATTTTGATTCTAAAATCATAAATTTGGTCACAAATTGTAGGAAACATTTTGATCTACAATTTGAATCCAAATTTATAATTTTTGAACCAATATTGACCGATCTGGAGTCATTTTCTCATCTCGCCGGAATGTCTTCTTTGCTTGGACAGACAATACCACAATAATTGTTTATTTTTTCTGGTGCACACTGTTATCGGGCCTTTGAACTATTCATAATATATAGAGATTGTATAAGTTACTGTATTATCATAGAGGAATAATATAAAGTTAAGAGGAAAATATCTAATATCATTCATCTATGCAATACCGGTATCTATTATACGACAACATCTATAAAGTAGCTTATTCATATCCGAAGCTAGCTGAATTAAAATAGAATATTATTAACATTCATTAGATCAAATTAGATGTAATGAAGCCTATTATTGATTAATGGACGTTAATTGTTAGTTCAAATACTCGTAAGTTTTAGTTTTTTCAATTCTAGAAATTTATTGATAGGAATTAGGACTAAGCTATAGCCTATAGCCTACAGCATTGATTTAAGTTATGCAATTTTTCTTAGTTCGAGACATTGGTTTATAATTGAACGATTTTCCTTTTTTTGTGATAAGTGGGTAGGCTACATAGAGAAAAAAATTTTTAACATAAGGACTATACATTATTGTAGACTTATTCACCAAATGTAGCCTAATTACTTTGAAATATAATAAAACACCATACACACTTAGTATTATTGATGTAGTAGGTAATCCATCAATCTTTATTATATCGATGAGACATTTAATTCAAAAGAAGTTATAAATACACGGTATTTTGTCAATGAAGTTTCATATAATCAAATTTTGAACAGAAATAGAGAGGAACATGATATCACAGGACAACTAAAAGTATTAGGTAGTTATTTTGGTAGGAAAAAATTTTAATTTTGATAAAAATGAAATGATGAATTGCTGGTAGGCTACAATAGTAGTGTACTGTGTATAGTCTGTCCAAGCAAAGAAGACCCTCTGGCAAGATGGGAAAATTACTCCAGCTTGGTCAATATTTGTTCAAGAATTATAAATGTGGTCTTAATAGTAGATCAAATTGTTTCCTACAATTTGAGATCAAATTGATAATTTTTGAAACAATATTAATCGAGCTGGAGTCATTTTTCCATCTTGCCAGAGGGTCTTCTCTGCTTGGACAGACTATACAGAATATTTAAGGAGGATTCAACTTATTACAACTAGTTAGCCATATAATTAACTCACATGTATTCATTCCTACATTAAATTTTATTTCTACTTCATTTAAAACCCAAGCTGACTCTTCAACGTATTTTACGCTTTTTTGTGATTCATGCTGAAGCTGATTAAATTATATTTACTAGCGCAATGAACTTTACCAGAGTTGATGACATTGTTCTGAATTTATGAAGGATATTGAGATGTCAGATCCAGAGTAACTCATAACAAGGTTTACTCAGAGAGAATAGAACTAAATTATCTTTTTATTTCCAAACTCTCGTTTTATACTGTACCCATTCATTATGACGTGGCTGTTATTTACAAAGCTGTCTCTCCATTTGCTTAAGAACACGGAAATTGGAATTCAATTACTTATTGTAGTACTGGAACAATGATATCGATGATTGTGTGTAAATCTCTATTACGAACAGAACTGTTCAGTAAAGCTGGTGAGAAATATATTCCCATGATTTCAACATGTCTATGAGTCATTAGATACTCTATCATAAATAGAAAATGCATCGAGGAGTCAATATAATACAATCCAAATGAACTAAAATGAAAATTATTTAATGAAGGTAGATACAGAAAAAAATATGCAAGAGCAAGTTAATTAATGTAGGTACCTTACTAATGTAACTATAATGTAGAGTTACAGTCCAGTCATTTTATACATGAGAAGGGATTGGGGTGTGAAAAAATTATTAGGAACCTACCTACTCTTATTCTTATGTTGATAAAATTTCTAAGAGATTGATATCAAATTCAATCTTCTATGTTGAATAATGACTAGGCTATGAATTTTCAAAATAGGTATATATATTCAAGAGAAATGAAAATTTGACACTTCTTTTTTGATTGTTTATAAATTTTACCTGATGCTTTGGAAATGTGTATGGTATTCCAAAATCCCTCTTGGGATAATATTGTTTTCTTCAATTGAAGACCTTGATTATCTTGAAAAGTTTTCGAGCTACACCTGTAAACAAATAGCCTTATTGCATTCCCAGAAATATCCCATTTAAGTTATTTTATTCATTAGAAAATAAATCTACAGGGGATTTTTACTGCCCAATAAGTCTCAAAATTGTCAAGTTATCTCATTTATTATTTTTGCATGTCTTCAATTGAATTGGGCTTTTGGCTCACCCTCAAGAATCCTATGATATTTTTGATCGGATGAACAATGTTCATGACACCCTATGTTCTCAGGAATAGAATCCCAGAGATAAGCCAATCACAATATTTTTAGTCGGTCTTTCATGTTATAATATGCAATTTCAGGGTTTTTTAGGGGTGTAAGGGGTTTCTAAAATCACTGTAGCTAAAAAAATGCTGTAGGCCTACATTTGCTGGTCTCAAATTGAAGAAAAATGAATTTCACCGATAGCAATATTGAAATATGAACTTACGGGTCCCCCATTATATAGTTCATGAGTAATATAAAAACTTTTAAAACTTCATGAGTAACATAAATTTCAAATTTTTGATCCTGTGATAAAATTATCAAATTGAAAAAATGTTACTTAAAAACGGTTATCAATAATACTGATTTGCAATTTTAGCCTCTTCAAAAAAAAATCCAAATGAAATGGTTTCTTCCGACGTTTCGTTCACAATTGAAAAAAAATTGGGTAAATTTTAAGGTTCTCTCAAGATGGTGAGTATGGTGACTTTGGTGACTGAAGCTCACACGGGACTTTTAGTTTGTTATTCATTGTCCTTTCCTGACCATGTATGCAAATTTTCAGTTGGGTCCCAAGATTTTCATTTTTTTGCTTAATTTGACTAGGCCACTCTAAAATTTTAATAGACAAAAAATTTAGGATTTTTCGAGTCATCCGGTAAAGTAACCCCACTCTACAATAGAATAATAACACATGAAAGAATTAGGAATAAGTTGATTCTATCACTCCCTGATATATGAGTTCATAAATTTCTCGTACAATAATAATTGAGCTATTTTCTTGTAGATAAAATAGAGCTTTCAGTTTTAGACAACTTCTGAAAAAAATCATCGATATATCGTTTGATTGAAAAACATCGATATATCGTCCGATTCAATTGAAAAACATCGATCATTGAAAGAGAAACCGCCACGAAACGAACACAGACGACAAATTGACAACGACAATCGACATTCACAGACCACAGTTCGTACACATGCTTTTTTTGTTCTTGGCTATCCAGAGAAGAATTAGGATAAATTGTCATAATTTTCGTCTGTAAAAAGTTTACTTCTTTAAAGTTCTTAATTCAGAAGCTTAAGTTCTTTTATTCAGAAGCATGAATTATCTTCAATCAACATCCCGTACTATTTTGCCAAGCTACTCGGTTTTCAACAGATTCCGTCAGGTTAGTAATAATTAGTAATAACATCCTCTATCTTTATGAATTGTCATTTTTCTTATAGTAACGTGGAAAGCATTATTATTGTTTACAAGAATGATCAAGATTCTATACTATCAAACTCCAAATTACTTTATTAGGTTGTCATTACTCTCATGTCACTTACTCTCGTGAGAGAGATTTGAGGTTAGAATACTTTTGTGCTAAACTTATAACTTTGTTCACCATAATTATATGAATGAATCAATGAATCGCTTCATGCAAACAGGGCATCAGTGCAAAACTCAAATTTCAGATTTGACCAAAGTTGAATCAAAGTAGCCTATAAAAGACTGATGCCCTTCTTGCTGAAATATGCGGAAGCCAGACCATTATCACTAATGATGTGATAAAGTGTAGTTTACCGGCCACCCTTTCTAGAGTCAATTTTTTGTTGCAATCGATTAAGTATGCTCTCCTGATTACAAAATAAAAAAATTGGCCGTCGCTAGCACATTATTATTTTTGTAAAAAATTCATTTTTTCCTAACCTTACTTTGTATGATAAGCTTTATACACTTTAAAATTACACTACGCACAGTTTTATTTGCTCCAAGTATAGAGAACTCCCTGGAGCACTCTTTCAAGGAGGCAACCACATACCAAAACATTGATACCGCCACCCTTCTAACCTATTTAGCATAGGTTAGCTAACCCTGATCCCCAGCATCGATATCATCACTCTACTAACCTATCTATCGAGCTTAGGTTAGATAACTCAGAAAGGTTAGAACTGGCAGCCACTACATCATTGTACAGTTTTAATTACTGATCAGTAAGCCTTACAGTGTTGTTTACGATTACTTGAATTGAAGCTAATAAAACAGTGAATAGAAGAATTTTGAATCGTTTAAAGCTCATCATGCAAAGTGAAGTTGAGAAAAATTAAATTATAGCTAGCGACGGCTATTTTTTTATTTTGTCATCAGGAGAGCTTACTTAATCGCTTGCAACCAAAAATTTGACTCTAGGAAGGGTGGCCGGTAAACTACACTTTTACAGATACAACTTTTACAGTACCGTTTCTGCAGAAAACTGAATTGAGATGGTAACATACAACCATGTTTCAAATTTCAAAAATGAAGTGATGCCCTTATTAAATGGATCATGAAAATAACAAGATATTTAACATTGTTTTATCAATTCGAGCATTATTGAACTATGACTATATTGTTTCATATCAGAGAATAATTGGAAACATATTTTCAATACCGATAGGAAAGTTTTCCCTTCAAAGTGAAATGTCAACTTAACTATTTCTTTTAAATGTAATAGAATAATGTACGATTATTTTTATTGAAATTTGTATTACAACTGCGTCTCCCTATCACTTTTATTCACATTCTGTTAACTTGACACAATCTTGGCTTTTTTAATGTTACTAAGATGTTGGAAAAACTCATCTTACAAATGCTTTAGTCTTTTGCAGCAAATCGCAATCTCAGTTTGAGCTCAACCGTTTTCTGTGAAAATGAAAGCAAAAACAACGATGAGGTGATACGCGATTCCTCTTTGGACAGAACGAAGCAAATTCCTGTAGAAACCAGTATTAGATACATGAATAGCAAAGGTAAATAGGATATGTCTGCATAATTTTAGTAGCATGTAACTTACTACATTTGAGTCACCTATATCAGTTCAATTACTTTTCATTCGATTAACATTGCATTAGTCCATAGTGTAGAGTAATAATGACTTGATAATTTAAAGGTTTCTTGATATTTCTTAGTTAACGTCGCGGATTTTGATGGAGAAAACCTATAAACGAGTAAACCGCTACTTACTGCTCAATCTAAAGCCTCGGTCACACCTGAGCAAACCCAACTTTCTATGAATTTATTTAAGTTTATATTTGAGCGAAGAGAAGCCAGTAATCATTAAAGGAATCATGCAAAATTTGCTCAGTTGATTGGAAAACGTTCGTCATTTAGCATTGTTGAACTCTATCAATCTACCCTTTTAACGAATCATCAGCTGTTTATCGAGAAAGCATTATTTGCCAGTTTAATTTTTGGGAATCACAAAGAGTGACCCTAATCGCCCATGTTGGCTTCGCTCAGGTCGAGCAGAGAACACATTCTGGAAAGATGAAAAAATGACGTCAGCTCAGTTAATATAAGTTCAAAAATTATGAAAATTGGTATCAAATTGTAGGAAATATTCTGATCTACAATTTGAGATGACATTCATAATTTTTGAACATCATCTAAGCATAGCTTAATGACTACTCTAACTGACAACATCAGCCGTTGGAGCACAAAATAAGCAGAGAAAACCGTCAACATTTATTATTAAAGCGTCTGCTATAAATTATTTTTATTTTGAACATATTTTTGTTCAGAACTCCACTATCAGATAACTCAAGCGCACGTTTTCAATATAATCCTATTTGTATATCCAACTTGAAAGTTTATTGTATAGTCTGTCCGAGCAAAGAAGACATTCTGGCAAGATACGAAAATGACTCCAGCTTGGTCAATATTGGATCAAAAATTTTAAAGTTGGTTTCAAATTGTAGATCAGAAAGTTTTTCACAATTTGAGACCAAATTTATAATTTTCGAATCAATATTGACCGAGCTGTAGACATTTTTCCATCTTGCCAGAATGACTTCTTTCCTTGGACACACTATAAAAACATTTTTCAAATTGATAGTTATTAACATTTTTAGTATTATCAACTTATAAGAGTATTGATATGATTTGTCACTCCCATTTCGATTGAATAGCATAAGTTACTTAAAGCCTTTCCATCATCTACTAAGCATAGCTTTGAATCGACTCTCTTGCAAGACTATTGACTATAATTGACTGTAAATTAGTGTGGACGAGTCATGTAGAATAAACTCTCAATGAAAGTATTAACGGTATTTTGCATTAAAATGTAGTTGTAAATGCATTTATTTCTTCAATTTTTTGTTATAAATAAAAATGATAGCTATAGTATGGCCAAGCAAAGAAGAGCCTCTGGCATGATGGGAAAATGACTCCAGCTCGTTCAATATTGCTTCAAAAATTATCAATTTCATCTCAAATTGTAGGAAACAAATTGATCTACTATTGAAACCACATTTATAATTCTTGAGCATATATTGACCAATATGGAGTCATTTTCCCATTTTGCCAGAGGCTCTTCTTTGCTTGGTCGGACTATACCTCACCACCAACTTGGGGTGATGTGAAGCAATAATAAACTTTTATGGGATTTCTGTATTCATTGTTTCTACCATCGAACTCTATATTTGGTATAAAAGTGAGACTGATCTCTTTTTTCAGCATATCAGATAACTTATGGTGATGAACCGGTGTGGAAGCAGTATCGCAGAAATTTCAAAGGACAATTTGCACCAAAAGAAACAAAAAAAACTTGTATTGTAAGTATTATTTATATCTAATCAGTTTGACCTCGAAGTATTGGTAACTTCTTCTAAATGCATTTCAAACTTCACTGTGAGCAATAACTTTATCAGTATTCAGTATAGTCTGTCCAAGCAAGGAAGACATTCTGGCAAGACGGGAAAATGACTCCAGCTAGGTCAATATTGAGCAAAAAATTATGATAATATCAATTTAATATTGATATTATATTATATCAATTATTTTAATAATTGTAGGAAACATTCTTATCAACTATTTGAGAACAAATTTATAATTTTTGAAACAGTTTTGACCGTAGTGGAGTCATTTTCCCGTCTTGCCAGAATCTCTTCTTTGCTTAGGCCTATATCACCGACAGATTCTCAAAATGATTTAATGGGAATCTTCTACCGATATAGTGATATGAATTGTTACTTGTAGCCTAAGTGATTCTTTGCTATTGTAATCGATAATGATTAAAACTTGTAATATTAAATTTTTAATATAATGCATAAAATCATTTTTGAGCTCTGTCACAGTGTTTGGGGAGATTCTTAGAAGCTGAAACCATGTTGGCAGAGGCAGATTATTTATCACGATTTGAATAGATTATTGATTTGATGAAAACTGATTTTTATTTTTAGATATCTCATCAGTTTGAACTTATTTAATTGGACTGATTGTCTTTATTGAGGATTCAGAACGTTGCCTACTAAGTATTGTATTACAAATTCACTTTTGGTTTTCTATTTTGGGGGTGACTTTTCAATTTAAATTGTGAAATTTTTCAGAGGAAAGGACAAATTTCAACTGGTAACCCTTGCCCAATTTGCCGTGATGAGTACCTAATTCCACATGAGACGAATGTCAAATTGCTACAACAGTTTATTTCTCCCTACAACGGAATTATCCTCAAGCCATCGTAAGTTGATAAGCTTTTCTAAATCTATTTTGTAAATAAATACAAATATGTGTAAGAATTAACAGTTTTTAAGAAATTGAACACACAGTGAGAGCGGTTGCTAAGTGATCGTGAGGTTGAGTTATCAACACTGGTCCTATTTCCAGTTTATTCCTTGCTATGCAGAATAATCCCTGCTGTGAGAGGCACATGTCAGCCTTACAGTTGTGTCAGCTCATATAATCATGAGGATAGCATCCTCTTTGACAATGATATGATCATGTTTCTGGCATTTTTAATAATATTTCTACCCAATTGAATGAGAAAGCACGCATTAGTCATTCTATTTACAGTTAATTCCTTGCTATGCAGCATCATTACTGCTGTGAGAGGCACAGGTCATCCTGACAGTCGTGTCAGCTCATCTAATACTAAGCATAGCATACTCTGTAACAATAGAATGATAATGCTTCTGACATTTCAACAATATCGCCACCCAATTGAATGATAAAATACGCATTAGTCTTTCATTTTCCATTTTCCTTGCTATGCAGAATAATCACTGCTGTGAGAGGCACATGCCATCAACCTTACAGTCGTGTCAGCTCATCTAATTATTCTCTGTATCAATGAAGTGTTCATGTTCTGGGCATTTTCAACAATATTCCTACCCAATCGAATTAGAAAACACGCTTTAGTCCTCCTATTCCCAGTTTATTCCTTGCTATGCAGCATTATCCCTGCATTATCCCTTCTGTGAGAAGTACATGCCACCCTAAGGCTGAGGCCGCACTGCCGGTGGGTAGAGCCTGGACGGTGGAGGGTAGTTGGTAAATCTATATAACATACACACCATCCACAGTAATACATCGTATGAATGGTATGTGTTCAGCCGCCATCTTGAAATTCTTTAATATGGACAACATAACCTCAAAAAACAGAATGACGTCATACCATTCATACCATGTATTACTGTGGATGGTGTGTATGTTCTATAGATTTACCAACTACCCTCCACCCTCCAGGCTCTACCCACCGGCAGTGCGGCCTCAGCCTGACAGTTGTGTCAGCTCATCTAATAATAGGGGGTGGCGTAGCTGAGTGGGTTGAGTGCTGGCGTCGCAACCCAAAGGTCCCGGGTTCAAACCCAGGTCAGACCAGAAATTTTTCTCAAGCCACTTCCCCGTGTTTCGGATGGACACGTTAAGCCGTCGGTCCCGGTTGCCTAAAAACAGTCGTTAAGTCATGTCAGAGGCCCTGAAATTGATCAGGAGCGACCTGAAAACTTTGACACCAGACCTGAGCCAGCCAGGTTACACGAATATTATTATTATTATCTAATAATCAGCATAACATCCTCTGTTAATAAATTGATAATGTTTTGGAATTTTCAACAATATTCCTACTCAACTGATAAAAAAACACACATTAGTCCTCCTATGTCTTATGATGTCTATTGCTTAAAAACACAATTAAGTCTTATATGAAAGTATTGGATATGAAAGCATGAACTTGTACAATCAATTGATAAAACTAGTAGAGAATCAATTTCTGAAGAAAAAAAAACACCATTTGTGTAATAAAACCTACCCAAATCTTATAAATCGTGATTATAAGGAGACAAATTGGATAATACAAAGTACATGGCACTTTAGAATCAGTGTTTTGTCCAAGATTGTGAGAGTATGGGATTGTGTGAGATTCAAATGAAGCAGTGTTGTATTATTTAAACTATTTCAAATCCTTCATTTGCATCAGCAATAATATACACAATTATTGATGTTGATTAAATTATGCAACCTCATTATATAAAATATAAATAAACATATTTTTCTTGCAGGAAAACCGGAGTTTGTCGCAAGCAACACATAAAACTGGAGGTTGCTATTGAGCGTGCAAAGGACCAAGGCCTGATCACATTTGATGTACCAATCAGAACCTACAATTACTCAGATTACAACATTAAAGTGTAGAAATTATTGATAGAATGTAGGAACAGGAAGCTTTATTAACAATAATTGGATAATTGTGACAATTAAAGAAAGTATAAACACTCAGATTGCAATATCAAAGTTTAAAAATTATATTCAGAATGGAGGAAGCATCATTTGTGATAATTGGAGGAGGCATCGCTGGCGTTTCATGTGCTGAAGGACTGCAGTGCTTGTGTCCTGAGGAGAAAACTATCCTATTGACCGCCTCACCAGTTGTGAAAAGAGTCACCAATGTGGTGCCTTTGACAAAAATGTTGGCCAGATTTGATGTAATTGAAACAACTCCTGATAGCGTTCAACAGGAATCACTGATTGTGATCAAAGATCCTGTTGCTAGCATCGATTCTTCCCATCACACTGTTACTACCATTTCTGGACGAAGTTTCCGTTATAAAAAACTTTGTATTTGTACCGGTGGACTTCCTAGGTTGATTTCTAACAATCAGCATGTTATAGGTATCAGAGACACTGAATCGGTGGCTAGTTTTCAGAAAAGGGTAGCGAGCTCTCAAAGAATTGTTGTTGTAGGTAATGGGGGAATTGCGACAGAAATTGTTTATGAGCTCACCGGTGTTGAAATTGTTTGGGTGATTAAAGACAACCACATTTCGGCGCCGTTCATAGATCCGGGCGCGGCTGAGTTCTTTCAAGAAGCGTTGAAACGGGGGAAAACGGAAACTGGTGAAAAGAAGGCGATAAAACGGAAAGTGTACACAGTTACTGGGGCGGAGACCGTGTCTGGTGGAGCTGCTCTAGGGCCAGATTGGCACACAAATTACAATCTTCACGGAAAATCATCGTTCAAAAGCAAAGTCGATGTCAAGTATAATTGTGAGGTGAGCGCAGTACTCAATCCTGATGAAATTGATGAGAAGTTTAAAATTGCGGGGGAAAAATGGCCGGTATATGTAAAATTAACTAACGGTCAAACATACGGTTGTGATTTGATTGTTTCTGCAACCGGTGTTGTACCCAACAGCGATATTGTGTTTACAGATGGGGTGAAATTTGATTTGGCGGAGGATAAAGGTATCAAAGTTAACGAGCAAATGGAAACAAATGTGTCGGATATTTTCGCAGCTGGAGATGTTTGTACACCAACCTGGGAAATCGCCCCGCATTGGTTTCAAATGCGACTATGGACTCAAGCACATCAAATGGGTAGTTACGCGGCTAAAACAATGCATGCCTCCTTCATTAACCAGCCAGTTTTACAAGACTTCTGTTTTGAACTATTCACTCATGTGACGAATTTTTTCGGATACAATGTTGTGCTTCTGGGACTTTTCAATGCGCAAAAACTTGAGCGCAACTATTCATGCCTCCTACGTGTTACACAGGGTGTCGAGTATTTGAAAATCGTTATGAGAGATGGACGAATGCAGGGAGCGGTTCTGATTGGAGATACCGATCTGGAAGAGATGTGTGAAAACTTGATTCTGAATCAACTAGACATCACTAATCTTGAAAATGATCTTCTTAATCCTGATATTGATATCGACGATTATTTTGATTGATAAACCAATATTAGTATGGTATGGATTGAATGTTTTAAAGTAGTTTTTCTTCTAAGTAAAACAATATTCAGCAGTTTTGAATTTCATTCCTAATCCTGTAGCTTATTTATAGAGTAGCCGAATTAATTGAAACCATTCAGCATAATCTTGGAGATTTTCAAAAGGAGATTTGCATACTTGATTGGTAAATTTGTGTGTTCAATGAATGTTGACATTTTAGTTTTGATTTCCGGGGATTTATTAATCCGTGGCCACAGCTTGCACTTGGAATAATTCAAGTCTATACTAATAACATTAGACTTCAATAAATTAATAATAATTAGGCTACTATTAAAAGCTATCAATTGATAACTTGATTTGTACAAGTCAATTTTCTTGATTAATTTCAAATGCCTAGCTTATAAACTGTTGAAATTTCACGCAAATAACATGGATTGAACAGTGGGAGTGAGATGGAGCCTAAGTTTTACACCAACGATCAACCTAATACTAATGGTAGACACCTTATTGTACCGTATACCAAATTTATGTTAGAGGAGATCATTTTGATGTTGGTAATTACCTGTACTAAGCAACATAACAAAAATACATTCCTACAAGAATGTTTGCTATATTCTGAGGTTTGTTAGAACTAAAGTAATTGGAAGTAAAGTGATTCAGTTCATATGAAGCGGTGAGTTCAGATTTTAATTTACTTAGTTTACTAGATGATCTTCCAACTTACAAGACTAACAAGACAATATTTAATTGCTCTATCATTTGATATAAGTAAAGCTTATCTCTTCAAATGTAATTAAGATCTTGTTAGTCGATTGAACTCTTTATCATACATAGCTTCAGAATGAAAAATTTTTGTCAGTTTTGTTTAAAAAATGTAAAATTCTATAAATACCTGTACCGTACCATAATTGAAAATTCAATTGTTTTTCAACGGAAAATAAAAATGTATTGAATGGAAAGTACTCACTCGTTAAATCCTAATAGGTAGATCCAAGTTTTGAGTTTTTTTTATTAATCTTTTAAAATAAACTATGTAAACGCGCAATTTTTTAGAATTTGTGCCAGAATTTGGACTCAGTCTAGGTAGGGCTGCCACCCTGCTTTATTGATAGCCGTGATTCTCAACCTTGTAAACTTGATAAGATTATTTTGAAAAAAAACACCAGAGCAAAATAATTATTGTATAATTTTTTGAAAAATATACATTTAAATAAAGACTACAAATTATTATCAGTTTTTTTCATGTTACCAACTAAAGTTGAAGGTAAATCTGAAACGGGCAGACGACAAAACAGTTGGTTTTGAATGGACACCAAAAACTGCCCAAAGCCCAAACCAAAGTGTAGTTGCCAAAAGCAAACCTCTTCTTTTGACCTTATTTTGTTATTCACACACTTTTTCCGGTGTTATTATTGATGAAATTAGTTATAAATTTTGTCAGAATTTCGTATATCGGTTGTGGTTGATTGCAAAAATGGATTTGAACAGCGAGATTGATACCGCACTCCTCATTGCTGATGATAAACAGGTTTGATTCACTTAATAAAAATCTATTGTCTTCATTATATTGTTATCTTTTGAGTATTTGAATGATTGGAATAACATGACATTGAACTCTTCAGAATTGTTATCTCTTCTAATTTTATATTAGTACTAGTTCTTTTTCTCAGCACCATTAACATTTATACATAATCCGTTGTTTACTTGATATTACTATATTGTTGATAGATATATCCAGTAATTATTCTAAACTATAATGAATCAATTATTGATAAAAAAGAATTTGATTATCTGACACCGCCTAAATTTATGAATTTACGTCAGAAAGTTTGAGGTTAGATGTTACTAACCTTCGTTAAAAACACTTGAGTTTATCTGGGATTGGATTTTGTTTGTTTTTGGTGTTGGTCTGAAAATTTCTACCGGCTTTGGAATGTAGCCTACCTTTTGCATGCCTTATGATAGTCTAGGAATGGATAAAATGAATTTTAAAACAATTGGGTTTTGATGGTAGACTGGTGATTTTACCTAAACTCCAAGAAACATTATTTGTTTTAGCTATTAGTGATTGGGATTTCAGCAATTTTGGGTAAAATAATCATCATCTTAAACCATTCACCTCCAAAACTCAATTATTTATATCCAAAAACAGAATTATGCTGTTCAAATTTAACCCATAACATTCCAATAAATGATTTTATTATCTTGATCTCTTCACGATGAATGCAGTTTTATCACATTGTCATTGTAGCACAAAAATAAAAATGTATATGGTGCACTTGGACTAACTTTCAAATTTTAGTCACTTGTATGTTATTATTTGTTACTTTTCTTACTAATTTTATATTTTGCAGATTGGTAGCTCTTCCTCCACTAAGTGTTATAACATTGTAGATGATAAAAACGGTAGAATTAATACTCATGGGTGTGTGCAAAAAGGATTCTTTAGCATGGTGAGTTATGATGTTATGCTATTTTATCTTGCATCAAATATTCTCAAAATTAATTCCATTTTTTGGCATACTTATTCAGCCACATGAGTTTTATATCACTAAAAATTTGGCATTTACTTTGTATACAACGCAAAGTATGTTATCGTTGTTGAGGGGGGGGGCGGTATCATATTATCGCCCCACAATTTAAGTTAAGTCCATGAAATATCTTGATGCCAACCAGTGCTGCCAAGTTTGGCGGAAAATTCGGATGTTTAACATCATTATAACCAAACTGATGAGTTGTTACCTTGAGAAAGAGTAAGTTATATAATTAGTATTCACTCTGTTTACAATTGACTGGTGGGGTTGTATATAAGATTCTAATAACATCAGTCTTATCAGTTTGATTTAATTCTTCTCTTTCTAATGTAGAGCTCTGGAACTAACTCAGGATGCTTTACCACCAGATAAGACAAAACAATTATGGATAGACTATATCGACAGACATTTTTTTATACCCCCCAAATAGAAATCTAATCATTGATTTATCTATAAGCATCCTCTGGTCCCAGTCTTTTAAAGGTGTGTAAGGATTTGTCAGTAGTCTTACCAAGTTATATACTAATTATTTTAGATATAACTTACTTCTAACTCTATCAGTTTCAGTCATGTTTTCCTTCATAGGAAATTGACAATAATTATGTCGGCAAGGTGGAAGTTCTTTCGGGTCTCCCCATTAATATTAATGATTGGGTTGTAGTAGATTTTGACTAACATTCAATATGTACGAAATGTTGTTATCGTTCTCTAATTACCTCTGTAATTTTAATTAGAAATGCCTTTTTCTGTATTTACAGAAATTTAAGAGCGTGAAGTAAAAACTCGAATGAGTCATTGTCAATGTTGTCAAATCGTTTCATAATGAAATAAAACCCACTGATATTTTCAATTTTACCGTTAATTATGGTACAGTACCATGGTTTGAAAATGGTCACGAAACCATGGTCCTGTACCAAAATGAACGGTAGAATTGACAACATCAGTATATTTTATTTTATCATGAACTTCAACATTGATTAATGTATTCTGAGATGTTCCATTGATATATCTTGCAGTGATAAATTGGATTAAAAAACCTATTGAGAACATAACATATTAATTTATCTTTAAAATTATAAAATGATACTTCTTTTCTTTTAGGGCTACTATTTTTTTTAAACTTTAAAAAATGATTACCCTTTGAAAATTTTTTAAAAGGGTACTCTGATTGTAATCATTTTTTGAAGTTTTATGAAATGATTTATTCTGGCTTCCAGAATACAAACTAGACTCTGGACACTAATTGAAATACTATTTATCTGGATATTTTATGTGACATTGGTTCAATCTTGAGATAACACAATAAGATTTGTCCTTCCAAACCAAGCAATATGTGGAAATAGTTTTCCAATGATTAGGTCTTCTATGGCTTCCTTTTATCAATGATTCCTTCTATTACTCAGATAGTCTGTCCAAGCAAAGAAGAAATTCTGGCAAGATGGAAAATAACTTCAGCTTGGACAATATTGGTTAAAATATCATAAATTTGGTCTCAAATTGTAGGAAACATTCTGATCTTCAATTTGAAACCAAATTTATAAGTTTCGAATCAATATTGACCGAGCTGGAGTCATTTCCCTATCATGTCAGAATGTCTTCTTTGCTTGGACAGACTATAGCACTGTTTGCTTCCCGAGTAATTGAAAATAGAAACTTGTGCCAAAGGTCGTAAGTCGATTGCATTATCTTATTTAGATTGTTCTCGATTATTCTCGAAGATTTCAGTCCTCAGTTCAGTTCCGTTATCAGCATGCTCTACTTGATACCGCCTCTTGAGGTTTGTTCTCTATTTGGACTATAAAAATACTCCGTTGTTATATACTCTAGCTCTAGAAATTCATGAAAGTCTATCTGTACTGTTTAATTTGATTGAGACAACATCCGGTTGCTGATCCTGATCCTTGTACAGTCTGTCCAAAGAAAGGAGACATTCTGGGAGAGAATGAAATTCCCTACTCTCAATAAAGGATAAATTCCCTCAATCAACATATTTGATGAAAAAAAATTATTTGTTAGCGCTATTGAAAACCTTATCCAACAATCAATCAATTTATTGCGCCAAAAATCAGACATAATTTGTGAAGGCAATAATAATCACAGCAAAGAAAATAATTGCACCCTAATATTGGTGTTATATTAATTTGTTATCTGAAATTCATACAATTGATCTTGATACATTTGATACATTGAAATTGATACATTTCCCTTGTTTTATGAAACTTTAAAAGGGGACTGGGGTGGCAACAGTAGTAGAGTCGGGACTTTTTCCAGAATCCTTGTCTGTATGATTAAAAACGATAAGGGGGAATTAGTCTTTCATAATTTTTCTCATTGGATGGGGGGTTTGGTACTGATTTGAATATTTGAAAGGTAGGCCTACTTGAAATCTGCCTGGTTGATCATATGATAATTATGTGTCTTATTTTTCCAGTCCCTACTACAAATGACTTGAATCTTAATTTTATTTAATTTCTATTTTCTATCAGTATTGTTTTAATAATTAAAATATTTAAATAGAATTAAAAATGTAATTTTTATTCGATCAAATTCTAAAATAATGTTCTACTGTTAGAACAAAATCTATTAACTAGAATGAAACTGTTTCTTCTTCAATTGTCCCTTATTTAATTAATGTTTAATCACATGAATTTTTGATATCAACATTGAAGATTGTTTATTCATTATACGAGCCCATGTCGTAATTAATACCGTACTCATGTTGTGATATCGACATTTTAAAAAGCTTTTAACTCCAGTTATTTTATAATCTCTATTTTAAAACGTTTCATCGCTTGCATTATCTGTTAAAAGCAATCTTTTGACAAATATTTGATTGATAGAATTGTTTTTCTTTTTAAAATATCTTAAATAGAACTATTTTAACTTGCTTCACAAGAGCAAGCTCTTCATTTGTCATAACCAACGTAAGTAGTAACTTTTTTACAAAACAAATTCAGTATTCTTGCGTTTTTGGTTCTATTGAGTAGAAAGTTTAATTTAATTAAATTACGAATTTCTAATTATTTCTCTGAGAATAATTATATGTCAAAAATCAATTTTTTACTCAATACTAAGTCATAAAACTCAACCAATGGTCTTTCTCATGAGTTTACTTCAATTCTCAATTTTCAGAAATAATTCTATGTATAATTCATAGTATTTTTAATGTTCTAAAACATTTTCATCAACAGTTGTATGCGAATTATTATCAAAATTAATTGAGATTTTACAAGTTTCCAAGATCCTTACAATTACTAAATCTAAGAGCTATTACATTCATAAATTTTCCTTATGATTATCATAATTCATTTATAAACCACTGCATAACCACCTAGTTCAAGCAATAAAGCATATAAACTCAAGAAAATCTTTATTCCAAGCATTAATTTAATTATTGAAGCAATAAACATTTGTTGTATCTTTCTGCATTTGAAAGTCAATTTGTCTGTCAAGGTAGTTTCCCATTACTGCAAGTCGCGGGCACATGTCGGGCATAAGATTCAAATAGAAACACGAAGAGTTGTGTAGAGAAACGCACACTGGTCAGCTGAGTTTTGATTTGCTTTGCTCCATACTACAAACTACTTGTTTCTATTGAATATTGTGTTCGCTAGTTGTACTAATGGAGACCTACCACTATAAGTAAAGTCTGTCCAAGCAAAGAAGACCCTCTGGCAAGATGGGAAAATGACTTCAGCTCGGTCAATATTTGTTCAGGAATTATAAATTTGGTCTCAAATTCTAGATTAGAATGTTTCCTACAACTTAAGACCAAATTGATCAGTTTTAAACCAATATTGACCGAGCTTGAGTCATTCTCCCAACTTACCAGAGGGTCTTCTATGTTTGGACAGACTGTAGTATACATAATTTCTTACCAAACTGTTGATCCTTTACCAGGTACGATGTCAAAACATCAAAAAGTTTCAGCCGAAACTGCAAACTGAAATCTTTTACCGATGATGTTTTAATATTCAACGTCTGGATCTTCATTTGGTAAGAAATTGTTTCTACTTAATATTTTGAGGCCTCAAATTTTTCAAGATTGTTTTACTTGCATGTTCACTCTAAACTTTCAACTTTGATTTAGATCGCGCGAGCTGAGATGACACGCCGTCACAATACATTCAACGTTATGACGGGGTGTCTTCTCTACTTGCTCGATCTTGTATAGCTGACACCAGAAAATGGGCGGTTTCGTCTGTCTCTTGTACGTGATGACCAAATAACAGCTGATGTAAAGCATCTATTGTATATTTTAATTTTAAATAAATCATCTGGGCTTGCTGGCTAACTGACAACTCGACTTATTGACAACATCAGCTGTTGGAGCGCAAGAGGAGCAGACAAAGTCGTCCAACTTTTTAAAAGTCGGGCGGTTTCGTCTGTCTCTTGTACGTTATGTAACCTACTAGCAGCTGATGTATAATTTGATCTTAAAGAAATCATCTAAGCATAGCTAAATGACTACTTTAATTAACAACATCAGCTGTTGGAGCACAAAATAAGCAGAGAAAACCGTCTAAATTTTTGGCGTCTGCTATAAATTATTTTTATTTTGAACATATTTTTGTTCAGAACTCCACTATCAGATAACTCTAGCGCACGCTTTCAATATAATCCTTTTTGTATATCCAACTTGAAAGTTTATTGTATAGTCTGTCCAAGCGAAGAAGACATTCTGGCAAGATACGAAAATGACTCCAGCTTGGTCAATATTGGATCAAAAATTGTAAAGTTGGTTTCAAATTGTAGATCAGAATGTTTTCCACAATTTGAGACTAAATTTATAATTTTCGAGTCAATATTGAACGTGCTGGAGTCATTTTCCCATCTTGCCGGAATGCCTACTTTGCTTGGACAGACTCTAGCATTAGTAGAAGAGTTTTGAAGATTTTTTTAAATCAATTTCAATTGGTAATAAAATTCTGATTGCTTTATTGCTTGGAATATTGCATGCAAATAAGAGATTTCAAATCTTAAGTTACGGACTTTTAAAGTTGTTTGGTAGGATTTTGATTGCAATTTTTCTTAAATTAAGTCGTTTTCCTCAAGCAAAATGTTTTTCTCTAATCGTTTGGACTATAGAATCTCAGACACTTGTAAGACATAATTCTTTTGGATCCATTCCAAGTTCAATACGATAGCGATTTTTCATTGTCATTGATAACGATTTAGTATTTTATGACAGTTGAAATCTCATTCAGTTGTTAATAACTGTTGGTTGTTTGTTGTCGAATATATTTGACAATAAATTGGGATAGTTCCATTAGTCTCAGTGAATCCAATTTGGCAATACATTCTAGTAAGGAAAAGTATTCTTGTTAAACTTCTTTGGAGTATCTGCGTTGTTTGAGGACCAGTAGGTGACCTTCAACTAATAACTGGTAAGGCGCCATGTAAACAAAAACATAAAATTCTTTTTTCAAATTTCAAAGAAAAACAACATTAACCAAGTTTAGAAAAATTTGTTAGTTGTTAGTCTCATGAAATATTGACATAATATTTTCCATTCACTTTTCAAGCTCTAGAATTTGATATTCATTTTTAACTCTTTTAATAAGTACTGGAGAGCAGTAGACTACCTATTTGGAAAAGAAAATGGAAAAAATTATAGTATTATCTCAATTGTATTCACACCATGGGTCATGTTAAATGGTTTTAACTAAATGATCTCAACAGTTTTCAACATGAAAAAAGTAGATTTATTTTGTTCCAACACCTTTAATGTTGTTGTTTGAACGAGAATATTTCTTAGGAAATTTTTATTGAAATTGGAAAATATTTTTTCCTTATTAATCTAAACGATTACCATTTATGTCTCAAAAAATTGTTGTCACCACAAAATTTAATGTATATTTTTTATCTCCTTTAGTATTCTTTATTCATAATTTCTAGAAGCCTCTGATCTTTAATCGATTTACTGTTCTATTTAATCTACATGAATAAGTGGTTGAATCTGAATCTCCTAATGGAGATATTCTAAATGATTTTATATTTTTCATCTTGTCATAAAGATTTGTAGATATACTCTTCAGTGCAGTATATTTTCAGAATTCTAGAGCTATCACTTTGAGAATTATCTTTGCGTTTTTACTTGGTTTCTACTATTGTATGATTGCATTTTTGACGTCTAGTGGGGTCGGACCCCCATCTGCCGGTCTAATAAGCGTTGTAAACATTCGTCATAATTGAACTTGAAAATACTTAGCACTCGACCTTGACCAGCCAAACTTGGTGGCCTTCAGTCTATATCTACTTCTGTCAGTTTCAAACAACGTATTACATTCTTGTAGGCGGTTCTTATGGCGCCTCACTTTATTTACTGTCAGGCAAAGGTATAAATCATGACAATATCAGTTTTTTCATGGTTGAAATATTTGTATCCATAGCTGTCAATGAACATCAATACCTCCATTGCTTTTTTGTCAAAATACTATTTATCTGTGGTTATTTGAAGAGATTATTATTACTTGAGTTTCAAACAACAAAATACATCAATTTTAATATATTTCAATGTTATTTCCCCTTTCAACAATCAACGATTTAAATAAGGATGTAACTGGTTTATAATTTCCTTAAATCTTATGAATATTATTTTATCTTGAAGAGTTGCATCTCAAAACTTCAGTAAATCTTACGTTTGAATTAGCGTCCAGCACTTTTCTGCTATCAACTTATTGAGATGAATCCCAGTATTATAATATCTTCACATTCTCCTTGAATGAACCACTAAATCATTTATAAAATTCGCGATAAATCTTGAATAAATCTCTAAATTATTCATAAAATTTGCGATATATCTTCGAATTTATCCAAGTTTGAACCAAGTTTAAACGCCGGACATCGTAGGCGATATTCCATATCCTTCAAACTTGGCTCGTAAATAAACCTGCTCTGAGCCCTTTCCTATGAATATTTATAGTATAGTCTGGACGAGCAAAGAAGACATTCTGGCAAGATGGGAAAATTATTTATTTTATTTAGCGTATGGATTTTAATAGTGGGGAAAATGATTCCAGCTCGGTCAATATTGGTTCAAAAATTATAAATTTGTTCTCAAATTTTAGAAATCATTTTGCTCTACAATTTGAAATCAAATTCCTAATATTTGAACTAATATTTACCAAGCTGGAGTTATTTTCCCATCTTGCCAGAATGTCTTCTTTGCTCGACAGACTATACCTTCAAGAGAAGTTATTGACCCTTGAAAGAAACCATATGGAGGTTTCCTTTTCTACAACATATTGGATATCCTACTCCAACCATGAATTTCAAGTTATTATAATATTATTAACAAACTTCTACTTGTTTCTTGCTCAAAAATACAGAAAATGAAGTGGATTCATTTCACTGTTTTAATTGTATAATCTGTCCAAGCAAAGAAGATATTCTGGCAAGATGGGAAAATGACTCCAACTCGGTCAATATTGGTTCAAAAATTTTAAACTTTGTCTCAAAATAAATAGTAAATACTCTGATCCACAATTTGAGACCAAGTTCATAATTGTTGAACCAATATTGACAGAGCTGGAGTCATTTTCACATCTTGTCAGAATGTCTTCTTTGCTTGGACCGACTATACAGTACTATTAACCTACTAACTGGCAACTGTAGCCAAAGTTAAGTTTAATTGTAAGAAGTAACCAAAATTCATTCATTTATACTATAAGTTGAACTGCAGATGAAAAAATTTGAAAGTAAAAAATGGGTTTGAACTAAAGTGAAAGATTTCTCGTTTTATTGAAACATTAGGATAGTTGAAAAAATAGTATCTATATTGTAGATTGACTTCTCTCGAATTTCATATTTATCTATTATTCTTCTATTCTGTTAATACTATTACTTGAAAAAAGATTGTCGATAATCTAATAAATTAATCTTGTTGAACTAAAAGATTGATGATAATTGAATCTCAAGAATTCAAAAAACATTTATCATTTCAATAGTATTAAATCACAATAACAAGTAATATTTTTATAATTCATTTCAAAGTTTTATGTCCTCAGTAAAAACTCATCGACTCTTATCAACAACAGTTACAGTTACTCTCTGCTATATATATATATATATATATATATATATATATATATATATATATATATATATATATATATCTCTGCTAATCATATCTATGAAAACCATCCGTTCTATTTCAAATTGTATCTCTACTACCTACTCTACTGAACTTGAACGATGAAAAATATTTTCATATTATCACTTTTAAACTAAAAACACATAGATTTTGTCAATTTTCTACACTATTTATTTGGTACACGACATGGTTTCATGACCACACAGGTCACATTTTCATCATGGAACGTTTCTACAATATCGACCACAACTCAGTTGAACTTTCAAACTAGATTGATTTTAGTTTTGGAAATTATGATGAGATGTTTGCATCGACAATTGTATGTATATATTCAGGCGCTCTTCATATCAATATCTATCATCATATTGGAATATATAGGAAATTATATTTTAATGAAAGCCATGTTAAGAGATTGCATCCTCAATTCCTCTATATTCTAATGTTCTTCATACCAATAATATAATTTATAATAATTTTTTAGTGAATTACTATAACTAGATAATAATAACATAATAGACAAGATATTGTCAACCCAACAGATTTTCTGTGATTTGACATCTTGCCTTTAATTTAACATGGATAAAACCCACAATCACACTACTACAACTCGACAAGTCGTCTGAATGAATTAATAAATTCTCAATTCCATCAAATACTATTTTTAAAATATTGATTTAACTTTGTTAACAGCAACAAGTGTACTGTCAATAATATTAATTTTCAATTCAGTTACCTCCACAAAGTGAACTATATTCCGTCCAAGCAAAGAAGACATTCTGGCAAGATGTGAAAATGACTCCAGCTCGGCCAATATAATGGTTCAAATATTATACATTTGGTCTCAAATTGTAGGAAAAAATTTGAGCCTAATTTTACATTTTTTTTAATCAATATGGACAGAGCTGGAGTCATTTTTTCATCTTGCCATAATGTCTTCTTCGCTTGGACAGACTATTATAGCTTGGATGGCAGGCAATGTTATAAGTCTATATTATATATAGTCAACAATAGTATGTATATAGTCAACAACAGCAGACTCGTTGAGTACAGGAATTCTAATAACTAATTCCACTTGAAGCCGACTGCAATAGGCCTAGTACGCATGCGCGAATGCATCCGACTACATGTTTATGTGCCAGTTGTCTTTCGGATGGATGATTCTAGAGGCGAGCCGAGTGTTCTCTGCTCTAAGACCGTGTCGTCGTCGTTGTAGTTTTGTTGAGTTGAGTCTCGGTTGACAGCCAGCCTTGCAAACTAGTTTTGCTTTGCGTGAACTTGACTTCAGTCTCAGTCTGGAGGTGCTTGGTTCGAGTCCTTCGTGGGCGCGTGTTTGTCTGTCTGCCGTGTTTAGGGTTTGAGCTGGTGTAGTAGCTGCTAGTAGCAGCAGCAGCAGCTAGTAATAGTGAAGTAGTAGCAGCTAGTAGTAGTGAAGTAGTAGCCAGTGGAGAGTCATTCTTCAGTCGCCAAAATGGTGATAGCGGGTGTGAAAGGTGTCACCAAGGGTTGGTCGGGTGTCAATGTGGATGAAGTTGGATTTTGCAGCAACGGGAATGCCGTACTTTCAAAGGTATTTTAGGGTTTATTCATCTATTTTGGAATTTATTCATGTTTATTTATTTATTCATTTTGGGGTTTATTTATCTATTTTAGTGTTTATTTGTTGTTTGGTTTCCAATCCTAGTTTTTTAGCAACGGAAATGCCGTGCTTTCAAAGGTATTTTGGGGTTAATTTTTTTATTACGCTTACTAATGTATAATAAATTAATATTGAATCACAGTACCTTTTTGGTAAAGCTTTAAAATAAGCTTTTTCACATCTTGTTTTGAACTATTATTAGTTGTTTATTTTCTTTAGTTCCTCTTGGAAATGACTAATATTGTTGAAAACTGGTTGTGAAAAAATAAAAGGGCACTATGATTCATAATTGTTGTATTTTGCGGGTAATTTGGTGTCTTGAATGGGTACTGTGATTCATAATTGTTGTATTTGGGGGGTATTTGTTGTATTAAATGTTTGTCTTCTCCATCGTAGGTATTTTAATATTGTTGTATTCCCTTGGATTCATTTGTTGTAACACATTTTGTTGTTGTTATTATTATTCAATGTTATCTTCTATTAGAGATTTTTTTTGCTTTCTCAGAGATATTCTTATTCTTGACTACTTTTACTTTTCATTATTCATTTCTTGAATTTAAAATGTAATAATTTGTTTTCATTTAAATTCAAAATCAGTCCAGGCTATGTTTGTGGCGCATTCTACTGGAAACTGGATATTTATCATTCAGAACTATTTCCTAAATTTGAATCAATTAGCCCATCAATTTCACTAGAATCCACATCTATAAAATCAAAGTTAAAAACTATTTTTGTCGAAATTATGATACAATTTATAAAAAAAATAATAGAATTTCTTAAATCTAATTATAAAAAAAATCTTCAACTGTATGTATACAGGCATTCCCTTGGAGGGCACTGTACTTCCTAGGGAATGCCCTCCTAGGGAATGCCTGTATACATACAGTTGAAGATTTTTTTTATAATTAGATTTAAGAAATTCTATTATATTTTTAAAATCTAATTAGAAATGTTATTATCTTTTTATAAAATGTATCATAATTTCAATCTCTATGAGAGATATGATGAATACTTGATGATATGAGTAATTGCCAAACATTAAACCAGAAACAAAACTAATAAAAAACAAAAACTTCCGGTAATAATACATTTGTTCTAAAATTGAGGAAAAAATATACTATGACTACTCTTGTTGTTTATTTCTTTCATTTGCTGTGAGGCAGAGGTTAGCTATTTTTTCAGATTACATTTGCTTTCTATCTAAATTATTTTAAAAATATTTCTTTGTTTCCTTATAAAGACTGATAGATCCTGATCTCATGAAAAGTCTGAGATTAAAATTTTTCCAAATCTTATCTCGATCGAGTTTTTTAGCTTGATATCTAAAATTCTCAATCAATGATACCGTAATAAAAATTTTGTAATTTTTACTGTCTAGTGACGGTTGGGTCCAAAGGAGAAATTATTTTAAATCTTATCTTTTAGGTTACATAAGTGTCAATTGTAGTAAATTATAATCAATGGTGGTTCTATTTATGATTCTAGTCTTATCTGAGATCGCATTGAACGACCCATAGATTATTTGACCTTTATTAACGCATGTAATATATTTACATTAGTTTTCCGTTCATTCTATCCAAAGCATTAAGAACAGTGGTCACGATTTTAGTGTCTTACAATCCTTGATTTAATTTTCACATTTTGTAATTGTGATTTCGAAAATTTTAATATTACATTTTGTGGGAACAACGTGATAATTTCCAAATTGTGCTTGGTGACTTATTCAAAAATAATTGTGCAAAAAATATTTAAGGTTCATCTTATCGTTAGGTTGTGGATATAGATCATACTTTGTAAGTATTATTGGAAATGTTTAATTTTGTGCTGAATGGATGTTATGAATCAGATATCTAAACAGTATCAAAAACTAAATTACAATGTATAGTCTGTCCAAGTAATGAAGACCCACTGGCAAGATGGGAAAATGACTCAAGCTCGATCTATATTGGTTCAAAAATATTATTAATTTGATCTAAAATTGAAGGAAACCATTTGATCTACTATTATTACCACATTTATAATTTTTGAACATATATTGACCAAGCTGGAGTCATTTTCCCATCTTGCTTGAGGGTCTTCTTCGCTTGGATGAACTATACTATCAGAATCTAATCAATACTTAACAATTATTACTATTTAAACCATTTTTTGCAGGTTTTATTTGCAAATTTTCAGTTCAATATCTATTCAAATCATCAATGAAAGATATCTTTGAGTAATATCACCAGTTAAATTACAATTATTAAATAATATAAAATTCTTCAAGTATTCGCTAAACTTTTAGCTGTCAGCCTTGCTTTGAAGGTACCTAGATTGACTCAACAGTTGAATAAATAATCAATTTGTAGTTGACGACCTTCTTATTATAGTCTGTCCAAGCAAAGAAGACATTCTGACAAGATGGGGAAATGACTCCAGCTCGGTCAATATTGTTTGAAAAATTATCAATTTGATCTCAAATTGTAGAAAACATTCTGATCTAAAGTTTGCGTTAAAATTTATAATTTTTATACCAATATTGAACGAGATTGATTCATTTTCTCATCTTTCCAGAATGTCTTCTTTGCTTGTACAGACTGTAGTTTGCGAATCCGGATGTTGAACTCCTGTGTACGATATATTTTCAATAAATTTTTCATGTTTATTCTGCTGAATTTTCAAAATGTTGAACACTGTTGAAACGATCTAGAATGAAATAATCTCAGCTAAAATAAATCCCGATCTGAAATATAATAAATCAGCAATTTCTTAGTAATACTAGATAAAAAATAAAACTAAACCATCAGCATTATGTCATCGAATTTCAGTTTCCCTATTTGTAAAATCGTCTGTTTCTTCTTCTAGATTTCATAATCATAATACCTAAGGTATTGAATTTCAATAGAAATTTTCGATTTTTGGAATGATCAGCTAATTTCAAGATCTAGGTACTAGTCAAAAGTTTCTGATAAAATGTGATCTTTACGTCATTGTGTAATTTATTTAAGTTCAAGAACAGCAAATCAGACGTCATACACAATTGAAATTATTTTTAATAAGATTCTATTTGCTTACTGTGTTTTGAGACAAATTTTAACTGTCAATGGAACCAAGTATAGTGTTTCTAAATTTGTAAATGCAATGGATAATAATATATATCATATTCTTTTATTTGAAACATTTCCACTTTCTTACACTCTATCGTCCGATTACAGGAAAAAATAGTTCCATATTTCATTCACATTATTTCGAAAGATTATCAATTTACAATCAATTCATTATTTTCCACTTGAATTCACTAATAATTTAATTATTCAAAAAAATATTTCTATTTTTACTAACAAATTGAGCGTGAAACAGGCATTATATAGGCAACTAATATTATCAGATAGTCGATTATTCAATAATTAGGTACTTTTCCAGGTTCTGTGAGTAAGTGACATCATACTTAAATCTATTTCTGCTATTCAATTGTCATGACTTATACCGTTATATGAGTCCACTGTCTTTTGTTAATAGATAAAAGGTGTAGGCTCAATAATGCCTTACTTAGTTTACAATTCAAATTCACATAACACGCTTGAATAGTTGTAAGAAATTTCATGAATCATTGGTTCAGTCTGTCCAAGCAAAGAAGACCCTCTGGCAAGATGGGAAAATGACTCCAGCTTGGTCAATATTTGTTCAAGAATTATAAATGTTGTCTTTAAAGTAGATGCAATTTTTCCCTACAATTTGAAATTGAATTGATAATTTTTGAACCAATATTGACCCAGCTTGAGTCATTCTCCCATCTTGCCAGAGGCTCTTCTTTGCTTGGACAGACTATAGACTTATGTTAGCTGATATTGATTGTTAGGGAAAGTTAGTCATCATAATAAGGCTCAATGTTATCGTTGTTATAAGTTATACACTAATGAGTTAATATACAGAAGTACTGAGGGTATTATTCAAGAGGAGATAAGTATTTTTGAATTGCAGTACTATAATGTTAGGAAACTCTTGTGATAACTACAGTAACTTATCTGAGAAACTACAGTGATAACTACAGTATCTATGAAGCTACAGTGATAACTACAGTATCTATGAAGCTACAGTGATAACTACAGTATCTAAGAAAGTACAGTACTTTGACAGAGATTCGACTAAGCATTGGTATAGTCTGTCCAAGCAAAGAAGAGATTCTGGCAACATATGAAAATTACTCGATCAATATTGGTTCAAAAATAATAAATTTCGTTTCAAATTGTAGATCAAAATGTTTTCTACAATTTCAGATCAAGTTTATAATTGTTGAACCAATATTGACCGATCTGGAGACATTTTCCCATCTTGCCAGAATGTCTCCTTTGCTTGGACATAGTTTTCCATTTAATATTTCAATTGAAATCCTCGATTCATGGTAAATTGTATATGTTGAATACACATTGCTATAAAAACACCCAATTGAAAAGACTTAAGTGTATTGTTTGTCTTCCCTTGGGTTGTTTTCTAAACCAATATCACGGTAACCTAACCTAACCTAACCTAACCTGGGTTGTGCCCCCCCATGTTTTCTTCTATCATAAATTATATTTCTATTATGAAGGTTAATGTATTATTATACTTGTTTGGTATGGGATAATATCTTCTTATCATTGCTTTGATGATAATAATTATGTTTCAATTTTTCGTCTTATGTTGATTGGTGTGATAAGATTCAATTCTATAACGTTTAGGAATTCAATCTTTCTCTATTTTTTTAAAAATATTGCCAGTCTGCCCACACCTTCAGTTGTTACGCCTACTAAAACTTTGCTTCATTCAACAGTTTTGTATTCTCTGATAGGCCTAAATCTCATTATCTTGTTCGTATGTCGTATACTAACAATATCATCATGAAATGCTTTTAATTCAATGACCTTTTGACTATTATATTACTATAGTCTGTCCAAGCAAAGAAGACATTCTGTCAAGATGGGAAAATGACTCCAGCTCGATCAATTTTGGTTCAAAATTTATACATTTGGTCTCAAATTGTGGATCAGAATGTTTCCTACAATTTGAGACCAAATTTGTAATTTTTGAACCAATATTAACCGAGCTGGATACATTTTTCCATCTTGCCAGAATGCCTTCTCTGCTAGGACAGACTATGTAAGGTCCTTGTCAGGACACTAAACAAGTAGTGCATTATGTTTTGTATGATACAGTCATTATGTTTTTGAAATCGATGGAAATGTTGAGGAGCGTCTGTGCGCCTATTTTAAGCTTGCTGTAGACGGGGTAAGTAGTGGCGGCCAGTCGAACAGCTGTAGCCAATCACAGACTTTGTCTTGTCATTGAGTTGAACGACTAAAAGAGCTGTGATTGGCTGCAGTTTTTCGACTGGCCGCCACTACTTACGACAATGACAAAAGATGAATTGTGCATATTTTCTTCACTTTTCTATAAATTTGATTTATTCGCCTAATTGAAAAACTCTACTATACTTTCTATATAAATAGTACACTCTGTAGGCTACTACATTTCTTGTACGTCACCTATTTCAGGTTATTTGACAAAAATCGTGGAGATAGTACTCCTATCATACGACAAGTAAAATTCATGATTACCAAGCTAAACAAACACTTGGCTCCCACCATTTTTTATACTCTGATAAGAGTTTACAGCCTTTCAAATTGAACTCTGACAGTTAGATTCTCATTTTTTAACGACAGCCTCTGTTGAATAGACCTATTTAACAGTGGCGGACTATCAGTCACTACAGTACGTGTTTGAATTGCACAATAACTTCAAGTAAGGAAACCTTGTTGATAAGAATTCCATTGTTGAATCATAGGTATTTGTATTTCAATCTCATTGAATGGAAGGCTTCATGTTATTAATGAAATAGTGATTGAGGTGTATCAAGTGTAGTGTTAACACAGATTGATGTATAATTCATATCTCTTTGATTTTCCAATGGTGTTCATTTTTCCCCTTGATAAGAATGATCAGATTCATAAAAACTCAATTATGTATAGTCTGTCCAAGCAAAGAAGACATTCTGGCAAGATGGGAGAATGACTCCAGCTAGATCAATGTCAGTTCAAAAATTATAAATTAGGTCTCAAATTTCAGGAACCAATTTGAAACTAAATTTTGAAATATTGATCGAGCTGGAGTCATTTTCCCATCTTGCCAGAATATCTTCTTTGCTTGGACAGACTTTTAGTCTGTCCAAGCAAAGAAGACCCTCTGTCAAGATGGGGAAAATGGCAATCTTGGTCAATATTTGTTCAAGAATTATAAATTTGGTCTATATATTGTAGATCAAATTGTTTCCTTAAATTTGAGATCAAATTGATAATTTTTGAACCAATATTGACCGAGCTTGAGTCATTCTCCAATCTTGCCAGAGGGTCTTCTTTGCTTAAACAGACTATATATTTCATTGACTTTCCAGTAAAATTTAGTATTGAAATACGATAGTTGGAGTTCCATGAATAATATAGTGTCTCTCAATTTTTTTAGGGGTGCTTGTTATTTATCAAGCTCAAATACATGTATTCATTTATAAAATACAAAATATAGGATTTTAACACAAATAACGACTTCATCACAGTTTGTGGACCAATAGTAATTGAATAATAGTAATATGAAACTTATCCAATTTCACAATCAATATTATAGCTTGATAACTTGAATTCCGAAAATAATTGGTTCTAATTATACTCTTATGCATTATATTGTTTTATCTGGTCAAATAGTTTACAATTATTATTTGCTTCAATGAATCTCTTCATGTTGAATTTGGCAGCTCACCTAGTTTATGGTCTTTTTTAAAAGTCATATTCAGGCTTGAAAACTTGATAATTGATGAAAAAATATAAGCTACAAAATGCTTAGGCTGTTATTAAACTTCAAACTGAGTTTGCTGTGAAGTTTTTTCAGTAAATTGTATAGTAAAGGTACAATACTGTATCAATTATTGCTTGTTAAATGATCTCATTTGTCATCATAGAAGCTCGAGGACATTCTTATTGTATTTAGGAACCTGAATGAGCGTTGTCCAACAAAATCACATGTTCAATAAGCACGTGATTCATTAATGTCAATGTCAAATCGCTTCTCATAATGGAAGTTTTTCAATTTTATTTTTAGCCAGTGGTTTGATGACTGGAGGATGGATTGAAAAGTAGTCCTATGTTGTTTATTTATGTAGGTGTACCTATAAATAGAAATCATCTATCGCCCTTCTGGTATAGTCTGTCCAAGCAAAGAAGACATTCTGACAAGATGGGAAAATAACTCCGTCAATATCTATTCAAAAATTGTAAATTTAGTCTCAAATTGTAGGAAATATTCTGATCTACGGGTTGGGACCAAATTTATAATTTGAGCGAGCTGGAGTCATTTTCCCATCTTGCCAGAATAGCTTCTTTGCTTGGACTGACTATAATAAAGTTTTGAATATGTTTTAAGTATAGAAGTTCTTGAACATCCATGCATAGGGTGAACATAGAGTTCTTCTAAACATATCCTCTATACATACTGTAGTTGGTCATTTTCCGTTTCCATTTATTTACTGAACTTACAAAAATTCAAACAAAATCTACTTTGAATATTTATTTTCTCTTAGGGCTACTGTATTCGTTGGAACTTTAAAATAATAAAAATGAAAGTACCCTTTGAATATACAATTATTATGAAAAAACTTGAAACAAATTTTTTTATGAGCCAGAACTGAACTCAAATAATCATATTATTGACCTTCTATTTTTGGTCAATATTTGAACCCGGTAGATACTTGAATTGTTCATATAGGCGTTCAATTAACTGAATATCACTGTCATAAATACGATAAAGTTGTTATAAAAAAGCACCTACGTAAAACAGTGAACTTTTGTGTCATCAATGCCAAATTTAGTTCCTTTTTATCAAATTAGAGATAAACATTTTCAAGGTTTCCACCAGAAAAAACTGTATACCAAACATTGATCAATAAGTGAGGTTTATAACTCCCCGCTAATAAAATAGAATGGAATGACTTCGTGATTTTTATGAGATGTTGGTAATAATGTTCACTGTATCATGAACAAAATAATGTTTCTCTAAGTACCTATACTACTTGGAAAAATTCTATAAAATATTAAATTTTTTGTCAGGTTCTTTGTTAAAAAAAGGTAGAGAAGTAAATTCTTCATCAACTCAATCATCAAGAATAATTCATTCATAACCTATTTTTGTATGTTTGTATAAATTGTAATAGGGATAGTTTTGGGCTTTACCAGTTGTATAGTCATTCCAAGCAAAGAAGACATTCTGGCAAGATGGGAAAATGACTCCAGCTCGATCAGTATTAGTTAAAAAATTATAAATTAGGTCTCAAATTGTAGGAAACATTCTGCTCTAAAATTTGAAATCGAAATTATAATTTCGAACCAATATGATTAGCCAATATAATTTGAATTATGATAACCAATATAATTTTGAACCAAGCTGGAGTAATTTTCCCATCTTGCCAGAATGTCTTCTTTGCTTGTATAGACTATACTCTTCCATGTATAATTACTCGATAAAGATGATGAAAATTATGTCAGTTTGGACTGTGGGGACCATTGATAATATTAGACATGATTAATAAATTATGGGGTCTAAATCTTTCAAACATCTTATTTATTAGTTCATTCAATTATTTGTCAATTCATTATTGAAAAATAAACATTGTAAGCTGATTATAAACTTTTTTAAACTTGAATGGTTGACATGTTAACAGAAACAGAATTGGATCCGTAGTTAAATAAAAATTCAGTAGTACTAAATACGCAAATGAATATAAGCGTTATGTTTTTTCTCCTATTAGACTTAGCTAATTCAATGCAAATTCCTATGAAAACACAACGTAACAATTATATTCAACATGAACATAACAAATAGTTATTATTCAGTTATAATAATTATTATTAGGTTGTAACAATTGTAGCATAATAACATCAATAATTAGGCGAGTATTGTTCAGATGAGCGAGTTTTGAATGTCATCTGAATAGTTATTATTCGCACGAGCGGCATACCGACAACAAACAGTTATTAACAATTCCATGTTGGTTTTTATTCAGTCTCATTAGAACTCTTCTATAGTGGTTTCAACTTGATTTTCTCTAACATTTTTTTCTAGAAATTTTCATTCTATCATTCAAAATCATGAAGATGGATGGCGCTGGTTCGTTATACAATCTTATTTTTGGTTCTGACTTAAATTCTGATAACGATAAAGACGTAAGAATTTTTTCCCATTGTAAATGGTAATGTATGGCACCATATAATAACCTAGATTTGAACTATGTCTATGAATTACAGTATGTTTGGAACTGTCTAAAGCCGCGTATCGACAGTCCGAGGCATGTGCCACGAATGCCTCGCAGTACAGTCTGGTGACGCAAAAAAGTATAAAATCATGGCTGAGACATATGTGTGAATATAATCTGCAATAATCCAAAATAATTATAATTATAGTATAGTATAGTATATAATTATAATTATAGTATAGTATATAATTATAATAAAAATAATTACGTATAATAAAAAATCTGCATTTTTTTTGGAACCAAAAATGCGAGCACACGAACAAATTGACTAGCGCCATCAAGTGGGAGACAAAGCAACTAAGCTCTGACAATTGATAATTTGGACTTTGGAGGTTAGTTTGTGCTAAATTAGTAGATAAAAATTTAAGGCAATGTTTATTATTTATATATTGCCTATTAAAACCTTCTGCACCCAAATAGAATTCTCAATCACAAAAATGCATAGGAATAGGGTACAATTTTGAGGTTATAGTTTGTAGAATTGTTCGTTGTGCGTTGCGAGGCAACAGGCTCTGCTCGCTGCGAATTGTGTGCCGCGTTTGCCTGGCTGCTAGCAAACCCGGTATCGACTTTATTAGCGGTATCGACCTACAGAGGCTTTACTCCAGTCTCCAGCTCGGTCAATATTGGTTCAAAAATGATTGATTTGGTCTTAAATTGAAGATCGAAATGTTAATTGAGACCAGATCAATAATGTTTGAACCAATATTGACCGAGCTGGAGACTGGAGTAGATAGTAGACTAGTAGTAGTAGCAAGACTCTTTTTTGCGTGAACAGACTGTACCTTGAGGCATTCGCGGCACATGCCTCGGACTGTCGATACGCAGCTTAAATGTAATATTCAGTAGGCCTAGTAGTTCAGCTAAGGAACGCATTGCAAATATATGTCATTTGCTACAAAAGCCTGAGAAGACCTCCCACAATTTGAAAAAAATCTTATCAACTTCCCGGTAATAGTTGAAAAATGAAGCCATGTTAATTTCATAGCCATGTGAGCCCCAAACGAATGTATTGTATTTTTCCATGGTTCAATTTTCTTTATACGTTATAGAATATACGCATTTCAATAATGATAGAATACTATATTTTTGTTTAAAGCTACAAAAAAGCTAATTTGTTTAAAGATAATTTATTGTTTGAGGTTTACAGCCGGAATTGTATGGTAATAGTTCTATGACATATGGCATGAAATATGTTATATTTATGTTGAATTTTATTTAGTATTTTATATGACATAGAAATATTATCGTCCAATACAGACCTCACATGTATCATATTGTGCAACTTCTTGAATAGTTGTGCATCACCTTGGAAGCAAATTGAACCGCATTATGTTTTAATAGATTTAGTACCTCAACAGACACTATGTTAGAAGTTTATCCATTCATCATTTTGTTACTATTGTTACTGTAAATAATCAATGCAAAATATTAAATTTTAAACGACAAGATGTTGTCAAACCACTGATTAATTAAAAAATCGGGACTCTATTTCTTAATAAATCAGTGGTTTGACAACATCTTGTCTTTTCATTCAATATGCATGAATGAACTACTACAACATCACATTCACTACTAATCAGAGAGGGCAATGTAAAAAACCGTACATATTATTGTTTTATTTCTCTTAGAAAAGGAAGGCAAATTTAATAATCGTGTAAGTTGCGTGTTTAGGAAACCAATCTCTCGATCCTAGGAACGAATTTTTCTACATTGAATTCAGTTCCAGCGACGAATCTTTTTAAAGGACACCAGCCTAATACTTCAACCATTAAAGGATTAATCCTAAATCCTTTGAATGCGTATCTGCCTTTGAATCACCTTTCCCACAGTCTGACCAAGCAAAGAAGACATTCTGGCAAGATAGGAGAATAACTCCAGCTCCAGCTCTGTCAATATTAATCCAAAAATATATAAATATGGTCTTAAATCGTAGGGAACATTCTGATCTACAATTTGAGACCAAATTTATATTATTTATGAAGCAATATTGACCGAGCTGGAGTAGTTTTCCCATCTTGCCAGAATGTTTTCTTTGCTTGGACAGACTATAGGCCTACACAATACACATACTCATGTATGAGATATATCTCTTTCAAATTTTACCCCATTCTGGAGATCTTATTTTCCAAATATGAATCAATCATGATTTACTCAAATTACATTTTGATGAGTGCAACAGGCTTATACGCTGAATCTGTAAATGAAGGTCCGCATTTAGGCCGGGCGTAAGCTGGGACGCACGTAACGCATTCCACGTGAACTAGCCAATCATAGCTATTTCCTTGTCATCAATATGAGCTGTGATTGGCTACTTCGCGTGGGCTGCGTCATGTGCGTCCCAGCATACGCCCGGCCTAACAATGGAAATATTTATTTATTTTACGAGAACTAGTAAACGTATTGGTTAAGAACTATTGGACTTTGGACTATTGTCCAAAACGTCTTCATACTAAATTTAGAATAATAAGTTCGAAACTAGGATTATTTATAGTTTCGTATTAATATAAATATACGTAATGATTCAAGTGTTACATGCATTATTTTGCAATCCAAATGCCACATTTCACCTCAGTCTCATAGAATTTGATTGTATAATATTTTGTTGTATTTTTCAGTTATTTATATACTCGTATTTATATAAATACATAATGATCCAAGTGTTACATGCATTATTTTATAATCCAAATGCCACATTTCACGTCAGTCTTATAGAATTGGATTGTATCATATTTTGTTGTATTGGAAAATGATAAATTTCAATGTTTTGTGTGTTTATTATAGGTACGCGGCCATCAGCGGGCTCCGTCCGGTTCGCGCGAATTCAAAGAGGTGATGAAGCGAGACGCGCTCCTGCGTCTGCAGGGCGAACTAGACCTGATTGTGCAGTCGGCACCGGACGCTGCCAAAGATGTTGTCGACAAACAGATGGGCGCGTTCTCGCGACTGTTTGACCGCTTCCTGCGCGAGACCGGTCCCTCCGTCTACTGGGACCAGATACAGAAGTTGCCCGAGGGAGCTGTGAGTTGACTATGTACACTGTAATATTACAAAAATTATAATTTATTCGAATTTTCAATAAAACAACAATTATAATTCGAATTTTCAATTGAAGCTAGATTCAAGGCTCAAGATTCTTTTATTGCCAGAACAACATGACATTGTATAAGCACGTCAAAGTAATTACATCTGTAAAGCTATACAGAGTGTTTCAGGAGGAATGTGAAATACTTATCTGACTGATTCCTTACACCAAGAAAAAACTCTGTGTGACTTATAAAAGATATTCCAAGCAAAGAAGACATTCTGGCAAGACGAGAAAATTACTCCAGCTCGGTCAATATTCGTTCAAACATTTAGCATTTGGTCGAAAATTGTAGAGAACATTCTTCTCTACATTTCGAGACCAAATTAATAATTTTTGAACGAATATTGACCGAGCTGGAGTCATTTTACCATCTTGCCAGAATGTTTTCTTCGCTTGGACAGACTATACCTCCAAAAACGCTTTGTTACCGAGATAAGAATGGCGAAAAATTGATATTTTAAAAATCTTTTAGAGGCTTCATTCAGGTTTTAATCATATCAATCACCATGTAAAATCAGCTGTGGAGCTCAATGAAACCAGTTTGAAGTTCGTAACTTATTGAGATAATAGGGGAAATATGTAAGGAAATTGCAATTTTTCAACAATTGAGTATTATAACTGGGTATGAAATCATAAATTTGTATTTTTTTATGAATGAAAGTTGAAGAGAATCCAATACTGAATAAAAAGTTGAATTGCGGTGATTGTGTACTCTCTGAAATCGTGATCGAAAATCTAAAAATCTCGACTAACACTGATTTTTCAAACTTAAGATTATGTTTTGTCTATTTTGTGTTCTTTTGATCAGGATTGCTTTTAACAACACGTTCTGTAATTTATCTCCGTTGCAAAGTACGTTGTAATTAACTATAGTCTGTCCAAGCAGAGAAGACCCTCTGGCAAGATGAGAAAATGACTTCAGCTTGGTCAAAATTGGTTCAAAAATTATTGATTTGGTCTCAAATTGTAGATCAAAATGTTTTCTACAATTGAGATCAAATCAATAATTTTTGAACGAATATTGACCGAGCTGGAGTCATTTTCTCATCTTGCCAGAGGGTCTTCTTTGCTTGGACAGACTATAGTTAATAATTATCAAATGTTTTTTATTTATTTTTGTAGGTGCGCAATTACGGCACCCTGCCCGAGCCGACCACCGAGCACATCCATGAAATGCTCGACAAGCTGATTGTGGTGAAACTGAACGGAGGTCTGGGAACGTCTATGGGCTGTCACGGTCCCAAATCCGTGATCCCAGTACGCAGTGACCTCACCTTCCTCGATCTTACCGTGCAGCAGCTAGAGGTAAGTTCAAAATAATTGGTTATAGAGGGCTTCTCCACTATGTATTGATCAATTTGTATAAATCAACTTCTTGTCTTGAATCAACTTGTATCACTCAACTTGGGAAGCGGTTTGTCCCAGTGGTAGAGAGCGTCTAATCGGTGAGATTAGATAAGCGACGTGCCTCTACCACCACCGTTGTAATGGTGACCGGTTCCTCTGAATTCAATTTATGAGCCTCAAAAATCGCTTCCCGGTGGTTCGGAACCCACCTAAAGCAGTAGGTCCATTCATCTCTCATCATCATCCTTCCCATTACCCACGCACAGGCCCAAGAGCCCATGTGGGCATCACCCTCTTTCTATCACTTCTTTTATAAATTAACTAGATTGACCAGGTTTCACCAGATGTATCTTGGTTTCATTTACGTTAGGAAATGCTTTATTTATTGATTGATTTTAAAAAGAATTAAAAATTGAAATAGGACTATAGTGAATTTGAACTGGATTGAATTATAACTGCCGATTCTTAAAACTCATTAACAATTTTCAATTGAGAGATTGTGGGCCGTTTGCACAACCTGCGTCGTAATTCAACTTTGAACTTTGAATTCAAGACTTTACTTTGAACTTTCGATACTAGGTTTATACTTAATTTAAATATTCAGTTTGAATAATGGTGAATAAACTACGTTGATTAGATCCACTTTGAATAAACCAAGATCGATTTACTTTTAGTTATTCAGTTGAAACGGAGTTTGATCTAACTAAATATGTATTGTTTCAATAAGGCTTAAACTGTAGTTAACGTAACCCACAATTCAATCTTGATTTAAACTGTGAATATTCAGGTTTGATTACGTTCTGTTGGACTCAGTTTGAACGTAGATGGGGGATTATTTCGTCCTAGACAAATAATCTGATTCAATATAATAATTCCCTTGGTGTAAATAAAAATGAATATATGTTTGTTCTATAGCACCTGTTTAAACTGTATAAAATTATTTCAACAATCATTTATTTATTGACAACAAGAATAAGAGGGAGCAACAGATCAAAGATCCATTTTTCTTCCATTACAGCAATAGATTGAAAATCTATTTCAAATTGAATTTGAAAGACAAATTAGAAAAACAATAAAATTGAAATGAAGAAGAATGTATGATTATAATTATAAATATAATACAGTATTATCAAATCAATATGTAGGTCTACTTGATGTTTATATCTTTCTCAAGTATTAATAAATTTGTGTTTGTTCTATAGCACTTGAATAAAACCTACAAAGCCAATGTGCCTCTGGTACTGATGAACTCGTTCAACACAGACGAAGACACTCAGAAAATCATCCGCAAATACAAAGGACTACAAGTCGAGATCTACACCTTCAACCAGAGCTGCTTTCCGCGAGTTGCTAAGGAAACACTTCTGCCTGTTTCACACACCTTCAATATTGATTCAAAGTTGGAGGCGTGAGTACTAAAATATAAAATAATCAATAATATAAGATTATTCTGAATGTTGAATCAGTATTAAAATATAAAATAATCAATAATATAAGATTATTCTGAATGTTGAATCATGATTATAAAAATTTTATGTTCAGAGACAACATGATTCACTTGATTATTGTCAGTAGTTCATTCATTTAATCAATCAATTAATCTTGTTACCAACTACAAAGACAGTAGTGTATGATCACTCGTATCGCCAATCTCTTAGGTTACACATCCACTGTCAGTTCGGACTGTGACAGTTGAAAACTGTAAATGGGTGGAGAAACCGTCAGTCCAAAATAGCTTTAAACAGGCAGATCGTTGAACTATTAGCTGTGAACGAACGAACTGTCAGTGAATATTGACCCTTATGCATGTTTTATACGATGCCAATTGGCGAGAAATTTGTCTTATGAAACGTACAGTTGTTGTAAAGCATCCATTGTATCTTTTGAGTTTGAAACCATCATTTATATTAGGAATGGCTAAATGAAAACTCAAATTGACAACACCAGCTATTGGAGCGTACAAAAAGCAGTCTCCTGACAATTGTCCGCCAATTGGCATCGTATAAACCCGCCTTTAGCATAAGCAATTGAATTTCTTATTTTGACTGGTCAGCTTGGTCTAATCGGCTATACTTTTTCCAAACTTTTCAAGATTTCTTTGAATGTTGAATAATAATTATATTAACTTTATATTCAAGGAGACAAAACATGATTCAAGAAATTATTGTCAAATAGGAATACAGCACACAATAAACCAATCCACTCATACTTGAGTTCTTATCATTTTAATATGTCATATCAATTTCAAACCCGAAAAACAATGTTTTTTATTTGACTGTTTTTATTATTAGTAAAGTGATTTTTATGTCTTTTCTCAACATTTTTTAACACCTACATTTCCATTTTTTTCAAGGTGGTACCCTCCTGGTCACGGTGATTTCTATGACAGCTTTCACTGTTCAGGTCTTCTCCAAAAGTTCATCCAACAGGTAGCCTATTTGCAAATTGTCTTTATTGTCTATTTGCATAGTCTATAGTGCTTTAATTTCAATTCTTTGTCATTAGTTTAAATAATCTTCTAACATTCAGTCTTGAAATATTTAAATGCATGAAAAAGTAATGAATAACAAACACTAAGATATTATTAAATATCACGAAATTTATTTTACTCAATTTCATACATATGTTTCTACTCGATGATGATTCAATCAAGAATGTATTCAAAATAGATTATATTTGAAATAAATTTCGTGTTTTTCGACAATATATTTGTGTTATTCTTTATGAATAAATATCACTACATCTTACGAGATACTTTGGCAGAAGACCTTGAAAAGGTATGGTGCAAAAGGAGACATCTCTTTTTTTACTATTCATAATATTTTGTATTTTGCTGAGTTCCCTATACTACAAGCTGAACGCTTAATGAGATTAATAAATTATCAATCTATTCAATTTTAGTAGTAATAATAATAATTAATTTGAATAATGAGATTAATAAATTATCAATCTATTCAATTTTAGTAGCAATAATAATAATTAATTCGAATCTCCATTTTTGTACTCCAGTTGTTGAACTGCAATATCTAATAATTGTTCCAATTTTTAGTAGGTTATTGATAAACCTACTGCAATAAGTTAATATAATTTTTATTGTTTCCAGGGAAGAGAATACTGTTTCATTTCCAATATAGACAACCTGGGAGCCACAGTCGATTTGAACATTTTGAATCTATTGTTGGACGAAAAAAGCAAACAGCCAGAATTCGTGATGGAGGTTACTGACAAAACGAAAGCTGACGTTAAGGTATTGTCTCGATTTTCATTTTAGATCATTATATTGAAGAAAATGAAACAGTAGATGGTAATGCTTTTTCCAATGAGTTTGAAAAAGTAAACCCTTCAAGTGATTCGTCCTTATTAGAAATATTTGAAGTTGTCTTAACCGTAAATATAGCCTATTGAAATAGCCAGTTACAGATTCCTATTGTTATAGTCTGTCCAAGCACGGAAGACATTCTGGCAAGATGGGAAAATGACTCCAGATCGGTCAATACTGGTTCAAAAATTATAAAATTGGTCGCACATTGTAGAGCAGAGTTTTCGCTACAATTTGAGGCGAGATTTATAATATTTGAACCTATATTGACCGAGCTGGAGTCATGTTTCCATCTTACCAGAATGTCTTCTTTGCTTGGACAGACTGCACACCATTACTCACCAATCTTTCTGGTAAACTTAATTTAACAACTAAATTAGACAATTTCATAAATTTGTGTTGAATGAAAAACTTGTCTTCGTATTCAAGATTGATAACTTCACAATATTTCACCTTTACCACAAAAAGTCGTTGAAATCAGTTGAGCTATGGGTTCAATAGATGTTTCATTCTTAATCGGTGCTCCATCTATAAAAAGGTTCAAGTGGGGATTATTATCTAAGGTTATCACTATTAATACAATTGATAATCTTAATCATATCTATTTAAATTGAAATACTAACACTACTTTAATAAAGGCTAACACACTAATATACTGACTAATAATTTACATCATAGGTGGGTAAAGTGGAAGAGGGCTCTTGTGCCTCAACTTCGCCCACAACACTTTTTAATGTGACTATGGAAAAATAAAGACATTAATCTATATTTTTACATCCTCTGTGCTAATACTAAAACAAAGGCTACTTAATGTGTGCATAGTAATGTATTTTATAGCATTTTTACAATGTTATTCGGCTTTGCTACTTCACAATTTAGTGAATATTTCTTGTTGTTTCAGGGTGGTACTCTAATACAATATGAGAACAAATTGCGACTGTTGGAAATCGCTCAAGTTCCTAAAGATCATTTGGACGACTTCAAATCGGTGAAAACTTTCAAGTTCTTCAACACCAACAATCTTTGGATCAAATTGGATGGTGAGTAAAGCTTGAATAATATTTATTTATTAATCTATTGGGAAAACACACATCGGTTGAAAGAACAGGCATAGCCCTTGGTATTTCAAAACACAATTTTCATTAAAATATAGTCCAAAATTTGAGGTTACAAGTCCAAATTTCTTCTTCAGCCGAAGTTTTCTCACTCAAAGAAATGATCTTAAAGTGATAATAATTTTAAAATTTTGAATTTTGAAGGGTTGATCCGAAAAACACAAAATAGTTCCAAACTTTCATTAAAATAGGAAAATTAATTGAAAAATTCAGAGCCGAAAATCATCACACACTAACACTTCCTGTAACCATGGTAAAAATAATGAATATTATTTATTATTTATTATGTTAAGTTATTATTTATTATTAAGTTATTTTAGTAAATTAATGTGAGTAATCATTGATGAATCTCCATTTGATTCTAAGCATGTTTTTGGTGTGTTCAATTATTAGTAGTTTTACTTGGATGATATCTGATGGATGAGATATCTTTGGATGATATCATCTTTTCAAAGAATATTGTGATGAATTCATTTTTAATTTTTTAAACTAATATGTTAAAATATGTGATAAAATATTTTTAGAAGTGAGAAATTATAATATTAAGTGAAAGTGGACATTGTAGATAGACATATAACCTACATCTTAAACCTTCATCATCATCATTCATCATCACTTATTCATCCTTTGCTTAAAATACTTGGAAACCGAGTCGCAATTGTAAAGAAAGAATAATTAATGAAATTTCATCTATGGTAAAGAATGAATATTTGGATTTTGAGTGAAAAGTGCGACATCAGAGTAATTCTAAAATTATAGTCTGTCCAAGCAAAGAATACATTCTGGCAAGATGGGAAAATGACTCCAGCTCGGTAAATATTGGTTCGAAAATTATAAATTAGGTCTCAAATATTGTAGAACATTCTGATCTATAATTTGAGAACAATTTTACGAACCAAAATTGACCGAGCTGGAGTCATTTTTCTATCTTGCCAGAATATCTTCTTTGCTTGGACAGACCTATACATCCATTTTTTTCCCACCACTATCCCCATTTAGGTTTTTCTTCAAATACAATGACTTCCTATTATAGCTGGCGCTGATTGATTGACTAGGCGGTTTTTTACGCTCCGTGTGCGCTCCAACAGCTGATGTCAATAAGAGTTTTTCTTCAAATACAATGACTTCCTATTATACCTGGCGCTGATGGATAGACTAGGCGGTTTCTTACGCTCCTTGTGCGCGCTAACAGCTGATGTTGTCAATAAGAGTTATCATCTAGCTGTGTCTAGATGATGTTTTTGAAATTAAATAATTTAATAGATGCTTCTAATCAGCTGTTAGTAGGTTAGATCATGTACAAGAGACAAACGAAACCGCCTAAATTTTTGGCTATACCTAGTATACCTAACTTTTTGGCTGCTTTTTCAGCTATACCCACGCACTAGCCAATGTGAACATCATCAGAGAAAAAATTACTGAAAGTTGAAAAATTTGTTACTTATCAATTATTGATTTGTGAAACAATTTTTATCACGTGTTTTGAATGGATTTCATTTTTTGTTTCCAGCAATTCAGAGAGTAATCGACCAAGGCTCACTAAACATGGAAGTCATAGTCAATCATAAAAGTCTGGAAAACAATTTGAATGTTATTCAGTTGGAAACGGCGGTTGGAGCAGCTATGAAATGTTTCAACAATGGTTTTGGTGAGTTTCGTCAAACATTTATTCTGAAAGGAATTGTTTAAATATTTATTTATTTATTCATTGATTCAGTAATAATTTATAAATATCACTCAATAGTAAGGTTCAACAGTCCCTTTTCCAATTTAGAAGACTATTCAAATCTAAGTTATACTGCTTGTCTTTCACAGTGACATGTCTTCACTCCTAACAAACATTTGAAGAATTTTTAATATTTTTGAAGATTAATGGAAAAGTTACTAGCCGAAAATAGCCAAATTATTTGAAAATTTAGATTTTGACATAAAATGTTTTAAAAATTGGAAACTCAATGATTTCCCATCGTTCATGCTCAATGAATCACAAAGTCTCCATTATTTGAAAATTTAGATTTTGACATCAATTGAAAAAAACCCAAAGATGTTCCATCGTCCATGCTCAATGGATAGTCTCCATATATTCAATTATAAATTAAACTTATATCAACTCGCAATTAATAGATTACAACTTATTATACTTCTATATACTACTTAATACTTATACTACGATAATACTTCTATATATTTTGTTTCTTTTGTGTAATGACGAATAATTCATATTGTTACTGTATCATGTGTGTATTAATCACAACTACAAGGTAAATAACTGAAACTCCATCATTAAAGTAAAATGCATGAAAAAAGTCCAATGGAAACTGGAACAGCAGAGTTTCCCCTCACCCCTTCCCCTCAACACCACAACCATAGACGTTATCATTTTGTCTGGTGTATTATGAAAATTAAAATTAAATTTCCTTATAATCAGCTGACTTGGCAACGTTGCATCAAGTCTCATTGGACTATTTTCATGCGTTTACTCCTGTATAAGTTATAAGTCTGTTCAAGCAAAGAAGACATTCTGACAAGATGGGAAAATGACTCCAGCTTGGTCAATATTAATCCAACAATCATGAATTTGGTTTCAATTTGTAGATTAGAATTCCACCTACATTGAGACCAAATTTATAACTTTCGAACCGATATTAACCGGGTAGGAGTGTTTTTCCCATCTTGCCAGAATGTCTTCTTTGATGGAAAGACTATACCAATGTTTATTCTATCTCAGGGCTACTTTTATCACTGTTTTTTCTTTTTAATAACAATCACAGTACGAGCATATAACAATCTCGTACCTTTCAAAACATGTAATGCATTAAAAAATAACTAAAAATGGTACTGTAAAAAACACTATACCAATGCTCTGTCGTTTGCAGATCTGTCAAATTTCTCTACTTCCTTAGATATTGTAGACTATACCTCATAGGATTTTTTAACTTTTTGTCAGTTTATATAAAAAATAAAATTTTTTATTTACATTATCTTTTGTCGCCATACTTTGAAACCATATTGTATGTTGATGATTGATTTTTGAATTTCAGGTATCAACGTTCCTCGGAGCAGGTTTTTGCCGGTGAAGAAGACGTCCGACCTGATGCTGGTGATGAGCAACCTGTACAGCCTGAAGAGTGGCTCGCTCATAATGAGCCCGCAACGAATGTTTCCCACCACACCACACGTCAAACTCGGAGATAATCATTTCTCAAAGGTCAGTTTAAATCTGACATAAGATTATAATATATTTTTTTCAGATTGGTTCCTACTCAACTTTCAACTACAAAACACGGTCAAATGTCGGACAACAGGTCCCTTCTTTGATATAGTCTGTCCAAGCAAAGAAGACCCTCTGGCAAGATGGGAAAATGACTCCTGCTTGGTCAATATTTGTTCAAGAATTATAAATGTGGTCTTAATAGTAGATCAAATTGTTTTCTACAATTTGAGATCAAATTGATAATTTTTTAACCAAAATTGATCGAGCTTGAGTCATTTTCCTATCTTGACAGAGGTTCTTTTGCTTGGACAGACTATAAGGCACATGTCTTTAAATTATTATAATTATAAATTTGTTATAGAAAATAATTTACTAAATATTTCCTATTGAACCTTTAATATGCTTGATTTATCATTACAATATGTATCCTATTATAGCCCATTATGCAACACAAATAACTCTAATAACTGCTTCCACACACAGACGATTTAGTCTACGTGGGTTCTATATTCATTCAAAATAATTTTATTGTGTTGTAATTTGTGTGATAACTTACTTGAATAAATTGAAATTGAAAAAAATCATATTGCAAGTTTTGGTAGTGTTATTGTGTATTATAATTTTTTTAAATTTGTAATAGTATTTTAAATCTATAACATCTATTAATTTGATCATTAACAAAGTAATACTCGAAATATTAATCAAAATTGTGCTTGGTTCCTTTTAGAACCAAGTTGAGGTATTTTTTTAAAGGAACCACAGTCTTAATGACTTACTTAACACTGAGTTTGGTGGTTTGATCAATTTATATAAATCAGTGTTTAATACGATGGACAACTGGTTCCTTTTAAAGCAACAGCAGACAATGCATAGAGAAATGGTGGTTGATTCAAAGGCCTGTAGATACCGCCACAAACTAGGTACTGTTTGGTTCTCTTTACAGAATAGATGAAGCCATTTTCAATTCAGAACCATTTTCAAGTCATTTTCCCATCTTGCCAGAGGGTCTTCTTTGCTTGGACAGACTATAGAAGGCACATGTCTTATAAAATGGCAACATTGCATTGTAGGTATAATCATTGATTATGGATTAAGCTAGCTTCCGTAACCTTAAGTGTAACGTCTTTGGTTCAATCTTCAAAATGAGTTTTTTTTTGTTAAACCTCTATTGAAATAGATCATTCTAAAATAATTAATCTAATCTTTCTATTATATTTTCTCCTCTAGGTTCGAGACTTCCTCTCGAGGTTTGCCAACATCCCGGACATCTTGGAGCTGGACCATTTGACCGTATCTGGCGATGTTACGTTTGGAAAGAATGTGTCGTTGAAGGTGATTTTTATAAACTTTTGATTAAAATTTGATACGGACTTTTGATACGCAGTAATGATACAGAGTCCAAAGTTGGTATAGGAAGGAAGCTCGTTGATATGAGATGTAATGCTAAAGGATCGCCGCTTTATTGGAAATGAACTGATTCTATTATTCTCATTGATTAAACATTTTAAGAGCATTAAAACTTAGTTTAGGTGTTTTTCAAGTTGTATGGATAATAAATAACATAAAACTCGTAAGTTTCAGAGAGACAATAGTTAAATTAAATGAAAAGTCCAGATATTGTCAAATCACAGATCTATTAAAAATCGAGATACCAGTTTCGGTTGCTACACCATTGCCAATATGGTAAACTGAGTGTTTCCAGAGATTAGCTTAGATTAGATTAGATTATTCACTTTATTCAAGTAGAGTACAGCATTTATGATCTTGAATCCTAGATTCCGAAGATTGAACATAAAAAATTTCAACGAAGGTTGAAATAAAAAATGAATATATAAGGATATGTAGTGGACTCACTAAATTACAGATATAGGATTCTATATTCTTACTGTCATAATACGATTGTGATGTATCTACATGAAATGGCGGAGTTTGGACATAGATGTCCATTCTTGGAGAAGGATATGCAAGGATATCCCTCCCATTAACACCCAACTGTAACAAATGTTTTACTGATAGATAGATTCGACTGAGAATTGAATTAATGAATTTTACACTATAAAATTGTACATAGATGTGGAATGGATACTGTAATTGATGAAAAATGGATGAAAATGATAGGAAGGATGAATGAAGTTTATTTAAGAGATTAGCGAAGTTTACCAGAGATGATAATGGTGTAACAACCGAAACCGGTTCGGTTTTAAGGTTGAGTGGTAGAAAGGACTTCCTAGTCCTAACTCCGCCTAATAAAGGATATTTTCATTTCATTTCATCTCGATGTTTAATAAATAAGTGGTTTGAAAATATCTTGTCTTTCCATTTAATATGGATAACCACCACAATATGAAATGAAATAAAAATATTCTTTATTAGGCGGAGTTGGGACTAGGAAGTCCTTTCTACCACTCAATCTACAATATCACCTTCACCTACTCAACAAGTGCCAATAGTTTGATTTTTCTAATTTTCGGCATTGTCAAACGATATTACCTTACTTCGCAAATATTCTGTGTCAATGAGCTTCCTTTCTGTACGATTGTGTATCAATTTTGCACTTTTGTATCACTACCGCGTATCAATAAACCGACGTGTCTTTAGAACCATCAGATTATTGTTTACGCTAATCATGTTTAAATTAACCTATTAGAATGAGTAGATGAATCCTTTTCAAAACACATTTCTCCCGATCTCCAAGCTCTTTAGATTCATCATGGAGAAATATCCAATTGAAAACATTCAAACACAAGTGTAGTTTGATTTACAGTAGAACCCCTCTTATTCGAACTTTGGCTTTTAATACTACCCCTTACGGGTAGTTCCACCTCGCCAATAAGTACTTGGCCAAATACTGGTCACCCATCCAAGTGCACTCGACAGTATACGTAACTTAACATCATGTCCACTGATAGATCACCCTCACCGAGAGACCAATTGCCAGTACAATTTGAACATTATTGTAACGTATGTTCGTTTTCGAAAGTTTTTATTTGATACGTATATTATCTTGCGTATGTTCTTGAATGTAAATATTTTGGATATCGAACTGTGTATAGTCTGTCCAAGCAAAGAAGACCCTCTGGCAAGATGAGAAAATGACTCCAGCTCGGTCAATATTGGTTCAAACATTATTGATTTGGTCTCAATCGTAGGAAACATTTTGTTCTACAATTTGACACCAAATCAATATTTTTTTTATCAATATTGACCGAGCCGGAGTAATTTTCTCATCTTGCCAGAGGGTCTTCTTTGCTTGGACAGACTATACACACATCTTCAGAATTGAAAAAAATCAGTGTTCAACACAGAAATTGAAATCATCAATTTCTATCATCAATCATCTATTTCTCAGGGATTCGTTGATGTTTGTGTTGTTTATTTTCTTTTCTTCTTGAAATAATTTCATTGTTTTTCAGGGAACTGTGATAATAATTGCCAACCACGGGGACAGAATAGACATACCTTCAGGAGCGATTTTAGAAAACAAAATAGTTTCTGGAAACCTGCGAATTTTGGATCACTGAAATTTGTCAGTGCTTTGAGAGATTTCTATTTTATGTGTAAAAATGAGCGTGAGTGTGGCACAAAGTGTTAGTCATTTTAATATTGTTATAAATAAAAGTATATCTTTGTTATTAAAAATAGTATGTTAACTAAAATTTCTAGTTATGTCATTATTACTAATGTGTGTGTTGTGTATGTGCCTCTTTTAGTAAATGTTGATGCTTTCATATGAAAATTTTGTATTACTATATTCCTTCAACATTATTTATTTCCTTTTGTGTTTCACAAGAAACACATTTTTAAGTTAGTCGTAAGTTATGAATTCAAATTCTTTACAAAGTCCATAAATTTTACTACCTTCAATTGTGTTGGGACTTGGTAGTACGTGAAATAATCAAAATAACAACTTTTCCAATAAATTTTATTGAAATAGATCATTATAAAAATAGTACAGTTTTATGATAGAATGCAATATATTATTCAACTCATGTTAAGGCCACAAATAATATTGAATTGGAATATCTTCCCATCAAATATCGATTTCACTTTTTAAATACAATAATATTGAATTTACTTGAATAGATTTCCATCAAAATATCAAACCCTATTCACGATCACTTGAGACGAAATGAACAAATTTTTGCGCGTGTGTACGGATAAAGGAAGGTATTACTTCATACGACGGTTGGCCGCAGTCGAACAGCTGTAGTCAATCACAGTTCTTGGCTTTTCCTCAGGCTCAAACAAAAATAGCTACCTGTACATGCAAAAAGTTTCTGTATTTCGTCTCAAGTGATCATGAATAGGGTATAAGTAAGTTAGATCCTTCCCTTAATAATTCTGATTTTCAATTGAATTTCAACCTCTCATTTCATATTGGAATTATCTTTGGGCAAATTTATTTTCTCAAAATAATTTATTTTATTCATTGAATTTCATCAAAGCGACCCTTGATTCTTCACATTTTTCATGAAATTCAACTTTCTTCCTTATATGATTTTTCTTCCTGATGGTTCTGAGGATTTTCTTCCTGATATGGTTTTTCTATTCAAGGTATTCATTGACATTCTCAAAGTTCTAAAAACTTATAGCCTCATAAGCACAGTAATAACAATTAATAGTGTAATAATTACCTAAATATAATTAACTATACTCAACATTTATAATTTATCACAAGCAATGTAGAAAATGAAGAAGAAAATGTCAATTATTAGGCTATAGGGAAGTAATAGGCCGAAATTGTTTATCTTTGATAGGTTGTAGATTTAGGAATTTTTATCCCCTCTTGAACGGATCCCGATTTTTTTCCCATTTCACCATGTCAATACTCATGTCCCATAGTTTTTTCGCCTGTTCTGGGTCATTCGCCTTTCCTGATGGCTGTACCGCTACACAATCACTGAAAAACAAACATTTATTTATTCATTTATTAATCTATTGGCAAAAAAAAATGGGTAAGAACGAACTGGCATAGCCCTTGGTATTTACAACACAATTTTCTTTTAAATATATTCCAAAATTTTATGTTATTAAAACGAATTATTTGATTGAAAAATCAATTATCACTATAACTGGTTTTATAGGATCAAAAAAATAGTATGAATAGAATAAAAACGGAAGAATTTTTTGTTTGTTGATGGCTCAACAGCCCATGAAGGGCCTAGGCCTACCAGCTGGTTGCCAGTTTCATATTCACTCAACCATACAGTCCGTCCAAGCAAAGAAGACACCCCGGCAAAGTGGAAGAATGCTGCCAAAAATAGTGCACGAACAAAAAGTCTGGTCGAGCTAAGAAGACGTTTTGACAAGATGTGAAAATGACTCCAACTTGATCAATATTGGTTCTGAAATTAAACATTTTGTCTCAAATTGTAGAAAACATACTGCTGTCAATTTGAGACTAAATTTATAGCTATTGAAGTAGTATTGACCGAGCTGGAGTGATTTTCCTATCTTGCCAGAATGTCTTAATCTTGACCAGACTATTACTGTACCAAAGATTAAGGCGGTTTTGTCATTTCGTCGCAACAGCTGATTTTGTCCAATCTTATGTGATTGAGTCTGCGTAGCTTACGCAAGTACAAGGAACTGACGAAACCGTCTTACATTTTGGCACAAAGCTATACCATCATTCTTCACGATAAAGACAATAAATTATTCTATTAGTAAATTTAATGCATCAATTGCTTGTTTCTAATTCACCAATCACAATTATTCGAATCTGGTATGGATCCACAAAAATTGTACCTATCTCTGCGCACGCCTTGGCATTGGCATATGTTTGCCAAGCTTGATTCAATATTATGAAAATTTTAGGGACGACTCAAAACGTACGTTCAAAAATCGTGGTGTAAGAAATGGGACTAATAGTACGGTGCAATATTACTTGAACCTCAACATCCAAAGATAAAGCACGATTCCTAAGCAAATCTGTTCTATACAACCCTTACATTGTTTGGTAAAAAGTTACATCCTTTTGAGCGTCGGGTTTCGGGGGAAGGGGGTTGAAAGGTGCGAAATTTCAGTTTTTCGTGAATTGTAGCCGAACCAAGCGTCGGACAAGAAAACTCCATGCATGTTTTTTGTAGAGAATAAAATTTGGAAGAGATTCAGATTCATTTTCTTCATGTAATTACAAAATAAATCGGTTCAAATCCTATACATATTATGCAAATTATAAATGATACTATAATTGCATCGCTTGCTTTAATAACTAAGTCTAGACTATGGAGACTCACGAAAATTATTCAAATGTAGGATTTTATAAGTATGTTAACGGTAATATAACTGATGATGTAATGACATAAAAAGGCGGAGTTTGGATATGTAGATGTCCATTCTTGGAGAGGAATGCTCAAGAACATATTATGTACCTCCCATTAACACTCAACCATGAGATTGAGACCAATTTATTACAACTCTACGTTTACGGTTGATGATACAGAGTTGTAATTGTTCTCAATCTTCTTCCAAATTTTATTCTCTAAAAAATCATGCAAGGAATTTTCTTGTCCGACGCTTGGTTCGGCTACAATTCACGAAAAACTGAAATTTCGCACCTTTCAACCCTCCCCTCCTCTCCCCAAAACCTCAAAAGGTTGTAACTTTTTACCAAACATTATAAGGGTTGTATTTGTATAGAAGAGGTTTGAATAGGAATCGTGCTTTCTCTTTGGATGTTAAGATTTGTTTTTTTACTAATTACACTCTACTATACCGTGATCAAAATCATTTATTGCTCTATATACATTGTATTTTATATTCATAATCTCTCATGTAATAGAGATTATCTCTCATGTAATATTCATTACTCACTCGTAATAGAGCCCGGTCTCGTTGGCTGTTTTTTCATCCACGGCACAATACAGAGTGGTCTGTGCTCCCTGTTCCGATGACTTTTTGAACACGTTGCCAAAAGTTCTGTAGAACCATCGGCTGCCGGGGAAGAAGGCCGTGTCCAGGTGTCGGTCCAGGTCTGTGTCCACCACGCCCGGGTGCAGGCTGTACACTGTCACGTTTGTTCCTGCCAATTAGAAAATAGGAAATGAGCTAAATTAATGAAATAGTTGACCTTGACATCGAATTGATAATAAAGCAGACTGAGCCTTTTGTTGATGCGTGGGAATCGCAAAGAATGATTTATTTTTAAAAATCACATTGTTAGTTAGAATCAGGGTCCTCGCCAAGGGGATGCCGCGGGCTGATGCAAAACGGGAATTTTAAAAATTTCAATTGGGCTATTACAATAATTTTTCCACTATTTGATTAAAAAAATATTTTACCAACAACATGATTCCACAAGAAATTATTATATTTCCTCTGCGTAGACTCATTCATCATAGTGAATTGATTAATTGAAAAAACACGATCAATGTATGAAGCAAGCCAAGAAACGCCCCTCTTAAATTAAATTTTATTGTTGGCTGACAACCACCTTACACACTCTGTCGACCAATCACAAGCCAGTTTCCGATAAAAACTTTTGGAGACCATTTCCCCCCAAAATAGGGGTTTTTCAAATACAAGAATATCCTTTAATAGCTCTAGTTTAAAAACTAGACAAGGAAGAAAGGTCTACTTGGTCTTAAATTGTAGAGGACAAAATTATCCTCAGAGGGATTTTGAATTGAACAACTCAAAGGAATATGTAAAAAGATCTGAGCGAACAAAAACTGAAAATACTCAATTATAGTTTTTCTTGAAAATTAACCTATTTTTTGAAAAATTGTAACTCGGTTTCTAGTAAAGATAAAGAGATGATTTTACCACCATTTTTTGCAAATTTCATTTACTAAAAAAAGGTCAAGTAAGTTTTTTTGTCCGACGCTTCGTTTTAACGTTATTCCAGGAAAACCAGAAAATTAGCAAAATTTTCCAGTTTGTCGGCCAAAAAAACAACTTCCCGACACGAGTTGAGAGTGGGATTTTTTACACGTTAAATAGGAGGGTATCAGCTACCATTTCTACCATAAAACATCTTTGTTGCAATTAGTTCCACCTCCAACCCTAGAATGACTTGACTAAATAAAAGTAAAGCTGAGTCTAAATTCTATAAATAAATTCTTCAAATACTAACTTGATGGAATCTTACCAGCCTAAATACATCAATAAAATAATATTATATTAGCACAAGATCGTCAATACTTAATCTGCGTAATTTTTTGTGTATGATACACCATCCATCATTTTTTTGCTAGCAGTCATTTTCTAAGGCAGGACTCACGAAACACTGTCAACCAATAAGAAAAGAGCAGGCATGAAGGCGTGTCCAAGTCAAATCCGAAACTCCTCCCGTTCACTGCTGCCATCTACTGCTTGAATTTGGAAACTTTTCTAACCTATGTTTTTGGCAATTTTGATTGTAGGCGGAGCTTGGAGGCCTGTCCAAAGCAATTCACCTACAGTGACTAGATGAAACTTCTATCTAGTCACTGTAAATTCACCCTATTGCTACTGCCATCTGCTGGCTGAGTTCGGAACTATTTCGAACGTTATTCAAGAAAGTTGGGTAGAGAAAATGGCTGAAATCTTCAATTTGCTTGTTATTGAGTTTCTGATTTTTTGTTAAAATATCTGTATTATTTCCAGTGGAATGAGATATTTATGATGATACCCAATATTTTTCTGTGAAAAATTTAATATTCCCTCCCTTATGTGCTTTCAAGCCAACTAATAAAATAAATTGATCAATAATTAAAATTGTTATATTTTTATGATAAAGTACGGTGAAATGTGGCTGTTTTGCTCAATGTAGATAGTCACAATGTCTGATAATCATAGGTTCCTTGGCCGCTGGCCGGAGAGCATATTCGACCACAACACATTATTCACATATACAGTAACCCTTTCGGAGGAAACGATCAGTTTCAGTCTTTAATGAGTATTCTCCGCTGTCAATAGACGGGGAAATTGTCAAATTTCACTAAGCCGTCAGTGCCGACTACCTTAAACGTAGTCATCATCTCCGATCATAATCATCAGCATCACTTTCATAATCCGCCACGCACAAGCCTAGGAGCCCATATGGGCATCACCCTAAGAAAAATGCCTGAATATTGACAGTGGGTTAAACGAATACGTGGCTTCATTTTGCTCGTGAAAATCACGATTTGAAAAACTGAGAAATATGCTTAATTTATTGTAATTAATCACATAATAAAATAAATACCATATTTAATCACTATCATCACCATAAAAAATGTATATATTAATAATTGTATATATTAATGTATATGTAATACTCCGACATAGGCCAACATTGTTCCAGCAAGTCACAAATTGACTGATAAATAAATATGATGAATTGAAATATATCAATATTAATAGAATAAGCTACAAACGTAGGTAATTGGTAACTTGGGTCTATTACCTTCCAGTCTTTTTGCTAGCTCTTTTGTGAACAAAATATTACAAAGCTTGGATCGTCCATAAGCTTTAATAGGTTGATAAGATTTCTCCATGTTGATGTCTTTCGAATACAGGGAACCTGGAAAAATATTTTAAGAAATGAATTTCATTGAATATATACAGTATATCATTATTTTCATCATGTATGCATTTGTATATATTTATCGAAATGTCAATAATTGTTTGGAGTGAGGATAGACCTAACGAGAGACGTAATTGAGCGGAGCAAAGCGAAGCTCTAATGGATTAGGAAAGTCACTCTTTGTATAACTACTCCTCCGGAACCGCTCGACCGATTTGATTCAAACTTGCCATGGTGATAGTAGACATGGACGACCAGGTTATAGGCTATAGAGCATTTTGAAAATTTGCATATTAAGGACGAAAAAAAGGAAAAAAGGATTGCTTACACACTATTACTATACACATTATTCATGTTATATTCATGCTCTCTGCACTGCAGGATTGCAACCTATAAGATCAGTTTTGAGAAACGTTCCTGGCTAGAAATGTCTATTATGCTCTTGAAATCATGTTGGTATGATGGTATCACTGGAAGAATCGGCTCCTCATCGAAGCATCATAGCCCAGTGGTTAGCGACGTGGACTATTATTTCACTGCTTACCAATCAGGGGTGTTTGAAACCTGAGTACAACTTTTTTTTGCCGATTATTTTCAACTCTTAGAACAACTTTTAATATGATTTTACATTATAATAAAAGAAATAAACGAATTAAATTCAAAATAAAAAATGAAAAATAAAAAATAAAATACAAAAAATTGAATATTAAAAATAAAAAATAAAAAATTAAGAGTTAAAAATTAAAAATGAAAATTGAAAATTGAAAATTGAAAATTGAAAATTGAAAATTGAAAATTGAAAATTGAAAATTGAAAATTGAAAATTGAAAATTGAAAATTGAAAATTGAAATTGAAAATTGAAAATTGAAAATTGAAAATTGAAAATTGAAAATTGAAAATTGAAAATTGAAAATTGAAAATTGAAAATTGAAAATTGAAAATTGAAAATTGAAAATTGAAAATTGAAAATTGAAAATTGAAAATTGAAAATTGAAAATTGAAAATTGAAAATTGAAAATTGAAAATTGAAAATTGAAAATTGAAAATTGAAAATTGAATTAAATTGAAAATTGAAAATTGAAAATTGAAAATTGAAATTGTAAATTGAAAATTGAAAATTGAAAATTGAAAATTGAAAATTGAAAATTGAAAATTGAAATTGTAAATTGTAAATTGTAAATTGTAAATTGTAAATTGTAAATTGAAAATTGAAAATTGAAAATTGAAAATTGAAAATTGAAAATTGAAAATTGAAAATTGAAAATTGAAAATTGAAAATTGAAAATTGAAAATTAAAAATTAAAATTTTTTTAATCGGTAAAAAATGTTGATATTTGGTGGGCAGGTTCAGATGAAGTCTAGAAATGTTGTGTTAGAATACTTTTGAAATCCGTTCAAGATTAAGCAAGTAATAAGTTTTTAAAAATTGTAGATATATTGCGAGTTGCATATCTTCCACCTTGATACGACAAATCCAAATTGTAAGTTCAATGGTTCAGCAAGATTATAGATGAAGTAATCTGGAAGATATTGAATTACGTTTTAATCTATGTCCAATATACTTCCCAAAGGTTACACTTCATATTAGCGTTTTACTATTTTTCAGAGTTTTTCTTAGATTTTTTGAGAACAAATTTGAAAAAGTTTGAAATTAAGTAAACAGGTCCAAATTAGATCTATAAATTCTAATCAATAAATTTCTAATCCCTTCTGAACGGAATTTGCAGGCGAGCGAAGCGAGCCTGTTTGTCTCAGCTGACACTGCCTTTACTGTCGGGGGTCCAGGGGGCGAAGTCCCCTGGCTAGGCGGAGAAGGCGAGCGAAGCGAGCCTGCCTGCTAGTTCTGATTAAATGGTGCCTGATTTGTCAGGATTCAATGACAAATAACTGAGATATGACTATTTTAATTTTAATTTCAACCTTTCACATTCAATATGGTAGTTTGGAAAAACTTAATGAGTAATACGGCCAGCGGCTCGTGCATAAGTGTTTCTCTTGATGCAGGAAAATCACTCTTTGCGTACTGTTACACAAATAACTATATTGTACTGTGTGAAGGAGGCAAAATGGGTTTTTTACCTGATGTCTTTATTAATAAAATTATTTATTTATTTGCATTCAATCAATATTTCTCAACATGCTAACAAACAATGGAAGCTTGTTGTGGAAATACACAAAAAATTTGCCCAAATTTCATCCAATAAGCTTATTTTTTAGCGATTTTTCAAGTTTATATTGATTTTCCTTTATAATTTGCTACTGAATAATTATTTTAAACAATCAGAGCACATTTGAGGCCCAAAAAGGTACGTCAAATGCTGTATTTACAAAGTTGAACCACTCATAGAGGAAATGACTCCAGCTTGGTCAATATTGTTTGAAAATTATTGATTTTGTCTTAATCGTAGGAAACATTCTGACCTTCAATTTGAGCCCAATCAATATTTTTTTTAACCAATATTGACCAAGCTGGAGTCATTTTCTCATCTTGCCTTATTTTATCAAAATAAACACTCACTTGAGAAAACATTCACTTAAAGGTCGTTGCTCATATTTTATATTCTCATTTCATAACATTACATGGTAATAGAATGAGCCACTTTCACCATCAGCTAGGTTTAGCCAGGCTTAAAATACCGGGATCAAATTTTCGAGTCCACACGCTTCAAAAACTTTTGGACAAAAAGAAAGCTCGCTCCGCTCAATTTGCGGCTGCCTCCGCATGCGCTTCCCTAGTTTATTTTCAATTCCTAGATTAAATTAATCGCAATATTTTAATGAGAAATCATTGTCGCTCGAATTACTATAGGGCTTATCTATTTTATCGATACCGTATCTATTATAATAATGAAATAAGTGTGGAATAATTAAGTAAATTATTACATAAATTATATAATAATTATATCAATAAAAATATTTCCTTGGGGAAAACGTGTTTTCACTCACCAACTTTGTGAGCTAATGAGGAAACGTTCACAATTCGCGCTGGCGCTGAACTAATTATTCTCGGCAACAGTAGCAGAGTCAATAGGAAATGTCCAAGATGATTGGTTGCGAATTGTAATTCGTATCCATCTTCTGTCAACTGGCGAGGACACATCATTACACCTGAAACATTAAATAATTCTGTATTTTCACAACAATGAATATTTCAGAAGAGTAATTATTTATGAGATATAAATCACCAAAACACAAAGAATTTTTTAATGAAAAGACAGGATATTGTCAAACCAAAGATTTAAAAAATCTTTACCGGATAAAAATCGAGATACCGGTTCCGTTTTCTTCACCATTATTAATTAACCACTGGTAAATTAAAACTTGAAGTAAAGAGCAGTAGTATTATACCAACATTCAAGCACCGCTATTGGTAGTTGCTTGAACCAATCACAGTGAACGTCTGCCATTGGCCTAGACAAGCCCCTCCCCAATTAGCGGTTCATACAAACCTTAAAAAATGACAAAGAGCAAACTAATAACAATAAAATTTGTTGATTGAATATTGATATAGTGGAATGAAGTTAATTTTAGACAACATCTTAGTTCTTACATAAGTTACAATAACATACGAAAATGTTAAATCGAAATACGAAATGTTAATGTTTAAATGTTAAATGTTAATACGAGAATGGAAAATCAATGGAATAAGATACTGTAACAAATAACTATCATTAAATGAAAAGACAAACCCCTGATTTATTAGAAAAATCAAGATACTAAATTTTTTTAGTTTACCAGAGATTGATAATGGTGTAACAACCGAAACCGGTATCTTGATTTTTAATAAATCAGTGGTTTGACAACGTCTTGTCTTTTCATTTAATATGGATAACTGCCACAATATCACCTTCACAACTACTCAAAAAATAACTAACGAATTGGGTTTGTCTAGACCAATGGTAGAGATTCATTATTCATTGTGATTGGTTCAAGCAACTACCAATGTTTATATAACAGTGCTTGACTGTTATATGTATTGTAAGTTATATGTATATGAATAGTTGAATACTGCTGTCATTTCCTTAAAGTTTTAGTAAATGGTGTAGCAACCGAAACCGGTATCTCGATTTTTAGTAAATCTGTGGTTTGACAATATTCTGCCACTTCATTTAAAATGGATAACTGCCACAATATCACCTTCACAACTACTCAACAAGTGAAGAATTTTTGTGAAACTTTAGTGAAAATAATCATTATCTTTTCGAAACTTTTCGAAAGATAAACTGTTTGGAGCTATATATTTCGGTAATTTCTCTCTCAGATCTTACTCTAATGATTGAATAACGTTTCAAGGATGAGTACAAATTCAACAAAAAGAATTTCAATTGCGCTCATTCTTTTTAATCCACAACAAAATTTGTATGGAAAAGTATTAAACAATTGGAATTCAATCTATTGTCTTCTGTAAAACGTTTAACAATAGCTTTTGAATTTGCCCACCTGCATTGTTGATCAATAGATGAATATTTCGTTCTTCTTTGAGAATTTGTTCGGCACAGGTTCTGACAGATGACAATGATGAAAGGTCGAGACGCCTCACAGAGATTTCTCCCACACCTTCGACTCCTTCCAGTGTTTTTCGTATATCTTTGGCTGCTTCTTCCGCCTTTTCCATATTGCGACATGCCATTATAACCCGAGCACCTGCAATATTGCATTTCAGATTAATTTATTGATATTTTGTAATTGTTCAATTCTTCATAATCTATATCTATAAAAACGAAATGGCACTGATTCATTCATCACCAGAACTAAAAATCCACTGAACCGAATGCGTTGAAATTTGACAGGCATGTTCAGTTGGACGTTTGGACGCGCAAATCCTAAGAAAGGATTTTAGGAACTCCATAAGAATACACCAAATATTTATTCTATACTTTTTTGTCGTTTTCTTAATTTTTCGAGAGCCAATCGGTAGAAAATGTTGATATTTGGTGGACAGGTTCAGATAAAGTCTAGAAATGTTGTGTTTAAATATTTTTGAAATCCGTTCAAGATTATGCCAGTAATCGGTAAAAAAAATTGTAGATGTATTGCGGGTTGTATATCTTTCGCCTTGATATGACCAATCCTTACTGAGAATTCAATGGTTCAGCGATATTATGGATGAACTACTAATTTAGAGTATTGAATCAAGTTTCAAACTAAGTCCGATATACCTCCCTGCCACGCATTCGGTTCAGTGAATTTTTAGTTCAGGTGATGAATGAATCAGTCAGTCAGTCAGTCAGTGCCATTTCGCATTTATAGATATAGATGAATATCAATCACATCATCGCACCTGACACTGTGTTTTCAGAAAATTACAAGTCTGCTGAGAAACTGTTACGTCATGCAGTAAAATAATTTATGCAATATCGTATTATAATAATAATGAGGCTAATATTGTATCAATCTACCAATGGTAATTATATGTATAGCCTATTTATATAGTGTGACCAAGCAAAGAAGAGCCTCTGGCAAGATGGGAAAATGACTCCAGCTCGGTCAATATTAGTTCAAAAATTAATGAATTTGTCTTAATTGTAGGCAACATGCTGATCTACAATTTGAGACCAAATCAATAATTTTTGAACCAATATTGACCGAGTTTGAATCATTTTCTCATCTTGCTAGGTGCTCTTCTTTGCTTGGTCAGACTATACTAGACGGTAGAATCCCTTCCCGAAAAAAACTCAACAACCTTGAGATGTAATAAAAATTTCTATGATTGATAAGGTTCACTTGTTGATTCACTTGTTGAGGCACATAATTATTGGGTGACACATTTACCTATTAAAAAGGAATAATAATTAATCTTATTTTCATTATACTGGTACCGTAGACTACTTTAATAGTATAGTCTGTCCAAGCAAAGAAGACCCTCTGGTAAGATGGAAGAATGCGACTCCAGTTTGGTCAATATTTGTTCAAGAATCATAAATGTGGTCTTAATAGTAGATCTCATTGTTTCCTACAATTTGTGATCAAATTGATAATTTTGAACCAATATTGACCAAGCTTGAGTTATTTTCCCATCTTGCCAGAGGCTCTTCTTTGCTTGGACAGACTATACCAATACGTATTATACTGAAATTAGTGATCGGTACTGAATACTCATCAACACATTAATTAGACATTAATATTAATGAAAATAAGTAGCTTATAGATGCCGTAGTCGTATATTCAAAATACAAACGGACGTAGGTTGAATGGTAATTCCTGCAAATTAAAACAAAAGATGAGCTCACAAGCTATCAGGAAATTTAAATACAGGTAGCAGAAAACTACATCGAAAACAATGTTACTTAAGCTGAAAAGTCAGCCTAATTCGTAAATTGAAACCCCAGAAGGAGGAATTTAGCAGTAATTTATTTATTAATTTTGTTACATTTGCGACTTGATAACAAGTATTTTAAGAAAAGGTGATGATGAGTGAGTGAATGATGATGTTTACATGGTTGGTGTATAACATTTTCTATTGAATTGACTCAGACTGTGAACTAATATTAGAAAAATTATTTTCATTTATTTACCTCTTCTACTGAGATCCAGAACCGTGTGTTTTCCAATACCTGTGTTACAGCCCGTGACAACAGCAGTTTTACCGTCCAAACGGGCATTGCTTGTGCATTTTCCATTGAAAAACCACCCCATTGTTATCTGAAACAGAAGTTAACCTCATAATTACGTCTCAAATATTAGAAATCTATTGAATTCTATCCGGAAAATGCCAGTTAACGTAGCCAATCAGTCAATGCTCAATATGTAAGATTCTAAATTGAGAATCACTGGCGGCTCGTGCCCACAAAAAAGTGAAGTGCCCTTATCTTTTAATGTAAAGCACTTCACATGTTTCGTGGGCACGAGCCGCCAGAAGTGAATCGATATTCACTTTGGATGGACTTGCAATTGTCTGTGCTTTTATCCCATCAGTCTATTGTATTCTTCCTTTCAAATAAATAAATCAATTTTACGTCGGTCAATAATAATTTCGGATTCAGCGCATCCGGCCCTTATTTTATCAACCGCACAAATGTTTGTTATAATCTCAAATCAAATATTTTGATTCTAATGTGTAACCATAAAGATTGATTTTCAACTTCAATCTACTTCTTTTAGCAACGATTAATTTACTGAAAATTAAGTAACGTATTATAATTTCTGTGAAATGTTAACCTTCCATCTATGATAAAAATAAAGGCAGCTATTCAGTATAAGTAGATAGGTATGTATTATTGGGTATATTATTAGTATTGTCTATATATTTATCGATTCGTCGACTGACTGAAAAAACATAATAATAAACTATAACTATTTCTGTGGTCACTATACATCTAGTAGTTATCTGTTTACAAGAAATCATCATATACTTGATTCGAGTCATAGTTAAAACTAGCTTGCCTTGAAATATGCATGGACCTGGTTGAGAATCTACACACATGCCTAGTTCACCACACCTAGCGATAATCATAGAAGAAGAAATCTTATACTAGTCTCTTGCGGAGGAAAAAAGAGAACTTTTTTGTGCTCTAGAATAATATCCCTTCTAGTCTGCAACTTTGAGGCACAAGTGTAAAATCCAAACTTATATCACAAATTTTACTACTCGCATTTTAAATTGTACTGTTTCACGTTGTAAAAGATAGTTCGTCAATTCTAATCTAACTCTAGTTGTTTAAAGTTTTGTTTTGATTTCAATTCAACAGGAAATAAACTTTACCAATTTTCCAACTTTGTTTTCATCTACCAGCTCTCAAAACCTCCAAAAATAATGAATTGAAGCTCTAGTGTTTACTCTTGAGCTGAAAAACGTTTCATAGACTTACCACTAACTCGATTGAATTCCAGAACTCATGGGAGAATCCACATTAATCTTTCATAGAAACTTATGTATAATTAGTAAATTATTTATAATTTTCTCTACTCAGGTTTCTAAAATCTTCTCTAATAGGCCTACCGGTAAGCAATGTACTGAGAAAAATTTATGGGAAATATTTTCTCATAATAACATCAATTTTTGTCGTTATGAATAATGAATGCCTTGGTATAATGCAATTGCAATTGCATCAATTGACCAAAACTTGTTGCAATCCAATACAATATTCTGTATAATATTGTTGAATTATAATAACAGATAGGATTGAAGTGCAAACATTTTCCACAGTTGAATTCCAATATGTTCTTAATTCTGTTCAGTCTTCTATATATGTATAGGACACTATGTAGACCTATGCATATTTCTATACATGTATTGTCCTCAATATTCCATTTTTGACTAGGGCTACTTATCGCTGTATTTAATTGTTTATTCACACTTGAAAATGGCTTTAAAGAGCAGTAACATGTTGTATTAAAATTTTAAAAATTATCTTAAGTGTACTGTAAATGAGTTTTTTATTAAAAAATTTATTGTCATCTTTTTATAGATCGAACACTTTTCATCAATGGTTACTGGTACCTTACACGGTAATGTATTGTGTTAAATCTGTTTAGTTAAACTTTCTCAGTTCTGCTCAGTTTGTTCAGTCTGAAAAACACTGGCGGCTCGTGCCAACGAAACAGGTGAAGTGCTGTACAGTAAAAGATACGGGCACTTCACCTGCTTCGTGGGTACGAGTCGCTAGTGCTGAAAAATGAATACCGTACAGTTTTCATTGGAGAAGTTCCAATGGTTGAACGATACACTCCCGCAATCTCTCAACGACCCCGGTTTCAGTTTTAAAATTCGTGTTCAGTAGGTCTAGGTTGAGATTTCGCTGAGTTGAATGAACAAGATGGGCCTACAAGGTCATTGCACCAAAGGTAAATCCATGTGCCTTCGTTATAAACTTTCTATGAGTAGGCAATAGGCCTACTAGAAAAGGAACCAGTTTGTTGACACTCGCATATATTTTGCTAGCCGAAAGTGAAATTCTTTTCAAATATGTATTCTCAAATCTCGAATAGATGACTGTATTTCGAAATTATGTGATCTATTACTGTGTTAACTGTGATATGTGTCAACATATCTATAATCAAATATATCTATATTTTGAAGTACGGAAACGATAATACCTTCTAGGATATATAGGAATACGCACACGATTACTTTGAATAGTGTACTGCTTTTAGTCTGGAAAGGCGCAGAAAACTACAATTGCGTCTTGAATTGAGTGTCCAAAAAAAGTACACGAGTGATTATACATACGTATCGAATGTAACAGCCCGATTCAAAAGCAAAAGGTTCGTATCATTCATGATTGAAACGTATTGTTTGTTAGCAAACGTATGTTTGTTTTTAATTGTTTCATTTGATTTGATATAATAGCTTGTGTAGGTAGGTATCTTTTTATAAGTAAATTATAATTTTGTAAGTAACCGTGGACACTCAGTTGAAGTGTCTTTTCTCTATAATGAAAACTTAGAATAAGCTGAAAAATAAAATAATTTAGCATTCCTATTAGCAGCCGAGTGAATATAAACAAAGTTAGGTATATTAATTTTTCAATTTATAGAACTACCCGTACTCACTATAATTATTATTGCAATCTTGGTTACATTATTATGTAAATTACATTTGTAGTAAGTAGCCTAATACGGTAGGTAATAACTTGTTTTCCCTTGAGATATACCAGACTGTTTACTTCGACTACTTTTTCTAATAATCTATTTGCATTCATACATTTATTACTTTCTAGTAGGATAAAAGCGATCCAGTTTCTAGCAAGACTTGACAACATTGAATTATAAATAACGAATTTACCTTTCCGTAGATACCTTGTCAGACCGTCAGTATCTCTTCGTCTGGAAATTGTCAATAGTTGTATAATTTTTCACAAATATGACTCTGTAAAAATGACTCCGTTAGGCCTATTCCCTGTCTATTTGTGATATACATGTATCTACCAATACAGTTGAGTTATGTAGCCTACATGAAATTGAATAGTTTAGTATATACTTTGCTGCTGGCGGTTATTTAAAATTGGAACTAAGACATCTTTCCTGTTATAGTAAGCTATTTTGGGAATAGAACATCCAACTCCGTCGGTTCCAACCTTTTGTTTCGTCATTTTTCAACATAGTAGACCAACAACTTTCTTCGGATATTGAAATAGAAATTCCAATTCATTACGATCACTTTCGGTTTCATTCCGAATTTATATTATGACTGTGCTGTTAGCAATTCACAAATTTCACTCCAAATTATCAGGCTATTATAGTAATTATCACTTTAAATAATACCTATCTAAATATAATCCTGAATTAATTGTTTAATCAATCGTGTTTGAAAACTTTTCCATGAAAGTTAGTCTTGAAGGATCAAAAATTAAAGTTACATAATAAAATCAAGATTGGATTCTCATAGATTGATATTGATATTAGTTGGTACTTTCAACAGATTTAACGGGAACATAGGTTTCATTTCATGTTAATTGAAGCTATGATTGATATTATATGAGTAAAAAGATCAAGAAAAATAATATTTATAGTCTATAGTATAGTAAAACTATATTATAGTCTATAGGTATAGTCTGTCCAAGCTAAGAAGACCCTCTGGCAAGATGGGAAAATAACTCCAGCTTGGTCAATATTTGTCAAGAATTATAAATGTGGTCTCAATAGTGAGTCAAATTGTTTCCTACAATTTGAGATCAAATTGATAATTTTTGAATCAATATTCACCGAGCTTGAGTCATTTTCCCATTTTGCCAGAGGTCTTCTTTACTTGGACAGACTATACCTGGTCCATCTACATTATAAGGGCTATTTTTGGAAGTATTGAAAATGAATAATAATTTAAATATTATAAATAAATAATAATTTAAATATTATAAATGAATAATAATTTAAATATTATAAATAAATAATAATTTAAGTTTTATTTTGTCAATGGCGCAACAGCCCTAAGAAGGGCCTAGGCCTACCAGCTGGTTGCCAGTTTCATATTCACCAAACTATACAGTCCATCCAAGCAAAGAAGACACTCCGGCAAACGGGAAAACGACTCCAGCCCGGCCAATACCGGCCCAAATAATTCAAGTACAGTATTATAAATGAATGATGATCGAATGTTTTCAGGATGTCATTTATTAGAGACAGTAGAAAGATGATAATACTACTTACTTACTATGACCTCTCTTTAACCCTCTCTTTCGCAGGTGATAAAGTACGTCTCACTCTTCAATGTTTTCACTATGAATTTTCAAAAATGTTTCCCATATCTCCAAATCCAAAAGTTGAAGTATTTTTAATAACCGTGTGTTACTCCTAACAAATGCGTCTATCTTTGTCAAAGCTCTTTCCTCTATTTAGAATTGAAAAACTAGTTCATAAGTCCATGCTTGACAATAAACCAATGAAGTTTAAGAGATACCAGTAACGTACGAGAATCTTACTATACATAATTATAATAATCAATTCGATACCGAAAAGTGACTATAATAAACAAATTGAGACAAGACGAGACTAGATTGAGTGGGAGAAACACTTTGGGAATCCTTATGAATGACGGAACTTCACTATTGATCTTTCTAAAATGTCTAATACAGCCTGTTTACAGTTTACATTATAGTTTATTCACTACCGTAGCATACTCTATGATTTCAATCTTTCAGAATTCAGACCATTTGACTAATCAATAGTTCATATTATAAAAGATAAATTTTGATAATACATGCTTCAAACGGGATTAGAATATTGAAGTCATTAGGATATAATATTGTCTATTCTTCTTCTTTTTCTTCTTCTTCTTCTTCTTCTTCTTCTTCTTCTTCTTCTTCTTCTTCTTCTTCTTCTTCTTCTTCTTCTTCTTCTTCTTCTTCTTCTTCTTCTTCTTCTTCTTCTTCTTCTTCTTCTTCTTCTTCTTCTTCTTCTTCTTCTTCTTCTTCTTCTTCTTCTTCTTCTTCTTCTTCTTCTTCTTCTTCTTCTTCTTCTTCTTCTTCTTCTTCTTCTTCTTCTTCTTCTTCTTCTTCTTCTTCTTCTTCTTCTTCTTCTTCTTCTTCTTCTTCTTCTTCTTCTTCTTCTTCTTCTTCTTCTTCTTCTTCTTCTTCTTCTTCTTCTTCTTCTTCTTCTTCTTCTTCATCATCATCCGACCCATTTTATTCATAATCATAATTTGCTATATAACCCAGACCCGCCTATTGTAATAGGTACGCTACCTATACTATTGAAGATTTAGATAATTGTAGAAGGTTTAGCAGTTCAACTATTGTATTATGTATTATTGAATTGTGTACTGTTTATTAAAGTCTTTCAAGCTTTAATAGGAGGACCCAGTAACATTGAACGAAAAAAAATTTTGTTGGGATTTTTTTCCCGTGTTAAACCTTTACTTCAATGACTGGATTATTATTCGATCAAGCCCAAAAAATTCCATGAAACTGTAGCCGGTATGAATTCATCTTCAATTATAGCGTTTCTCTAAAATCCAAACTCTCACAGATAGGTAAAATTCGTGCCATCTGAGAAGAAACTTCTCTACAATATACTTTTCATTGTTACAAAGTGTCTTCTCCGCGAACTAAATAGGTATATGCTACAGCCTGAGTTTAAACAATTACGATAATGTGTTTGTTAGCAAGTTTGTTCATTTGAATCCAAGTAGGAAGAGAATTAAAAGTGTGATTGTAACGCATACTTATCACGAAGATAATAGCTACACTCAATGAATCTTCTGCTTAGCTGTTGGAGCGAAACATGAAAAAGTAAACAATACTGCAAGAATGCAAGGTCTTTCATCTGAGATTATACACACGCTACTGTATAGGAGAGATGCAAATATATAGATCCTGATATAGATAGATACATATGATGAAGTATGAGGATACAATTTCCAAAGACCTTGTCAGGGTCCTGCAATTTCACTCTATTTAATGTCCTATATCTATATATATCAACACGAAATTAGGACTGGAGAATTAATTTATAAGATGAATTTGATCTCCATATGAAATATTAAGTTTCAGCGGTTAACCAAAGTCAACCAAAGACGGACAAATAACAATTCTGTTGGTCTATTTCGCTTTATTTATGAAGAAAGAGTTTTGAAGGAGTTCATTCTAGAAAATACAGGGTTTTTGGGGGTTGGTCCCATGGAACTTTTTTGTCTTCTTGGTGTAAGGAATCATCCTGAGAAGTATTGCACATTCCTCCTTAAAGACCCTGTATATATACTAGAAATCATTTATTTTCTCTCAGGGCTACTGTGTTCATTGCTGTGTTATTTACACTTGAAAATGGCTATATCGCCGAAAGATGTAGTGTAAAATAAAAATATTTAAAAAAAATGTACTTTGATTTTTATTATTTAAAGTTTTACAAAAAATCACGTATAATTTTGATATTGAATGAAATAATATTTTTAAAGCAAAATATGGATGAGGATGCTACAACAACTCCACATATGTCTTTCAGTTTTTTATCATCACTTATTAGCCTATACCGGTAATTAAGTAATGTCTGATAAAAAATAAAGACAAATAATATCTTTTTTTATGGTATTCTATTTTCTAATCAAATCTATCTTCTATCTAATATCAAAAGATAAAATGGAATGAAATGATAGATCTATCAGCTATTTTCTCGTATCGTGAAATTTTCTTATCCGTTGAAAAATTGTAATCCACGTTAGAGATTTCTTGAACCGTAGGTACCGTACTAAAAATGCTATAGAATTACTCAAGGGATCTTAATATTAATCCTGATTCCATAGAAAAACATTGAGAAACAGTATTATCAATATTATCACCACCCATCAATAATTATTATAAACTTTCATATTACTTAACTTATGTATAATATATTGATGATGTATGTAAATTCTAAATAATTACTGATGTATTATACTTATTATTGATGCATTTAAACTTATACTCGATTGAGTCAAGTAAGTTTAATCGTGAGTGGTTTCAACTTTAATCATACAAAATTTTTTAAATGAAAAATATGATGAAATCCAACTTTTAGCTGGACTCTTCCAAGCCATGAATGACTGTGTGTGTTATTCTATTTTGCCTGTATATATTTGTTAATATTTTTTGACACTTTACAATTTCACACGTAGGCTACTCTTCATTTTGGTCATGTCTTGAAAACTTGATATCTCAATTGAAATACAATTTGCCAATGGATCTGCTAAGAAGGCGTGCCCATTCTGCGATTGGTGATCGTAGATACTCGTTACCGATTGGCTGGAATGATCAGACAAAATGTCGGATACAATACATCACAAAATGGCGAGGGGTTTCTATAGGCCATCAAATTAAAATTCATATAATGTCCACTATTCATCTCCAAAATGTTTTGTAATGAAAATGAGTACAACATTTAGAGTATTTCCCTGATAATAGAAAAGATTCAAATTTAGAGACAGAAAATTGATAAAGGTTAAATTCTTTTCATTGGCAGCTTGAAACTTGGTTCATAACTTCCAATTCCGACAAGTAGATGGCGTTAGCTGCTGGGTTGATATGCTTGCCACACTAACAAGCTACGCCTCCTGCTCTCCTGCTTCCTGATTGGTCAACCGTTTTAACGGCAGCAAGCTCCGCCTTCTGCCCTACTCCTTCTCCTCTTTCTCCTTCTCCTACTGCTCTACTCCTCTCTGATTGGTCAACAGTTTTAATGGCAACAAGCTCCGCCTTCTGCCCTACTCCTCCTCCTCTTACTCCATCTCCTACTGCTCAACTCCACTCTGATTGGTCAACAGGTTTTCACGTCACCAACTCTGGAATCGGCCGACAGATAGCAGTAGCTACTGGGTCATGTTTTTGATTGTTTGTTTCACACTATCAAACTCCACCTACATGTCCCTGATAACTAGTTTACAGTGAAGTATAGTCTATCGAAGCAAAGAAGACATTCTGGCAAGATAGGAAAATGACTCCAGCTAGGTCAATATTGGTTCAAAAATGATGAATTCAGCCTTAAAATACAAACATTCTGATATAAACTTTGAGATAAGATAAATTCGATTCATGAGTTTTGAACCAATATTGACCGAGCTGGATTCATTTTCCTATCATGCCAGAATGTCTTCTTTGCTAGGACAGACTATATCTAATGTAATTTTTTATAAGTAACAATTATCTGAGTCACCAGATTATAATATTAGTAATCCATACCAGTACGGTACTGCATATTTCATATTGATAGTTCAACAATGCTTATTCAAAGTTAACACTTTATTTTCTAGAAAAGTCAACAAATGTTACGTTCATGATAATACGTGAACTAAATAACACTTTATATTGGTACTAAATAATTTAGAAACTGGATTCAACGTAACGCTAGAAATATAATAGCTTGCATTTTATTCAAGTGATCTATAGTTTAAATTCACGCGAAAGGTGTAATTCATTTCTGGATTTGAAATTTTATTTTATTCATTTTACAGAAACATGTAAACTTAATGGTTAAAAACACAGACTATTGTCCAAAACGTCTTTATACCAAATTTTGATTAATAAGTTCGAAACTAGGTTATATTTTTTCGCAGCACTTCAATCAAGAATTTATAGTCCGGGAGAAATACCGTATTATAAAAATTTTGAATTTAGAGCAATAGGATATTTCAAATTAATGTATTAGATTTATTAACTAGATCATGAAGATGTTTGGTTCTTAAAAACATGAATGAGCGTGATAATCAGAACCGGTAGCTCAGCCGAAGAACATCAATCCAAGAAGTACTTAATAATGTATTTCTTATACATTAGTACTTACTAATGTATTAATTAGAGGAGTGCCCAAAGCCAAAGAGTATGGTAAAAATCTGTATTCTCCATCTAATATTCGAATTAAGTTTGATCATTTTATGTAGGCTCAGAATCTAAGGAGTTCTATAGGTAAGCAAGGTGCTATAGAGATCGTACTTAGGGTCCCTAGAATTGGAGGGTGCTTGAGTGATGAATAGCTCCGAGGCGTCAGCTCTTGGGTTCCCTTTTGTGGTAGTTCAGAAATCCAACAAAAATCTTCAGAATTTGAGAAGCCGCTTCAAACTTACCGCTATTTTTAATAAAAAATACTGTATAAGTTTACTTCACATTTGAATTAGGAGTTTTAATCAGGTTATTGATTTATTCTGATAAAAGTATAGGAAAGTGATAATTCATAGGAACTTCGATTATGCCTTATACTTGAAAAACGTCCTGATATTTATCTATTATGAATCAGATTAGATATCTATGTATCAAACTAGACCCGATTTCTGGATACTGAACATGCTGATACTGATGCTGGTGTTGACAGTGATCAACATTAGATAGCCTACACGAGTTTTAAATAATTATTTCATAGACTACATCGCACTTTACGAAGGTTCACTATTGTATTCAATTGACATTCCCATCAATGTTTCATTTCAATTTTGAAGTTTTCAATTTTCAATGAGCAGAAACAAAACTATGCTTTTAATATTAAAATTTATCGATTTTCTATGATTTTAATGATTAAATATTTATTGATTCAAGTGCATCAAAATGATTTGTGACTGAATAATTTATATTTTTAAAGGTATACTTTGTTTTCTCATACAAGTTTTTTAGTGATAATATACAAGTGATAGTGGGCTATAATAGTGATGGCAATCTTCAAGGTCTTCAACTTGTTTTGGTCCAGGTAGTTTTCAGTGTAGGCTATTATGATATGATGTTTAATAATACTGAACCTATCAAATAAGATTATACATGTACTTTTATACAAATGATATGATCATTGTAATATCGCTGAGAATCACACAGATGTGAATATCTGAACAATAATAAGTAAGATGATATAATTGACTGTCGATATTGATTGAATTGATGATATAATTGATATTCTAATGACAGATCGAATAACTTTAAACTGAAAATAGAAGTTTACAAAGTTGAATTGCGTTTCACCTCAAAAATAGTAATATTGATACTGCATATTGTTTCGCTTTTTTCAGATTTCTACTATCGTATGATTGCTGGTTTGACGTCTAGTGGGATCGGATTCTGTATCATTCATAACCAAGTGCAATCCAATAATGCATCATGCATTCTTTGGTGAATGCACTTGCATTTCCTGTAACCTACATCTTGTGGCCTTTAAACTGTGATAAGGCCGCTATTACACGATAATACCCAGATAGCACGTAAGCTTATTTCAAGCTGTACATTAAGTGGATTTTGAATTGGAAGTTCCAGTTTGATCAAACCAGCCTAATTCAAACTTGTAACAGGCTGTAAGCAATCAAGCTGGAAGTTTTTAACTTGTAACAAGCTGGAATTTTCATTCTTAAAATCAACCTTGAATGTTCCAGCTACAGTCCAGCTTGTTTCAAGCTGAAATCAACCTTGATTCCAGCTTGAACTTTCAAGCTTGGATGATTAAACTTGATTCCAGCTTGAACTTTCAAGCTTTGCAAACAGCTTGAAACGTGGTAACTTCTTAACTTGAATCAAGCTGTATAACAGCTGTTGACTTAAGTTCCAAGTTTGTATCCAGCTTGTTGAATGGAACATTCAAGCTGGAAACCAGCTGGACCCCAGCTTTTTGTGCTATCAGGGTAGTTCTATGTCATACATCCTTTATCAAAGATATTATAATATGTTCTCTATAGAAGAACATATGACATAGGATATGATCATTTATAATATTTGGTTCATTACACGGTAATATTTCACAGATGTTTAATAATAGAAATATGTCATAGAACTATTATCGTGTAATACCCGCCTAAGAGAGATAAAGAGAGATAATTAAATTCTAATATTATATAATTATACTCTCTGATTAACTTCTCAAAAAAAATTTAGTGCATTGGCACACTGCACAGTAATATTATTGAGCTCTATAGTTATCACTGGCGGCTCGTGACCACGAAACATGTGAAGTGCCCGTATCTTTTACTCTACAGCACTTCGCCTGTTTCGTGGGCAAGAGCCGCCAGTGATAATTATATTCGAATGTACAGAACTAAGAAGTACGTATTACTACTTAAGCAAAGATACGATACTCAAGCAAATTTAACTATCAAATGAGTTGGATTAGCCTTTAATTTTAGCATTCAATTAATGGCAAACATTGTGTTTCAAAGAACAATTATTGGTCTATGAATATGCAGATCAAGCAACGTAATTATATAGATTGCCTGATTTTGAAAATAGATGGATTTTGATAACACAGGAATATTGACAAGTCATGTTGTATTGTAATGACTTATGACAATTATTACTGGCTTCACAGTCGCAGAAAATTTCATGATGATGAATCAACCTTTTTCAATGAATGAATCACTCTAAATAATAGGGCAATAGGCCCCTTATAATATTAAATTACTTTTAACAAATTTTTTCACATTTTACTCGTTTAGCATTTAATGTATGCCCTCAATTAATAGACTAAAAAACTAATAAATCAACTCTTGAGATATCCCAATCTCTATATCTCTTGTCTAGTCGCATACGAATATTTGTTATTAAACTTCTAGTTCAAATTCAATTGATCAGAAAACTATTATTGTTCAGATTGGCGCCAGAGAGAGAGGTGAATAAAGAACTGAATTGAATAGGAGAAGAGTGATGAGGTACTGATAATAGAGATAATAAAAGAGTGAATAAAAGTGATAGAATAGGCTCCCGATACCGGAAACTGCATTGCTACACTTCCAACACAATGGATGACATTCTTTCACGTCCACATGTTTTTTATTGTTCGGGAGAATAGGTAGATGGTTTTGTTGACTATCGATTTCGTTAGAAAAAGAGTTTCAAAAATCAAACATCACAGAATATGAGTAGAAATACAGAAGATTTAAGAGTTTCTTAAATAATACAAAAATTGTTTGCCTAAATTTGTGAATAGAACAGAATGCGTAGCTTATAACTTACTTGATGGATAAATGCCTTTATTCACACTCTGTAAATATTTTACAAAAGTTTTGTGGCCGAAGTTGAGGCATGCATGCCCCTCTTCCACTTAGCCCATGAGAGATATTAATAATTGTTTGATTTTTTTATTTGGTGCTGGGTCTTGAGAGATTAGATTAGATTTCTTTATTCATTTAGATTACAACAAAATATTTATGCTTAGTTTCTAGATTACAAGAGTTACCATTAAATCCAATTATTCTATTATTTTTACAAGTTACACACTAATTTCGATATTTTACACTACAATTTTTACAGGTTATTCTATAATCTATTCAATGAGAGAGGTTACATGTGAATGCAAAAATCATAGAACAATTATCCAAACAATATGCTACTTGCTTGCAATCTTACTAATTGTTGTGCATTAAAATATCTAAATGAAAAGGCGAAGTTTGGAAATAAAAATGTCCATTTGTGGGAAAGGATAAGTATATCCTTTCCATTAACACTTGGCCTGGCGAGAGAGAGTGTGTGTGTGAGAGGGACAGAGAGAGAGAGAGAGAGAGAGAGAGAGAGAGAGAGAGAGAGAGAGAGAGAGAGAGATTAGAAATAGATGAATTTAATTTATTAGGAAGAGATATCCTCCTCTAGATTGTCTGTCATCATAAAGGAAAAAGAGCACCTGTCTCAACAAAATTTCTATGATGATTCAAATTCATCAATGGAATTGGAAAATATATAGCTGAATTCATTTGAAACTCTGGCGGCTCGTGCCTACAAAATAGGTGAAGTACTATACAGTAAAAAATACGGGCACTTCACCTGTTTCGTGGGTACAAGCCGCCAGTGATTTGAAACTCAATCAATACTATACTGAGAACTGAGTACCTATACGAAATCATCAAAAATTCAAATCTTGAATCTCACGAATAACTCCAAACCAGCAAAAGGAAAACACTCTCAATCATGGGGAAGTCATGCCACGAAACTTCACTCTTGTTTCTCATCTCATTCATATAAATTAAAAACATTATGGCTCAATACATTTCATGTGCAGTTAGTTTTTTACCATAGGGGTCCTTTCTACTACGAGGCCTGTATTAGGCCGGAATTACACGATAATAGTTCAAACTTTCAAGTAATGAAGATCAATAGTTAATGACGATAATAGTTCTATGATCATAGTTGATCATATGGAAAGAGATGAAAATTATGATTTCGTATTTTCAAATCTTTCCATATGATCATATAACTATTATCGTGTAATACCGGCCTTATTTAATGGAAAATCAACATATCAAAGAGTGTAGACATTTTCTCTCAGGAAGAAACGTCACGGTGTCTTTCTCTCTCTTACTCTTCCTCTTTTTTCTTCCTTTTTTCCTCTCCCCTTTGCAGTTCGAAGAGATAAGGAAGAAAGTGTTTCTAATTTTTCTGTCACTCATGAAATTGTTTACATCGACACAAGAGTGTAAATGGTTCAAATAAGCAGGCAAGCGGTCTCTTTATCTTTTAACGATACTGTTCTGTCATAATTTAAGATGCATTCCAAGTTTGATCTTCTAATGCAGTTCGGTTGCATTCAACCCATCCGTCCAATTATCAACTTTAAAAATAGAAATAGACTTTTAATTAATAATCAATCATCTGCAGTACTACACAGTTTTTGAACTATGAACGATGTAGGCTACAGTACAAGTTAGTTTATTGACATTAACTTAGTAATAACATTCTTCTTCACTCTATATATCTCATTTCCTACTTTTATATTGTTTAGGAAATTATCAGTCGGTATTGCAGTGATAAAATAATAAAATTGTCTAATTTGTCGAATGAAAACCATCAAGTTTTATAAAACAATCTCAGTGACTCACTCTTATCAGCAAAAAATAAATAAGTTTTATAAAACAACCTCACTGGCTCACTCTTATTAGCAAAAACCAAGAGCAGAAATAATATCTATTTCAATTTATCGAAAATGATTCTCTGCTATATGTACTCATAGCTATATACTCAGCCTATGCCTAATAGGTAACGTTATTTGACCAATGTGTAATTGTGTTTCTATTCGATTCTACGACTCAATGTCGAAAGTAATCACGTTCTTTGATTTTCCTATGCCTCGTGTAAACACGATATCATTCTAATAAACAAAAAATTTTCAATACAGAAATATTATTTCTCTTGAACAAATGGAAAGCCTGATCGTTTTTGGATCAGGATGGAAATCGGATCAGATTCTGATCGTTTTTGGTTAAATTAAAAACGTTACAAAGAGGGTTTCAACCTCAAAATGTTCTATGAGGACCCTTTTATGCCATAAAATATTATATTCTTGCTTCTTGGATAATCCCTAGTCTCGATCCCTTCATCCATGTACAAGATGGAATAGATTGGACATTGGATAAATATTTATTCGCTGGATTGAATTATTTCTGTATATGATGACATTAGATATGATGATGGTTATGATAATAAACAAATGAATGTTTGATGTAATGATTTTTGTATATGATGACATTAGATATGATGATGGTTATGATAATGAACAAATGAATGAATAATTTATCGAGTTGGGAAGAGATTTTGAGAGTTTGTTTCTATGTTTTCATTTGAATTTATCTTCTAAAATCTTGCTAGAAGAAGTACCTGGGTAGTAAAGAGATTGTGAGGGGAGGTGGTTGTTTCAATGTTTTCAATTGTATCGCCCAAAATCTAGAGGAATTAAAATGTGAATATAAATACAGTAATAGAGTTTCAAGTTCTACTACTACACTTTGTTATAAGCTACGCAATAATACTACCACAACAAACTATGGAAAATTCTATTAGGGATAAATTCTATAGTCTACTTCGTTGATGTGAGTAACACTAAACAGAAAATTTTCGAGTTTCATATTTGAAGTGAACAAACGTTTTGAATATGAACAATAATAATACACTTTTTATGAATGGATTCTAATGGAAGGCCTACTGGACTTGATCTTTACAAACTATGTAATATTTACTCCTTTATATTGAACTCATTGCACTCATTTACTCCTTCGTATCCTTCTATGTATTAAACACCTATAATCGAACTTATAACAATATTGACCTTTCAAACTATAAATTTAAATGTTTGCTACTCACCCTGTTGTTATGAAAACGCTGTGCGTCGCGCCAACGGAATGTTTGAACAGTCGCATCAACTTCTATGATAGTGGAGGCTGTTGTGTCTTGTGGAGAGGGGGGGGGAGAATTTCCCCGCCATCGGAAAATTTCCCACCTTCGATACTAGTAGAGCCATAGACAAGAAATAGCTAATAGAGTAGCCCGATTCAAGGTCGAGCATAGAGCGATCTATGATATATAGTCTGTACAAGCAAAGAAGACCCTCTGGCAAGATGAGAAAATGATTCCAGCTATCGGTCAATATTTGTTCAAAAATTATTGATTCGGTCTCAATCGTAAGAAACGTTCTGATCTACAATTCGAGACCAAATCAATAATTTTTCGAGTCAATATTGACCGAGCTGGAGTCATTTCCTCATCTTGTCAGAGGGTCTCCTTCGCTTGATCAGACTGTTCTAGCAGATGCCAAAATTTAAGGCGATTGGTGAATGACTGGTATTAGTTCTCAGCTCTATCGGGGCAGTCGACGAGGTGTCTGCGAGAGTACACCGAAACAAGAACTACGCCAGCTTACTAATTCGCTTTAGAAGACAGCTTCACACTGTCCTGACAGAGCTGAGCATTGATAAGAGTCATTTGCCAAGCGCCTTAATTCTTGGCGTCTTCTCTACATAATTATATTCGTAGCACATCAACATGTGTATAGTCTGTCCAAGCAGAGAAGACCCTCTGGCAAGATGGGAAAATGACTCCAGCGTGGTCAATATTTGTTCAAGAATTATAAATCTGGTCTCAATAGTAGATCAAATATTTGCCTACAGTTTGAGATCAAATTGATAATTTTTGAAGCAATGTTGACCGAACTGGAGTCATTTTCCATCTTGCCAGAGGCTCTTCTTTGCTTGGACAGACTATACGATTCCCCTCCACCGAAAAACTAGTTCCGAAATCACTATCATAGTATACATCTATTAATATTCCAATAGATACAGTGATACTGTAGGCCTACTAGTGAAATAGTGTCTATCGCTTTTGAATTCTTAACCAGATTGCAAACAGTGTTTCATGTGTGATATCTACGAGTTGAAGATTCTAATCCTTTTAGTAAGGCTAATAAAGTTGTACATCTTAATCCAGCATCTAGCTTATGTTAACTTCCAGGATTTCAATCCTTGCTTAATTCTTGTGGTTGAAGCTTCTATATTTTTCTTTAAAATTGTCTTCATTTTCCTCTCCACTGTTAATGTTTATCGCTAGATTTATTTGTTATGTTCTGTATTATCTGGAACATTAAATCTGGATTGATGGATAATCTTCCATAATAATCCGTTGGTTGATCAAAAGTCAAATGAATGGTAAAATATGTCATTTGACTGAGCAAAATATGGATTAATGGTATTGATTTTGTCAAATGATAGAAAAATAGCTTATGTGGACCAGATAACATTGGATAGCAGATAACAAGGACACTCTAGGATAGCTTGGAAAGGACAAGATAGGATAGCTCAGAGAGGACAAGATGGAATACTGAATAGGATAGATTACTGAAGGAAGGGACAAGGAGAGGAGAAGCGTACATAGTCTGCCAAGCAAAGAAGACTCTCTGGCTAGATGGGAAAATGACTCCAGCTTGGTCAATATTTGTTTAAAAAAATTACAAATGTGGCCTTAATAGTAGATCAAATTGTTCCCTACAATTTGAGATCAAATTGATAATTTTTGAACCAAAATTGACCGAGCTTGAGTCATTCTCCCATCTTGCCAGAGGGTCTTCTTTGCTTCGACAGACTGTATCTGTGGAATCGACCGTTCTATTATAACCCTAGAGACACTGTAGTATGGAACACCTGAATCGATTGAATTTAGGTTGAAACTGATTAAAATAGATCTGAAAGTTTCAATGAATATATTTTAATCTTGGTATTCCCAATGGAAAACAGGGTGAAGAGCATGTAACAAAAAACTTTCAACTATTAAATTCTAAATCAGCTGATCGGATGATTTGATACCGGTAACGGTTTTCATCCTTTTTTGAAAGGATCAACATTATGATCCCAGTGTACCATTTCTAGGCTAGCATCCCATAGTTTCTTAGCCAGCTTTGGATCAGTTGCTTTACTGCTTGTCAGGGCAGGTTCACAGTCACTAAAAATGAAAAATAATAATGTATTAGATTAGTGATCTATATTGCATGTGTTAATTTAACGCTTTTGAGTGACTCCATAAATTTACTATTCCATTCAAAATTGGCTATTCCTTCTTATTTGTTCCTTTTTTATTCCCTCTTTGGAGTATGTGATAACGCACCGGTCTGATAACTAAAGGTTTCGAAGTTCAATTCTCAGCCAGGGAACAATTTTTGACCACAGCACAATAACAAAAAACGGTACCCCGTCTTTCAGAGGGGACGATGAGACGTCAAAAACATAGTCGTCATCTCTCATCATCATTCTTTATTGTTTCTTTACAATTGCGACTTGGTTTCTTCATCATCATCATCATCATCCCTCTCATTACCAACGCACAGGCCTAGGAGCTCAAGTGGGCATCATCCTCAGGAATAAGGTTACATTAGTTATCATCTTGTTCACGGTTATGTAGGCCTACGAGTAAACTTGGCTGTTGAAATGGAATATTCAATCAAATGAGAAAAATATTAATACATATAGGTGACTCAATATGTATGTTTCATGGAAACTTATTCATCTCAAATGGAATCAATTTAATGAGAAGAGTGAGAAAGAGAAAGAGAGGGAGAGAGAGAATGATAGGGTGAGAGAGAGAGAGGTGAATTTTGATCAACAAGGAACGGGGAATAAAGTACCGGAGAGTAAATTCAATTAATAGAGGAAGCAACCATCAAGAAAAAAGAGAGAGTTTAACTTACACCAAAAGAAAATCAGGCAATAGTTGAAGAAAAAAGAGTATTTCAATTAATATAGCCTAGATGAAGTAGCCAGTAAGAAGAGAGAAATCCAAATATCAACCAATAGAAAGGCAGCCAATAGGAGATAAGATGACATTTAACCAATAGCAAAAGCAGTGAATATAGGAGAAGCTGAGAGGGGGAAATTCGACCAATGGAGAAGCAGCAAATAAGAAGTGGGAGTATTGACGAATTTTTACCAATAGATAAAGCAGCCAATAACTACAAAACCAAAAGAATAAAATTTTATAGAAGAAGATTGGAAGAAATAAAATTTTAAGAGAAGCAGCAAATAAGAAGTGAGAGAGGTGACAAATTTTACACAATAGATTATAAAGCAGCCAATAACTACTACAAAACCATAGAAATAAAAACTTTTAGAAGAAGATTGTAAAATATTCCTTCACGAGATAGAATCCGAAACAATCATTATGTTCTAAACACTGGCGGCTCGTGCCCACGAAACAGGTGAAGCGCTCGTATCTTTTACTGTTCAGCACTTCACCTGTTTTGACGGCACGAGCCGCCAGTGGTTCTAAATATTTTTCCATACAAACTCCATAGGTACCCAAATAATTTGAAAACAACAATCTCACCTGTAGTAAAGGCCAGTTTCCGTGGCAGTTTTCTCATCCAACGCGCAATACAGAGTGGTTTGTGCGCCCTGTTTCACCGATTTCTTGTAGAGACACCCGAACGAATTGAAAAACGCTCTGGAACCAGCAAAAAGCGTTGTATCTAAATGGCGATCCAGCTCCGTGTCAACCACCCCTGGATGTACGCTATAAACTGTGACGCCTGTTCCTGTAACAAAGAAATCTCTATATATAAAAGCGAAATGGCACTGACTGATTCATTCATTCATTCATTCATCACCAGAACTAAAATTCCACTGAACCGAATGCGTTCAAATTTGGCAGGCATGTTCAGTTGGACGTTTAGACGCGCGCTAAGAACGGATTTTAAAAACTTTTCAAGGATACGCCAAATATTTTAGTTTTTCTAGAATTTTTCAACGTTTTCTTCATTTTTTCGAGAACCAATCGGTAGAAAATGTTGATATTTGGTGGGCAGGTTCAGATAAGGTCTAGAAATGTTGTGTTGAAATATTTTTGAAATCCGTTCAAGATTACGCCAGTAATCAGGTTTTCAATATTGTAGATGTGTTGCGGGTTGCATATCTCACGCCTTGATACGACCAATCCTAACTGTAAATTCAATGGTTCAACGAGATTATAGATGAACTAATTTGGAAGATATTGAATCAAGTTTCATACTATGACCGATATACTTCCCAAGGTTACGCTTAATATTAGCGTTTTACTATTTTTGGAATTTTCGGAGTTTTTCTCAGATTTTTCTAGAACTAATTGGCAGAAAATGTTGAAATTATGTAAACAGGTCCAGATTAGGTGTAGAAATGCTGTGTTCAATAAATTCCTAATCCCTTCTGAACGGAATTTGCAGGCGAGCGAAGCGAGCCTGTTTGTCTCAGCTGACACAGACAGAGGTTTTGCAGGCGAGCGAAGCGAGCCTGTTTGACACACTTACACTGCCTATACTTTCGGGGGTCCAGGGGGCGGAGCCCCTAGGGAGAAGGCGAGCTAAGCGAGCCTGCCGGCTAGTGAGTTATAAATGTTTTTCAAGGATTAACAAAATCAATATTTTCATGTCATAACATAGAGGGTTCAAAATGTTTTGCAAGCATTAACAAAATTGATATTCACATCAATCATCAGATCTAGCTACACTTTTAAAATACCGTACCAGTTTATTGTTAATCGACATCCATCGAGGATTTATTGATAACAATTTTAGAAAGACATGTTTATGGTCATCCAAATCACATTGCCTTACAATCTTTGCCTGTATCAATGAAAATTTTTTTAAATAATTAATAAAATATTGAAATCTGTAGCCTACACGGTAAAACATTCTAAAGTGAATGGCAGCAATATTAATAGGTACGGTACTATAATAAATGATAGTAGGAATAAATAAATTGATTGAAATTAATGAATTATGCCTAAACTTTATTAATTAATAATCACAGCAATATTAATAGGTACGGTACTATAATACATGATAGTAGGAATAAATAAATTGAATTAAATTAATGAATTATGTCTAAACTTTATTAATTAGGTACCTTTCAATCTCCTTGCAAGCTCGTTTGAGAATAGAATATTGCTTAATTTGGATCTTGCATATGCTTTCACAGACTGATAACTTTTCTCCATGTTAATGTCATCAAAATCGAATGATCCTGGAAAAAAAATCATTCATTCAATCTTCTCATTCATCAGTAATCTGTTATTCATTTAAGGAATTATTCTGAATATGCCTGACTTCAAGCATGTTTTCAGTCAATATTTACATTTACAAACTTTCGCAAATCAATTTTCTTTCAGAAAACACTCAAGTCCATCAAGAGATACATTACGGTATATATGGTAGGTACAATTAAATATTATACCGGTACACTATGTTCCAATAATGATACATGCCTACCAATTTAATTCATCTATTCTTGGTGTCATAAATTATTCCAAGTGTCATATTATCTTACATACGGTACCGTTATCAAACTTTTTGAATGAAAATTATTAGACCATTTATATGCATAAATAAGTTGCGTTTATTTTACTACAGTCTGTCCAAGCTAAGAAGACATTCTGGCAAGATGGGGAAATTGATTCCAGCTTGGTCAATATTGATTTAAAAATTATAAATTCGATCTCAAATTGTAGATTAAAATATTTCCGACGATTTTATACCAAATCTATAATTTCTAAACAAATTTTGACCGAGCTGGAGTCATTCTCCCATCTTGCCAGAATGTTTTCTTTTCTTGGACAGACTATAAGTAAGTGGAAAAATAATCTTTTACCTCTCTTTGAAATGGTAGAGACTTTCGATTTTCTACTAATACTGTTGATAAAACAATAAAAATATGAATATATTGGTCAAAAATTAATTTGATTTCTACGTCTACAATAATAGAGATATGAGGGATTTCAAATGATTGCGATCCAGTATGAATATGAAATGATACGGTATCCAGTAAGGCATAATATTTTAATTGATATCATGAAATCAATCATGAAATTGAAATGAAATTGATCCATTATATCCTTGTATTCTCACCCAACCAATGCGCTATTGATGAGAGATTGACAATTCTAGCTGGCGCAGAGCTCAATATCCTTGGTAACAGCAACAAAGTGAACAAGAAATGTCCAAGATGATTAATGGCAAATTGTGATTCATATCCATCTTCTGTCAACTGGTATGTACATAATACACCTGTGGAAAAATTAATTTTCTACTTTCTTGTGTATAGTTTTTAATTATATTTATCATTATTTTTTGCTATTTTTATTCTAGGTTTTCAATAAAAGATTGGTGGTTTTTATCATAGTTCAATTGCACACATTGATTGAAATCTTTTTAATTCTCACCCAACCAATGCGCAAGAGATGAAAGGTTGACAATTCTAGCAGGAGCTGAATTCAATATCCTGGGTAACAACAATAAAGTGAACAAAAAATGGCCAAGGTGATTGGTGCCCAATTGGTATTCATAGCCATCCTCTGTCAACTGGTATGGGCACATCATAACACCTGAAAAATTTTTGCTTTTGGTATTGAGATACAATAATTCATTGAGAGATCATAGGTGATTAGATTACATATACACTTTATTTATGTAGATCACAAATACTGTTTGAAAAATCTTAAAAATTGAATGTTTGTACTTGCAATGTATACAACTAATTTTGAAGCAGTATTGTAGGCTACAACCGCATAGCAAACTTAGAATTCATCTGAATACAAAGATGTTATGCAAAATACCATAGATTTTTTTATAATTATTTTAACGAATCCTCATGAAACAGCAAAGTTTAATAAATATAAATTCTTGAAAAAAGGATGTCGAATGACATACCTTTTATTAATTAACACTTTGACTACTGTGTGTGTGAAAGATTCAGATTCAATCACTTTATTCATGTAGATTTATGATACAGTAGACCTACTTTATCGTTTTTAATCCTACTCTGAACAATTTCACTCTGAACAATTTTTCACGACACTGCAGTCAATTATTATTTTTAATTGATCAAAAATTTTCAACACACTTAGTGTTGAAAATGTAGTAAAATCTGAAAGCGCTCCACATGTGATGAACAGAACAGTACGGTAGTTTATAATAAACCGTATTCAAAATTATTATTGCCTGCAGTGTCGTGAAAAATTGAAAATTGTTCAGAGTGAAATATTTACTAGAAGTTCGTAATGGAAAACAAAAAAGATGACCTTAATCCTATGCTTTTGTTTGTCAATGGCGCAACAGCCCTATGAAGGGCCTCGGCCTACCAGCTGGTTGCCAGTTTCATATTCACTCCACTATACAGCTCGTCCAAGCAAAGAAGACACCCCGGCAAGACGAGGAAACGACCCCAGCCCGGCCAATACCGGCCCAAAAGCCATATAAATTCTCAAACAGAACTCACAGCCCCCGAACCAACACCGACCGAGCCGGAGCCAGAATGCCCTCCCAGCCCGGACAGGCCATACAGCAGACGAATAATCATCAACCAGTACAGAGGTGACGTGTGGTTAGCACGTCGATCCTCTCAACCATAAGCCAGTCTTCACAACCAAGTGAAGATGCAGAACACCTCTGAATAACATGCAGTTAATCAGTTAGAGTGTAATGCAACAATTAATTTTCCTCCAGAAACGGGAAACGACTGACTAACGACAGCCAATCTCCCAATGGAGGGGAAAGGTTAATCCTATGCTATGAGAATAAAAAATGGAACTGATTACACAGTTCACATGATTTAATGAGTTAACTAAGAATAGACTATAAAAACTTGTAAAATGACTCGGAAATTGGACTTAATAAGCTAACGGTAATATAAATTTGTGCTGGATCTACATGAACATCCCTGTTCAAAAACATCCCTCCCGATAACACTCAACCATGCCAAGAGAGAGAGAGAGAGAGAGAGAGAGAGATTCAGATTCAATCACTTTATTCATGTAGATTACATAATACAATAATTCAAAACCTATGCTATAAGTATAAAAATAAATGAAAATTACACTAATTACATTATGGTTTGCATAAGTTGGCTAATTATAAACTATGAAAACTTGCAAAATGAGACAGATTTGGGATTCAATAAGCTAACGGTATTATAAATTTGTGCTGTATCTACATAAAATGGCGGAGTTTTGACATATAAATGTCCATTCTTGGAGAGGGATGTTCAAAGACATCTCTCCCCTTAACACTCAACCATGAGTGAGAGAGAGAGATTAGATTAGATTACATTATTCAAATAGATAACAAAATTCGGCTTAGATTATACATTGTAATATGAATGAGCAAAACAAAATTAACTTATCCTATAAATTTCACAAAATAGAGACTTCTAGTAAAAATACGAAAACGGTGATGTAATGAATGCAAAATTTACACAAATTTTAAATTGGAGGTTCTGAAAAATGAATAAGGAGTGTAAGTTATCTAAGTGAAAAGGCGAAATTTAGACATATAAATGTCTATTCTTGGGAAAGGATAATAAGGATATCCTTTCCATTAACACTTGGCCTTGATTTGAACTTGAAGGAGAGTGTGGAGAGATGGGACTTGGACTTGAAGGAGAAAGAGTCACTTCAATAACAAAACTGAATATGAATATCTTTTAACAATACCGGTATTTGAAATAACTACGGTATTTAATATGTATATTCAATATATTCAAAGTATATTTTGTTATGATGCAGGCCGAATGATACCCGAAATATATTATGGATTTTGTGGTGGGGAGCTGCCGATTATTATTCTTTATTCTTTTCTTTCTCTACAATTGCGACTTGGTTTCCAAGTATTTTAAGCAAAGGATGAATGATATATTGGTACCGTGTAGGTAAAACTCGTCTTGGTTACATTCTGGTCACCCATCCAAAAGCAGTCCATTGCTTCTGTTTGGAGCTGATGACAGTTGAATAAGTTTTTACACAATCAACAGTATTCATAGATTCTAAATTTTACCTGCATTGTTGATTAGTAAGTGGATATGTGGCTCTTCTCTCATAATTTGTTCAGCACAGACTCTGACCGATGCCAGGGATGAGAGATCGAGATGCTTGATTGAAATCTCTCCAGCATTTTCAATGTGATCCAGCCTCACTCGAATTTGCTTGGCAGCCTCTTCTGCTTTGTTCAAATCACGACAGGCCATTATCACTCGTGCTCCTACAAAATTAATATTATAAATTTTTTTATGTACTATAAAAGTCTATAGTAAAAAATTAATGGAAAAATTATACAAATATTTAAATTAATACAAAATTTCAATAATATTATAAATTAGTCTATTGTAGAAAGTTGAAAAAAGTCAAGTTGAATAAATTGAATCAACAAAATAGTGTTTTCAGAAATAGAGTGAGCTACCTTGAATAAAATTTATCAAAAAACTTGGCCACTCATCTCTATATATAAAAGCGAAATGGCACTGACTGATTCATTCATTCATTCATTCATCACCAGAACTAAAAATCCACTGAACCGAATGCGTTCAAATTTGGCAGGCATGTTCAGTTGGACGTTTAGACGCGCGCTAAGAACGTATTTTAAAAACTTTTCAAGGATACGCCAAATATTTTAGTTTTCCTATAGTTTTTCAACGTTTTCTTCATTTTTCCGAGAACCAATCGGTAGAAAATGTTGATATTTGGTGGGCAGGTTCAAATAAGGTCTAGAAATGTTGTGTTAAAATATTTTTGCAATCCGTTCAAGATTACGCCAGTAATCAGGTTTTCAAAATTGTAGATGTGTTGCGGGTTGCATATCTTCCGCCTTGATACGACCAATCCTAACTGTAAATTCAATGGTTCAGCGAGATTATAGATGAACTAATTTGGAAGATCAAGTTTGAATCATTGCATCAAGTTTCAAACTATATATACTTCCGATATACTTCCCAAGGTTACGCTTAATATTAGCGTTTTACTTTTTTTGGAATTTTCGGGGTTTTTCTTAGCTTTTTCTAGCACAAATTGACAGAAAATGTTGAAATTAGGTGAACAGGTCCAGATCAGGTGTAGAAATGCTGAAATAAATTTCGAATCCATTCTGAACGGAATTTGCAGGCGAGCGAAGCGAGCCTGTTTGTCTCAGCTGCCAATGTCAAAGGTTTTGCAGGCGAGCGAAGCGAGCCTGTTTGACTTACTTACACTGCCTATACTGTCGGGGGTACAGGGGGCGGAGCCCCCTGGCTAGGCGGAGAAGGCGAGCGAAGCGAGCCTGCCGGCTAGTACAGGATATGTTAAAAAGCTTTGAATTTGATATAGTAGGCTACTTCCTATTACTGCATCAATTGCTTCATACTATTATTTATTCTCACCTCTTCTACATAGATCCATAGCTGTGTACTTGCCGATGCCAGTGTTACACCCGGTCACTATTGCAGTTTTGTCATCCAGCCGTGCCTTGCTAGTACATTTGCCATTGAAGAAAATTCCCATTTCCACCTGAACCTAAAACGTTTCATTCTCAATAACATGAATAAAACTATCTTCTCTCAACAAAAATAATTGGAATGCTTGATCTGCTTCACTTGATTATTAAGGTACATCAAATTTAGGATTATTGTAAGAATCATTGAGCATTACTGCGAGTTCATTTTTATATTATTACTGAATTGTTTCAAGCCAATTTAAATAAGACACAATTTTTATTGGATTTGCTTACTTGATTCTCTGTATTCAAACTCTAGTTGGTGCACTGGCGGCTCGTGCCCACTACGAAACAGGTGAAGTGCTGTACAGAAAAAGATACGGGCACCGCCAGTGAGTTGATGTGAAGTTAGTTTGAATTAGCGTAATTAATTTATTATAACTATTTTATTATCTTGTTTAGATATTTACCAACAACCAAAGTATTCTCAATTTTATACTACGAGTTATATTGGTATTGAAAATTTAAAATATCAGTACCTAGATACGGTAATATTATCATTCAAGCTGAATTTAGCAGTATATAATCCATTATTACCTATTAAATTTGAATAGTCTTTGCGTCCCTAGTCGATCATAAAAAGGTTGTCTGGCAGCACTTAGATATCGTATAGGTACTGTAACTGAGCTGAATTAGAAATAGAATACTACACAGTATAAGTATTGATAAGTTACGGTACCGTACTGAAACGTATAGTTCACGCCACGCACTAAACTGTTGGTGTAAAACTTGGGGGAAATTAACAAGGTGCCGTATCAAAAACTAGTGCAAGACGCAATTATTCCACAAATAATGCATCACAGGGCTATTGATTTGTACTCAATATTCTTCGAGGACAAACGTGACTGAAAGATTTATAATTGGTACGTTGTCGTTCTCCGTTTTTACTCTAAGCATTTTATCGCTTAATGCTCCAAGTTTTTTCTCCTACTAGCCTAATTCAATTTCTCTAATTTTTTACCTATATATTATAATAATTGTACATATAATTATATTAATCTATTTATATAAATTATATATTTACATATATATAGCCCTGAAATTATTTGTTACTGAAGTAATGCAAAGGCAAATAATGCATAATGACTATAATAAATTTGTCACTAAAAGGCAAGTTTTACTTTAGAGCTACTTGGAGGGACCAAATAAATATATCTCATTAAATATTATTTAAGAAGATCAATATGACAAGTTCAAAGTTTTGTTTGAACTAATATTTTAGCTAGAATGGTTTTAGAGGTGATAGACATGCCTCTATATAAGTTAGAATTTTAATAAATTGGGTGCTAGCTAATAATCGTTCAATGGTTGGTTCCAAAGTTTTTGGATCAAATTGAAATCAATAATTATGATTATGTATGAATGAGATGATCTAGAATAATATATATAGTTACACAAGGGAAAATGTTGCAATAAAGGAGTTACCGGTACCTTATGTAAATTTCATTGTGTTTTTACACACTATGCTATCATGTAATATTATTATCGTTGTGAAGTTAATTTCAAATATTATTAATGCAAGTTGATTTGTTAATTTGATGGAGATTAAAAGTGCATTTACGTGTTTGGAAAGAGCGTTCGTGTTTGAAAATAGCGGCTATCCCCACCCCATGCCCCACCCACTGACCCCGGGCTCACAGTGGGGGGCCCACCCGCCAGGCGCCTTCCAAAGTCCCACCCCGGGCAGGTTTTCTCATCCCCCTTTTCAGACAGTAGGCGAGTATTGACTTTTGTGTTGGGTAGTCGGAAAATGGGAAAGCAATCATAAAACTGTATTTATTGTAAAACTATGGCCAACTGTTGGAAGAATTCTGAATTCAATGAAAGCAATCTGCATGAAATCTGTCGTTTATGTCTGTCTCGGGGTGGCATAATGTCCTCGATCTTCAGTTCTCCAGGAGGCGAGAAATCGTTATCTTTGACAGATCGGATAATGTCTTTCACTAAAATGAAGGTAGGTCATTTTCAATATTCTAGTCATAGAATATAAGATTTTTTAGTATTTATCAAATATAGGTTATGTTTACATTGATAAGGTATGGAAGAAATCTATGAAGGTTAGGTTGACTTGACAGAAACCTTTGTGTAAAATAAACCAAATTGAATGGAAGTTTTATTGAATTTTGTCATGAATTATAAGATATGCTTTAGATTAGAAACAAAATACACATTTTTAATGTCAACTTTAATTACTATCAAGTTTTTTAACTTATAAGTTATAATTCTGATAAATTATGTAGCCGTGGACACTCAAACATACAGTAGGTAATAAATAAGTTACGGTACATTCTGCGACCTCACCTTTCTCATTTAGGATTTATTTGTTGAGAATCTATCAAATTAATATCTTTACTTTCTTTCAACAGCAGTGCCATTAAAATAATATGTTTATAAAAATATCCCCGAGTAGATTGGAAAATATAATCCTTATTGCACAGAATAAGTAATATTATTGAAACAAGATGATTACGTAGCTTTCTTATGTTGATTTCAATAAGTTGAGTATCTCAACTGGAAACACTCTGAATTAAATTTGAACTGAAATCGAGTATAATTTTCTTTACAGATCCTGAAAGAAGACGGTCTGCCTGATCTGATATGCCACAGTTGTTTGTTCAACGTGGAAAGAGTTTATGAATTTAAACAGCAATGTGAGCATTCAGACTCTGTACTTCGACAGCATCTCTTGTCTGGAAAGAGTTGGGTGAGTACTTTTTTAAGATAACTTACCTAGTGCCCGTATGTGTTCAGGCTTGTGCGTGGGCAATGAGCTGTTGTTTATGGTTCATAATTGAATGAGATATGACGTGACTGTCGGGTCGACCTGAGATGCAAGATACAGCATAGTAAATATTGAGGAATGCCTCATGTTTTCTGATTCAATTGGGAAGAAATTTGTGGATAATGATGAATCCATTGTTACAGATCATAGTCACCGTAATGAGATTCTAATTTATTCTGAATATTAATTTTATTTACAGGGATCTTTTGTGAAAAAGAGCTCGATTCAAGTGATGAAGAGGATGAGACGATTGATAGTGGAGAAAATGCTTCAGCACTATCGAATGGTGTGCATAAAGAAGAGGTCAGTGGATTTGGATTATCAACCCAATCATTAATGAATAGGATGATTTCTTGATCCATGACGAGCTGCTGAGTGTAACATTCACTGGGATTGGTCACCAACATGCAGTCTAATTGACTAATCGACTGCATGAGTCTAATTGATTGCATGTCGGTGACCAATCCCAGTGAACATTGATGAATCATTCATTAATTTGCATAAGTCCTCATTTATCCCATACAATACAGTTCTACCAGAGACAATGTATTATTATATAATATACATTGTCTCTGGTTCTACTCATGTTGCTTGATAATCATAAGTAAAATAATTACTGAATAAGTTCAAACTATATCCAATCCCATTTAGATTTGCCAAGTATAGTCTGTCCAAGCAAAGAAGCCAGCATTCTGGCAAGATGGAAAAATGACTTCAGCTCGTCAATATTGGTTCAAAAATTATAAATTTGGTCTGTAATTGGAGATCAGAATGTTCCCTACAATTTGAGACTCAATTTATAATTTTTGAACCAATATTGACAGAGTAATTTTTCCATCTTGCCAGAATGTCTTCTTTGCTTGGACAGACCAAAACTATGCTAATTCATCCATTTATTCTTGAAAACATGGATCAGTAAGCTATAGCCTGTTCAAGCAAAGAAGACCCTCTGGCAAGATGGGAAAATGACTCCAGCTCGGCCAATATTGGTTCAAAAATTATAAATTTGTCCCAAATTGTAGAAAACATTCTACTCAACAATTTCAGACAAAATGTATAATTTTTTAATCAATATTAACTTAGCTGGAGTAATTTTCACATCTTGCTAGAGGGTCTTCTTTGCTTGGACAGACTATTCCTATTTTCATCAATGTTGTATTGTTTTACACATAATTATCTTATTTTTTTGGTCAAGTACCTAACTAAGCTGATTCATGCTTGAAAACATGGAACAGTAGTTTAATCAGTGTTGTTTTGTTTAACTAATAATGTTTTTTCTTATCTAACAGATTGCAGAAGATTGTAAGGCGGAGACAATTTTAAAAGAGGAAAACAATTGTTCCGAAAAATCAGCTGAGAATGCCGTCGGCACTGAAGAAGTTATCGATCAAAACTCTGAAGATCAGGACGATGAATCAACAAATTCATCACAAATTGATTGTACAGAAGGTGACAAGTGAGTAAAACATTTATAAATATTCATACATATAATTAATAAATTAATATTAATATTTATACATTTATTAATACATATAAACTCGACTGAGTCTTTGTCGATATTGTAGAACACTTGGTACAGGACCATTGTTTCGTGGCCACACAGGTTTTAAAAAAATATATACAGGAGATACAAAACACATATTTATCTGTATCAATCAGACTTGATCTCGTCAGATTAAGTAGATATATAGTCTGCCCAAGCAAAGAAGACATTCTGGTAAGATGAGAAAATGACTCCAGCTCGGTCAGAATTACTTCAAAAAGTGTAAATATGGTCTAAAATTGTAGAAATTATTTTGCTCTATCATTTGGAACCAAATTTATAATTTTTAAACCAATAAAAACCGAGATGGAGTAATTTTTCCATCTTGCCAGAATGTCTTCTTTGTTTGGACAGACTACATTAGATAAGACTTGAATAAAACTAGAGATAGTAGAGATGATAGTCAAATACAGTAGTTGCAATTAAAAACTATAAATCAAATTAGCCGTACTAAAAAGAATCAATTTATTTCAAAGAATAGTTGGTTTATTTTTCAATATTTAGTCTACTATCAATAAAATTTGATTAAAGGTATGATTTGTGGCTCTCTTATTTTGACAAAATAGCCCAGTTTCTATCCGAAGAATCTTTTCTCCCCAAACAAAAATTTATTTATCTACTATCTTATCAAGTCTGTCCAAGCAAAGAAGACATTCTGGCGAGGTGGGAAGATGACTCCAGCTCGGTCAATGTTGATTCAAAAATTATCAATTCAGTCTCAAACTGTAGGAAACATTCTGATCTACAATTTGAGACCAAATTTATAATTTTTGAACTAATATTGATCCAGCTGGAGTCATTTTCCCATCTTGCCTGAATGTCTTCTTTGTTTGGACAGACAATATCTTGTTGATCAAGTTGACATGACTCAGAATCGACCTCGTGTGGTTGAGCCATTATGCTTATTCAACCTCTCAAGAGTATTAGGCTACAGCAGAAATGAATTAGAGAAATTAAACTCGATAATTTTCATTTCAATTTTACAGAATTTTTTTGCTTAGTACCCACTAGTAGACAACTCAAGTGTCCTATTAAATCTTAGATGAAATACGTTTTGGACGGCAGTCTGTGATTTTAGCCAATAAGTTTATTATTTTCTGTAAATAAATAAATGCAACCAACGTATAATTCATATTGAATATTATTTCAGCGTCAACAACATGGAGGAAGAAGAAGAAGAAAAGCCTGAGGAATCGAACCTGTTATGGACGGGTGATTTCGATAATAATTCCAATCTGATCCACTGTCCCTATTGCAATAAACCATTCAACAATCAGGAACAATTCGATCGCCACCAGTTCATTCATACACAGGTAAAGTCTGTACAAGCAAAGAAGACATTCTTTTCCAAGATTGGAAAATGACTCCATCTGGATCAATATTGATTAAAAATATTATAAATTTAGTCCCCAATTGTAGATCAGAATGTTTCCTACAATTTGAGACTAAATTTATAATTTTTGAACCTATATTGACCGAAGTGGAGCCATCTCCCCATCTTACCAGAATGTCTTCTTTGCTTGGACAGACTATGAACGAGCAATGAAATATATTGCTAAAAATATGTATTGATTAATATGTTTTAATGTCGATTGGTTTGAAATATAATTCACAATACAGTAATCAGTTTTGCTATCGTTTTGTTTTGTGTAATGGTTTTTAATCTAAAATTTTATTACAATTTCAAGTTGTCCACGGTTCCATTTTCTTTCAAGAAGATATGAAATGTAATAGGCCTACAAATTACAATAAATAATATAATAATATATGATACATGATTTTCCAATAATGGTTGAATACATTTCATAATTGTTTCAGCTTGTTAATCTTCATCATTATTCATTATTCTTGAAAGTAATTGAACCGTCGGGATTCTGCTTGATCATTAATAGTCAACCTATCCTGATTACAGACTCAAAATAGTGAAAAATGTTTTTTTCATTTTTTAAAATATGAATGGATGTTCAACAATAGTGTTTCAGAAATTAGTGTTTGAATAGGGTTTTTTACTTGACAATGTTTTAAGGAGTGTTTCAGCTTATACTAACCTTGACATGTTGTATCATCTAACAAGATATCCCTATTTTTTATCCCTATTTTTTATCCCCATTTCTATCCCTGTTTTATCCCTATTTCAATTTCAACGTTAACTATTTGTGACTCATTAATCTTTCTTCTCTATTCCTACTATAGTCTGTCCAAGCAAAGAAGACCCTCTGGCAAGATGGGAAAATGACTCAAGCTTGGTCAATGTTGGTTCAAAAATTATCAATTTAATCTCAAATTGTAGGAAACGATTTGATCTACTATTAAGACCACATATATAATTCTTGAACAAATATTGACTAAGCTGGAGTCATTTTCCCATCTTGCCAGAGGGTCTTCTTTACTTGGACAGACAATATTCAGTTCTTCACTCTTATGGAATAAACCATTCATTTTTTTCCTTTTGTTTTGTTTAATCGCTATTATAACAGGTTTTGTGAAACTAAAAATTCATCATTTGATAATCTTTAATAATCAATTTTATTAATTTTAATCCTGTTTATTTTTTCGGTATTTTATTTTCAACCAGCATTATGTTATCTTATTGTTTACATCAAAATTTTTTGCTTTTTATTTTTCAGGATTATCAAAATTATTAGGTTACGGAGATCTTTTCGTTTTATTTGATTTTATGGGTGAGAATTTATTATTTTTTCATCAAACATTTCACTTTTAGCTTCTTTACCTATGCATGTGATCAAGTAAGTGGTTGATTGGACAAGCCAGGATCGCCACCATTGTTCCTTTTAGCAATATCGGGGGACCGAGCTCCGCTCTAAAGCTGCGGCCATACTGCTGGATGGTTATCAGATAATTACAATATGTTTTGAAAATCATTTTCATTACTATGAGTGTTGTGTGTTCAATTAATAATTCCATCTACTCTAAGTAACCATTCAGCAGTGTGGTCGAAGCTTAAGAAGAGCAATATGAAGAATGTTTGTATTAATACTTCGATTCCAATTATTGAGCCTAATAATATTCTGAAAATCAATATTAAAAGAGTTCAAATTTATGTTGAAGAATTCATTACATACATTTTAATTTATTTCGTTGATTTTCGAAGTCAAGTGAATTGACATTTTAGACATTATTTAGGCTTTCAAAGCAAAGAAAACCCTCTGGCAAGATAATGACTCAATCTCGGTCAATATTGATTCAAAAATTATCAATTCGATCTCAAATTGTAGGAAGCAATTTGATCTACTATCAATACCAACTATACAATTGACTCGGTCAATATTGGTTCAAAAATTATCAATTCGATCTCAAATTGTAGGAAGCAATTCGATCTACTATCAATACCACATTTATAATTTTTGAACCAATATTGACCAAGCTGGAGTCATTTTCTCATCTTACCAGAGGGTCTTCTTTGCTTGGACAGACTATAGATCAATGTGTTTTTCCCATTACGGAACGATTCTACAAAATCGACATTTCAGTCGAATTTCGAAAGATTGACTCCTTTCCTTGCCTCTTTCAATAAGTACGCCTCTTTCCTTTCCCCTTTCAATAATTATGCCTCCTTCAACAAGTACACCTCATTCAACATTTCAGTCGAATTTCAAAATATTGACTCCTTTCCATGCCTCTTTCAACAAGTACGCCTCTTTCCTTTCCTCTTTCAATAATTATGCCTCTTTCAACAAGTACACCTCATTCAACATTTCAGTCGAATTTCAAAAGATTGACTCCTTTCCTTGCCTCTTTCCTTTCCTCTTTCAAGAAGTATGCCTTATTTCTTGCCTCTTTCAACAAGCATGCCTCTCTCCTTGCCTCTTTCAACAAGCATGCCTCCTCTGTCTAGGACGCGCCGTTCCCGTGCGACTACTGTGACGCATCGTTCAGCGACCGTGCCGCCCTCAAGTTGCACTGGCGCGAGCACGCCGGACCGCGCACCCTCGTCTGCATGACGTGCGGCGAAACGTTCGCCGACCGCTGCTCTCTCAGCCAGCACGTGACCCTGCACGACGAGGTCAAGCCGTTCCACTGTGCCACCTGCAATAAGGCATTCACCTACCGCTCCGATCTGCGCAAGCATGCTGTCATACATACCGGTAATTCAAATTCAAATTCGAAAATCAATTTATTCCCATAAATTGCAAATTAAATTTTATCTTACATAACAATTTTATATTTGAGGAATCCCCCTACAAGACTATAAGTCTGTGTGTAGGGGGGAGTTCAACAGTCTTTGTAATAACAATTGAAAAATAATTTTTACAGAATAGACACATAAGATAATTAGCCTATGAATCTTATATTTATATAGCCTATTGTAAAAATGATAGAAAATAATAATAGTGATAAAAATTGTATGCTTCTAAAACTGCATGTACTGCGGTGCTTCGGTCTCCGGAAAATCCAGGAGAAATTTTATCTTGCAAAACAATTTTATATTTGAGGAATCCCCCTACAAGACTATAAGTCTGTGTGTAGGGGGGAGTTCAACAGTCTTTGTAATAACAATTGAAAAATAATTTTTACAGAATAGACACATAAGATAATTAGCCTATGAATCTTATATTTATATAGCCTATTGTAAAAATGAGAGAAAATAATAGTGATAAAAATTGTATGCTTCTAAAACTGCATGTACTGATTCGGTGATTCGGTCTCCGGAAAATCTAGGAGAGAAAAGAGAAAAAAGAAAAAGAATAATAGGAAAGGGTATAAAATATAATAACCAACTTGAGTAATTATATTAAGATTCACCAGGCTGGAAGAGGATTATTAGATAATTTAGAATGAGGAAGGGCAAGTATGTGTTATAAACTACTATTTCAGTGAAGGATGGTTCCAATCAGTAATTCAATCTTGATAAAAATGGTTGATTACTATACATAACGGGATCGGAGTAATTGATCGGCCGCCTCCCAGGAAATGCGGTACAGCCACATTGTTAATGAATTATTCATATTTTGTAAATTAATTATTCTTTTGTTGTTTAATAGATTTGTATTTGATCTGTTATATTGCGAGTGTGAGGGTGGGGAAAGATTATAGAGACTGTATTAATGTAACATGGTGTAGCAATTCACTGTCAAACTTTTGATTGGTTGTAGCCTGTTCGAGCAAAGAAGACATTCTGATAAAATGGAGAAATGACTCCAGCTCGGTCAATAATAGGTGAAAAACTGTTTTAAATTTTGTCTCAAATTGTAGAAAACATTTTGCTCTACAATTTGAGCCAAATTTATAATTTATGAAACAATATTGAACGAGCTGGAGTCATTTTCCCATCTTTCCAGAATGTCTGCTTTGCTCGATCAGACTAAGATAGTACAGAATATCATAATTATGATTAATTATCAGAATATCTTATTATTTTGTTATATGTGTAGCTAGTGGTTTTTGTCAGCTCAAAATTTTCAATTCAGGTACAATATTATTGAAATTAGGAAACTTCAAGTATTTCCAACAACTTTACTGAATTTTTATCACAAGTGGATGATTTTCATGGAGCAGAAATAAGTGCCTGACATGACATTACCTTTTGAACTGTATTCGCATTAAAATTTGAAAGAGACCCCGTAAAGAAACTACCTAGTTTTTCTGCCTTGACCTTTTGAACTTCATTACTCATTGAAATTTGAAAATATAATTCAGAAACAATGAGTAGGGAATTTATTAATTCATCTCATAGAATACTCAATCTTAGTTGATTATTTTGTTATTAGTTAATAATTATGTGATATGCCTAATGCAAAGTATCAATATGACAGCGAAATCAATAGTGTTAAATTAGTTCTTATTTTTCTTCAGAAAACCTCTTGATAGATTTTTTTCTACACAAATAAAATATTGTCTATAGAATTTTTGTCTGTACAAAAGGAGAATAGATTTCATTTTCTTGGTCTCCGATTCTCAGGCGCCCGTCCGTACGTGTGCAAAATCTGCAACAAGTCGTTCACACGCAGCACCAACCTGAACAAGCACGCACGCGCACACGCCGGCAACCGCCCGTTCGCCTGCACGCAGTGTCCGAAGCTGTTCTCGTCGCGCGCCGATCTTGCGCGTCACGCAGTGATACACACGGGCGAAAAGCCCTACTCGTGTCTCATTTGCGGCTTAGCTTTCAACCGCAAGGACAAACTGTCTCGTCATGAGAAACTGCACACCGAGGAGCGCGCGCACGCCTGCAGCGAATGCCCCACCAGCTTTCATCGTAAGGAGGAGCTGACCAAGCATATACAGTTTCATCACTTTCGACCGGTCAGTACCCTTCTAACTATGACGAAAACAAGTAAATATACAGGGTGTTTCAGGAGGAATGTGCAATACTTCTCAGGCTGATTCCTCACACCAAGTAGACAAAAAAGTTCCATGGGACCATCCCGAGCAGGTTATCCATTTGTAATGCAGAAGTCTTCAGTAGGCTACTATTTATAAAGCTTTCATTGGATTTTCGGGTCAATTATTATGATATTTTAGCAGTTAATCAACTGCAATATCTAATAACTGTTACATCTTGAAAGTCTTGAATGCATCTTTAATAATAATTGTTCCATCTTGAAAGTCTCAAATGCATATTTGATAATAATTGTTCCATCTTGAAAGTCTTTAATGCAATAATACTTGAAGGTAGGTCAATCCTAGAAACTCACAATATAACTCCGATAAAATTCAATTGGAATTCATATTGAAGTTTATCTTACAATTTGTTTTCAGGACCCAGCAGTTATGGCCAGTGCCATAATGGATGAAAATTCACAAGATGTCGAAGATGTCAAGGTAAAACTTCCATTTCTTACCTGACTTACATTACATTTTCCTTACATTTACATTACCTGGCTTACATTTTGGGTTAATCATAAACAGTGAATTATAATACAAGTAGTTTGAATTACAATGATAAAAATAATTATCATACATAAATATTTTAATGATTGAATCAATTATTTTAAATTCAGAATTTTACCTTTTTCAAAGTCGATAAATCAAATCACAGCTATAGTCCAAGCAAAGAAGACTTTCTAGCAAGATGGGGGAAATGGCTCCAGCTCGGTCACTATTGGTTCAAAAATTATGGATTTGATCTCAAATCGTAGATCAGAATGTTTCCTACAATTTGAGACAAAATTTATAATTTCGAATCAAATTGACCGAGCTAGATTCATTTTCCCATCTTGCCAGAATGTCTTCTTTGTTTGTACAGGCTATAACCCGTTCAAAGTTCCAGCTCATGGCTCTTTCCAAGTGACTAGTGAGTAAGTTACGGTATGTGCATGTCAGGTTGACTGTCAAAATTCATAGTTTGTATTTCTACACATCAATTCTATGTTTTTCAGTGTCAAAACTACAATACTCTATGCATTTTGGCAGTCAAGGCGCCCTGATAAAGTTGACTTGACTCATGTGGTTGAGCCATGATTCTCACCAAAGGACTCCTTGCCTAAAAGAATGCACATTATGGCATTTGTGTTTTGCAAAATTCATTGAAATGAATTCCTTTTTCGTCTTTCACTATTCTCATATTCTTTCCTATTATTTTTTCAATATATTTTACCATTATCTTTGTTTTGTAAGTTTTTTTAATGATATGTTATACTAATAAAAATAGTATAGCAACTCTTACCTGCGAACAGGATTTTTCCTTGCTGTGATTTGGTTTTGTATTGAGGTCGAACGTTTCAATTTGTAATAAGCTTTGTTTTGAAAACCTTAATAAATGCAGAGGATAGAATTTAATTCACAACTCAAAGATTTTTATGAATTCCCTTTCGATGTCGTTATTTACTTTGAAACCTGAATCAATTTAAAATAAGGTTGATAAAATATGATGAAAATCCCATAGTTATCAATGCGTTCAAGTGATTTCAAATTAATATTTCGATTGTTTTCACAGGTCGAATGTGAGGACGACGAAGCTGAGAACGAGGAAGAGACCAATTTGAAACTATCTGAAGGCGAAACCGAGGATATGGTGATCAGTGTAGACCCATTTCAAGTAGAGGACACGACGGCTGCAGGTCAACAACAGCCTCTATTCTCCTGCGGCATTTGTCACAAACGTTTTTCGGACAAAACCTATCTACGAAAACATCGTCTGATACACTCTGACGAAAAGTCGCACACCTGCAACGTCTGCCAGAAATCGTTCTACCGTCGACGCGAACTGGTTCGCCACGAAGCGGTACACACCGGTTTCAAACCGTTCACGTGCACGGTTTGCGACAAACCGTTTGCACGACGCGACAAGTTGGCGCGACACGAGAAAACGCACTACGAGTGCGCCACCTGTCACCAGCGTTTTGCACAACTGCACAAACTCGTGGAACACGAGCTGGTGCACAATACTAACATACAAAACGTGACAGTAACGCCCACCTCGACGCAGCGTCCGTTTCGATGCAATCTATGTCCGGCCGCCTATAATCGCAGCGATAATCTGAACAAGCATATGCGCGCGCATCGCTCGGAACAGCGCAAATCGCTGATTAAGGCTAATAGCGAGGCGTTGAAAAAGAATCCGGTCGACTATCTGACGCAAATGAACCCCGAGTTGAAGATTACAATCAGGCCGGCCAAATCGGCAAAAGGTAGGAAGCATTGATTTGGGAAGACGTATAGTTAAATTTTAATCAATTCAGATTTCTTTATTAGGTGAGATTGAAATGTAATCAATTCAGATTTGTTTAGGTGAGGTTTCTGTTTGGAAATAATTATTTGTAGGCATTAACACGTTCTAGTTTAACTATTATTATTTACAATAAATTACGTTTTAACCGTTTACATTGACAACAGTACTCACGATTATGTCGGACGCGTTTCGCGGCACTGAGCCACATCTTCAGCGTACAAGGAGTACCTAGATACTCTACGAGTGCTGTTGTACACTGATCGTGAGAACTGTAAATTTGAAAGTTTTTAACGTAATATCATCTATAGTTCAAGTAGGATGAAGATAAAAGAAGAAATTAATTCAGATTTGTTTAGGTTGAAAATTTTTGACCAATTTACTCGTCAAAGTAACTGTATAGGAAGAATTGATTTTTAAAAGCATTGATTTTGTTGATTTTCAAATTTTTGTTCTAGGGAAAATTAGAAAGTTGAATTGGACTTGTCTAGACTGGATGGTTTACGTAAATCTAGTCACAAAACTGTATATGGGTCCACATCCACCGTCAAATCGGACTGACAGTTCAGACTAAGAGGGTCAATAACTGTAAGTGGAGGGGGAAATTGGCAGTCCAAAATAGCTGTAAACCGGCAGGCAGATCGTTGAACGATCAGCTGTGAACAATGGAACTGTCAGTACGATCTGCCAGTGGATGTGGAACCTAGGAAACATTGATTTGTAAATACGTTATAGTTGAATTATTATAAGTTCAGAGCTGTTGAGGTTGAGAAATTTGTGCTAGTCTAGTCATCAAAACTGTCTAGGAAAAATTGTTTTGTGAATACGTTCTAGTCGAATATCTATTATCAATGCATAACTTACTTGTTCAGAGTATTTTTAGATTTATGAATTTCAAGACAGACATGTCGAAAAATGTGTCAAACATTGATAGTGTTTTCAAAAATCAAGTTTTAGTCAAATCATTAACAATAAATTAGTTGAGTATTTTTCCAAGCTAACAAAATAATTCAGGTGTAAGCTATGTCACCACCAGAAATATGTTTTTAAGTAGACTAGAAATCAATGAGTTTGATTCAGTATCACAATTATCTCTCAATATGCACTTTCTAGTCATTTTAGATTTGTTTGAATAACATTTTTGTTTAGGCTTGATTGGGGTCCATTTCTTCATTGAAATCACGTGTGATATTTTGTTGATTTTCACCTAACAAAGATAGATTCAAATTCTTAGTTATTCAAGTTATGAGTAACTTAACGTTCTCAAAAACGTTTCATGGTTGACACTGTCGTGTATCACGTTATGTTTCGCGTGACACATACTGATGAGTAAAACTATTATTTCACTATTTTATTCACAATCTCACTGAATTGTTGTTATAGTCCGTCCAAGCAAAGACGACCCACTGGCAATACGAGAAAATGACTCCAGCTCGGTCAATAGTGGTTCAAAAATTGTTTATCTGGACTCAATTATCTGGAAACATTCTAATCTACAATTTGATACCAAATCAATAATTTTTGAACCAATATTGACCGAGCTGGAGTAATTTTCTCATCTTGCCAGAGGGTCTTCTTTGCTTGGACAGATTATAGCTAAACAGCAATTACAACAGTTGGACACAGCATGGTTGTCATCACAAATTTTTTAACAATAATTGAATTTTTGTCCAGCACGTCCCACTATCTCGCAATTGGTCTAGTTATTCATAACGTCCTGTATAATATTTTTAATCATTTTAAATGTTACCAAAATATCTTATAATCGATGTTGTTTGTTGTCTTGTTTGAATTTTATTTGTTATTTCAGTATCTTTTTGGAAGCTGTACAGTTTACTTCCGTGTTAAATGATGATCCATTTTGATTATCTCTGAATATAGCACTCTCATCAACAAAAATGAGTTTTTCAAGTAAAAATACTGTTTACTCAAACAATTCACCCAACACGTTTACGTGAATACAGTGTATACGGTGGCTACATTTTTTGTGATTTGAGTGTTTAGTGTTCAGCTTGAATTATTCCACATTTTGAATTAAAGTACCTTCACGCTACAGCTTCATTATTGTAAAAAGCTCTCAATACGTATAATTATTTTCATTGTTACCAACTTCTATGAAACCGTAATTTAGAATTTGGAACTTAACATTCAACAGTCATTATTTAACTTGAAATGTTTTTAAAAATTATTATAGATCGACCAATTGGAATTTATGTTATTTATTTTCAATTGATTTTACTAAACTGACAAATTCATCAGATTTTTCAAAACTCAATCAATATATAATCAACATCTCTCAAATAATGTAATAAAATAATCAATAGGTATGATAATAATCCAATGTAGATGTAATATGACCAATCGAAACATAAAATGTGATATAATTCATAATAATTCAAGCTATCCTGATACCCTCTTAGAAAGTTACTCCACTATTGGATATTCAGGGTTTAATAGAGATTAGTGATATGATTTATTCAATCTATTCAAATGAATGTTTTTCAATAATTACTCTAGCTAATATTTATGATAATCATTAGTAAATTGGTAAAACTTTATGAATCACTATCACATTATTAGGTTTATAAATCCTTTTTCCACTAAATTTATGCAAATTCGGTGCATAATGCACAATACACTCGATTTGATCCATCAAAAGGAATATTTGGGAAGAGAAACTCAATGTTTAAAAGACTCTGAATCAAATTGCATTTTATTCGTTCACATTTTAATGAATATTGCGATGCAAGCGAGTCTTGAACAATTTTTAGTTTCAGTTAAAGCTGAGAAATTCAGTCAAAACATTTGAAACTTATCAGTTAGGTATCTTTCAGAGAACAAATGTCAACTCGAATGAAAATAATTAGCTGTACTAATTATTAATATGCTAATTTAATTGAATCTTTAAAGTGCTAAACTGCAAGTCTTTCATAAAATTCGTATTTTCTAGTCATTAAGGTGTTTTCACTTTGTTTTTATTTATTTTCTAGTCATGAGTTGTTATTAGCAATCGCCATCTCTTTATTTTTTCTCACTTATATCTGAATAAATGTAATATCAATACTGTAATTTCATGTATTTCCGATAGTCATTTGGTCAGATTCCAAGTTTTTATTGTCATTATTTGTTAGAGCTAAGAAGGCATAGGCCTACTAGCAAAATATTGCTTTATCAATATGATATATTGAAAATATGTCTTATATTATTCAAATATATGAATAGTTAGTGACAGAAGCTACCGAATGTAGCTGTATTTTCACATTGAATGCTTGCAGCATTGAACAGTAGACATTTAGCCAGAGAATGTCTTCTTAGCTCGACCGAATAATATCTCTATATTTCAGATGTTCAGTACTATATATTCCACATCTTTAAAAATAGTAATTCATAGAACAATATTCCATTATTATGTCAGATTTCACAATAAATAATAAATTGCATTTCATTACAAGATGTGTTGTTTCTGAAATTTTTGTCATTTCAATTAATGGAAAATTTTTATAATTTGAATCATTAATAAGACTCGTCAAGCAAGACTACTCTTTAATACATAACTTAGTTACAAACCAGGCAATCAGTTTCATTACCGATGGTTTATTGTTTTTCTACCATGCTTCTATAGTACATTACACTACAAGCACAGAAAGTAGGGGTTTACGGTCTGAGGATAGTTTCCCGGGCGAGGCTTGCCGAGCCCGGGAATATGTTATTTGAATACCGTAAACACCTTTCTGTGCGAGTTGAGTACAATACTTTTCGCCACACTGCGAGAATAAGAATAATAAATATTGTATAAGAATGTTTGCGGCGATCGCTGATTCGAACTGAAGTAGGCTACGGCGGAAAGCAGTGCATTGTCGCCTGATCTAGCGGCCGGATTGGTAACTACCAGTCTCTTTCTGTGCACTAGCTCCGAAAGAGGGCTCTTTCGGAGCTAGTAGCAAAACCGCCTGTAAATGGCGTCTTTCGAATCTAGTGCACAGAAAACAGCTGCTTTCTGTGCAGTGTGGCGAAAAATAATAAATTTGTAATTAATCAAATTTCCAGTAGGAATTGAATAGAAGGAACAGGAATTTGTGAAAGGGACTTGGTGACAACATTAATAAAAGGGCTTCTTTTTACCACTCAGTAAACTTTGTTTAATGAATAGATTTTGAATCTTACAGAGTATAAAACAGTAGTTTTGTAAAATTAGCCTACAAGGAAAGGGGAACAGAAAATACTGATGAAGGTGAATCGACTATCACAGAGACGTGAACCATTCCCACTGTACTAAAAAACATTTTTGCCGGACTGTACTGTACCAAACAAAAACGGATTCAGTCCAGGTTCAGCAAAATTCTAAAAAGTAGCAGTAGTCGGTTTAATGAGCAGATTAAAAATAGTTGATCCCCGTTTGTGCAACCCAACTTTTAATTTCCATCGTTAAGTAAGTTACCTTATGTTTCCATCACTAAAAGTCGCGGGCACAAGATAGAAAAGAAACACGTAGTTGTATAGTCTGTCCAAGCAAAGAAGACACTCTGGCAAGATGAAAAAATTAGTCGAGCTCGGTCAATATTGGTTCGAAAATTATTGATTTGGTCCCAATCGTAGGAAAAATTCTGATCTACAATTTGAGAACAAATCAATATTTTTTAAACCAATTTTGACCAAGGTGGAGTCATTTTCTCATCTTGTCAGAGGGTCTTCTTTGCTTGGACAGACTATATGAAGCAGCGCAAATCAAAAGTCATATGACCAGTGAGCGTTGTTCTATACAACTTGGTGTTTCTGATTTCTATTGTATCTTAGTACAGTCTCTCCAAGCAAGAAGACATTCTGGCAAGATGGAAAAATGACTCCAGTTCGATCAATATTGGTTCAAAAACTATAAATTTTGTCTCGGATTTGGAAAACATTCTGATCTACAATTTGAGAGCAAATTTATAAACTTTGAACCAATTTTGGCCGATCTGGAGTCATTTTCCCATCTTGCCAGAATGTAGTCTTCTTTGCTTGAACAGACACAACATGTGCCTGTGAATTTTGCAGGTATAGTCTGTCCAAGCAAAGAAGACCTTCTGGCAAGGTGGGAAAATTACTTCAGCTTGGTTAATATTTGTTCTAGAATTATAAATATGGTCTCAATAGTAGATCACATTGTGTCCTACAATTTCAGATCAAATTGATAATTTTTGAATCAATATTGACCGAGCTTGACGAGTCATTCTCGCATCTTGCCAGAGGGTCTTCTTTGTTTGGACAGACTATAGTAATGGAAACGAACCTTAGAATCAAATCTATGATATAATCTGATGATAGTGTTTAACACTGCTATACTTATCGTACTGTATTTCTAAGGAAAGGCTTATGGCATCCTACTTTCATTCATCACTAATGTATGATTGCAGAAACGCAATGCTTTAACATTTGTTAGAATCATTGTGACATTTTTTCGCATTGCTTGTAACATTTCAAAATTATAAATCCATCAATTAGGTACGATCAAGGATGTTATCAAGCCTGTCAGCCTACAACAAATTGAACCTCTGTGGACCACCAAGGGTCAACAAACCATCGAAATTCCTGAACTGTGCCTGACTATCAACTCTCTGAAAATTATTCCTCTGAGCTCGCAATTGTGGCGAGGGACCGTTGAATCGTTGCCGTCTACTGAACTGCTGTTGCGGGGCGGCACCGAATCCGGAAGACGATCCTCCGAATCCGGAATTTTGTCCGAATCCACCTGAAGATTGACCGAATCCGGAATTCTGCTGTCCAAATCCACTTGAAGATTGTCTAAATCCGGGACTCTGTCCAAATCCACTTGCCGGTTGGCTAAATCCGGAATTTGGCTGTCCAAATCCACTTGAAGATTGTCCGAATCCGGAGTTTTGTCGTCCGAATCCAGAATTCTGTCCTCCAAATCCGGAAGACTGTCCGAAACTTGGAGGCGCGGGACTGAAAGTTGGTGTGGGGGCGAAAGTTGGTGCCGGACTGAAGCTGCCTGGGGAGCCAAAAGATGGCTGCCGACCGATTGGAGCCCCACTGAAAATACATTAAAAAATGTTTAAATCTAAGAATTAATTGGATATTAATTTTGTTAGTTGCTGAACATCTATTCAGTTAATGGAAACATGTATAATAAATCAATAAATAATCAAAGTACCCTTAAAATAAGTTCATATACCTCCTCACAACTAGTTTTCAACGGTACTTCGATTAGCTATTAATTGATTTATTTTACATTATAGTAGCCCTAACAACAAAGTGAACATGAAAACATATAAATATATCCTTCATGTATTGGTGCATCACTGACGTCATCGAATCAATTGAAACTCACATCGTTTTTATTAGAAATCAGCATTGCAATAAATAAGTTTCAAGAATACTTTTCCAAACAATGCTTTTCAATAGAATCTTTATGAGTTTCTCAATATTTTTTTAGAGCTGATGATGTTGTGGAGCCTCACCATCCTCCATGATTCAGAAGAGATAAATAATAATATTCGATGATAAAAGATTATTAGATGATAATTAGATTATTATTTTATGATTATTAGAAGAGATGATAAAATTATTAAATTCAATTACAGTAGGCTGTTATTGTCATTTTTGTGAAGCCTCTCCATGATCAGAAAAGGCTGATCAAATTGACAAAATTCAATTATATTTAACACTTCTCATAAATACTTGAATATAGTCTTGTTCAGCAAATAAGACATTTCTTTAAAATGGTGTCTGCTCAATGCTACCAACAGTCGAATTGAAAATAGTCTCACTCTCACCATCTCTCTCATCACATCTCGCCAGCGGTAGGATTACAAAAGTGATTTTCCTGGTTCAAGTGGCCATCTTGAAGGACTGTTTTCTTTGCTAGACTAGACTAATACCGTATCGACCATCGTGATGACTGAAATTAATACTTGTTTTATTTAATATTTCAACTCACCATCCGGTAACATTTTCCAAGCCATCGCAAGAATTGGTGAGATCGTTGAAAGCTTGTCCTTCGCCGCAGCTGAATAGCCTCGGTCGGCCGTTGATGCACAGGAAATACTTCTGGCAATTGGATGGACTTCTGAAGTACTGGTAGCCGTCTGTGTTGAACAGCGAGTTGTCTTGGCCAACATTCGGACAGGTGAATCCGAGGAAAGCTGAAATTCGTTACAGTATTTCAATTTAATCATCATTATTCAAACATATAATAATCAGCTTGAAAGATCTCTGTAGGCCTGCGGTAGGTACGACAAATTATTAATTTTTTGAAGGGTGAAGTACCCACATGAGTTCAAAGTTGTAAGTGGTTTAGTGAATCCAAGGAAAGCTGAAATTCGTTTCAAATTATTTCAATTAGTTGGCTTTTACCATTATTTCAATATAATCTGCGGCTTGGAATATCTCGCAGTATGGTACGAAGAGTTGTTTTCGTGCGATGTGCCTGCATGAGCTCAAAGCTTGGTGGTACCCACTAACTTTTTAAGGTTGTTATTATACCTTGTAGGCTACTCACTGGTATGAGAGGGGGTACTATTAGGGAATAACATCTTTCACTTTTTAAAGTTTTTAGTACCTATACCTAACTGTATCATCCTTGAATGGCCATCAAATTGAAGATTAAAATAATGTAAGTTATAAGATAAAATTTCAAAAAATGGAATCCTACTGTATAATGGAAAAAATATGTATAGAATAGATCTCCAGTTCCAGTTTAGGTCAGTTTAAAATTCTTCCTCTTGATGGTCATTAAAATTGAAAATATTGATGACAAAACATTAAAATGTGAAAAAATTTACTATAAAAGTGTTCATCGTCAGTTCATTGTCATTCATTACTATTAACCACACGTCTTCCTGATGTGGACCTCAGTACCGTAACAAAGAAATAATTTTTCCCCAGACTGTTTACTCAATTCGGTTTATTTAGGGTTATTAATTTTATTTTTTAATAAGTTTATTAGTTATTTATTGATTTTTTCCATTCATCTGCCAGATGACAAACTGTCCAACATCTAACTACTAGATGTCCGATCCCACTAGACGTCAAAACTGCAATCATATGAATGTAGAAACTAAGTTAACCGCCATACTGTATTATGATTTTTCATTTTCAATCTTTGATATTTAATTTATTATAAAATGATTGAATATTACCTGTACCTTTCAAATCTTTGTTATAAAGGGTCAATATAATAAATTAAGTTGTCTCACCCTCAGCATTGCAAGTATCTACTTGATCGGGCCAATCACAACGCAGATTTCGTTCATTGAAGGCAAGACCTTCGGGGCAGTCGAAGATGTGTCCCACGCCATTCGAGCAGCTCTTGAATTTGCCACAGTTATTGGCGTCGCCCTCTCTGTAGTAACCAAACTGATGGGGACAATCGGCTGTGGGTTGAGCTGGCTCTGCAAACGACCATGAAAAAATATTATCATTTATCATACGGTATTTATTTTGTCGTCTACCTCTATGAAATTGAAAAATTTTATTGTCAAAGACATATGATACATATAAGTAAAGTACCTTCTTCAAAAAGTTTTTTCATTATTGTTTTCCATATCGATTCGATCTCTTACATGTCTAGTCAATGTCAATGCATATTGAACAGTTTTACAGACATGTATAACTTAAGCAGCTCTGCTGTAAACCAGAGTATTGAATTTAGCCAATTTTTACATTACCTCATCTACATCTATTTTAAGTATTGTATTCATGTACATCTAAATTGACCTCATATAATATATAATTTGATCTAATATACTAAATTGACCTCATGTAATAAACATCTAACGATCTAACATAATATAGTATTATAATTATTGAGGTGAATCAGTAGGAACAGAAATTGTTCAATTCAATTTTCATTAGTCATTATAAAGTAAGTTTGTCATTTTGTGGATTACATAGTTCACTGCTTATGGATTTTTTTCACATAATGAATTATTAGTACACATTCTATGACGAATGACGTTTTTTAATAATTATTATTAATATTGTCATCTACATCATAATTTCTTGTAGAGACAAAATCCACAATCAAGTATTCCCTCTCCTGTCTCCAATCTTTGCAATATTTTGTTATAACTCTTTTTTTCAAGTATAATAATTTATTTATTTTAAAATGTATATTTTGTCCCATTATTGCCCTCATAACACAAATTTAAAAGTAAGTTACAATTAAAATTCAACAATTTTATGAACTTTAAAAAAGAAGTATTGGATAAGAGTTCATATAATAGAAAAAAATCTAGCTTGTGATTATAAAATATTTTTTAATAAAATCGAAGAGGTTATGTGTATAATACAGCAATTAAATGCTCTATGAAGATGAAAGAAATTATACGTATAATAAAAAGTAGGCTACCTATACACATTATTTTGAGATTATTTGTTGTTGGCTGATATATAGCCTGATACTGGGATATCTATTATTATGATATTTATCATATCAACATTGAAAACTACGGTATCATTGTAATAATAATAATTGATGGTGATGGCTAATGATAATAAATAATTAATATGATCAATTATATATGAACGACTTCTACCACATAGCGCTAAACTTTAACTCTCCGCTTAAATTCAAAGTCGGGAAAAGAATGAATATACAAAAACACATTTTAATTCTTATTAAGGATTAAAAATTTTAGCAAAATAGTTGGATGTACTTACGCACTCCAGTTCTTCCCTCGCAATCGACTTCAGCCGGATACTGGCAAGGGTAGCTGAAGAAGCGAGCCTTTGAATTGAACAGCAGACCGTCGGGGCACAGCTTCTGTTCGCCAACGCCTTCCTCGCACTCAATGTAGGCGTCGCACTGCGAGGGAACCGCGAACCGTCCGTTCCTATCCGGACAACCGACGGCTCCGGTCGGACGCGGGCTCGGGCCTGGCTGGAATTGGCATTGCACTGCAAACAGAAACAATTCATTTATTTCATTGTAACAATTGCGACTTGATAGCAAGTATTTTAAGCAAAGGTGATGGATGACTAGCCTAACTGTGGTCTGTCCAAGCAAAGAAGACATTCTGGCAAGATGGGAAAATGACTGCAGCTCGGTTAATATTGGTTCAGAAATGGATCAGATGGACTCAAATTGTAGATCAGAATTTTTTATAAAATTTGAGACCAAATTTATCGTTTTTGAAATGATATTGACCGAGGTGGAGTCATTTCCCCATCTTGCCAGAATGTCTTCTTTGATTGGATAGACTATATAGATATTATTCTAATCCAGATAATTATTCCGATCCTCTTTGTAGAAACATAGCCTACGGTACACCGTTCAAATTCAAAATAATGATAAATGTGAATAAATTATGATGAAGCATTCGATTTAGTAGGTACTAACTTGAAAAGAAACTAATTGTTACCTGACTATTTCTTCTTGTTTTAGAATGCAAATTTTGGACATTAATGTATTGTTTTATCATGACAAAGCCTATTGCATGTTTGTTTAAATGTTTCATGGCTAATAAAGATTCTTATTCTTATTCTTGTTATTTAAGTGATAACTTTAAAAATAGTTGATATATAAATAATATTGTGGGTTACAAGATAAGAATCCACAATATGATACTGATACTGATATGATACCATTGTACCGTACCCGAACCAATTACAGTACCTACCTACTACTATGATCCTTTAGTTCAAGAAATCAGAGAGGTTTCACCTGAATATGCGTAACAAGGAAAGACTCAGGCTTCACCCATGAAGGATGATTACCTTATTCATCATCTTTCATTGAACTGAAAGGATCAGACTGAATTGTGGTTCCTATCCCCCAATTCAAACCAAACGATAAACGCTTGCGAGAGGTACGAATTCAGACTGAAAATAATAGCTTTCTATGAATATTTCTCAGAAATAATGGTTAATCACTTATAGAACAGGGATAAAATCGTCATCTAAACCAATAAAATACAAAAATAAATCGATGGAACTATTTGTTTTGGCCTAAAATAAGCAACAAACTTGAAAAGTGTACTGGTGGCGCTATCTGCTAGTGCAGATTTGAACTGCGACTTTTCAAAAATCCAGCAGTGGCGCTACCTTTTGGTACGGCTTAGAACTGCAAGACCGTGATGTTCAAAAAGGCGGGTTTTATACTGATATATTTTTATCAGTAAATCAGTCTACAATAATAGTTGGATTTATTCTTTCTCTAATGCTAAAGTATTGTCAACCATGTAAGGGTAGTCTTAGTCTATGCTACGTGATATTTCTGTAAGTGTGGAAGTAGAATAAAATTTTATGAAATGATGAATTTACTTGATCACTTTGTAGCCACTACCAGTTTAAAATCGCATATTTCTTTTGATGTCAATAGGGGATAGGTACCTAACTATAAAGTTTTTCTTCATGGCGTTTTTGTAGGTGATTTTTATTTTCGATGATATCGTCTTATTCAACTTCACTCCATAAGCCTATATAATATCATACATATTAATGGTGTACCGGACTACCCGGTAGTCACTGCATGTAGTGTACCCATTCTTTTTTCCACTTCAAATTTAAATTAGAGTTAGACCTACATAAGCTTGAATATAAATGATTTTCATATATATTTATTTTATGACTCATTGACAGAGAATTTAATAACAAGATTGATTAATAGGCTAATAGGAAGTAGAAATGAAAGATTAAAAGATATTGGGTGAGAATGCTCCTTGAGGGTTAGCATCATATAGAGTTGAGAAACAACTTTTTTGATATGGTAATAATATCAATAACACTATTACCACGTTTCATAATTCATGTAAGTTAAGTTATTAAAAAATCATCTTCTCTTGCAATATTATACAAACTTATTGGCACATAATGCAAATTCAACTCAAGTTGTTCCATAGGCCTATTCCGTACAAGTTGTTGAGTTTCTAGAGAAAATCTTTATTGATAATAATATTATTTGATAAGAGATTGCAGATTTATATTGAAATAGGGAACAAATTTACATAACTATTTTATAATCATCGCCTCTCAAAATCAATCCATATATTATTGTTATGTAGAGACGCCATCTGATGATAAATAAATTAGCTGGTAGGATTATATATATTGCTGGTGAATAAATTTGATGATGTAATATTACATGAATGACAAATCTAGGTCATTGACAAACCCAAATAATAATTTTACAGACTATACATGAAATTAATAGCATTCTCTCATCTTGAGACGAACAATGGAAGAAACTTTCGATCATGATTACAGTACAGTATGGTTCTATCAGAATCATATATTGAGCCTGTATTAGCGACAGCGCGATGAATTCTTTGTCATCGGTTATTTATATTGCATTAAAAAACTCATATCTAATGGATTTTCATTTAAAAATCTATTTATATAATATCCTCAAGAAGAACTTAACATCAACAGTATCGGTATCGGTACATAGGAGTAAGATATAGAACAAAACTGAAATATACATATATATTTGAGGAATATAAAGTAGCCTCTGCTATATCAAATTCCTAAACTTCATGCGGGTTTAGGAATATATATTTTTTTTTGTTGCAATTAATTTCTTCCATGCAAAATACACAATATAAATTTACACTATCTTTACTCTGTAATCATTATTTGTAAATTATTGTCATTAAAAAAAGTCATTGATATTACTTTTAAGCTATTTATTATTTTTTATCATCAATTCAATACCTACCTAATTAGCAGACTGAATGTAGCTGCTACATTAAACTATACTAATGCTGATACAAATGATTTACTGGTTTATTTTCCAGAAGTGATATCTGGGAAAGGAAGAAGTAATTTTGTTCATTTGTTTTGTGCACCTATGACCGTGAGAAGTCATCCAGCGTGTCGAAATAAAGCACCTCTTCCTCAAAAAGGTAATCATCTTCCTTCTCGTAAATTTGCTACTTTTTTTAAAGTAGCTCAATTAAAGGTAGATACCTTTATTTTTCATGCAATCTTTATTATATTATTATCTTTGCATCAAATTTTCAACTTGATGCTTCGATTTTTACATAACAAATATTACAAAATCTTGTAAAAAGAGAATTGCACTCTTTCCCGCCAACGGCCATACCACGTTGAATACACCGGTTCTCGTCCGATCACCGAAGTTAAGCAACGTCGGGCGTGGTCAGTACTTGGATGGGTGACCGCTTGGGAACACCACGTGCTGTTGGCACTTTTTTGCTGTCGCTACCTGATATTAAACTTTATGAAAAGGCAAAATATTAGCTGTCGCTACCTGATATTAAACTTATATGAAAATGCAAAATATTATTTTTAATAATCAATTTCTTGAGACTCATCAACCAATTCATTAGGTATTCCAACCTTTATAGCCTAATTGAATAAAATATTTGTTTGTCTATTAAATAAAACTTGGTAAGATGTATGAAGCAATGAAGGTACAATAAAATAGAAGGTAACCTACCGTTGTAGAGAGACACAATTAATTATAATGCGCTCTTGTTGGTAAAACTAATAATTGAAAATGCAATCTTGGTTAGTAGCCAAGTATAATCAGCGCAAAATAGTTCAAGATTATGTCATGTAATTTATTTGTCACCACAAGTTGCAAATTCATCAGTCACGAAGCTAACATCTTTTATCAGAGCTTTCCTGTCTATGTGGATTGTTTGAGGAAAATGGAATTCCTAAGCATTGGGATGTATAGTCTGTCCAATCCAAGCAAAGAAGATGGGGAAATGACTCCAGCTCGGTCAATATTGGTTCAAAAATTATTAATTTGGTCTCAAATTGTAGAGAGGGATGTTTCCTACAATTTGAGACCAAATTTATCACTTTTAAACCAATATTGACCGAGCTGAAGTCATTTTCCTATCCTGCCAGAGGGTCTTTTTTGCTCGGAAAGACTATATCTATGAAGTTATGGTGGCTTATTGCCAGATGAAAGTAGCCTACAGTAAATCCGTGCGAAACTGATTTATTATTCATCTGTAAACCTGACTAAACCTTAAGTCTAGTCAAGTATAAATCGCCAAAAGCCTGCCATGTGAATAAGAATTAGATTTTTGTGTGCTAGGGTTGATGACTTCATGGTACGGTACCGTGAAGTAGTGGTATATAATACAGATACCACATGTGTCCTCAGGTACAGATTATTGTTCCTAGACCTAACAGATGTGATGACTAATTCGCATTTTGTGTGAAATGTTTCTTTTTTAAACTCAGATAAAATGAATAAAAAATTGATCCCTACCTATATTTTTATACTAGGCAATTCTATTATGTACCGGTACCGCATTAGAAAATATATAATTTATTATGAGAACGCGAGTTTTTTATGTATACCGTACTTTATTATAAGAAAAAGTGTTCACTTTGGTGATCAGGGCTACCAATGCACGTATAATAAATAGAATAGAAATCACAGCACCCTTTAAAATGTTTCTATTTTAAACACATCTAGTTCCAATCTCATTAGAGTCATTTCAAGTGTAAGTGAACTAAATAAACAGCATACAAAATTTACTACTACAAATAAATCCTTAATCATTAATACATCATTTTACACAACAATAAACGCATTTTGTTCAGAAGTTACATTTGAAAATTACTCTAATGAGATCTACTATAATAGAGTTGTGTAAACTATTGTGAGAATTAATAATACAGTTGTGTAAAATAAGAACATTATAAAAGTGCTGTGATTTTCATTCCCTATTCATCATATAAATGAGAAAAAATTCATGACTAAGTGTGGCGAAGCTTAGAGAGAAATCATTATTCTCTATTTGCTTGAATATAATTATTAACTTGTCATTTTGCATGAATGAATTTCTAGATTTATCATTTATAGGTAACAATAATTGTTATTAAAAGCTTCTTGAATTGGTGAACTTTCACTACAATAACATCTACCGTAAACAACAGAGTAATATCATTATGTGATCTTCATCACGTTTTCTAATCAGTAGTTTCAATCTTCTGAAAAGTTGTTTGCTGGTGCTATATGAAATTTAGAGTAACTTACAGTACGGTACAGTATTATAAAATCTGTCAATGAGCAATTAGCAGCTTGGTTGAATGGTTGAATCAGAAGTTGTTCGAAATGCACTTCTGTATTGTAGACTAATCACTGTATAATTTTCATCAATAATGATCATATTTTTGAAAAAATATTTTCTGTTAAAACGCGATGAGAAGAGAACGGGTGTTTTCAAAGGAAGAGCCTTCCTTTCAAAATTAAGTGCAAAAGATGCAAATAGAATTAAACTTTAATTTTAATTTTAGTTGAAAGACTTGGAAAAATGTATAGAAAATCCAATACTTTATAACACAGTACTACAATTAATTCACTACCGAATCTCAAAATCGAAGGATATTTAAAATTGGGAATCTTGACAAAAATCTCGCACTATTATAGCTAGCTGCTAAAAGGTATAATCTAAGACAAATTGATTGTCTTTGAGAAAACATATTGTACGTGAATTGAATTGTAAAAAATCAATACATTATGTAAAAATCAAGATTTTGTAAAAATAAATTTGTTTTCACATTTCAGTAGATTCAAATTAGTAGCCTTACTCTCATTTTTCCCGGTTAGCGTGTAGTAAATGAGTTGAAATTTGATTAAATTTTAAAAAATCGAGAATGAACTTTTCCAACGATTAAATTAATAATTTCCAAAACTTTTTAAGTCAACCTATTTATAGAAGAATGCATTTTGCAAGTATTGAAACAACATTGAACATTGAAAAAACCCCAGTAATTTTTCATTTCGTTATAGACAGTCATCATTTTTATTAATACTCTTCAACAATTAGACAATATTTTTTCAACGCTTCCAAGTCAATAAATTCACATGATATTAGGTTCCTATTTGAATCAATAGGCCTACCAATCATTGGAAAAATAATTGATATTATTACAATTTAAATGTATAGGTAAGTTCCTATGTTGTAGAGAGCAAAAAATCGATTGTTTCTTAATTTATATAAAACAGTAAAATTTCGAAAATAATAATCAATTTTGATACGCTAATACAATTTATTATTCAACATTCAAAACTTCAATATCATTATATGAATCAATCTTCAAATTCAATAACTAAGTGATAAATTAATTGATAAATCAAATACCCTTTATAAAAACCTTAAAATTATTATTCCACTTACATGTTTCGGGACTCAGCCCATTATCAATAACTAAGTTTTAATACACTTCGTTGATAAAGTTTATTGTTTAACATTTTGAAACTTATTAGGGTATCTGAAATAATAATAATCTTAAAATTCAATAACTAAGGTGCAATATATTATTGTCTTACTTATAATTAAAAATCAATACAACTAAATGTGACTAAAAATTAATAGAAAAATATTCTAAAATGTTAACTCACCTAAATTGAACTCGAAACTCACTAGAAGCAACCAACCGCCCAACAGCAGGCGAGCACGGGCGTGATGCATTTTAGATGCAACCTCCAGAGAAGGCGTAATATATTGTTATTCAAAAACTATTCACTCACTGGCAGTCTTGAGCAATATAGCAGCTTAGTAACACTCGCTGCTTGGTTTGTCGAAGGAGAATCAGTCGTTCAATATGCACTGAACTATACGAATAACAAATAACGCAAAGATGAGCCTCGAAGGATCTTCTTCTTCTCCTCTAAAATCCCCACTCATGGCTCGCAATCTCTGTCCCAATCGTATATAGTCTGTCCAAGCAAAGAAGACATTCTGGCAAGATGGGAATATGACTCCAGCTCGGTCAATATTCGTTTAAAATTTATAAATTTGGTCTCAAATTGTAGAGCAAACTGTTTCCTACAATTCGAGGCCGAATTTATAAGTTTTGAGCTAATATTGACCGTGCTGAAGTCGTTTTCCCACCTTGCCAGAATGTCTTCTTTGTTTGGACAGAATAGGCTATACTTGAAATTTTATCCTACCGGCATTCCACCGATATTCATTGGTTCTTGAATATGATAGTAAGTTATCTTATCAAAAAAATATCCACATGAATAGCTTCATCATACTGGCGTTCCACCAATACTCACTTGTTCTTGAATGTGATGGTTGGTATAGCCAACGGTATCTAGGCTACTTATTCAGATAGATATCGACACACATGAAGCTATTAGGTTACAATATTTTTTATAAATATTGGTAAGCTTCATTAATTCTTGTAGTTCTTGAATAATTATTATTTGCCTGCGGTAAGGTTGTTTGGGAATTATATGTATATCGACATAAAAAGATATGAGTTTACAATCTTCAATTAATATATTCACTCATTATTCTTGAAAATATCATATACAATAGACTACATATATAGAGAGATTTTCCAGAAAGTTGTTGAAATGTAAAGTTATATCGTTGCAATCGATATATTGTTAATATTTAATGATTCATTTGGAATTCATATATTTATATATTATTACCTATGAAAAATAGTGAAATTTTTCTGTAATTTATCGACATGAAAATGTAAGTTATGATGTTTCAATCAATGAGTATTCTGATATAATTAGGATGATAATCGATCTGATAATTCATAAACAATTCTCCAATTCATGAAAAATATATGATATCAATATTTAAATCTTGAATAGGTCTATGCGTTTTTATTATTTTATTAGTTGCTATGAATAAAATAGAATTTTCGGATGTTTTACAAGGAGTAAGTTCATTATTTAAAGTTAAGCCAGTAATCATCTCAATATGAATTGATTAAGTCAATTATGTAGAATTGCAAAAGTGATTCAATTACAGTGGTGATACCCAAGGTAAGATTTTTACAAGCCTTGGGTGATACCTACTATAGAGGGATGGTGATAACGATGACCAAATTATTGCGATTTCGTTGAAATATTTGTAAGAAAATTATATATTTCTCAAGGACAAGTGAGTTTGTAATTTTAGAAATAAAAAACTCCAAGATGTGAAAAATTTAGTGACAGATACCAAAGAAACATATAGAGAATATTCACTTTATTCAGAGAATAGCAGAGAGAGAGAGAAAAGAGAGACAGATAGAGAAAGGTAGAGAAATGAAGAGATACATGTATATAATACCTGTAAGATAGAAAGAGAGAGATAGGATGAGACATTATAGTTGAGAGGTTATTATAGGTTCAAAGGTGAAGGAATATTATTCAACAAACAAGTTGGTGATACAGCCTACAGTAAAAATAAAATCCGACTACCAATAAGAGAAAAACGCTATTTTTCAAGAGGTAGTGGAATCCAAGATTTTCCATAATTATGATGGTCACAAATATTCACACATGCATAAAGCATTATGAGGGGGTGAGATGGAATAAATTAGTCAAGAGTAGGCAAAAGTGTGAGAGAGACGAGAGAGAGAGAGATTTGGAAAGATACGTGATTTTTTCAAGTAACCGGTTAACATTGGAATAGGATTATTCGATTAGACAAGAACTAGGCCCTATTATAACACATTTGGTTGTTCTCTCGTCGACGAAAAAAGTAATTTCTTCAAGCAAAAAAATACCTACTTTACAGAGGATATAGTTAACAGATTAAAGTGTCAAAATCATTTCTGTTGGATAAAAGTTTTCTGAAATTTCATATAGAGGCACAGTACCAAATTCGAAAATATATATATGATTATGATTAAGGTAAATATAAGATTTAACACATTTTTTTTAGAATAAGCATGAAAATAATATCTTCATGGATATCCTATATAAGTAGGCTATATAGAGGTAGGTACTTGAAATTCATTTATTCTAAAATTCTCATTCAACGCATTAGCAGGACTAATTTTCATAATAATTGAGGACTAAAATTATTCATTTATTTCATCATTCAAATTATTTGAAAAAATAGTGATCTGTAATAATTTATTTACAAATTTAATAGGTAATTAAACTTACGGAAAAATCTCAATTACCTATACAGATTAAAGTGAATCAATTATTTTTAATTTTTTCAACATAACAGTTATAAGTTAATACGGTTACAAATCTTTCTTAAGAAAAACGTATTCTCCATACTAATAACTTTTAAACTTGTGCAAGTGAGAGAAGGATAGCGAATGGTTAAGCTAAAGGGTTGAGGAGAGAGAGAGAGAGAGAGAGAGATTGAGAAGCATGTGTGGGAGTTATGCAGTGTGGTAATTTGGATGACAGCAGCAACAGGTATTATGTAGCCAACAGGTATAGTCTGTCCAAGCAAAGAAGACATTCTGTCAAGATGGGAAAATGACTCCAGCTCGGTCAATATTGGTTCAAAAATTGTAAATTTGATCCCAAATTGTAGAAAACATTCTACTGAACAATTTCAGACCAAATTTATAATTTTTTAATTAATATTGATCGAGCTGGAGTCATTTTCCAATCTTGCCAGAATGTCTTATTTTCTTGGACAGACTATATATGTATAGACTAGACAGGTATTGTATATAAAGGTATATAAGGTGAGCTGAACGGCCTTGGCATTATAAAAGCATGTATGTGTTCATAGACCATCTTCTAAATATTATTTCAACTTATTCATAGCATTTATATAACTATGTACCAAGATTCTTCTTAGATGTGTATTCATTTGAATGCATTCTTCTATTCTACGGTAGGCCTGCCGTAGATCTGTAAAAATAATCAATTCTTTGGTTTCATTTAGAAGAACCACTACCTACTAACATTATCAAACATCATATACCGGTAGGCTATATTTACACATCACCCACTATCTGAAATCATATCCTTTTCAAAATGTATTATGAAATCTGTTTTCAATATTTTTATATTATTATGGAGAATCCGAGAAAGTAGGGGCAACTTTTGAAAATACAGTGAATGACTGATAGTTTTCCAATTTGATGAATTTCACAATTAATCTCCATAAAGCTTGAGTGCTTATGCTTTACTCAGGCTCATTTTTTTAATAGGATTGGATTGGATCGTAGATCTACTTTATCATTTTTTATTCTGGATTCTTCATTCCTGTTTAATGGTTGCAAATTTTTCGTTGAAATTCTGTTTCATCTTCAAATCTCGAGAACAATAAACTAACTAACCATCTAAAATATTAGTAGAAGTTATAGGTAGTATTGAATGAGAATTCCGAGGAGTCTTTTTTGATTCTCTAGAACCGTTTTATAATGCGGTGAGATAAAAATCTTCTGTTAATTATTAATTCCTCATTTTAGTAGGCCTACAGTTAGTAGTGTTAGTACAGTAGTAGGCCTACCGTATATTTGACAAGTCTTCCCAGTTTTCATTTCAACTATTTTTAAAGAAGTTCGTCCCGTCAAGACTAATAGAAAAGACTTCAAGCAGGATCCTTTATATCTAGCAGAAAAATTCAAATTGGCTTAATATTCATAACCTTCGACAAATTCCAAGTTGTTTTAACCTTTAGACTATCCTAAGCGTGGAATTTCATGGAGGTAAAAGTCAATATTAATTGGCTAAAGGTTAGTGTGATTACAATGCTATTTTCGATATTAAATTACCATCTTATCATGCTCAATAGTTCAACAAGAAGGTTTTTCAGATAATCCCATCAATTCAATAGCCGACAGAGATATTCCTATTTTATGCCGCCTTATTGAACTCAACTTTACATTTCAGTTTTTCATTTGGTGATTTGGATATTTTAATTATAATATCTTCAGCTATTATTTTATAATATTAATAGATGACAACGTGGTGTAAGACAATGAACTTGCTAGTAAAAATTAATATAATATATAAGTTTTTATTGTATATAAAATTATTTTTATAATTTTAAAATATAGTAAATAATGTACTAAAAACTAATGTAAATGATTTTTTGTTGTATTACTGGAAGACATGATCTCTTCAATTTCTGAAATTTCTTTTGGACATGATTCAGACAACACAACTGGACCTCCTTCCGTTACCAGAATGTCATCTTCAATTCTGATTCCGCACCCTCGAAATTCAGGCCTGGCATCTTTGTTGTCCTGAGATATATAGACGCCTGGAACAAGACAAAATATAAAGTTTAAATTAATATAAATAATGAAAAAAGAAAAAGGCAGAAACTTCTATAGTCCCTCCACACAAAGAATACATTCTTTCTTGTCTTCAATCAATACCGGTATTGGTTCAAAAATAATAAATTTAGACTTTACGGACTCTACTCAAAATTGTAAAAAACATTCGGATCTACAATTTGAGATCAAATATGTAATTTTTGAATCAATATTGACCGAGCTGGAGTCATTTTCCCATCTTGCCAGATTGTATTTTCTGCATGGACAGACTTTATCAACCTACTTCTGAATTAATCATTGATATAGTCTGTCCAAGCAAAGAAGACCCTCTGGCAAGATGGGAAAATGACACCAGCTCGGTCAATTTTCGTTCAAAATTTATCAATTTGATCTCAAATTGTAAGAAACACTTTGATCTACGATTAAGGCAACAATTATAATTCTTGAACAAGTATTGACCAAGCTGGAGTCATTTTCCCATCTTGCAAAAGGGTCTTCTTTACTTGGACAGACTATAATTCGTTACTCTCCTTGAAATAGTTTGTCTCTCTGTCCAATACACAATACACGATATGTCTCGACTCAATGGTTGGCAGCAAGAGCCAATCACAGCTCTTGTCTTATCCATGAACTAATATAAGACAACATGAGAGCAGTGAGAGCAGAGATTGCTATGAGACAAACAATGAGAGCAGTGTCGTGTCGTGACGTGTATTGGAAAACATTCCTTAACTACTTACAGCACCGCGCTCAAGACCCAGACCCAAGAGATCAAGACCCAGGTTTAAATCCACTACAGTTGTTTGCAACTGTCATGCCGAGTTCTTGGCTATTTCGTTGTATTGGTTCTTTTTAATGACATAAATTTAGTCTGACCAAGCAAATAAGACATTCTGGTGAGATAGGAAAATGACTCCAGCTCGGCCAAAATCAATTCAAAATTATAAGTCTGGTCTCAAATTGTATATCAGAACCTTTCCTACAATTTGAAACCTAATATATAATTTTTGAACCGATATAAACCGAGCTGGTGTTATTTTCCCATCTTGCCAGAATGTCTTCTTTGCTTGGACAGACTATATCTCAATTGACGCCAATATATTTCGTACAAGCCGTCAGATATAAGCTAAACGATTTAAGTTTGAGCAGCCGTCTAAACGGCGAAATTACACAGTGATCTGTGATTGATTTCAACGCATGCGCATAGTACTTGGTGGTTCAGCGACAAGACATGTAAGTGAAAATCTATTTTGATAATTGAGAAAGAATATAATAAAATTTATTATAAAAGTTGAAAGAAACTAAAGATATCTCACCTGGCTCGACAGTTACCACCATGCCAGGTTTCATTTTAATGTTTCTCTTGATTGTGGCAGTGTCGTGTATATCCATGCCCAAGTAATGACCAACATGGTGGGGGCAGAACTCGAAAGCAATCTGAAAAACACACTTCACCAATTCTTATAGTATAGAGAAAAAGGTGACACAGCAAATACTATTTAAGCGGATTTAAAACGACCATTGTAAAAACAGTGTATCAAGTAGTGTTCAGTATAAGTGTATCAAGATAGTGTATAGTCTGTGCAAGCAAAGAAGACATTCTGGCAAGATGGAAAAATGACACCAGCTCGGTTTATATCGGTTCAAAAATTATTTATTTGGTCTCAAATTGTAGATCAGTATGTTTCCTACAATTTGAGACCAAATTTATAATTTTGAACCAAAACTGACCGAGCTGGAGTAATTTTCCAATCTTGCCAGAATGTCTTCTTTGCTTGGACAGACTATACCATTGAGAACCGTGAATTATAATCTTCACCTTGATAGTGTATCAAGATGAAAGATGAGTACCATAATCAAATAAGTGTATCCAAATAAAAAAGTGCCACAATTAAAGAGGTGTATTACAATGGAAAAATTGAGTTGACTAACTTGACTAAGACAGAAGTAATGTGTAAAATTCAATTTTTTGATAAAAATTAGCCTACTTGAAAACATATACAAAGTATGGAACAATATCCAAATAATATCATGAAATGGGGATGACATAATGAATAACAAATGTTATTGTAAATCAATATGAATTATAGTAGCAGTAATTTGGAAAAATGGTGATCTATCCTGGAAGTCCAGGTATCTCAGATCTCTTCCCTTGATTCTTATAAAATTTACACTTTTATCAGAGATGTTGTGGAACTTATCCATAATTTAGTGGATAATAAACTTTGTGGATCTGACAACCTTTGTTTTCACTTACCTAAATAACTTCTTATATATTTTTTGTAAAGAGACATGGAATGAAGGGACTCACACAGTGAACCTTGGTTTCATAAAAACTTGATTGATTATTATTGATTGTAGATAATTCATGCACTGAGAAATTGAGACAACATGATAAAGGAATTGACCATTCTTTATAGCCAAGGATAGATAAGGAGTTTGTGAGTCATGGAGGGGGGATTAATTTGGGCGGGAGAGTTTGAGAAAGACGAGGAGAATCTCCATTCACATGCTTGATAATGATTTGACGAATATTAAAACTCATGTTTTCGTTGTTGGTAACCAAACCGTTTTGTCGATTTGTAAGTTGATTGTAAAATGTTATTGATTGATGTTGTTCGGAAGGTTCAAATAAAGTGAAATTGGAAGTTTATTATATGGAACCCAATTCCGTCACAGTAATGTCGCAACTTTGTGCGACCCGGGCTCTACTATTTGTATTATATTTACCTTTGCAAGGTTCTCAGTTGAAACTGAGGATGAAAATACGCCAGCATCCTTCAGTTTCTTGCCTAGAGATCGACTCATAAATTGGAACAGACTATCAAGCGAAGGCATCTCGCGACACAAGTCTATCACTTCCAGTTGAATTTCAAGAACTATTTCGTAGAGCACTCTCTGAGCATCACTGAATTTACCATTTACCGGCCAAGTTCTTGTTATATCACTAGCATACCCGTGGTATTCACAACCTGTAAAAACAATTGTTAAATAGTGTCTGTCCAAGCAAAGACGACATTCTTGCAAGATGGGGAAATGTCTCCAGATCGATCAATATTAGTTGAAAAATTATAAATTTGGTTTCAAATTGTAGCAAACATTCTGTTCTACAATTTGAGATCAAATTTATAAGTTCTGAACCAATAGTGACCGAGCAGAAGTAATTTTTCAATCTTTTCAGAATGTCTTCTTCGCTTGGACATATTATAATAGTGATTGAAAATTCAACAATACTTGAGAATACTTGTTTGCTTTCACCAGACCAAAAGGTTTAATTCAAAATCAGCCTACAACATTTTTGTGTCAGCACTCTCTACTGAATTCAAATCTTTTTTTGTATCTTATTATATTGAACTCTATTGAATACAAATAAAAAAAAATGAACAATCACTACAAAATAATTTATTCAATTCAGTACTATATAATACGTTCGGCCATACATCAACATAAGAATTTTTGAAAGACCTACTGAATGATAATTTATTATTCTAAAGTATTGTAATTGTTTCAAAAGAACTATAACCCATATGGTTCTCCATGTTTTCATTTGTGGAAAATGAGGTTATAATATGGCAAAGTTGCACAACCCTTTGGGTCTCCCCACTATTGAAAGCATACGCTAAATAAATAAATTGTAACTGAACCTTAAGATGAGTTTATTCGGTTCATAATAACCTTTCAATATTTGATACTTTAAAAAAATACAAAAGCCGATTCAATATGATACATGATACAATTCTCTTGAAATGTTTTGTATCATATTGGACGTGCTTTATTGAATGTGTCAGATTATAAGGTAAATGAAATATTCCATTCTATTCTATTCTTTATAAACTTTATACACTGCCTGTTGTAACTTCCAACATGGTATAAATGGTACAATATAGGGAATTGAATTGAATTCCAAGTCGGAAGTTGCATCGAATAAGGCCCGTTTCACACAACACGATTTCAAATAGTAGAGCAGAATGTTTCCTACAATTTGAAACTAAATTTATTATTTTTGAACCAATATTGACAGAGCTACAGTCATTTTAGACAGTATAGTCATTCCAAGCAAAGAAGACATTCTGACAAGATGTGAAAATGACTCCAGCTCGATCAATATTGGTTCAAAAGTTATAAATTTGGTTTCAAACTGTAGATCAGAATGTTTCCTACAATTTGAAACTAAATTTATAATTTTTTAAAGAGTATCAACCTAGCTTGTGTAATTTTCCCATCTTGCCAGAATGTCTTCTTCGCTTGACGTGAGGACTCACACAATAAACAACCCATACAAGAAACGCATTATTTGAAACAGCTGTTTTAAAACTAACTTCCATGCTTTTGAATGGACTAAGTATTCAAGGACTATTCAATTCCACAGACGTGTCTCTTCAGGGAGGTTCCTGTTTTACTTCATTTGTAATGTCTATTGAATCATGAGGAATAATAAATAGATTGTAATTCGAAGGAATAGCTAAATGACATCTCTAATTAACAAAATCAGCTGTTGGAGCGCACAAGGGCAGACAAAACCGCCCAACTTTTTGTTGCCGTTAGTTGCACTAAATCTCACCTGAGTCGACAAGCACCATCTCGCCATCCTTCAACACCTGCGTGTTCTTGATATAGTGTATGATGGTTGCGTTGTTGCCGGTGGCGACCACTGGCGGATAGGCCAGGAACTCGGCACCGCGCATCCGACTCTCGTAGTCGAGTGTGGCGAACAGCTGATGCTCAGTGAAGCCCGGCCGGGTGACGGCCATCGACTGTGTAATCGCAGCTGATGCGATCTGGCAGGCGCGCCGCATCAGACTCTGTTCGGCCGGCGACTTGATGAGTCGCATGCGGTGGATGTGTGGACGCGGCGACTCGTGTGACTGTGACTCGCTCTAGCGGACGAACACAAAATTTAAATTCTCAATTATCACTGTATAGTGATAACCACATGGGAAATTGTGGTTATGTCGGCTGTGGAACTTCTCTGGAACTCCCCACAAAATAAGTCATACGATAATAATAATAATAATACTGTATCGTCTGTCCAAGCAGAGAAGACATTCTGGCAGTAAGGGAAAATAGCTCCAGCTCGGTCAGTATTGGTTCAAAAATTATAAATTTGGCCTCAAATTGTAGGAAACATTCTGATCTACAATTTGAGACTAAAGTTATAGTTTTTAGACCAATATTGACTAAGCTAGAGTCATTTTCCCATCTTGCCAGAATGTCTACTTTGCTTGCACATACTATAGAAATACATTTTCAAAAACAACTGAGTTTGTATGAGTCAATGAGATTCCTTCCTGTTAGATTGCGTATCAATTTTGAACTTTTGTATCACTTCTATGTATCAGAGAACTGATACGCCGTGTAAGAGGCCTTAATTTGGTTGGATTACTGGCAAACTTGAACGAACTCGCTTGTTTTTCCAACTTCTTTCAATACTTTAATATTGTTCTTCCAACATGTAAAATAGAATGTTAACTCCTAATTTATTACGGATGATGCACACATCCCGGTGGTTCGGAACCCACCTAAAGCAGTAGGTCCATTCATCTCTCATCATAAAATAAAATACGATGATCATGTTTCTCCATTCATAAAATTAATAAACCTCTTGAAAATCAATCAAAGACGGGAATACCTGATTTGTTGTTTACTCTACAAAATATTGAAATCTGGAACACCTACATATCTAGCAGAATCATTTTTGCTTATGAGAAATATTCACGGTAGAGCGACAAGACAAGGAGAACATACCCTCCAAATCCCTATACACAGAACCACTTTATATAATAATTCATTTTTGATATCTGCAATTAATGCATGGAACCTTCTCCCAATAGAAATTAGAGAGAAAGAAACTCTAGAGTCTTTCAAAACATCCTTGAGATCTCGTTTTCAAGATTAATTTGTATATTAATTCATTTATTTCAATTTCTTTAGTTTTTACAGTTTTTTTATCACATTCTATTGGTTCAGAAAAGTGCATGTCTGTTAATTATATACAATTTCATGACTATTAGCTATTCTATAATATTATTTCATGTAATTCTATTATAATATGAGATACTTTTACAGTATAATCGAATAAGATTAAGTAGAACAATAATTTTTATTTTAATATAAGCTTCTTTGAATTGGTAAGGCTTGACTTGAAAATGATTTTTTACGATATTTATTACGAAGATGTATTAAGTTACATGTATGATTTCTTGATGTAATTTTTGCTCTAGCTATGTAAAATAGTATGTATTTCTGTGGATAAGAGTGGAAAAAGCTTTTCAGCTTTACTCTTATTCGAAAAATAAATCGATTCATTCATTCATTCATTCATTCATCATCATCCTTCCTATTACCCACGCACAGGCCCAAAAGCCCATGTGGGCATCACCCTCAAAAAAAAGATAATGTGTGCGAGGGTAATTGATTGGTTGGAACACACTCATGCCTGCAATCTGAAATTTATCAACATAAATCAGTGGTTTGACAATATCTTGTCTGTCAATTTAATAATTATGGTAAAACTTCTTCATTGTTGGTGCTTATAACCGAATTGTACAATTTTTACTCACCTTAGAATCATTATCATCAGCTACCCCGCTCATTATGCTGGAAACTTCCGGATGAATTTTGTTGGTATGATCAAACCACAGCTTGGCGTTCATCTGTTCTTTCATGAGCATTTTGAGGAACGCTTTCAGTTCACTAAACGGCAAGGCTTGGTCCATTCCAAAGAATTCCGGGGCTCTCTTAACGCCTGAAACCGGAATAATGAGTAGGTTACTTTTTGGAGAAAATGTTCTGCTCAAATTTGTTCATTATTAACTTTTACGGACAGTATTATCGTAGTGTGGAGTACGTTACTTTTTTAAATAATGTTTTGTACCAATTTGTTTCTCATCAAACCATAGAGGAAGGACATAACTATAGCTATCCTTCTCTATGATTATACGGCCTTCAATTGTCACATATTTGATTGCTTGGTCGAATACACCATACTTCAAACAACTCTCATAAGATTTATATCTTATAAGTAAATATAAGTGATAGATAAAATCAAATACCCTTTTTTAAAACTTTTAAATTAGGCTATTATTTTTCACAGACATATTTCGAGCTTAAGCCCACTTTCATAAAAAATAAGTTATAAGCTTCCAACCTTGATATTTTTTACTTTTCCCGGTGTTTATTTTAAGCATGAAGTCATCAAAGTATTATAAAGGAGTAGATAGACCATTAATGACAAAGCTATTTTTGATGTCATTTCTCTTGTAAGAAGTTATAGAAATGATTAAATAGGTTTACAATTTCCTGTAATCCTATTTGATAATTCAAAATTAAGGCGGCGGAAAGAAAAATAATGATCTAAGTACACTGTTATGGATCCTTTCACACCAATAGCCTTCCAACAGTTTATGCGCTTACAGTCTCTTACGAGCGAGCGAAGCGAGTCTACATAAAGCATAAGTGAGTCTCTGTGTTACTGTACTTACGCTATTGGACTCAAGCAAGTAGCTTGTTGCTGCTACTTGCTCTCAAGCAAGTAACTCATGGCTAAACCACACGAGGTTGATTCAGAAACGAGTCGATTTAATCAATATTTCTGATAAAGTAGATATTAGAGAGGCTGATGGAATAGTCAAAATAGCAACAAAACAAAAATAGATATTGAAATAGCTGTACAAAAGAGGAAACTTTTATTCTCAAAATTGATAATTAGTAGCCTACATATTTTTTGTTTTGTTTGTTTGTCAATGGCGCAACGGCTCTATGAAGGGCCTAGGCCTACCAGCTGGTTGCCAGTTTCATATTCACTAAACTATACAGTCCATCCAAGCAAAGAAGACACTCCGGCAAGACGGGAGAACGACTCCAGCCCGGCCAATACCGGCCCAAAAGCCATAAATTCTCAAAAGAGCCCACAGCCCCTGAACCAACACCGACGAGCCCAAGCCACCCCCACCCCGCCAGAATGCCCTCCCAGCCCGAACAGAAAATACAGCAGGCGAATAATCATCAACCAGGATAGAGGTAACGTGTGGTTAGCACGTCGATCCTCTCAACCATAAGCCAGTCTGCACAACCAAGTGAAGATGCAGAACACCTCTGAATAACATGCAGTTAATCAGTTAGAGTGTAATGCAACAATTACTATTCCTCCAGAAACGGGAAACGACTGACTGTCTTTACTAACGACAGCCAATCTCCCAAATTAGTACATATAGGCCTATTAATTTATCGTTATTTAGAATCATTAAACGAGTATGGGTATGATTTGTGATTGCTATTTCGACTGAACCTAGTTACTGTTTTCAGCCTCTCAACTATCTACATAGTAGAGTATACATCAGTATCGGCTTGTTCAATTCTTCTTGACTCTAAATCGACCTCGCGTGGTTGAACCATCATGCTTTACTAATAAATAAATAAATATAATTTATGATATTATGATACTAATATGGAATTGTTCAGGATTTCGATAGCAATCTAAGTTATAGAAGTTGAATTACAGAAAATATTGCAAGAAAATTAAAATTGTTTTTACCAACGCATTAGTTATTTAATTTGTTATTAATTGTTATTAAACGCAATTACTTGCCCGTTCTTGGCCCGTCCCACAGTTCGGAATGCGCATCCCTTTTTCTTACGAAAATTGTTGAGATGAATTTTTCAGCATCACCACCAACTAGCACCACAGCACTGTCCGGTTCTTGGCAGCCTGTCAAATAGAGAAAGTCGCTGTTCTGACGAAACACGTAGGGTATTTTCTCAGTCATATAGACATCGGTTGATGATGGTATCACAACAATGTGATTGAGGCCGGCAGCCGACGACTGGATTAGATTCTTCATCAACGCATGACGACGGTCTTGGAATTCGTCCTTTGTTATGCCTGGGACAAGCTGGCAAAAAACAATATAATAAATCATTTATAAGCACAGAACAGTTAGAAAAATATTCTCAATAAAATTCAAGTTGGGTACAAAATATGTTCAGTGCCTACAACAATATTACGAGTTATTATTACATTTTTAGATGCAAATAAATCATTCTTGCCTAAACTGAAAATTGATCACCGCATTGAACATGAGTATATTGAATACAAATAATTTTATATTTCAATAATAAAATATCTATGAAACGCATTATTTGACCCTGTTGTATAGTCTGTCCAAGCAAAGAAGACATTCTTGCAGGATAGGAATATGACTCCAGCTCGGTTGATATTGGTTCAAAAAATGTTTAACCCGTTCTCTAATTGTAGATCAGAATGGTTTTTTTTAACCAATGTCGACCGAGCTAGTCATTTTCCCAAATTGCCAGAATGTCTTCTTTGCTTGGACAAACTTCTCAGGGTCTACTACACTCTGTTTTAATAGACCTAGCTATTTATGTCCTAGACACTAGCTCATTATGTTGAAAAGTTGAAATAACATAACTTACTGTAGGTAGTTTAAAACTCTAGGTAGTGTAGGTAGGTAGTGTACTGTAGGTAGTTAAAAGTCCCGATTTCCTTCATTAACATAACAAATAGTTTATTCAAGAAGATTATCGTGTAATTTTTCTATTTATTGAAAATCAATAGGCTTCTTTTGGTTACCTAATTCTATTTATAGATGTGTTACCAGAATTCATCATATTAAACTTTGCTTTCACTCATGTATATTCAAAAGATGTTGTTGGATCACCTCATTGTCAGCCATAAGATGCGGATGCGTGCCACTGGTAGGTTGTCCAAACAACTCTTGAGGTTCATGGTTTTGGTCAAAAAGACGTTGAGATGTAGTTTCTTTACCTGTAGGCTGGTTAATACTAGAGCTGCAAAATGGAATTTTTGAGCCTGAAATCACAAATAAAAAGACATTTAAAAGTTCGAGTAGAACCTAACAATCTGGTTAAATTTACCAAGCGAGCTTGAAACCAAGTTCCTAATTCTTTGATTTTGAGTGAATGATAGCTCTAAAAAGACAACTTAATTGGACAAAGATATAGAGTAAGTTTATAAAAGTTAATAGATTTAGAAGCTTCAAACTATGAGTAGAACGGGGTTTCAATGCAAATTTCTAATTGAAAACTATTGATTTTTCTATTATTTTCGATCTGAGAATACTAAACGTCTCACACCACTTTCTATAGGGTAAATAAAGTGATTGGCTGAAAAAAATAATAGGGGCTACTCACTCGAGCGAATTGTAGAGCTGTAGATGGCTCTGGATATTATATTGAACATGATTCTGATTAAACAGAAATTGGTTACCGTTCTGAAAACAAGAAATACAAAATCGTAATCACGTAAATTTACATACTTTTCTACAACTTTACAAAAATTTAAAGCTTAGTTGTAAGCTTAAAGACGATTTACAACGTATGGTAGAGATGAAGACCATCTCCAACTAGGATAAACTAATTTTGAACTAATTATTCCTAAAAGTTTGATAGTTATTGTCTACAACTCAAATTCTGCTCACTACACTTTGCAGCCGACGCTGATCTGCAGTTGCAGAGGAATCAAAACGAAATCAAACTCAGCTGACGCTAAAGAATGAAAGGTACCAACCTGATTTTTTTCAACTGCATTTATTAATCATATAATTCTTGATTATTTACATTAATATGATTATAACCTAGAGTAAATCATCATTTGATTTTATTTCCAATGATATCACTATCTATTCCATCATATTTCAGTTTGAAATCACAAACTTGAAAGCAAACTGACATGACGAGAAATGTCAGTCAGTTGCCGGTTGTAAACACAAAACAATTGAGAATCGAAGGAATTCAACCATTTTAAATGGTTTTAGCAATATTTTCCTATGCAAAAACGTCTTGTTGACCAATCTCAATTGAATGGAGTCTTTCCAAAGATTTGGAAAGCGTCCGTGATTGTCTGCGGCTTTCTGAAATAAAATTGTAAATTTTAATATTTCTTGATAATGTTGGTAGCTTTGGGTAGGCCAACCTATGTTTATTTTATTGCTGTCTGTGACTCGATTTTGCTTCGATATTTTAGATTGTGTATTTAATAAAGTGAAATTTCTTATTAATATAATTAATCATAAAGTATTTCATTAAATGATTCATAAAATTAAATTGAGTTTGCGACCGTCAGCGGTGGAAATATCAGTGATAATTGAAGTGTTCGGAGCTTCGTTAATCCTCTGAAGCGTACATCAAATGAAACATGATTGATTATAATTTTTTTATTTCCAAAATGGGAGCCGAAATCGATCCAAGTGAAATTTTATTATGGAGAGCAAGATAGGATGTATTCCTGAGCTTGTTAAATCTTTTCTACGTGTTGTATTAGTTTCTTTTATTTCTTTTAGTGGTTATTTTCGTGATTTTATTTTATAATAAGTTGTCTGAATCATGGATTTCCATTTTGTCGATTGTGAACAGGTGAGTTCATTGTATTATATTTTTCATTTCATATTCCTTTGATGGGTAGAATTATTTTAATATACCTTTTTGTTTCCTCATAAGTAACTTATGAATTTGTTGATGGAATATTTGTAAAATCTTTTATCAAAATAATAACTTACTTTCAAGTCCAATAAACTAAACTTTGATAATGCATTAAAATTTGAGAACTATTGAATCATACTCACTCGCCATGTAAAGATAAAGATTTAATAAACTGATATTAATATTATTAAAGTTTAAGGCTAATTTTATTTTTATGAGGTAAAAGTATTTCATAATGTTAGGTACTTACTTTTACAATACTTATATCAAGTCATATATTTTTAAGTCAACTTATTATGTTAGTACTTATTTAAAAAATATTAGAGTTACGGTACAGAAACTTATTTGTGAGTTAGATTAATTAAAGAATAATAATAAAAAGTTAGATTAGCTTATTCCCTATAAAATTGAGTCTAGTTCCTTTTATTTTCTCTAATATTCTTAGCTCCAGCTTTAATAACATGCATTGTAACTTAATATATTAACGTAATATATATATCTAAAATCTTACCGTAAGTAATATATAAATAGTAACGTAAGTTATAAGCCAACTTTTTTAATTGTTTTTGGTTTTCAAATTAACTCAATTATCAATAAATATCGGTAATTGTTTACAAAAGGCACTAATGAATCAATTAATTTGATATGTCCAATTAATACGATTATTAGTTGAAAAATTTGTCTCTAGGTAGGGTGGCAGGTTAACTACACTTTTTTATTCCAAAAAGGCGCTACTTATGGATTTTCTATCGTTGAACTCAAAATCACTTTGAAAAATATGGATGAATTTTGTTGGAGCAAGCCCCATTTACTAAAGTTTTCACTTTCATAAACATAAACCTTGCATCTCAATCTAGGTGGCCTAGTCCTTACCAATATCTTACAAATAAGATATAACAAACAGTGGCGTAGTGACTGAGGAGCGAGTGAAGCGGCGGCTCCAGGTTGGGCGCCATGAGGGGCGGGAAGTTCCAGAAACGCTAATTTTAGAACAGAAGACTTCACAGAGTGGCGCTAGGAACGAAACTTTAAAAAGAATGTAATCTATCAGTAATTAGCATACATTTTGTATGGTCAGATCAGAGGGATCAACCGTTTTACCGTGATAGAGTGAGGTCGAGATGTGGGTGTCAGTTACCAATTGATGATAGTGTTCGAGGGAGAGGGGGTTGAGCCAGTAGTTGAGTCGCTCCATGGGGCCAAAATCTCGCTACGCCACTGATAACAAATATAATATGTTCTTATATAATCCATAAGTTCTTTTTGATAAAAATACTTTTAATTATTATAAAACTAATAATTGATGTAGGAAAAATAAGGTGTAAGCCTACCTTGGCTACTTGACACCGATCAATATATTTATATATTTTATATATTTATATTAAAATATCAATATATTTATATATTTTAATATATACACCGATCAATATATTTTAAGAAACACTGATCAGAGACTTCAAAACTGAGAGGTCAATGTGCAATGTCTATTAAGAACTTGCTTAATATTCTTAATATCTTGGACTAATTTTTCATTTCTATTCTCTTGAATTTCAGACTTTGAGGGTAGGCAAAGCAGCCGACCTGAACAGCCATTTTCAGGATCCTCTCTACATGCCAACAGTGAAGACTGAACCGGTAATTAAGAATATAAAACAACTTATGATTGATCATAAAATAATAAAATTTGTTGATTAAATATTGATATAGTGGAATTTTTCCATAATTAAAGAACTAAGATGTCTCAAATCCACTTTGTGTGAGTTCAGACATGAAAACATGTTCCTGTTTGATTTCTAATTTTTATTTGCATTAGAAATAAAGTGGATTTGAGAAAACATCATAGAATGATAGTTATTCTAAAATGAGCTTCAACCTTTCTATTCAATGACAAAGATGCGAATATTACCGTTATATACTTTACATAGTTACTTACACAATTTCCTATTATTCTCAATCATCTATCTAGGCTAATTTTCTACTTTCGGTAGAAAAATTTTAATTAAGATTGAGAAAAAATATTTTAATTTGAAATTTATTAGATACTCTCCTGGTTTTTAAAGAAACCTCAGTATGTTCTGGCATAAATATTATTTGTTACATTTAAGTTAGTGGTACTATCGTAACATTCAAAGCTAATTATATTATATTTTTTGTTCTTTGATTAATTTCATTGTCATTCTAATTTCTCTAAAAAAATTGAAAGCTTTGTCAGCAATCACTCGCATTCATAATGCACATTCACCAGTGTCCCACTTTCAAAACAATAATATAATTCTTCACCAATTTACAGTAATTCAATTGTCAATGAAAAAGAAGAATAATACGTTTTCAATTGTGTAATACGAAATTGGAAATAATTCTATCAGTAAGTGAATTTTGTAACTATTTTCTAATTTTATTATTTTTGCTCATTGAATAAGCCTTAACAGAGAAGTTGTATTTTAGGGAAAAGTTGTTCTTTAGTTAGAATTGTATTCCTTTTAAAAATTATTTTTATATTTCAACTTTGATTGATTATTCAATAAGTAAATTATTTAGTAAGTTTTGTTACCTAATTATTTTTATAGTGTTTTATCGTATTAACTTCAAATAGGCCTATATCTTTAAATAAGGAATAAATTTATCCATTTTCACTTTCATTTTCATCACTGCTAACATTGCTGCTATTGATTTTTCAGTCAAAACTATAGCTAATCAAGTTCGAATCATTATTTAAAATTAAATTATCATTTTATTAATTAGCCTACTTTCAATGCATTGCAGCTAATTACATTTAAAAATGACTTTTAAACTTTTGAATTCAGTTTAATAGTAATCGTCAATTCACTTTTATCGTTCATTATCGATTCTTTTCTTATTTCAAATTTTCTTTTTCATCTTTTTCAGGGCTTAGAACATATGGATCCAAACAATCACTACAATCATAACCCCGCATACATGGAGTATGGTCCAAAAAGAATCAAAATGGAGGATGAAGGAGAGGTATGTGTACTATTTTAAATCTCGATTAATAATTTCCCCCATAGAAGTACTGAGGTAGCCTATTTTTTCATCAAATTTGAAAAAAGAAGTAGCCTAGAAATATATTTGAGTTTAAAAATGGTTGTGTTCTATGTAACTTGATATGTAGAAAATTTATACAGTATAATTGCTATTTTTTCATTGTGAATACCTAGTAAATCACTAGAATGTTCTAAGCTCACATACAAATTTAGCAACTTTGATTTAAGTTGATCATTTTGGTTTTCGAGAATGAATGTTGTTCACTGTTCAATTCATGAAATTGAATCTTCTTTCAGAAGTGACTGAATTTCGGGATACTTTCAATTCAATAACAGAAACCAAAAACAATGCTTCATCTAAATAAATACTACCGAATGAATAAACAGATGTTGAATCTAAATGTAACGAAACAATTTTTTATTCTCAATACTTGCTAATAATTGTTCCTAGACATGATCATACAATTGCTACATATTCAATATTATCATATTCCGATTCTTGTCGCAATTATACAATTTAATAATTGCAATAATAAATTAATAACCACAATAGAAATAAGAATTATCTTATTTCTTCAGTACATACAAAAATGCTATAGGAAACGTCAAATTGGATATGTAGAGAATTTATATCAGATTTTAATTTTTTTATTAATCTATTGGCAAAACACATTGGTAAGAAAGAACAGGCATAGCCCGTAGTATTTCAAAACACAATTTTCATTTAAATATAGTCTAAAATTTGAGGTTATTAATTTTTTTACTGTTTTTTAATAAAGCCTGGAGAAATGATGATCAAGACTGAGCCAGATGCCTATGATGATTATTATGGGAACGGCGAATACCATGGAATACCCTGTGAAACTCAGATCAGAGAGGTGAGTAGAATATCTTGCAAAAATCATTGATATTTCATGTTCAATCAAGTTTACAAAACTTCTGTGAACTTGTCTTAACTTAATTTTGTATTACGGTGTTGGTTTGATTAATTATAATAATATTCTGCCGGGTATGTTCGCCATTAAGAAATCAGTTTCTGGCAAAACTGCAAATTAAATGTGGGATTCTGATAATAGATTAAATTTATTGCAATAATGTTATTAGTAACCTATTTGATTCGGGTTTTATTTTGTGATATTTCGTCTACAATTTTTTTTTTTTTGAGGGTGATGCCCACATGGGCTCTTGGGCCTGTGCGTGGGTAATGGGAAGGATGATGATGAGATATGAATGGACCTACTGTTTTAGGTGGGTTCCGAACCACCGGGAAGCGATTTTTGAGGCTCATAAATTGAATTCAGAGGAACCGGTCACCAGTACAATGGTGCTGGCAGAGGCACGTCGCTTATCTAATCTCACCGATTAGACGCTCTCTACCACTGGGACAAACCGCTTCCCATGTACTATGTTTGTATTTCCAACATTTGGATAGTTGTGAAATATTTAGCAATTTCATTTCTCCTGCAATACAGGTATACCTGTATATATGTGTACCTGTACACAGTATAATTGAGTATTAGCCTACCTATACTTATATTCTTGAAGGTGGAGTTGAATCTCCACAAAATTAATATAAAATGTTATTATATTCTTATTTTTCATCATCTTTACAATGAAATTCAGGTACCGTAACTAGTTTATTGAAATCAATATATTATTCGAATAGGTTAGTTCTGATTAGTTATTAGAAAAAATTCCTGCAATTACTGATTTATATTATTGTTTTCTCCTTTTCCATTTCATTGGTTTTGAAATCAGATATTCTATTTTTTACAGTTACAAATAATATTAATTATGTCAGGAATTATTTCCCTTCCATTACTATAATAACTCCCTACTGTATCAATTGGTTATAAATTTTTCTCTGAGGGTGATGTCCACATGAGTTATTAGACTTGTGAGTGGGTAATGAGATGGACGGACCATGATAATAGATCAAAGATACTTCTTAGGTAGTCGGGGGTCCAACGGCTCATTATTTAAAGACGGACTGGAGTCATTTTCCCATCTTGCCAGAATGTCTTCGTTGCTGGGACAGACTGTACTCATAATATGTATTGTATTTTGTGTCAGGTGGAGTGCCAATCATACCCGGACTACAAGCGAGACATGCAAAAGCAGCCGGACAACAGTCACAGCATGAACTCAACCGAAATCGTAGTCTCTCTGAATCCAGCCGAACACTATCCACCCGGCTTCTATCATCAGGGCGGCAGCAACATGATGAACGGAGGCTGGAACGACACGCCGCAGGAGCGCAACAAGTTCACCGCCAACCAGCCACCCCGCATGGGCGCCAGGAAACGCTACAAGTGTCGACTCTGCTTCAAAAGTTTCACCACAATCTGGTACCTCAAAGTCCACATGGACAGTCACAAGGGCAAGGAGTACTCGTGCAATATCTGCAACAAAACATTCACCTCCCAACTGTCCTACACTGTCCATCAGAACATTCATCAAGGTAAGGAGTTCTCCTGCGACAAATGCAACAAGACCTTCACCACAAGAGCCGGCTGGAAAATCCATATGGACATTCACGAAGGTAAGACCTATCCATGTACTGTTTGTAATAAAACGTTGACCACCAAAAACGGTTTGAAACTACATATGAACATCCATATGGGCAAACAGTTTACCTGTCAACTATGTAACAAGAGTTTTGCTACCAAGTGGTACTTCAGAGACCATATGCGATGTCATCAAGGCATAATGTACACTTGTACTCAATGCGGTAAAGGATTCACCACGCGTATGAGTTTGAAACTGCACATGGACATTCATGAAGGCAAACAGTATACGTGTGAGGTGTGTAACAAATCGTTTTCAGCGAAGAGCACACTGAAAATGCATATGAACTGTCACAGCGGTGAAATGCATGCTTGCACTTACTGTAACAAAAGCTTCACCACCAAATCCTATCTGAAAGTACATCAGGAAGGCAGCGAAGAAACCAACATCACCTGTTACTTTTGTAGTGAATCGTTCACCAGGAAATGTGTGTTCAAAGCGCATCTAGAGAGACACATGGGCGAACAGCTGACTTGTAAGATATGCAATAAAAGTTTCACCACAAAGGCTGGTTTGAAACTGCATATTGACATGCATGAAGGCAAGAACTACCCGTGTGAACTCTGTGAACGCAGTTTCTCGTCGAAAGCCGGTTTAAAGTTTCACATGGACATGCACGAAGGAAAGGAGTACCCGTGTGAACTGTGCAATAAAACATTCACTACAAAGTGGTACCTGACTGCTCATCTTAACAGTCATGATGGAAATCAACCGATTTGTACGTTGTGCAATAAAACGTTTACAACCACCTACAGTCTCAAACTACACATGGAAATGCATGCTGGCAAGGTGTTGAGATGTGAACAGTGTGATAAGAATTTCACCACCAAAACAGGACTGAAACTGCATATGGAAGCGCATGAAGGCAAACGTTATCCTTGTGTTGTTTGTAATAAAACGTTCACGGCTAGAAGTTCGCTGAAAATTCATTTGAACATGCACACCGGAGAATCGTTTGCTTGTGAGTTTTGTTTGAAACGGTTTTCGACAAAAGCATATTTGAAAATTCATCAGGATGCAAGCGAGCAGAAGTTTTTCTCGTGCTACTTTTGTAATGATACTTTCAACAGGAAGTGTTCGTTCAGAGTGCACCTGGAAAGTCACGGTGGAGATCAGCTGACTTGCAAGATTTGCGAAAAAACTTTCACCACCAAGGTCGGCCTCAAGTTGCACATCGACGCCCATGAAGGCAAGGAGTACTCGTGCACTATTTGCAACAAGAGTTTCGCGTCCAAATGGTATCTGAACGTTCACATGGACAGTCACGACGGCAAGCAGCCGACCTGCGAGATCTGCAAACGCACATTCACCACCAACTATAGTCTCAAAATGCACATGGACAGTCACGAAGGCAAGGGCTACTACTGCGAAATCTGCGACAAAAATTTCACCACCAAAACCGGACTTAAACTGCATATGGACAGTCATGAAGGCAAACGGTATCCGTGCGAGTATTGTGAAAAGTCTTTCACAGCTAAAAGCTCTTTGAAAATTCACATCAACGGACATTCAGGCGAGCAGTATACTTGTGATTTTTGCCTGAAAAGTTTCACTACTAAATCCTATCTGAAAATACACCAAAGCAACAATCAGGAGGAGAAGCATTTCACGTGTGAAATGTGTGATGCGACTTTCACGCGTAAATGCGCGATGCGCGTGCATGCCGAGACCCACGATGGAGATCAGCTGAGTTGTAAGGTGTGCGATAAACGGTTCACAACCAAAGTCGGTCTCAAACTCCATCTCGACATTCACGAGGGAAAACAGTACACGTGCGACCTGTGCGACAAGTCGTTCTCAACCAAGTGGTACTTCAAGGCTCATCTGAGTAGTCACGACGGCAATCAGATAGCCTGCGAAGTGTGCAATGAAAATTTCACTAATAAAGCCGATTTGAAAGCGCATCTCGAAATTCACGGCGGTGATAAGAATATTTGCGAGTTTTGTAGTAGAAGTTTCTCGTCGAAAGGCTATCTGCGAATGCATCAAGATGTCAATGAAGAGAAACCCATCTCCTGTTCCATCTGTGAGGACAAGTTCACCTCTCGATGTGCTTACAAAATGCATCAAGAAGCTCATGCCGAGAAAAACGAAATTAAATGCGAAATTTGTCAAAAGTCTTTCAATACTGAATCGTATCTGAAACTACACATGAAGTTTCACAAACGTAGACGTCATTCTTGTAGTGTGTGCAACAAGAGTTTCATCAAAAAACGTCATCTAGATTCGCACATGAACTCACACAACAAAGACGTTGTTGTAGAGGAGAAAACCTATCCGTGCTCCACTTGTGATAAATCGTTTTCGGACGAGAACAAATTGCGTCTACATGCTTACAGTCACCAAAAAGAAACACAAGAGAAGAAGATTTACAAGTGTGAGCTGTGTGATGAAAATTTTACTTCTCGAGAAGGTTTCAATCTGCATGTGTATGGTCACGGCGACGAGTATGTGATGGAGAAGAATACTTGTGAACATTGCGGTCGTGGATTCAATTCAAGTTCAGCTTTAAAGATTCATCTGGATGTTAAAGACGAATCGGCCACATTCACGTGCGAATTTTGTGAACAAACGTTCGAGAAGAAGTGTGGTTTAAGGGCGCATGTGGTCGAAAAACACCAAGAAGAAAAGCTTACTTGTAAAGTTTGTAATAAGGTTTGTAATTCTATTTCGGCGCTCAAGCTACACATGGAGTACCATGAGAACAAACAGTTGCCTTGTGAGTTGTGTGACAAGGTGTTTCCAACTAACAACTCGTTGAAAATTCACATGGCAACGCACGATGCCGAAGAGAAGACTTGTGAGTTTTGTAATCGAACATTTACCACTAAATCGTACAAAGCAACTCATCTGGAGAACAATGAGGAGAGTAATATAGATTGTGAGTACTGTTCGGAGAAGTTTACAAGGCGTTGCGCGTACAAAGCACACGTGGAACGCTGTCATGATGACGAACAGCTGATTTGTAAACAGTGTAACAAAACGTTTGTAACAAAGCACGGTTTAAGACAGCATATGGACAATCACGAGGGTAAGCGCTACCCGTGTACAGTTTGTGACAAAACGTTCTCCGCGAAAAGTTCGTTGAGAACACATTTGGACGGACACACGGGCGAACAGCACACCTGCGATTTTTGTCAGAAAAGTTTCACAACCAAATCCTACCTGAAAGTGCATCTAGAAGGTAATGAGGAGGAAAAGGAGTTGAGTTGTGATTATTGCGATGAAACGTTTACTAAAAAATGCGTGTACCGTGTGCATATTGAAACGCACAACGGCGATGATCTGAATTGTAAACAGTGCAACAAAACGTTCACCTCGAAACCGGGCCTCAAGCTGCACATGGACATGCACAAAGGCAAGCAGTATCCGTGCGATGCATGCGACAAAGTGTTCAACTCGAAAAATGGTCTCAACTTTCACAAGGAGACTCACTCGGGCAATGAGTATAACTGCGAGATTTGCAGCAAAACATTTCCAACCAATCGCCGGCTCAAGATTCACATGGATTCGCACATCACAAAATTGTCGAATTCGTGCGATGTGTGCAATCAGCTGTTTCCGTCGAAAGCCAGCTTGAAACTGCATATGGAAACGCATGAGGGAATTGAGAACAACGATGACGATTCGAAAGACGAGGAAGCTTTTATTATGAATGAGGAGGACATCAAGGAAGAGTTGATTATTAAAGAAGAGGACATCTCAATGGATGCGTCGGAATTGATTGAAGAGGAAACTGCTGAAGATATTGATATCAAGATTGAGGAGGGAGGAGGAGGAGATTTGGAGGAGGCTACTGATGTGAAGAAGGAAAGTAACATAGAAACACCGTCGAAATCTGACAACGAAGATCATGTTGTGAGTTCTACTGATGACAATGATAATCCAAACGCCTGCGATTGTTGCGACAAAATCTTCGAATCGGCCGAAGCGTTGAAACTGCACAAGTCGACTCACACCTCGGAAAACGTGTGTCACATTTGTCAGAAGACGTTCTCGTCCAAGTTCTATTTGAAGGTGCATGTGAACAGTCACGAGAGCAACTTGTTCTCATGCCACATCTGCAAGAAAGAGTTCATCACAAAAGAATCGTTGGATGAGCACACAAAAGAGCATGCCATATAATAATATAATCCACATCTTAAAAATTAAATTATATGATATATAATCCTATCGGTGTTGAAATTTGAATCAATTATTACTGTTTAGAAACAAAATATTGCTCCATTTTGATAGAAATCAAAAGTGTTAGTCTAGCTTGTATTTTATTGGAAAACTAATGTTTTCCTGATTATATTGGGAACTATTACTAGATACAACAATATTGTAATACATGTGTAGATCGTCAATTGACGAATGTATCTGGATTGGGAATGAATTAGTGTCATTACAACTCATTGTAATATTTTTTGTATTGATTGGAAGAGGTTGAGTTTTGGGCTTGAACATGTGGTATTCTTAATGGTTTTTCTTAATATTACCGTGATGTTCTTACAATGTTATTTTACCATTATTACAATGGTATTCTTAATTATTACAATGATCATTATTATTACAGCTTGAATGTAAAAGTTTCTTCTGAGTTTAATGCCCGTTTGAGCTCTAAGCTTGTGGGTATTGCGCAGATGGGTGATTTTATCCACTATACAAAGTGTAGAGCTTCATCATAATTGATGAATTGTTATACTATTTATTCGAATGTCAACTCATTGTTACTTGAGCTTCATCGTAATTGATGAATTATCAATTAATAAATATACACTATTTATTCGATTTGAAGAGCTGTAATGAGTACCTAATTCATGTCTGTCAAGATACCTTCGTAAGTGTATAGTCTGTCCAAGCAAAGAAGACCCTCTGGCAAGATGAGAAAATCACTCCAGCTTGGTCAATATTTGTTCAAGAATTATAAATGTGGTCTTAAAAGTAGATCAAATTGTTTCCTGCAATTTGAGATCAAATTGATAATTTTTTAACCAACATTGACCGAGCTGGAGTTATTCTCCCATCTTGCCAGAGGGTCTTCTTTGCTCGGACAGACTATATCAACTAACATGTATCGGTCATACGCTACATCACAAACTTACTCTAGCTGAATTCGATGTTACTCAATCAAATGCATGATAAATATTAGTATTCCCCTATTGATGTTGTCTGTTACTATTGGTTCTGTGTCTAGTTTAGAATATAATTATATTGGGTAGAGTATTTTAGGATTAGAGAACATATTATATAGTTTATTAGTATATAGCTTGGGAGAAATAGTAGATTCAGAATATTCCAATATGTAAATAGTATAAGCATTTGTTGAAAATCATCGGCAGTTCAAGATTTAGTTGATTATTTTTTAAATTAATGGATATGAAAATTGATCAACTTACAAAGTTGACCATCTATTTGGAGAATTCATGTTTAAATTATTTTTTACTTAAATTCTAAGTATCAATATTATTATGCAACAATTTCTGCGGAATAAGTTGTCACTATAAAAACTTACAGCGACCAGCTACATTTGGAATTTACAATATCAAATACTATTATTATTAGTGAAAGTTTCAATACATATACTGTATTTGTGAAGGTTTTCATCATTCGTAATGTGACGTCAGTATTTGACATCAGTGTTGATTTATAATTAGTTTGTATTGAAAGTAAAGTACTTAGTTCTATGATTATTTCGATTTGATTGAAGACTGTTAAGTGTTTTAGCCCTTGTGAGTGTCTCAGCTTGGCTGATCCGTACAGAACATTTTTATGGATGTTGTAAATGAATGTTCATACATTGCAAAATAAGGTGTGCCCTTGCCGTTACCAATAGTGCCTCCTATTAGAACCCTTTTCACTGTTTACGATATAACGTGGAATATAGTCTACTACTGTAAAACCAAAGTACAATTGCATTTTAAGCTGATAATATTGTTACTCTATAATTTTACTTTACCGTAAAAAACTGCTGGCTGATAGTTGGTTCCCTTTAAGCCGTGTGTCCACAGTTTGATTTACTCCCAAGAAGATACACTTTTTTTGTGTACATCTTCTTGAGAGGAATGATATCGTGGAAAAAACAAACTCTTCTGTTGGTGTGTCTTCTTGAAAGAAATAGAATCGCGGAAAATGGAGAGAAAATTTCATTTATGGACACACCGCTTAGAACATGATTGGGTCAATAGTAATCTAATTTCAAGAATATTCATGAAAATTCTATGAATATTCTTGAACCTAGACTCCTGTAATTGTAAATAATCAATGTGCAAAGGGAACATGTTACTACGCTTGACGCAATTCAATTCAAACTTCATGTATGTTTAACATCTTGATTCAATCAATAGTACAGTCTGTCCAAACAAAGAAGACATTCTGGCAAGATGGGAAAATGACTCCAGTTCGGTCAATATTGATTCAATCATTTTAAATTTTGTCTCATATGGTAGGAAATATTCTGATCAACAATCTGAGACCAAATTTATAATTTTGGAACAAATATTGACCGAGCTGAAGTAATTTTCCCATCTTGCCAGAATGTCTCCTCGCTTGGACAGACAATTTTCTGTTCCAGTTTCAGCTATTCTGCATTTATATGATGACTTCAATTTAAAGTAAAATTCTTTCAAAAAGATGTTTCTCTAGATAAGTTTACCAATTGTTTTACTTTTGGTAATTTTTCGTCTGCATGGGGTTTTCAGGCATTTTTTGCTACCGTTTTTCCACATTTTACAGTTTTTAATAATCCATTTATTATTTCTATCTTATAACGCTTTCGACTGTCAATATAACAATGAATCCTCTCAGGTAAATCGATTGCTACGCCTTGGATAATTAATTATCCGAAATTTAATAACTTTATATTCTCATCCCTAGTGGAAGTATAGATGTATTATCTGTTAAAATAATAGGTGTAATTGTTTGGTTGATGTCATATTTTTACTGAATCAATTGTGCACAGGATTATTAGTATCTGTAGAAATGTATTTTGATGAAAAACGCCTTTTCCAGTTCAAACAAATATAACACCATAAAATGTATGAATATTGTTCCTCTGAGTATTGTCATGCAATTGCATGTGTAGAGACTGTATCACTCATGTAATAAGGGTCAATTAAACTGCTGTATTCCTCTTTAAGTTAATTAATCGATAATCAATATTATTCCTAATTAAGTGTCTATAGCTTCTCTTCAAATTTTGTCCACCTTGGACTAAAAATTTGTTTTATTGGATTCTATTCTATTAATTACTAAATATTTTCTTTGTTTAAAAGCTTTTGCATGTACATAGAACTTTTAAGGTTAAATGAATAATATACAATATATGATGTGTTATTTGATTTTGAAAATAGCTCGGTCATTTCAAGGTGAGATGATACTGATTATAATAGTTTTCAGTTTCTTTGAAAAATTGTGGACAGGTAGTAAGGTGATTGAAAGACATTGATGACTATTGAGTGTCAAAAGTGGAAATCATATATGTATTTTGAAGCTATTTGTAACCAATATATTAAATCAGAGAAACAGATTTAAGCTAACAGTCTTAGAGAATACGATTTTCAAAAAATGTATAAATTTGACAAGTAAAATAATAACTACAAAATAAAATGAATGGCCAATTATTGAATGTAAATTAATTCAAAGCAGTGTCCATTGAGTATATCACAGCAGAGGAGCTAAATCCTCTGTGATTATATTTACGAATTTGTTGAATAAGTCTAGTTTTCCTGGTTTTATTTCAATATTTTTCAAGAATTATGGCATGAAATGAAATTGATAGTAAATTTTACGCTTATTAATAATTCAATGAGTATATTATGACTGTGACTGAAATGTGCCAAGACTATGATCTATTTGGAAATTTGTTCTAGGGTTTTGAATATTTTTATTCTAGTGAATAGCTAAATTGAGTGATTCATATTTATAATAACACTATATCTGTAGAAAAACTGTAAAAATCAATAATATCTACGAAGGAAGTGAATTCAAAGGAAATTTACAAATTTGAAGAAATGCATTCCAATTCATATTTGCAACTAATCTATATATTTAGTATCATCTCGCCTTGATGCATCAACTCAAGATAAAAAAAATTATAAATTGAATCTATGGTGTACATATTATATTTATCAACGATATTGTTTGTAAAATCTGAGGATTTATTCATTGAATTCTTGACGAAATAGTTATCTAAATGCATTACATAAGATTACTGTCGATTGCTTCTAGCTTGTAAGTTGGAGAATAACAAGCAGAAAAATCTTGAAAGTAATCCTATTTTGCAGAATTCTAAATTCCAAATCAATAAGAATATGAATTAAAAATATCTTTAACATAATATACAAATCTAGTAACTTGAAACAATCACAATTTTCAGAGAAAAATTATATGTTTTCAGTTGGAAATAGAAAAATATGATTATTTTATCTAGAGACTGAAAAACAAAATAGAGTATGTCAATCTATGAATTTTATTTGGTGCTCATTTCTTCATCAATAATTATTATAGTGATGTAGAATGTTATGATACTTATTCATCTTATTAGAATGGTAAGGTATATTATGCAAAGTGAATGAGTAGGCCCATGGTTTTTTATTGAAAAATAAGTGAAAAAGTTGGAAGAACTTGATATTTATCATTCCAGTCCATCAGAAAATGTCTAGTCACATAAAATATCACGATTATTTGAATCATAACTGCATCCTTACGTTGTTTGAACAACACTCTATATAAATAATAGTAGCCTATACTCTTTCAAAGCAAAGAAGACAATCTGGCAAGATGGGAAATTACTCCAATTCTGTCAATATTAGTTCAAATTTGGTCTCAAATTGTAGAGCAGAATGTTTGCTTCAATTTGAGACCAAATAAAAACATTTTTTTGGACCAATATTGACCGAGCTGGAGTGATTTTCACATCTTGCCAGTATGTCTTCTTTGCTTGGACAGACTCTATTATATATTCATTTATAAGCTGATCTTGATTCAAACTATAAAAGTTTTATTGTTAGATTTTAAACCTGGAACGGCTTCGCTCGCTACTACATTGCAGTTTCATTAAGGAGATGATTAATTCATTGGGCTTCTAGTTTAATCAAAACAAAGTTATAAATTATATTACGTATTTCAAATAAATATTAATATTGTTCTTTCAAAGAAGCGTTATTGCCTCAAAGTTGGACATTCTTTGTTCATTCAACCACATGTAGCTTTATACAATGTGTCTTATATAGTCTGTCCAAGCAAAGAAGACATTCTGAAAAGATGGTAAAATGACTCCAGCTCAGTCAATATTGCTTCAAAAATTATAAAATTGGTTTCAAATTGTAGAGCAGAATGTTTCCAATAATTTGAAATGAAATAGATAATTTTTTTACCAATGTTGACTGAGCTGGAGTCATTTTTTTCCATCTAGCTAGAATGTCTTCTTTACTTGAGACTATAATTATGCTACCTCAAAGTGAAATCCTTGATTAGCTTCTTATAATATATACTATAAGATATATCGATTTCTTTTAATTTGCCATCAACAAAAAACTTTTCCCACCAATGAATGGTCATTACTCATTCACTTTTTCATCTACTATAATATGGAATTAACGAAAAATGCAATTAATTCGTACTATTGTTTGGGATTTATCCACTACATTTTCAAGAAGGATAGAAATAACAAATTATATATGTAAAAAACATAAATCAAATTAAATAATTATATTCATATACATATATTCAATCATTAATGCTATTACGGTAATAAATATCGCAATAGAATCATCTAAACCATTTTTTTGTTATCCTATAAAATAATCATACTAATTTTTTTAAGTTTGAAAAGTTGTAAATTTCTTCTTATATTATAATCTGCATGTGCAATCCATGCATATTGAACCTGTTATTTTCAAAGTTTATAGATTATTATTATTAGATGTATTATAATACTACCAAATTATTTCTTGTTAATTGATCAAATAGAGTATATTTATTTAAGATTATATGAATTCTGTCTGATAGACTCAATACAAAATATTATTTAATAGTTGTTTGCATTTTCTCATAAATTAAAGAAAAATTGAAAGCTGCAGTAGAATCCGGTCTGATGAAATGGGTTCGAAGTTGGTTGGGCCATATTTATGAAATCAAATTTATTTAGGCAGCTGCAATATTATGTTTACATTATGTTATGTTACATTATATGTAACAATATTATGTTACATTATTCCCATCAAATTGTGATAGTAACAGTTTCCTAATTTCATTTTTCATCATTATTTTTATTTTTTTCCTTTGTTCATTTTTTATTAGCAATATTCTTGTTGTATTGCATCATAGAATATCATATTATTTGTAATTATCATAGTGCATTTGACATGTAACCTATAAGTCTTAATATTATGTATAAAAAAATATTCTATATACAGGTGCCAGCGTAGTTAATAATATTATTATTATCGTTATTAGAATAAGTTGAAAATCCAAAATAAGAATTAAACTTTCCAATAGCATTTAGTCAGTGATTATGAGCACAATATTGATTTATTGTATTAGTTTTAGTTTAGAATTGAAAACTATGCATTCTACTTCTGTATTTTTCAAAAACTATTAGATTTTGTTCGCTCTGGATATTTTATATTCATTTCAATTTTTACAGACGTGTTTCTACTAAGTTTCGCTTGCATCTGTATTAATATAATATACTGTACTTGCTAATAAGAAAATTTCTACAATGTATCTATCTATCATCATTCATGACAAACCACTTAATGTTAATAAACTCAATTTTAAGAGAAAAATATTTGTTCTTGTTTCATTTCAACTTACCGGTCCGAAGGAAGGTTTATTTTCAAAGTTCTTAACCATTTAATGCTTGATTTATAGTTTATTCTAACTATAGAGTTATGTAGAATATACGTATTTTCATAGAATTTCTAAATTCAGTGAATAGATTCTCAACTGATGCTCAAGTCAAGTGACTTTCATAAGCGAACCCGAACTTTCCATCACGAATATGAAAATTATAGACTAGGGTTCTTATGAATAGTCTGTCCAAGCAAAGAAGACATTCTGGCACGATGGAAAAGTGATTGCAGCTCGCACAATGTTGGTTTCAAAATGATAAATTTTAGAGCAGAATGTTTTCAATAATTTTCTAGAGACTATATAGGCATATAGCCTACATCTAAGCCAAGATGAACTACACTACTCCGCATATCAAAATAAGCAACAAACATAACCTGGATTGAAAATTTAAAAAATGATTACAATCAGAGCACCCTATTAAAAATATTTTTTATTTCTGACATGTTTTGGCGAATTTGCCATTTTCAAGTGTAAATAATAACAGTGAACAACATTAAACCTATTGTATTTATATTACACTTGAAAATTGCAAATTTGCCAAAACATGTTGTGTGAAATAGAAAATATTTTTTAAAGGGTACTCTGATTGTAATCATTTTTTAAACTTTCAAAAAATACAGTAGCCCTAAGGCTGAGGCCGCACTGCCGGTGGGTAGAGCCTGGAGGGTGGAGGGTAGTTGGTAAATCTATAGAACATACACACCATCCACAGTAGTAATACATCATATGAATGGTATGTGTTCAGCCGCCATCTTGAAATTCTTAAATATGGATCACATAACCTCAAAAAACAGAATGACGTAATACCATTCATACAATGTATTACTGTGGATGGTGTGTATGTTCTATAGATTTACCAACTACCCTCCACCCTCCACGCTCTACCCACCGGCAGTGCGGCCTCAGCCTTAGGCTAAATCTATAGAACATACACACCATCCACAGTAATAACTCGTATGAATGGTATGTGTTCAGCCGCCATCTTGAAATTCTTAAATATGGACCACATAACCTAAAAAAACAGAATGAAGTAATACCATTCATACAATGTATTACTGTGGATGGTGTGTATGTTCTATAGATTTACCAACTACCCTCCACCCTCCAGGCTCTACCCACCGGCAGTGCGGCCTCAGCCTAAAAGAGAAGAAGTATAGCATAACCTGGATTGTATTCTAAATTGGAAAAAGGACAGTTTGGGGCTTAAGCCTGTTGAATCTTACCGTCAAGTATGATTTGTAAATAAATAAATATCACTAACTTCTCTTGCACAAGATCAGGAAAATTCTTATAGTTGTCATCTTTCTCCTTTTCAAGAAAAGTGATGTTTCAGTACTGAGTGTTGTATTCAAATGGAGAAGAGTTTTGTTATGATTTTCATGAATATTAACAGAATTGAAGATTAAATTAGTTGTATCAATGAAGATATTTATTGAAAGTTTAGACATAACACAGTTAACGAAGTGTAATAATCAAAATAGTAATAATGATAAGAGTTTATATAAATATTGCTGACGCCAAAAAGTTAGGCGGTTTTGTCTGTCTTATTGTGATGTAACCTACTTACAGCTGATGTGAAGCATCATTGTATATTTTTATTTAAAAAACATCTTCTAGGTCAAGCAATGATAACACTTGGGCTGAGACTGCACTGCTGGTGGGTGGATAGTCTAGCTAGATGGTCTGGATAGTGTTTAGCCGCCATCTTGAAATTCTCAAATATAGACAATATAACCTCAAAAACCAGTATGACGTCATCGTCATACCATTCATCATAGCTTCATTAAATAGAAGGCCATGGCCTAAAAATTGGCAACTATGTAGAGTAGGAAATTGGGTCCATTTAAAAGCATTGAAATCATTTTCCAATAAGCTGTCCTAATGGATGCGTTTCTTGTGTGCGATCTCACATTTGACTTGCTACAAATCATAAGCTATTTCAATAAATAACTGTCTATTCTTACTCTTTCTTCCTAATCTCTATCACAACTTATTACAAAAAACACAAAACGAATTCTATATGAAGAGTTTCATGAACGTTTTTCATGGAAATTTTGCTCAAAGTGGGAAAAACCAAATCAACATGCATGATTTGTACCTGTACTTAATTCTTTCATATGAAAAGACGGTGTCTATGGTGCGACGTTGCCATATTATCGACGTGGCCTTCTATTAAAGGAAGCTATGCATTCATACGATGTATTACTATGGATGGTGTGTATGTTCTAAAGATTTACCAACTATCCTCCACGCTCTAACCACCGGCAGTGCGGCCTCAGCCTAATTGACATCATCAGCTGTTAAAGCGCACAAGGAGCAGACAAAATAGCAAACTTTTCTGTGTCATCTATAGTTCTATACTATACTGAGGTCCGTATCACAGAGGATGTAAATATGTAATAATGGACTGAATATTTGTGTTTTCATTCAGTTGAGAGGATGAATGTCAATGCGTATTGAAGCAAAATTCATTTCAAGGAAGTCTAAAGCCACGTTTACACTGAAATATTAATAACTTTTATATTATAATAAGTTATATAATATACAAGACTATAGAATAATACGTCATTCAAAAAAGTTATTAACATTCCGTTGTAAACGTGGCATAATAAGGCAAACGAAATACAGAAGAGGAAACGTCAACTCACAATTAAACCCAAATGATAGTATCTCCAATCACTTTTTATTCTTCTTTTTCAACTTTTTAGCTTTCTGGTGAGCTTTAGCATGAGTCTTGATGTGTTTGATTTTTCTCTCCTTGTGCTTTTTCTTGTTATATTTCATGAAATCGGCGTCAGCCATCAGTTCTTCAACAATGGTGCTCTTTCTCTCCTTTTTGGTCAGTCTGGAGCTGTAGAAATCTGTTGGTGAATCCACGTACTTTCCAACCTGCAAAGAAATTAAAAACGTGATAAATATCACAGAACTTCTTCATTTATATTTATAATAGGTACTGTACAATCCATTTAATAATTTCATTTATTCGTTTTACAGAAACTAGTAAACTTATTGGTTAAAAACACAGACTATTGTCCAAAACTAATTTTTTTATAATATAGTTATAATAGGAGTTTCTAATTAATTAGCATTAGAATTTCTTCATGTTTCAGTAATTATTAGTGGATAACAGGAATTCACGTACTTTCCAATCTAAAAATAAATTGAAAAAAAAAATAAAAATAAACATCAAAAGCTTCTTTTATATTAGAGTAATATTATCATTGTATAACAGCTTGGGTCACAAGCTTATGTCGGGGGTGGCGTAGCTGAGTGGGTCAAGTGCTGGCGTTGCAACCCAAAGGTTCAATCCCAGGTCAGACCAGAAATTTTTCTCAGGCCACTTCCTGTGTTTCGGATGGACACGTTAAGCTGTCGATCCCGGCTGCCTAAAATCAGTCGTTAAGTCATGTCAGAGGCCCTGAAATTGATTAGGAGCGACCTGAAAACTCTGACACCAGACCTGAGCCAGCTGAAAACTCTGACACCAGACCTGAGCCAGCTGAAAACTCTGACACCAGACCTGAGCCAGCCAGGTTACACAAATATTATTATTATTACAAGATTATGTGATTCAAATCTCTACTTTGATCCAAAGCTGATGGTTAGCTATAATTTGTCTCTGATTTTTGTTGAAACTTCTTGGAAGAAACGACTTTGCTACAAAAAATAAGCAAATAAACAAAAACATTTATTGTAAAAAAAAAAACATTTTAAGCTGTCTTTGAGAGCAAATCAGTAAAGGGGGGTCACATCATACTTGATATACTCTAGCAGACAGCTCACCGACTGTCTTGACAGAGCTGAGAATTAACAACAGTCATTCACCAACCGCATTAATTGTTGGCGTCAGCTATCATACTTGTCGAGAAAATAAAACATTCCTTCAAAATAGCCGATTCAAGTTTGTGTTACTACGCTTGCGTGGATATGGAAATTTTGGAAATCACTTCTGCCAACAAACCGCTGGTGAGATGTGATGAGAGACCATTAAGTCTGTAAGAGTGGGACTATTTTCGTTTCGACTGCTGGCAGCATTGGACAGCTTCCATTTTGAAGGAATGTCTTCTTTGAAGAAGACTATTTCTACTTATATTAGTAACATCTTCTACTTCTAGCGTTCCATTAAGTTACAACAGTACACATTGTTGGCCTTGATTAAATTTTATTGAATGACTGTTACAATTCAATTTCATCTGTAAATTTGGCTTGAGTAGTGTATAAATACCTGGAAATATTTTGGTAATCCTTTGATGTCGTTCTTCTTGTAGAAGTGTTTCGGATCGAGGGCTTGGCGCATGTGCAAAACTCTGAGGTCGTTCTGAACTTCTTTTGTCATTCTGGTGTTTTTCATGTTGAACCAATCGGGGCCCTTTGTCGACTTTTTCTCTTTCTGAAATCAATAAACACTCGTACAGTGGACGTATTATGGAATTGAAGTTCATTGTATAAATCTTAAGTAAGTGAAAGATTGTTCAAATGGTTGTTATAACCTTGCGCGATTTAAAAAACAAGAGAAAAAGCAGTGCTTACAAAGATGCAATTTGCAAATATACCAATATATGCACATAGAACGAAACGACTTGAAACAGTTGTACATAAGCTGTGCGTTGCATCTGTTCTACCTGAACATATCCGTTTGTTTAGTTACGTTCCATCTGATGAGGAAACGCTCTTATAAGTGGACATACTACACAGTGTCATGTTTTAGGTCACAAATTGTATGAAACTGACTCCAGCTCGGTCAATACCGAGTCAAATTATAAATGTGGTCCCAAATTGTAGAAAACATTCTGCTCAACAATTTGAGAACTAGTTTATAATTGTTGAACCAATATTGACCGAGCTGAAGTCATTTTCCCATCTTGCCAGAATGTCTTCTCTGCTTGCACAGACTATAACTACCTCTCGTTCACCAGACGCTACTGGCGGCTCGTACCCACGAAACAGGTGAAGTGCTTATATCTTTTACTGTACAGCACTTCACCTGTTTCGTTAGCACGCGCCGCCAGGGCCAGACACAGAGCTTTCGACCTGAGAAGCAGGAAGCAAATCCTGGAGAGTCGGTTACCTGTTCGCTGTACGTGACTGCTTCAGCTGAGTTTGCAGTCTGGAACAAAATATAGCAGCTTCACCGGATCCTAAGAAGTTACTCTAGAGATCACACCGATCTAAGAAGCTACATAATGATTTTCTGGGTCTTGTCTTTATTAAGCTAAAATCGATTGGCAATGAACCATGAAATTTCAGATCCAAGTTTCTCAGTAGATGCTTGCAAGACTAGATCAACCTAATAACTTAAGAGGTGTATCATCCACTACGTTGGTGACAACGAAACTGGAAGTTGGCAAATGATCATAATAATTAGCTGATGCTACGCAGAATAAGTAACTTACAGCTACGGTACTGTATCTGACAAGCACTTTTTTGGACAACATCAAATAAAAAAACCAACCATATACTTGGGTTAGATATTAGGCTATCATACTGGTAGTTTTGATAGAACAAAGGACGATTCACATGAAGAGGGTGTGATTCAGGAGTTCGGTGTTGCGATACTTCAATCGGCTCGGCTGCCTACAGGAGTAAAACAATTCTAGCGTTGTATCCGAGCATTTGAAAAGCAAGGCATACTACAGTGTTCATGAATATATGAGTGAAGATTTGTCGGAAATGCTATCTTGCTAAACATGACTTATGTATGTTTGTGTGTATGCTATGTTTTTGACGCCATCAATCCCATATTATGGGCAAAGGATGCAGATTTAGGTATAGACATCGGAAGCAAATATAAGTAAAAATTGTTCTCCAGATATTGGACTGTAGCCCAGAATACTATGGTCCTGCATTCAAATACTAAGCTCAGACCACATAGATCAAAGGACACATCACCATCATCAAATGCTACAAGGTCCACTGTAAATTTTCAGCTACAAAAAGAGGTGGTACATCTTCAGCTGAAATTCAATGTGTTGCCATACATCATTATCATAATTATTTCTCAACAGATGTCTAAATGTGTATGTTCTTAGAGTTCAAGTTGAATGATTTAGTACTACTTACCAGTTTTTGTATTCTCTGTTGTTTCAAGCTGGCTTCACATTCTGGATCTCTCTCAAGCGATGCAAAATCTGTATTCAATATGCTTCTTTTCATAATTTCCTGAACACAACCGACATTCTTGTTTCGTTGATATGACTTATTCATATCAAGATAAGTGTTATTCAAAGAAAATATATCACTGTCCTTTGACATGTTGATTAAATAAGGTAGTCTATTCCAATCAAAATAAGTTTCAATTCACAATTATTTTTACCTTTTACTTAATAAACGAGTGCACTAAAGTTTAGAAGACTGATTGTAGAAACGGAAATAATACAATATTGAGTTCAGAAGTCGACCATGAGCCATGAGGATGAGATGAGGGAGTGAATTTAAGATAAGTTTTGGTCAGAACGTAAAAGCTGTCGGTCCAATCACAGCTCTTGCTGTTTATGCTCAAGTACAAGGAAAGAACTGTGATTGGCTACAGCTGATCGACTGCGGCCGACAATCGTTACGTACAAGACAAAACGTACCTTTACCCTCTGTTTATTTTGAGGTTATGTTATTACGTACACATATGACAGTTAGGTTATGTTTTGTGCTACTTCGTCCAACAGTTAGTAAATAATAATTTTGGATGTTAAGTATTTTTTGGTGGTATTTATAGTTTGAATGTTATTCGCTTGAAGGTCTGAACATGTTCTTCTGATTACGACATTTAAGTAGTTTATGATGAATAGGCAACTTAGTTTGAACAAGATAAAATGTAAAGATCATTTGACAGGAGAGAATTCGAGAACAAGAAGACAAAGAACCTTCTGTAAAATTCCTTCAATAGAAGAGACAAGGATTGAACGGTTTAAGGCTGAACAGGCAAATAAGAGAATACACCTAAAGGAAGATGAAATATGGTTACGTTCAATGTTATCGTTAATTGCAGATCAACAACAAAAACTTTGTGAACAACTAGATAATCTTGGTAAATTAAAAAAATCTAATCAAACTGGAAAATCTGATCATAAAACTGCTTCGAAACTCAATTATTCTGTAGCGACGGGTCATACAATAGCGCAGATGAATACAAAGTGTTTCAGTGATGATTATGATGAGACAATAAAGGACATGGACAACCCCGAATTAGTGAATAAATTTGACCTGAACTTGGATATAGGATTACTTGGAAACGAAAAGGACGAAGATGAAGAAATCGATTGGGATTGACCAATATTTTGTTGATTACTGTGAGTTACTTTTACAAAAATAAAATGAGTTTACGCTAGATCCCATTGCTTGAATCGCCTATAACTAGGTACAGTGTATCTACTCCAATAAGACATTCTAGGAAGATGTATTAATGACTATTTCGGTCATACATTTGGTCTCAAATTGTAGGAACCATTCTGACCTACAATTTGATATCAAATTCAATCAAACAAATCTTGCTAGTATGTCTTCTCTTCATAGTCAGACTATACTTCATAATTGTTGACTGGGGGTTCCAGATAGACCACGTCGTAGTTGTGCATGGTGCATCCAGTCGGATTATCCAGGAAAAAGCGGCTCCTCGTCCAGTTCATTGAGCGAGTACAAGGGCCGCTCAAGAAGTTGAGTTTTCAGAGCTTTCTAAAATCATTTTGGGTTAATTTTCTGGACATAGGTGGGAATTTTGTAGGAAATCTTCAACCCTGCTAGCTCCTGTAACTCTTTTTGGTATGTAAGGGAGAACAGTGAGACAAGATTTTTAATAAAAAATGTAGACACCCTACAGTGGCGCTGTTCAGTAGCAATAGCTTCTACTAGAGTACCAGATGTATCACCCCTGTTTGATGGCTTCACGACGATTTGTTTCAATATAATATCGACTTCATTTGAAGGCAATGTTTTGGCGGAAATATTTCTTTCCGCCCTTTAGTTTTTTTCTTCTATGACAATGAGTTTTCGAAATATGACAAGAACCAAGGATGTTCTCAATACAGTTATTCATGCAGATTGAAGCAGCATGTAATTCACTTGATAATATTTTGAGGTTATGTTTTTTCAATTAAAAAGCCATGGAACACAGAATGGGGTACAGTGAGACATCACAGAATGGGGAACAGTGAGACTATGCTGAATGCATAGGCGCTTAGGCAGAGTTTACCACTTGGTCTTGTGGGGGGCTAGTTCACCATAGGGGTAACAAGGTATTCAATTCCCTTTGTTCTATAGTTGTATAATTAATATTTTTCGGGGCGCCATACCCCCTTTTGAGCTTCGCCTATTTTTTAAAGTGTCTCACTGTTCCCCGGTATGAGAATTGAATTTTTAAATGAATTTCTTGGAGCTCATACATTCTTTTTGATTGTTACAGATAGCTACACTGGTTTTTAATAATTGATTCTTTTTTAATATTAAAAAAAACATTGGTATAATTTATCATTTTTCTTGCATTAAAATGTTTGTCTCACTGTTCCCCATGGTGTGTCTCAGTGTTCCCTGGGGAACACTGAGACATTTGAGGTTATGTGACTATTTTAATTTTAAAATTTTCAACTTTGATAGAAATGTTTAATATGATTGAGTTTCTCAGAGTAGATAGTCTAGACTGTCTACTGGAATACTCAAACCGACAAATAGGCTTTTTCAAACTTTTTATCCGCTTTTGAAAAAAAAGTGTCTCATTGTTCCCCACTCTCCCTTACAGTAACTATTTAGTAAGTTACTTCAATAAATAAGCATTAGGTGGGTAGTACACGGTTATTTTTCTATTAACATAATTATGAAAGGATATTGAATGTGATTCCTTTTTTCCATTTCTTTTCATATGATAATTAGAACTATTACTGTGTAATGCCTTTATTCCATCGATTTTTTTATTTTTCTCATGTTTCGGATGGACACGTTAAGCCGTCCGTCGGTCCCGGCTATTATCAGTTGCGACATGAAAACTCTGAAACAAAACCTTAGACAGCAAGGTCATACGGTATTATTATTATTCCCACGATCTCGAGCTTTACTTACATACTATAGGCTACTTATACTCTAACTATAGGCTACTATCAGAAAGTCAATTAGGTCAGTTAAAAAGTCACTCAAGTCGAAATGATTATTATTGGATTATTTTTATTTATTAGTTTTTATGAGATAATATCTGTTTCTATTACACACTACACTGAACTATACTCTAACAAAAGGAAATGTGTAATTTAGAATATTTGAAGATAAGTTCAAAACGTGAAAAAGTTAATGTCGAACGAACAACAAGATTCGTAAAAACTAGCTAAGCATGTTCAATTATTGGAATTCCTAATAATATAATGGTATAATTTAGCCTGCCGTTACTTGTAGATAATGTGTGAATGACTACAATGATAATAATATCATGTGACCTTGCTGGCTATATGATATTCCTATATGACTCTGAGATAGTAAACTTATTGAAATTATCAAAAAGAACACATCAATAATATAAAAACTGAAATTGGTGAGCATCAAAATTGAATTTTCTACAAATAAAACTCAACGAAGATAGAACTTTATTAATAACAATAATTACATGACTTCATCTTATTAATAATAATCATTCACACCAAGTTATTTTGATATAACTTACATGAATTGAACATCAAACAATGGAGAAACTTACAGGTATTTAAAATGATGAATTAAATTTTGCTCAAAATTATTTCTATTCGATGTATGGAGGAGCCCAATTTTCATCATGAATACTTAAATCTAGACAATAATCTAATGGGATCAATAATTTACTCGTGTTGTTTATAGTTATATAAATATATCAAATATCATTAAGAATCCACAAATGCACAATTTTACAATTTCATTTTTCAGTATCAAACACTGCAAACTATCACAAATGGCGAGTAAAAACTATAGGCGCTCAAATATTCTTATCAAAATTAATACAGAAAACCTGAAGCCACTTTTGTATATTATAATAATAGACTCTGGGATACAGAGACTTTCGAAATTTCCTTACAGAATATATTTAGTTATTGTTGGACTAGATCACAATGGACAAAAACTTGAAAATTATGTTTTTAAAAAACTTTACTGTACAATTCCTCAACTACGTTAAATAATTGACATTATAATCTTTTACCTATTGACATATCTTGAGAATTCATTAAGGCCTATCACATTGATGAGCAACCATCAAAGGATACTAGAAATCTAGCCAGTAAATGATTATCATAAATACTGAATGTTAGCTTTCATACTTGAAAATAAATTATCAGAAAAATACCTTTTGCATTATAACTGAAGATAGTAAATCCCGAATAAAGGCCCATATCGACAGTGCGAGGTATGTGCCGCGAACGCCTCAAGGTGCCAAATTATTGATTTGGTCTTAAATTGAAGATCGAAATGTTATAATAAAACAGATCTATAATTGAGACCAGATCAATAATGTTTGAACCAATATTGTCCGAGCTGGAGACTGGAGTAAGACTCTTCTTTGCTTCAACAGACTATACCTTGAGGCATTCGCGGCACATGTCTCGCACTGTCGATACGGGCCTTAATACGTAGAGATAATTTCCTGGATAATATTGTGAGTATATCTTTTAGAGATGTAATATAATTATATCAAGAGTCTCACCTAGAGTCCCCAAGAGATAAGAGTCTCACCATTCTGAATAATTCGTATGGATAATAATTATTTCGAGTGTATCTTTTAGAGATCCAATATCAATCAGAGTCCACGAGAAATAAGAGTCTCACCATTCAGCTTGTAACTTGCCACTGAAAAAAAAACTAGTTTATTACTACAGTACATCAGAAGACAAACAAATAAATGCAATATAAATTTCAATGATACTGTAAAGTGTAAATCAATCTGTTGGTGACAGCAAATAATTTTTTTATTGAAATTCACATGAATCAAAATTGATGTAGCCTAATTGAATTTCACTCTTCAAAATAAAATACAAATCAGCATTTGTTATCCTGAATTATTGTTATCTAATTTGGTCAATATTTGTTCAATAATTATTGAATTGTTTCCTACGATTTAAGATCAAATTCATAATTCTTGCAACAAATATTGACCAAGCTGGAGTCATTTTGCCAGAGGGTCTTTTTTTTTGGACAGACTACTGTAAAAAAAATTAGCCTCAAGAAGATCTTACTGTCAACAGGTACCAGTACAGTCTGTCCAAGCAAAGAAGACCCTTTGGCAAGATGGGAAAATGACTCCAGCTCCGTCAATTTTGGTTCAAAAATTATCAATTAGATTTCAAATTGTAGGAAACATTTTGATCTACTATTGAGACCACATTTATAACTCTTGAACAAATATTGACCAAGGCACCAAGCTGGAGTCATTTTCTCATCTTGCCAGAGGGTCTTCTCTGTTTGGACAGACTATACCTTTAGATATCAGTATCGGAACAAGAAAGACTCTTCCCTAATTAATTTCAATGGATTTTACCTTTAATTCTGATCCTCCGGCCCCATGCCGCGCAGCTTCCTCCTGTCGTTTCTCCATATCTTCTGATCTTTGTTTCATTCGCTTTACTTTTTCTGGATCTTTTATTCCTCTGTTCTCCTGTTCGTGCTGCCGTTTATCAGCAGCTTCGGCCAACTGCCTTCTCCGTGTTTCCTTGAAAAAAAAGGCAATGAATTTACTATAACTATGTGTAAAGTAATAGAAATCAACATACGGTATTTCAGGAGGAAAGACTCAAACTTGTCTGACTGATTTCTTACACAATTTAATTCACTTACAAATTCAAATTCTTTTATTGTTGCCACATTTAAAAAAATGCATAACAAAGTCAAAAAATACGTCAGGTAAAAATAACAGTATAGGCTTAACAAAAAATCATAATTTTGTCAACAATTCTTACTTAATTTGTGAGGAAAGTAATTCCACTTATAAAAACTTATTTAGTGAGGAAAGTTTCCTGGAACAACATGTGTATAGCGTATAGTTGAAATTTTAATAATCAATAATTTATTCTAAAATACCAACTTGGTTTTCCATCTAGTGAAGATTAGGTTATAAGCTGGCGAAGTGGAACAACCCCACTACTGAAAGTCATACGCTAAATAAATAATAATATTCTAAAACTTACAACAAACTTATAAAAAAATATTCAACTACTATCCAACAGTGCGGCCGCAGGTCATGGCAGAGGTTAGTGCCCCGTTATTGCAACATTAATTTCATTTTTTTATGCCTGGGTGATAGTAAGGCTAATGAACAGAGTACTGCCTTACACCTGCTTGTTAACAAAACTATTATTATTATTATCATCTATTAAGCGTATGGCTTGCAATAGTGTAGAGACCAGGGGTTGTTCCATTTCGCCGTGTAACCCAATTATCAGTTATCACTAGATGGAAATATGGAAAACCATTATTAGCTTACTAGAAAAACTATTAGTGAATAATGAATCTATGTATTGGATTCTATAAAATAGCTTACACAAAATGATACAATAATATCTGTATCAAGTGAATCATAATTTTGTATCTATATATTCTTGATAGTTTAGTCTGTCCAAGCAAAGAAGACATTCTGGCAAAATTAAAAAATCGCTCCAGCTCGGTCAATATTAATTCAAATGTTATGAATTTGGTTTCAAATTATAGAGCAAAATGTTTTCTAAAATTTGAGACCGAATTATATAATTTTTAAGCAATTTTGACCGAGATGGAGTCATTTCCATCTGACCAGAATGTCTTCTTTGCTTGGACAGACTATACATCTTGAAAGTCATATTCTATAGTCGGCGCAATGTAAGTTGACAAAAACCCCCTCCACCCGAGAAATAGCTACGTTGTCATTTTGCGTGAAATTGAAACTTTTCCTAACGCAAACACATTCAACTGAATGTTAAAAGTGACAGCATAGCTTCGGAAAAATCACGCGGTGTTGTAAAACTCACTATTTTTATGATAAACCAGCTGTTTGTAGCTCGAATATCCAAGTCGATTAGCTTCAATAACTCCAATCTTTAACATACAATGATTCATGCATATACCGCTCTCCCAACTTTAAACTCTTGAGACGCCAAAATTACGATCTTCCGACTATTTTCGACATTTGGAAAAATAATTTCAATTGTTTTTGAACAACTTTCTCGCTTTCACCACCCACTTATCTTCTCAAACAAAAAAATTTCTAGAACATCGAAAATTTCATGTTTTCTGTTCGAGTAGACTCGACATTGAAAAACATATTCATTAATTGAAACATAATTATTGGTTGGATATAGAAAATTCAAAAACCATTAGAAAGCTCGAATTCTCCTTGTCATTTTGATATAAAAAACTTTATTTTTACCACAACGCATGATTGTGAGAGAAGTAATATACAAAAGAAATTAATATTTTCGCGATTTTTCAATTTTTTCAAAAAAATCAAATTTTCTTTGAATCCTTCTACCCAGGAACTTTTTCAATACTACTGGCATATCAAGGATAAAATTCTACGTCTAGATATGGGGTTTAGTCGCGAATTTGAAGATGTTCCAATTTCACACAATCTGGCAACGCAGCTATTTCTCGGGTGGAGGAGGTTTTCGTCAACTTACATTGCGCGGACTATAGTGTTTCATCTATAATAGAAAGGAAATTGAAACGTGGACACACCGCGCATTATAATCAGAAATTAATTATTGAAATTATTAGTGGAAGAGAACATGTATCAGGCCCAAACACTGAGCAATCAGCTGTCAAAATAGAACTAACTACACTGTATGTTTATAATCAGATCAGATACAGATAATAAAGTATCTGTAGTAAAAAAGAAAACATAAACAAACCAAAATTATTATAAACAAAAAAATTCCTCATTCACACACACATACATTCACATTCATACAATAGGTACAATATTTACATTAATACAATACATTTGCATTTATACAATAAGTTACACACTAATCTCCATTCATATACATTCATACACTAAAAAAAATATTTAGAAAAATAACTGAAATATTGCAGACAACCGCTGAAGATGCTTTCAAAAATTTATTCATCAGACAAATTCGAAGATCGGTTTTTCGGCTGTTGAGTGATGAAAATACCAGCATGGGTTTTGACTGTGCATTTGTTGTTGGTCCACAAGGCGATGTCTTCAAAGGACACAAGTTCATGTTTTCCATGGCAAGTCCAGTGTTCAAGGCTATGTTCTATGGTGACTTAAAAGAAGACAGTGTTGTAAAAATCACAGATTTGGAGCCGAACGTCTTCAATTGTATGAAACAATTCATCTATACAGGTGATGTGAATTTTTCGTCATCAATGAATGCGCTAAATGTGTACTTGGCTGCTCAGAAATATATTATTCCTGATCTGGTTGAGAAATGCAAAAATTATATCAATAAAATGAAAATTAGACCATCGGAAGTACTGGAATTCATTGAGACTTGTAAAACATTCAATGTTACTGATTTCAACGATTTAAGCAGCAAAATTATTGAAGACAAGACAGATGAAGTGGTTAAGAGCGAATATTTTGTTTCAGCCAAATCTGAAACCATTGAATTGATTCTGGAATCTTCATCACTCCATCTAAAATCAGAGGTCGAGGTTTTCAATTGCTTGGAGAAATGGGCACAAGCAGAGGCTCAACGGATAGGTATCGCAGCCGAGGACATGTCAACTAGATTCAATGATCTGAAAAAGCACGTTAGGTTCTTAACAATTAATTCCAAAGACTTCATTTCCAAAGTTGATGAGTCTTTGTTACTAACAGAAAAAGAAAAGCATGCAATCGCATTAAATTTGATTGTAATGGACTCAAAACCGCTGCCAGATAGCCTGTCTTCACTGAAGGAAAGTCGTCTCTACTTCAATTTGCCAAGTGAACCACAAAGACGTAACTGTAAGCGTTTCAAGGTTCCAATTGTCGGACGCTGTAGTTCGAGTAAAGCTGAAATAATTTTTTCTAATTCATTTATAGGCCTATCTGTCGAAATTACATTTACTAAGATTTTAGATTATATTTGCTTCAAAATTCAACCAGTGAAGAATGTCATTAAAAACGTGATTTATCTCTTAACAATGGAAGCATCACTTAAGGTATCTTCGAGAGACGTTGAGCAAGATTATTATCATGAGCTGTGTAAAAATGAGTGTAATATCCTTCTAGACTTTAGAACTTCTAAAAAAAATGATTCGGTAGTTTTTGCTAAAATTCCCATCAGTAAACTGAAAAATGAACGCTATTTTTTGCCCCATCAACCAGATTCAACAGTTTGTTTGTTTATGAGGGTGAAGCCCACATAAGCTCATAGGCTTGTGCGTGGGTAATGAAATGGATGATAGATGACGACTACTTTTTAGGTAGTCGGGACCGACGGCTTATCGTCTCCTCCGAAAGACGGGGTGGTCGTATCTATGTGATTGTGCTGTGGTCATTATTGAAGGATTATTCCGAGTTAATGTAAAAAAGTTGGATTCAATTAAAGCTAACTAGATTTCTAACTTTTAAAAATTAACTAATCCACTTACCAAAAAGTGATTTTAAGTTTTAATTTGAAACCAAGCAAATTCAATAGTAGCCTACTTGCTTGGGTAATTATAGTAAAGCTCGTGCCAAAATTTAAGGCGGTTTCATCTGTTCCTTGTGTGTTCCAACAGCTTATGTAGTCTGCGGAACTGTAACGTATCAGCTGACTAGTAAAAGAGTTAGGAGTATACTCTAGTCAGCAGATTCAATTACTGGTTTGTTATACTAACTATCTGGTAATTGGAACGTACAAGGAAGAGATTTTTGGAACGGGTCTACATGAATATGTACGTGAATTCAAATGTTTATACAAAGTAGAATGAAAGTGAATTCTATACGCTGATTAACAGAGTTGAAATCAATATACAGTAAAACTTTTTTGAGAAAGAGCCTTGGTTAAAATGATAATATACTTTCTATTACGGTTCATAATGACATAATCTCATTATAGAACGTCATAAATCTTGGCTTCGAAGGAAGAATTTAATTATTATGATATTTTATATTAATTTTGGTGTAAGTTGTCGTTTACTGGCCCACCTCGCTTTTTAATTTTTTTATTCTCAATCAATTAAATTCAATAATTCTCTGATATTATAAAGGGCGGCTAAAGCAGCGCGCTCATTGTTATAATAAATTAGTTTACTTTATAAATAGTTTTTATATTATAAAGTTAACTTATATTTATTAAACTAGGCTACCCTTGAGAATATTGACATTAAACATCTCAAAACAAACCATGTCAGGAGTTGTGAAATCCACTGAATTTCCTCTACAACACGATAATAGAACGCCCATGTTGATAGTTTAATTCCAAGTATATAAGTTACACACAATATTTGTAAGAAAAATTAATACAATGAATTCTGATCAACTGATTTTCATAAGAAAAATTTGACAATTATACGGATGAAAATCAAGACTCTCTAGTCAATAAATATATTGTGGGAACGTAGCAAAATAATATGTAAACATTATGATTATGATAAACTTCAAAAAGTGTGGTTATGAATTGACAAATTATTATCAGCTGATGTTTCAAGGTCTCCGAAAAATGGAGAGACTACTTTGGTGTCATCTTATGATATTATTTTTTATCATAACTACAACATTAAATTTCAATTTGAAATATTTTCAGAATTATCCATTTAAAACAAATCAAATTATTATTTCTATCTTTACAACATTTGAATGAATATCACAGATCAAGGATACAGCTGATTTGTTTCCTGTTGTCACACTGGCACTCCACTCGTGGGCCGTGAGCATCGTCTGCGATTTTGTAATCTCTGTTTCTGAATTTCTGTTGAGTAGTGTTGAGAACTTCTTTTGCAATTGCAATTTATTCATCTACTGCAATATTTTTTGATGATAGCTGAAATCTTGGAAGCTCTCATTAAATATGTGGGCAGTCAAAACGAGTAAAGGTATATTGTTTGTGAATCTATAAATTTGGAATGTTTTGAATGCTCATCAAAATAATCATGAAATTCTAACCTAATAACCAGCTGTATGTTTTCATTAAATATTTCTATTCATGCAACTATAGTAATAATAATTATTATTAATAATAATCTGATATACTAATTGAGAGTAGTTGATACTTGATACTTTGAGAACATCAGCCTTGTAATAATCACAATGTATATTTTCTTGTTCTTGTTTCTAGGTGATTTCAGCATACAATTGTGAGATCATTGAGATATGGGATTGAAAGCTGCTGTACAAGCTCTGAAGTGAGTCAGACAACATTTGTTTGTATATTATGATTGAAATTTACACTTTGATCAGAGATGTTGTGGAACTTCTCCATAATTTAGGTAAGAAAAACAAATGTTGTCAGATCCACAAAGTTTATTTGAACCAAACTTAAGTTTCAATGCTCAGGGCATCATCATCAGTGGAGAACTGAGGTTTTGAAGTTTAATTGATTCATTATTTTCAACACACTTTTTGAAATTGTTACCACACCTGCTACAACCATGTTCCTTTCAAACTTGTATTTTTCAAAGCCTCAGTTCTCCACTGATGATGATGCCCTGAGCATTGAAACTTAAGTTTGGTTCAAATAAACTTTGTGGATTTGACAACATTTGTTTTTCTTACCTATATTATGATTGATTTATGATTATAATATAGTTAAGCCGTCAGTTATAGTTAAGCTCTCAATTATTCATTTTCCATGCCACAGTAGATGAAACTGTACCTTCTGCTTCATCCATTAGCCAAAATTTTAAGATCGATGTAGTCATATCAATAGAAATAGGCTACACAAAACATGTTGTTATCGAGCTGGCAGTGATCCAGACACATGTCTAGTTAAAATATATTTGACATGATATTATATCAATAGCCCAGTCGATAACGTCTGTCCACACGGGTATAGAGTAGGCTACATGAAATTTGACCCAATTTTTGACCTCGGGGATTTGTTTATATTAGTTAGGAGTTTAACATAGTAATAGCCCCCGAACCTGGGGGAGTGATCATTGGGGGGAGGGGGGTTAGAAGGTGCAATTTTTCAGTTTTTCGCATATAACTCCAAAACGGTTGATCCTAGAGCAAAATGTCCTGCATAGAAATTGAATAGGACTAAATTCTGCGTCGATCAAAATAAACAATAGAAATCGGCCCAATAGAAAATTTTTTACATTCGATCAAAACCCCTATTTTAAAAAATTCCCGAAAAATTGTCCTAACTGCTTTTGAATGTAACGTAACTCATAAAATAAGAAATTCATAAAAAAGAAAAAGGTAACTAGAAATTTGATTTTAAATTGTGAACGATTCAAATTATAAATGCGATTTTGAGCTCAAATTGTATAGAATCAAATCTATTGAAAGATTTATCATCCAGTTCATTGAGGAAGTACAAGTGCCGCCTAAGAAGTTGGAGATACGTTCTTGAACATCAACTAGTTATAAGAAAATATGTCTTATTTTTGCCGCGAATAAATTTTTTGATAATAAAGTTTTCATGTACATCATATTTTAATAACAATCAGTTCTAAATAACTGGTAGCCTATGTTTTAACACTCCCACCGTATTAAATTTGTGAAAATAATTGTATTTAATTATTGATTTCTTCAACATTTTTCCAATTCCAGAAAAGCAGAACGACTAAAAGAAAAAGTTGTTAATTCGAAAGACCTTGTGAATGACAAAGAGGCTTGGATTTGTCAACAGCAGTTGCAGGTAATATTCCACTAGCCAATTTTAGATTTAGTCTGTCCAAGTAGAGATGACATTCTGGCAAGATAGGAAAATTACTCCAGCTCGGTCAATATTTGTTCAAAAATTATAAGTTCAATCTTAAATTGTATGAAACATTCTGATCTACAATTTGAAACTAGATTTATAATTTTTGAAGCAATATTGACCAAGCTGGAGTTATTTTCTCATCTTGCCAGAATGTCTTCTTTGCTTGGACAGACTATAGCCTACAATGATCTATTAATTTCATGCATTGAGATTTTTTTAAATCACATCTAACGTTTTAACGTATTTAAGTAAATTTTCCACCATTCAACTTGAGTTTCAATTGATTAAAATTCAATTTGAAATTGTAAACAATAAGTTTCGAAATTAATTTGTAATCCTATTGAGTTAGATACAAGGTTTTGACTTTTAAAATATTTTTATGCTATAATTCCCAGTTAATTCTAATGTTCTAGTTCAACATTGAATTTCAAAGTCAACTAACATTAGCAAAACATTATTTGTTGTAAAGTTGTTTTCTGTTGAGTTCGAATAAGTTGTAGGGTTTGTTTGAAAGTGCTGTCTCAACTAAACTTTGGAAACTATTATTATTTTTATTCAATATTGACCGAGCTGGATTAATTTTCGCATCTTGCCAGAATGTCTTCTTTGCTTGGGCAGACTATACTTTGCAGAAATGGTTAATTCATCCAGTATCTCCTCTCTTACAAGAAGGATAATTCAACGAATTACCATTTGATGGCTACTAGCTACTAATGATTACTGTTTCTATTGCGTTTTCTTGTGTATTTTATAATTTTCTTCTTTGTTTGCAGAAAATATACCAACAAGTACTAATAATTGATTTGGAGTATGCACTTGATAAGAAGGTTGAACAAGATTTGTGGAATCATGGTTTCAAGAAACACATTGCAACATTACAGGCTCTGGCCAAGGATAGAAAGGTATATAAAACATTATTCGTATGTATAACAAACATTTTTGAAGTTTGTGTTACAGACTTTTGTATGTATATACTTCTTTGATGAAGTTCTCGTCTGTGAACGATTTGAATATGTCGATTGCACTGTAAATTTGTTTCATATGAAGTGGAATTGACAATTCAAGGAAGTTGAATTAATCTTAGAAATGTTCCACGACATCAATGTGTACTTGTTGACTACAATGGTTTACTCAAATAATTCAATTTAATATTCATTCTCTTATGCTACTAGGCTATAGTCTGACCAAGCAAAGAAGAACCTCTTGCAAGATGAGAAAATGACTGAAGCTCGGTCAATTGGTTGAAAAATTACTAATTTGGTCTCAAATTGTAGATCAGAATGTTCCCTACAATTGAGACCAAATCAATAATTTTTTAACCGATATTGACCGAGCTGGAGTCATTTTCTCATCTTGCCAGAGGGTCTTCTTTGCTTGGACAGGTTTTATTACTATAGTAGTTGTCCATCCTCGATCACTTGAGACGAAATAAACAAACTTTTTGAGTGTGTATGCGTGTAATGAAAGGTCTTCTTCTATGCGTTACTTTCGGCCACAGACTAACAGCTGTAGTCAACCACAGCTCAAGACAACAGTCTTGAGACAAGGCAAGTCGGACTGAAGCCAATCACAGCTACAGAAAAGAGTCAGCTGTTCGACTGCAGCCAATTTTTTCGCATAGAAGAAGACCTTCCATTACACGCACACACACACAAAAGGTTTGTTCATTTTGTCTCAAGTGATCGTGAATGGACTATAGTTTTTGCGTGTGTGTGCGTGTAATGGAAGGTCTTCTTCTATGCGAAAAGTCGGCTGCAGTCGAACAGCTGACTCTTTTCTGGAACTGTGATTGGATACAGTCTGACTTGTCTTGTCTCAAGAATCCTGTCTTGAGCTGTGAATGGCTACAGCTGTTGGTATGTGGCCGAAAGTTTCGCCTAGAAGAAGACCTTCCATTACACGCACACACACTCAAAAAGTTTGTTTATTCAGTCTCAAGTGATCGTGAATAGAGTATGAGGGTCTATATGTCATTCTCCATGTCCATCTACTTGGAAATCACATCTAGTGTTATATATTATAGTCTACTAGTAAATTAATTTTCTGTTTAAATGTGTAGTATTGAGGTAGCATTCCCAACTAGCGCTCGCAGCTCTAGCTGTGCTGCTCTAGCCGTCACAACTCTATTCACCTAACTATATTATAAATTTTCGTTTTTTTATTAGTCCTACTAATGTATCATGAATAAATAAATGGTGAAATTGGACATTTTTGAGTCGTTTTCAGTAAATTTTACTTGAAAAGGGTACTTTGATTATTTATTGATTTGTTATGCATTAGTAGTCCTAATAAAAAATGAGCATCTATAATGTAGTTATGGGAATAGAGTTGTGTTGGCTAGAGCAGCGCAGCTCGAGTTGTCACTTGCAAATGCTACCTTAAAATTGAACCCACGACTTTTTTAATGAGGTTTCACGTGACCTGTGATACTGACATCACGATCAAGTTTCAGTGTTGTGGTCTGTATGAACACAGTCAATTCAATTCCAATACCAATTCGTATCCTTTTCCATTGTGTCGTAGTACAGGGTGGCGCAGAGAAACGGCAAATTTTGAAATAACCATAATAAACCAACGAAAATTTTACAAAACATTTTTAATGCTGAAAATATGTTCGTCAAGAGTGGAATTTTTGGAAAATCAATTAAAAACATATATGTTAAGTGTTGTCCATTGCGCCCAACACATTCATTCAATCGATTTTGAAGACTAAAAAGTAACATTCCCAAGCGGCTCAAGATGCCCGGTTCTAAATTCGTTGTAGCTATGCTGCTCTAGCCATCACAACTCTATTCACATAACTATATTATAAATGTTCACTATGTTATTAGGGCTACACATGTGTAATAATTCAATAAAATAGTGAAATTCAACCTTTTCAGTCATTTTCAAGTAATTTTCACCATTAATTGATTAATTACACATTTGTAGCCCTTATAACATAGTGAACTTTTATAATATAGTTATGTGAATAGAGTTGTGATGGCTAGAGCAGCGCAGCTACAGCCGGGCAGCTCGAGCAGCGAATTTAGAGCCGGGCATCTTGAGCCGCTTGGGAATGTTACTTTTTAGTCTTCAAAATCGATTGAATGAATGTGTTAGGCGCAATGGACAACACTTAACATATGTGTTGTTTAAGTGATTTTCTAAAAATTCCACTCTTGACTAACATATTTTTAGCATTAAAAATGTTTTGTAAAATTTTCGTTGGTTTATTATGGTTATTTCAAAATTTCCCGTTTCTCTGCGCCACCTTTTATAATAATATAGGGTTTTGCAATGCTTTTTGTTTTTGTTTTTAATTTGAATATTTTCAGAATCCAAAAAGCAACGAATCACAGTCGATGTTGTCGTGGTGTTTGGATGCAGCCAGCGGCTTTTACCTGACACTTTTGAATGAAATTTGTTCGGCGTTCGACTTGGATCTCCCATTCAGAAGGTAAACTTCAATTCGTCATTGATTATACACAGTAGATATATAGTCTAGTCGATGATTCAAGAAGATATTCTGGCAAAATGAAAAAATGACTCCAGCTCGGTCAATAGTGGTTCAATTATTATCAGTTCAGTCTCGAATTGTAGCGAACATTCTGATTTACAATTTAAGAATGAATTTATAATTTTTGAACCAATATTGACCGAGCAGGAGTAATTTTCTCATCTTGCCAGAGGGTCTTCTTTGCTTAGACGGACTATACTGTGATAGTTATGGTAACTGGTGAATAAGAACAATGACTTTGATTTTTGTGGAAAAGATATCGAGATTAGGCTATTTGTCGGTTACAGTAACATCCATAATCTATCATTTACTATGTAAACATCATCATCCACCTTTTCACCTTTGCTTAAAATACTTGCTATCAAGTCACAATTGTAACAATAAATAATAAATGCCGGGTTTTTTCAAGCTCAATCAAAGTAGAGGGACCCTCATATTTTGATGAACAGCTGACATTTTCCATGATAAGTATAGGAAATGTAGTAAACTTGAGGGTCCCTTCAATTTTGGGTGTGCTTGGAAAAACCGGGCATTAGTCTCTTAAATGTTGGTTTCATTAACAAGAATTTATTAATGCAGCCTAGGCTATATGAATCTCTTCCCAGTTTCTATTGACACTTCAATGATTTCTAGGAAAAATTCTTTCTTCGGAAGTTCTAGAAAATCAAGAGCAATTCCATTTGTGAATAAGCCGCACAAGAACTCGTGCAACTACATTTGTCAGCATTGCCTGGTCCATCTTGGCGATATCGCCCGGTATCGAAACCAATGTCGTCAGGCTGAAGCTTTTTACAGGTGGGTCAATTTATTTTTATAAGACGCCCCTACGCTGTAATGGCAGAAGGGAAAGAAGAAAAAGAAGGAGAAATGAAAAGACCAGATGTTGTCTAACCAAACTCAGTTTACCAGACATTGATAATGATGTAACCACTGAAACCGGTCTCTCAATTTCTAATAGATTTCTGGTTAGACAATATCTTGTCTTTCCATTAAATAAATTCTATATTTTATTTATTTATATTGGAGACAACTGGTTTCCCCAAATATGTCTTCAACATTACAAGTTATACAAAGGGATACAGTGGTAAAATTATTATATAAGAGAAGTGAAGATCTTTATTCTTTATTCATACAACTACTTTAATTGGGAGGACAAAATAGGCATAGCCTGTGCTATTCCTTTCCCAAAAATTTTATAATAAAGTCAAAATAAAAATACAATTAATTTAAATACTTATGAAGAATGAAGGAGAAAAAAATGAAGAAATAGATAATTGAATATACTATCGAAATTCAATATTAAAGTAATCACATACAGTCGCCCATGCAACATACCCATCAAATCAATCCAACCACCTCTCAAACCAGATTATCAAAAATCTCTATGATTGTTTAGTTTTTGGTTAATCAGGTTTTCTTCTCATGTTACTGAATTGTAATCTTTGTTTATTGATTTCGTTGTTTGAAAAATGATTTATCCACCATTCATGTTATCAATTTGAAAATATAATGTTGAAGGCACGCAGTGGAGCTGAGCCCAAGTAGCGGCCAGCCCTACAATCAGCTGGCTCTGTTGGAGGCGAGCCGCGGCGATCGGCTGAGCACCGTGTTCCACTATGTACGCAGTGTGGCAGTCAGACACATGTTTCCGGCCGCCGCATCCAACCTGTCGCTCACATTCGACAAGTGTCTCGATCACAAGTGAGTAACTTAGTTGTCATTTGAAAGATACTAATTGAAAGGTTCGATTGTCTATCTGATCACCATAGCTTTCTTTAATACAAGGCCTAGGCCTAATTGAATGGCAACATTGGACCGTAGGTATAATCTGTCCAAGCAAAGAAGACCCTCTGGCAAGATGAGAAAATGACTCCAGTTCGGTCAATATTGGTTCAAAAATTATTGTTTTGGTCAAAATCATAGGAAACATTCTGATCTACAATTTGAGACCAAATCGATAATTTTTGAACCGTCATTTTCTCATCCTGCCAGACTGTAACTTACTTGTCATTTGAAAGATACTAATAGAAAGGTATGATCGTCTATCACCATACCTTTCTTCAATTGAAAGGAAAGGGCCCTAGAAATATGGCAACGTCGCAACATAGGTACAGTCTTTCCATTTGATAGCATTGAGTACACTTATAGTCTGTCCAAGCGAAGAAGATCAAATCAAATTTTATTGGTCACATCATCAGTATACATTTTCGATCAATTTCACCAGAAGATATTCTGGCAAGATGAAAAAATGACTATATTTGGGTCAATATTGGTTCAAAAATTATCGATTTGGTCAAAATCGTAGGAAACATTCTGATTTACAATTTGAGACCAAATCAATAATTTTTGATCCAATATTGACCGAGCTGGAGTCATTATGAATGACTCCAGCTCGGTCAATATTGGTTCAAAAATTATTGATTTGGTCAAAATCGTAGGAAATATTCTGATTTACAATTTGAGACCAAATCAATAATTTTTGATCCAATATTGACCGAGCTGGAGTCATTTTCTCATAATTATAGTCTGTGCAAGCAAAGAAGACCCTCTGGCAAGATGAGGAAATGACTCCAGCTCGGTCAATATTGGTTCAAAAATTATTGATTTGGTCAAAATCGTAGGAAATATTCTGATCTACAATTTGAGAACAAATTCATCGTTTTTGAACCAATATTGACCGAGCTGGAGTAATTTTCTCATCTTGCCAGAGGGTCTTCTTTGCTTGGACAGACTATACATTTTGAAAGATACTAATTGAAGGTTTGATTGTCTGATCACCATAGCTTTCTTTAATAGAAGGCCCTGCCCTAGAAATATGGCAACGTCGCACCATAGGTACAGTCTTCCCATGTGAGAGCATTGAGTTCAGTAGTTATAGTCTGTCCAAGCAAAGAAGACATTCTGGCAAGATAGGAAGAGACTGCAGCTCGGTCAATATTGATTAAAACATTATGAATTTGGTTTCAAATTGTAGGAAACAATTTGATCTACTATTAACACCACATTTATAATTTTCGAACAAATATTAAGCTGCAGTCATATCCCCATCTTGCCAGAGGGTCTTCTTTGCTTGGAGAGATTATAGTTGTTGTTTGAAGATTCTAATTGGATGTTTTGAATGTCTATCACACTCAAGTGCAAAGCTCTTTTTACACTGTGAATTTCTAATACGAATTAGTGATAAATAGTCCAAAAATTATATAGGAAGGAAGCATGTTAATATAGTCTGCCAAAGCAAAGAAGACCCTCTGACAAGATGAGAAAATGACTCCAGCTCGTTCAATATTTGTTCAAGAATTACAAATGTTGTGTTAATAGTAGATCAAATTGTTTCTTACAGTTTCAGATCAAATTGATAATTTTTGAACCAATATTGACCGAGCTGGAGTCATTTTATCATCATGCCAGAGGGTCTTCTTCGCTTGGACAGACTATAATTCAAACAGTTTCCTTTCAGTGAAAAACGTTTAATTGCATTTTTTTATGATAAATCTTAGTGAATAGATAAAATGATTCACCCTCCTATTAAATAATAATCCTTTTAGTTTTCGTTTATTGTTTTGTATAAAACTTATGAAGAAAAATATAGAAATCTGTTTCTATTCATTGCATTGTTTTGTTTTCAGATTGAACGTTGAAGGTCGAACGAAGTTATCCAGCTCAGAATATGTGATGCTGTTTCTGAAATTGCACGCAATGTTCCATTTGTCTTCGGAATTGGACAATTGTGCTGATTACGTACAATTGCTGACCGAAACCCTTACAGCTCACATAGCCACTCAGTCTTTCAGCTCTTGGAAGCTTGTGCAGGTAAAATTTGTACACCTTGGAGCTCAATCTACATTAATTCAATTCAATTTAATTATCTATTTAAAATTTATTCTGTTACTTACATATCAGTATACTTCGCTTACTATGGATAGTCTGGTCTTGTTTCGAATTTCTTCTTTTTCTTAAGCTTTTGTAATAGTTAAGTATTTAAGTAATTTTTTTTAGTAAATTTGTTTTCAAGTAATTAAGTAAAGTTGGCCTCAAAATGACTAATTGAGTGTGCATGCGTAGATATGGAAATTTTAGTGTAAAATCACTTCTGCCAACCTACCGCTGATGAGATATGATTGAGGACAGATGAGGAGAGAGTGAGAGAGACTATTCTTATTGGATTGGTCTTTTGTTGCACATTTTTGTGCAGCAGAACAGCCGTGCTATGAAATTTATTTTAACTGCTGGCAGCATTGAATAGTTTCCATTTTAAAGGAATGTCAACTGTATCCTATAAAATTACTTCAATACTTGAACTATTACAGAAGCTTTAAGAAAAGGAATTCGAAAGGTTTTCAACTAGCTACTGTGTAACTTTGAACATTCAATGAAATTAAGTCCAATAGTTAAATATTTTATTCTCGTTAGATAGGTCAATGATTTTAAAGTTAATTTTTTTAATAATTATAATCATAATCATCTTTATTTTTCATTCCACATGAAAAAGCACAACCGACTTTCAATTCCCTCTGCTCCTCTTCAAATTTATACGGCCAAACAAAAAGCAGGTTTTGTCATAAAATATCACTAAAACAAATTTCACACCAGTAGTGAAAGTCAAAGAATTTTGAATTTTAAAATCTGTTCACAACAAAGTTCAAATAAAAAATCAAATGTAAAAATTTTGACCAAAGTTGATACAAAGTCACTAGAAAGAAGTCTATAAATGAGAGTATTCTATCTAAACGGATAATTACGTTTCATGAAATAATTTTCAGCTAGATTCATCATTCAGAATAAAATGAAGCACAGTTTGAAGTAGTCTGTTCCACTTTTCGTATTAATAAAAGTGAAATAGGCAATTTCAAACTGTGTTTAATTCTATCATGGAATTCCACATCAGTCGTTTCTAGTCTCTGAAGGAATAGTAATTGTCGCATTACACTCTAACTGGATGTCATTCTGGAGTTTTCTGTTCCGTCACTTGGTTGCGGAAGCTAGCTTATGGTTGAGAGGATGTATTATTTATATTGTAAAATTTTCAAATGTTCTACAGATGCTGACTATCAATATATTCGCCTACCATCATTCGATTCGCGACGCCGACAACGATCTACAGCTGACAGCCAATGAGAAGAGGATTCGCAGTCTGGTCACCCATCTGATTGCTGGATCGTTGAATGCGTTTCTGCTGCCAGTGTACACGTTCAAGCAGGAAAGCTCAATGCTGGACTACTTTGCTTTACCAGCTAGTGAGTTTATTAGTTTACAATTTAATAATAATAATGGACTTTCCACAACATGCGATCCTATGGATGAATGCGTTTTCTTTGTTTAAACTAAGCTTCAGTTCGAACTTCTACTATGCATTACCATAGAGGAATGATATAAATTATTTCTATTTGTAGAAATTCATGTTGCGTTAAGGGTATGCTTTGAATAGATGTTAACAACTTCTTGAACAAATTAGTTTCACAGATAACTAACGAGAAGTAACTTACACCAGCGTTTTAAAAGTGGGGTGTTGAACATGGAATAATGTTGAACTTGGAAATGGTAATTAATATTTGCTTGTTCTTTATTCGAATTTTGCAAGTATTTTGTCAGTTTTGTAATCTTGAAAAAATGGAGTATACAATAAACAATAAATTTGACAATGATGAAAAATTATTAATAGCTTGATATATTACAAATTCATCATAGTAGATGAATTAATAATCAAACCTTGTAATTATAAACAATGTGCTCTGATACCTTTATTCAATTATTTTTTGAAATTGTATAGTCTGAACAAGCAAAGAAGAGCCTCTGACAAGATGAGAAAATGACTCCAGCACGGTCAATATTGGTTCAAAAATTATTGATTTGGTCTCAATTGAAGGAAACATTCTGATCCACAATTTGAGACCAAATCAATAATTTTTAAACCAATATTGACCGAGCTGCAGTAATTTCCTCATCTTGTCAGAGGCTCTTCTTTGCTTGGTCAGACTATAATTCTGTGACGTTTCCGATGCTTGTCGCTGTGACGTTTAAAGGAATATAAAAACATTCTAATCTAAACTTTCTTACGACAATTTATTCCTGAAACTATTTCTTCAATTCTTATTCTTGGTGAATTTAAATTCATCATTCACATTTTTAGTCAAACTGACCCTGGAATGGATCCGCCTGGAGCCCGAGTCGTTGTCTGAGGATGGTTTCACGAAACGCCTGCAAATCTGGCCGGGACTTTGTCGCCTGCTGAACGCGCTTCAAACGTCGCTGTCCGACTTTTCGTCGACGGCCCACTCCGACGTGCCCCTGCCCGAGGACAGGGATTTGCAGGGCTTCAAACTGCTCGAAAAGTCGTTTAGCAGTCTGCAGTTCGGCAGTAGAGAAACCGATGCCAAAGTGCTAATGAAGCTGAGATCGAGCCGGCTGGTGGAATTGGGCAAGTGGATTGCCCAACTGCAACAACCCAAACTGATTACTGCCAAGTGAGTAATATTATTTGGAAATAACCTGATTCAAATATTTGATTAACTTCAAACTTGACTGTACAGTAGTTCTTGTTTACAAATGTATCTTATAATTTCTTGTGGTGCTAGTCAACACATTTCTACTCATAGTATAAAGACTGTATAATCATTGTGTGGTCAAATACCATCAAGAATAATACCCTAACCATAGTATCGAAATGACAGAGAGCGTTTCTATTTATTTATTTATTGACAACATTGAAATACAGTAGGATTGAAACACAGACAAAGTCCAAAACGTCTCTTCTTCCCAATTTTGGTCAAAATATTCTAGTCAGCATACAAAATCTCATGTTAATTGCAGACGGAAAAAAGCAGTCTCATAAGATCATCTGTTCTGTTGAAGTGAAAATTTCCAACCTGAAATTCGCCTATGCTGCTTTGTCAGTGCTGGCATAGTCCTAAATAATAACACACATTTTTTAACGTTTGAAGAAAGGATATTTGTAATGAATAGTGACAGTAAATACAAGAAACATATCTAATTTGTAATATATCCGAAATAAGATTTTTCTTCGAACCTTTTGGTTCTTCAAAAACAAAAACATACTTGAACAAAACGTTCAGCTTGAGTACAAGAAACCAATCTATAAATAAATGAAGTCAAAAGAATAAATTTAAATAAATCAATAAAAAAGGAAGAAAATACGTTTTGGACTCAATAATATTTCAGTAATTTCATTATAATGTTCTTTCTAGAATAAATAAATTGAAACCAATCAATGAAATAAATCTATAAAAATAAGGAAGAAAATACGTTTTGGACTCAATGTCTCTATAATTTCATTGTAATGTTCTTCCTAGATTAAATAAATTTATGAATTAATTCGTGTTTTCTAGAGTGAGTGACGGCGGCATCACTTGTTTCGAGGCGATCGGAGGCCAGCAAGTTTCGCCGTCCAGTGAGCTGCTGCGAGTGCTAGAGGAGCTGAGTCTGTCGAAGGGAGGAGGGGGTGGCGAGTCCCCCTCCCCCTCTGACACGTCGTCCAGTCGCACTAGTAACGCTACGCCTGAACTTAGCAGCAACCCCGCCGCCGAACTTCTGGCTGCCTTTCACAGTGTTCAAGGTAAGTGGCTGGTTAAAATATGTTTGAATTTTATAGGTTTTTTTTAATATCGTTGAAAAAATAATATTTCACAGTATTACGTCAATTTGATTCTATCAATATATTGATAATCTTTGTCAAGGATAATCTTCTTTCTTTTTTTTTTATTGCGGATGATGCCCACATAAGCATTTTAGCGTGGGTAATGGATCTTGAGTGCTAAGGTGATTGATGAGGTGAAAAACAGCCATGCCACTGGGATTCGAACCCAGACCTGCGGCAGTGCTAGCGGACTGAAGGTTGTGACGCCCTAGCCTACTGCGCCACCGAGTCCGGCATCTTTTGATAAAGATGTGATTGTGAATAATTATTATAGTTTTGATCTATATCAAAGTACAGGGTCCGGCAGTGAAACGGGAAGATTTAAAAAATCTTTCAACATTAGAGTTGTTATTATTATTTATGATTTTTTTTGGAACAAAAATAATCTAAATAATTAGAAATGGATATTTTAATATGAAAATGTTGATTTTTTGAAGGCCGTTTGTGTGGGATGGCGTTTTTCTTTTTGAACGCATTCTTGAAGTCTCTTGGTGAAGGCTTCCATAACTCTGCGTAGCGTAATGAAATGTTGTTGATTCCCTGTTGGATTCGTTGCTTCGACTCGTTGCTAGTTCTCAGTGGATTAATATATATATATATATTTATATAGATTATATAGATTGGTGTGAATATAAATATCCTGGCTTTTGCAGATGACATAGTTGTATTAGCGGAGAAAGAAGAGGACTTGGTATACTTGACAAACATTTTGATTGAAGAAACTGAATATGTAGGATTAAAAATAAATGAAAATAAAACCAAGTTCATGCAGATAAGTAGACTTCAAAATAATATAAACGGACACAATGATCAATTTCTGAAAGTACAAAACTATATTTTTAAAAAGACAGAAACCTTCACATACTTGGGAGTTACACTCACACACAACAACTCAGAAGAACAGGAAGTGACCAACAGAATAAGATCGGCAAATAAAAGCTTTTACGCATGCAATAAACTGCTTAGCTCAAGACTCCTCTCACATACATCAAAACTAAGACTGTACAAAACCATCATTAGACCAATACTGCTATATGCTTCAGAAACATGGATACTGAATAAAAAAGAAGAAAAAAAGACAATAGTTTTTGAAAACAAGATTCTTCGAAAAATTTTTGGCTCAACACTAGAGAACGGAGTTTGGAGAATCAAGCACAACTATGAAATACGCCAACTATTCAATGAGCCAGACATAGTGGGTGAGATTAAAAGCAGAAGGTTACGGTGGACGGGACACATCCTGAGGAAAGAAGAAAGCGCTCTGACAAGCAAAGTACTGAGGAATAATCCTATAGGAAGGAGACCAGCTGGAAGACCAAAAACGAGATGGTGGGACCAGGTACGGAAAGATATGAGGAGGATGGGCCTAAAAGAGGAGGACGCGGGTGACCGAAAACTATGGCGAGGATGTGTTGATGAGGCCAAGTACCGACTGGGGTACGAGTGGCCACTCCAGTAAGTAAGTATATATATATATATTGGAGCTATCTGGCGCCAGTCACGTTTCCCTACCGATCTTCCCGTTTCACTGCCGGACTCTGTATTATAACTTTCCATGAAATAATATTGATCAATTATTAATTATCCTAGCTCCTCACCAACCCTTCACTCTCCAGCAGCTAGGTTCTAAAAATAAAATTGTTGTTGGACTTATTGTAGTAGGTTATTGAATAATTATTAAAGTTTTAATCAATATCAAAGTATCAATCCCTCCCACGTAATCGATATTGATCGATCACTTATTAATGTTTTATTTTCAGAAAAACGAGCTGGTATTCTGAAGCCTCAGCCATCTACAGATGAACCGGGAATAAGAGGCAGAGTTCGTCAGAATGTCGCCTTGCAAGCAATTCTGAAGCGCACGCAAGAACAGGAAACCAAACAGGTACATTAAAATACTATTCTTAGAATTGAAAAATAAATGAAAATCAAACACACTTTTTTAAAAAATTTGAAATTATTAAAACACAGACATGTTTCGGCACATTAGGCCATTATCAATGTGGATAAAATAATGAAATAAGTAAACAAGATTGAAATTTCAAGATTATACACTATTCTTAGATTATAGTCTGTCCAAGCAAAGAAGACATTCTGGCAAGATGGGAAAATGACTCCCGCTCACACAATATTGGTTTCAAAATTATAAATTTTGTCTCAAATTATATAGCAGAATGTTTCCTACAATTTGAGACCATATTTATAATTTTGAAACCAATATTGAGCTGGAGTCATTTTCCATGTTTCCAGAATGTCTTCTTTGCTTGAACAGACTATAGCTATGATTTGTAGCAAGTCAAATGTGAGAACGCACTCAAGAAAAGCATCCGTTGATACAGCTGATTTAAAAATTATTCCAATGCTTTCAAGTGGACCGACTTCCCTACTCTACATAGCTTACTCATTTACACGACTTTTCCATACAGGACACACAAATTCATATGCTACAAAATTTCAATGGCTTTTCAGTATCAAATTGTTTGATCGAAATTGTTTGGCAGGTAACATTCAAAACGCCGTCACCGAATGTGAGTCCGCCGCCCCCACAGCAGCAACAACAGCAGCAGCCGCCTCCATCCGCCAACCAGCCGCCCCCGTTCACCACGTTTCCCACTCCGCCGACGGCGTTCCGCTTTCCACCGCCCCCGGCGCTCGACACCCGCTTCCCGCCTCCGCCTGTGTTTGCGCCGCCCCCCAATCCGTGGCCGCAGGACGACAAGCAGCAGCCCCAGCCGCCTCCGCACCCGCCCCCACGTCCAGTGCAGCCGCCGCTCTGGTGGACCGACGGAGGCGGCGGGATACCGTCTGTGCCGCAGTCGCCTAGGGAGCCGCCCAACAGGTTCTGATAAATTCAAATCATTTTCAGAGTTTCAAAATCATACTCAAAACTCAAAAGCAACATAATCGTATTATAAAAATTTGTGAAAAACGTATTATAAAAATCTGTTTGTCTCAGCTGACACTGACAGAGGTTTTGCAGGCGAGCGAAGCAAACCTGTTTAACGAACTCATTTAGTTGATGAAAAAAATCTATGGTTGAGCTAAGAAGACAATCTAGCAAGATGGGAAAATGGCAGTAGCTCGCACAATATTGGTTCAAAAGTGATAAATGTTGTCTAAAATATTGTAGAATTTACGTACATATTTATATTGTCGGCAAATTTACTTCATGGCAAAGTTCCGTCTAAGAAAAATTGACACAAAATATTCGCAATGTGAGGAATGTAATGCTCCTCGTATCAACGATCTTTCTTCTTGTATCAATTTTGGATTCTGTATCGCTGCTGTGTATCAGAGAGTCACAGTGTAAAGAGGCATTCACAGTCTCATACCAGTGGATTGAAATTGAAAATGTACATCATAATTTACAAAATGTACATTATATTTTTTTCCATCTTAAGTTTGCTTTCCTTTGAAATTAAAATCGAAACATAATACAATTTTGCTCTATTTCGTTCTGTTGTCAGCCAACCACCAGCAATGGCATTTCACAACCGTATGCCGCTTCCGCCCCGCGAAATGTTCGGCGGCAACTGGCCTACATCCAGCATGAAAATGAGCTCCTTCTCGCCGCTATTCAGCCAGCCGCCCCCGCACCCACCGCCCCCCTTCAATCCCGCCCCCAACGAGCATAACGCGGCACAGGTGAGTTATGAGCTTCATCCAAGTTTATTCTATTCAAGCTTATCGAAAGCATTATACCCGATTGAATGAGAAAACACGCATTAGTCCTCTAATTTCCAGTTAATTCCTTGCTACATAACATTGAATTATCCTCGCTGTGAGAAGCACATGTCAACCTGACAGTCATGTCAGCTCACCCAACCTCTGTAACATTAAAATGATCATGATTTTGGTATCTTCAAGAATATTCCTAGTCTACTGCATGAGAAAACACGCATTACTTAGTTTTCCTTTTTCCAGTCTATTCTTTGCTATGTAGGATTACGTACAACGTATGTGAATTTGAACGAAAAAACGTTGGATTTACTGAAGAATCATCTTCACGCTCTCGTTATTGGATTACCGTCACAGATTCGTTCATTGATTCTATTAGAATTGGTGCGTTCCAATTCTCCCTCATTAAATGAAATTAATTATAAAATCTACTCTGTATGCTTAGTATACATACCACTAGAACAGATTACCAATACATGCCGGTACCAAACGAACATTGTATAAACTATGTGATTTTTCACTTGTTTATATGATGTGAAAGCACTGAGGTCGAAGTGTACAGTATGTTCAACCAGGCAACATTAGAAAAGTCGGTCAATATGTTATGTTTAGTTATTTCATGAATATATATTTTATAATTATGTTTTAGGGTGAGCCACCGCATCTAGCCAGCACGTTTTCTCCCACCTACTCGTTGTTCAGTCCTGCTTGGGCGTCGCATCAACAGCCGTCCGCTCAGAACCCATCAGGCTCAGCCGGGGGCGGATCTCTCGTCTCCACCGGCTCATCATTCATTGGACAACAGGTGGGTCAACAAATTATTGTCTACTCACAGTAAGTGCTTTTCTACTAAAGAAACGTTTTTAAAATCAGTGTCAATTTACTTGTAGATTGAGTGATTGAGAATGGTGGATACACCATATTAGAGTATTCAATTTCAATATTGTAAATAATTCTTATGTATCTCATTTAGTGTCATTATTCATGTACTGTATATAAAATATTTATATGTATCATAAACTTTAAATGTTCATATTTAATTTTAATAATTTTATACATCGAGTAATGTAAATATGTATTAAGTATTTAATAACTATCAGTATAATTTGTTGCAGTCGCTATGGTCAGGCCCGGGACCTTCGCCCCTTGAGCGATTACTGGAACAACAAAAACAGCTGCGAGAAGGCCCCGCCCCTAAGGGAGGAACTTGACAGTGAGACAGGCATCTCATCACCGGATTCAAAGGCTAGGACGAGTCTTGCACAGTCGACAACAAGACTAATAACAAAGACGGAAGAAATTATACAAAAATATTCTTTTTAGGAGGAGTTATACAAAGAAAGAGTAATACAAAGGAGAAGAATTTATACGAAAATATTCTTTTTAGGAGGATTTATACAAAGAAAGAGTTATACAAAGGAGTTGAAGAAGGAGTTATATGAAGGAGTTAGGTGAAGAAATTATAACGAAATATTCTTTCTAGGAGAAGTGAGGGCGGAGTGTCCTCTCTACCTAAATCTTATTAGGAGAAGTTAGAACTTGTGAGTCCTCTCCACCACTCAAGAACGGGGCTTGATGATAGGGAGGGAGGGAGAGGGTAAATGACATCCTCCCTGATTGAAATGTTTAGTTGCGTCGGTTTTATTCTAACCAGCCATAAATATAAACACTATTCTAGGTGTTCATTTGTAATGGTTCCATTCATAATTGTAACCCATTTAGTGGCCCGTAATGGTTTCCATACATATATGTCTATTGTCTGTCCAAGCAAAGAAGACATTCTGGCAAGTGATGGGAAAATGACTTCTGCTCGGTCAATATCAGTTGAAAAATCATAATTTTGGTATCAAATAGGAAACATTCTGATCTACAATTTTAGACCAAATTTATAATTTCATTTTGAACCAGTATTGACCGAGCTGGAGTCATTTTCCGATTTTGCCTGAATGTCTTCTTTGCTTGGACAGACTATATTCGTTAGTAGAATTGGGAGAAACTTATGCCGAGTGATTTGTGCCGATTTTGGTGAAAACTATTCAATAATTTGAAAAAACAAGCTCGATACCATACAAAAATACTTCATAATCATGAACAATAATACAGAAGCGGCCTTGATGATTAAACGAAGTTGAATCGTGATATTAAATGAAGGAATACTGAGCTTGATGGCTATTTTTATTGATAGTAAGATATTGATATGTATACCAATTGAATACACAGCGATGATACGACTTTTAAAAGTAAAGATGAATAGAGAATTTTGTGAAGATTATGAAAAATAGAAGTTTCGTTATGCCATGATTATGAACACATGAAGGAGTTATACTCTTCTTCTTTCTCATTGTGTGTGACAACTCTCATTCAAAGATACCCAGTAATGGCAGGTTTCCTTCATCAAAAAAGTGGCACGGGCACATATTCCTAGGATGCAATAGAAGCACGGGATTGTATAGAGCAACGCACACTGGTCAGCTGATTTTTTTATTTGTGTTGCTCCATACTACCACGTGTTTCTATTGCAATACAGCTATCAACTTTTTCATCAATTTCAGAACAAGATGAACTTATTTTATCGACTATCTGATATAAAAAGATACTGCATCAGAGTTAGTTTGAAAGGTGCAAAATGGTATTAATATATTCATCAATACTTACAACTGTAGCTGAGGAGGATTATAATCATTGTAACCGAATCATCAAATCATGCTATTATGGTTTGTTTCACGAAGTTACAATTGAATCTAACAATCGTAAATATTTACCAATTCGAATTGAATTGACATACACTTGCTTTCATTGGGAGTTCCGTTACCCCGTTGTAAACACAAGGATTTTCCCTCATCCTCAGAAATTTTTTTCTAGGAAGGAAAGAACTTGAAAAACTACTCGAGATAAATACTCAAGAGATCTAAAATCAAACTAGGTACTCAAAAAGTGAATTTGAAAAAATCACAAACACTTGATGTGTGTGTAAAGTACCGTTCTATCCAGTAGGTTTTATAAGGACGGAAAAAATCGGACGACCGAAAATTGTTGTGTGCAACGGGATAAGAAGACATTATATTTAACAATAGTTGCTGAAATCCAATGTATTTTTGTGCAACTGGCAGTTACCATTTTGGAATTTCTAGCTATAATAAATGATTAGGCTACATGGAAGATCTGACCTGATTATATTATTTAAAAAAATATATCGATTCAATTTACTGGCCTCTAGCTTATTATCTAACTTAGTTACGTAGTGCTGTAACATTTAATCTTGAAGTCGATATAGCTGTTTAAAAATAATCTAATTGACACAGGTTAATGGTAGAAATAGGCTACTTCTGAAGACCCAGGAGACAATTGATACGCCGAAAACTTTACATTCTTGACTAATTATATTATTTGTTTGGAATAATGTAACTAAATACCTGCATTATTTAAGAGGTTCACTTGGAATGTGATGATTCTGTAAGAAATCTGTACTCAATCTGTTCGATGTGTTATAAATGTTTGGATGAGAATTTGTGGAAATAAAATCATGCCATGAATTAGAAAAAATTATTAGTGTATTATTATTATTATTCTATTTCCGAGCTCCTTACTGTCAATTTAATGGAAACGTTGGCTATTCAATTATAGCATAGCTTCCTTTAATAGAAGACCCTGCCCTAATAATATGGCAACGTCGCACCGTAGACACAGTCTTTTCATATGAAAGCATTAAGTACAGGTACAAATCATGCATGTTGTCTTGGTTTTTTCTCTTTCAGCATGATTTCCATGAAAAACGTTCATGAAACTCTTCGTATAGAATACCTTTTGTGTTTTTTGTAATAGAGATTAGCAAGAGTAAGAATAGGCAGTTATTTATTAAAATAGCTTATGATTTGTAGCGAGTCAAATGTGAGAACGCACACAAGAAACCCATCCGTTGGAACAGCTGATTGAAAAATGATTTCAATGCTTTTAAATGGACCCAATTTCCTACTCTACATAGTTGTCAATTTTTAGGCTATGGCCTTCTATTAAAGGGAGCTATGATTATAGTCATAATATTTTTAATGTATCATTGAACTTAAAGCTTGAGAATTAAATAGCTTACTAATAGAACTAATTGGATCAAACTCTCGATTTATCAGTGCAAGCAAGACCAACTATATAGTTGGTATAGACCTATTCCAGTTGGTCTTGGTGCAAGGAACTAGTTTAGATGGATAGATGCAATACAAGGCGTTTAGATTCTATCTAACTTTTTTGAATGCAATCAGCGTTAATCTATAGTTCGCGCAAGCTGACAAGACCCCTCGAAACAATACACTTAACATTGTGTAGGAGTGTCTACCAAGCTTGCGAAAACAGTTTTATAGGACCTATAGTTACTATAGGTACCGTATAGTCTGTCCAAGCAAATAATACATTCTGGCAAGTTCAGAAAATGACTCCAGCTCTGTCAATATTGGTCAAAAATTACAAATTTGCACTCAAATTATAGATAAGAATGTTTCCTACAATTCAAAATCAAATTTATGTGTTTTGAATAAATATTGATCGAGCTGGAGTCATTTTCCCATTTCGCCAGAATGTCTTCTTTGCTTTGACAAACTTTATCGATTGTTTTACTGTAGATTGCATAGTTCAACAGAACACTGGAATAGAATAAAAATCTCAAGGTTCTTGAAAATAAAAGTATTTCAACTTCTTCAGTTTAAATTTATTGATACATTGAATTACAGCATTGTTCATTTACAATAGTAATGTAGATGAATGTTTCGTTTTACCTTCATAATCAATTTTCTACTCTTCACATACAGTGGTTGTCATCAATAATACGTATTTACATCAAGTTACAATGCTGAAACAATGATAATTTATAAACCATCAATTGAATTCGAATTAAGGGAAAAATAATAAAAAATCAACTTCTGTAGAAATCTCTTCTACAAGAATCTAGATACTTTGGAGGCTAAGAATAGAATTTTTTAATACGATATTCTAATGGAACGTCTTCAAAAAGATGGACTCAACAATTATAACTGAATTTTCAATCTTACACAAGGTTATATAGTATAGGTTGAATACAAATTCAATATTATCTATGTATAACATTAAGAACTACAATTTTTCACAAATCTTCAAAAACAATAGCCCCATTGAAATGTATAAAAAATTAAAACTGGCAACTGATTTTAAAATACAGTAAGATAGTTGAGGAGGCATAGAATAATATTGGTTACAATCGAATAACGGTTTTCCTAGATAATAAACTCAAATTTGTATTCGATTAATAGGTCGACCGCACAGATGGTTAACAGGAGATGACGATGGTTAACGCTTTCCGTTATTAAACGTGTTCATCACCCTTATAGGAGATTTAAAGCTAGCTGCCGCTTGCTGTTGAATCTGATAAGCCAACGGGTGGATCTTGAACCCATACAGTCTAGAAACAAACAAACTGTCATTAGAAAACAACACGCACCAACAGAACACAACTGACAACATCCTCTTCAATAGTTACATGATTGCTGCAAATTACATCTCACATTGCTGCCACATACAATTGAAAAGGTACTTCATTAGTGATTGATTGGAAAGCCTTAGCTCTTTTCCATTTGTAAAACTTTTTTCAGTTGAATCTCAGAAGCCTTCGGGTGTATCTTGAACCCATACAGTCTAAAAACAAACAAATCAAAATTATATTAAACGTCACTAAGCAAATGTATCCCTTTCATTTACCAAATAACTGAAATAAAATTTAAATGGGAAAGATTTATCACAAAATCAACGAGTATTATTGATGAATTGTTAAATTAAAGTTTCTATCAAAGACCACTCGCAGACTATCTTGACAGTTCTTGGCATAGATAACATTCGTTGGTATTGACATAAATAAGAGTCTATTAGTCCACCTAGGTTCACCCTCACAGATCCTTGAAGGACACAGACATTCCCTCACCACTTTTGGAGTTATAGACCACTGTCCTTCAGTGTTGCTAATAAATGTAACACTGAAGAAGTCCAGGATACTCAAATGTTAAGACTATTAATATTAATAGACCTATAATGATAGAGAAATTATATTTTAAATCATAAAATTGGAACAGTTGAAAAAGAACTCGAATCGGAAATTATAATTATGATTAAAATAATTGAAAAATTTTCAATCAAAAGTTCAACCCTCAAGCCACTTTGTGAGTATAGTCTATTAAAACACCAAAGTCGTTACTACAGCTGATGCCATCAATTAAGACGATTGGCGAATGACTTCCATCAATGCTCAGATCTGTTAGGACAGTTGACGAGCGTTATGCAAGAAGTGAACAAGTCGAAAGACGTCTCAGCAAACCGTTTCGCTCTTGTAGACATCTTTCAGACTGTCCTGATAGAGCTGAGAAATAATCAATCATTCGTGAACCGCCTTAATCATTTTTATCGCCTGCTATACCACCACATTCCACTTGTGATAGTCTGGTCGAGCAAAGAAGACATTCTGGCAAGATGAGACACTCCAGCTCAATCAATATTGATTAAAAAATTATACATTTTGTCTCAAATTGTAGATCAGAATGTTTTATACAATTTTAGATCAAAATTATAATTTTGAATCAATATTGACCGATCTGGAGTCATTTTCCCCATCTTGCCAGAATGTCTTATCTGCTAAGTGACCACACTGTACTGCACGTGTAACTAGAAACAAGTAACTAGCGATTTTTGTGTCATGACATACCTTGGGACAAACTGGTTCATGGGACGTTTGGGCCGGTACTCGGGATGCACCATAAACAGCATGTGGGGAAACCGGTGCCAAAGTAGGCGCCGTCGGTGTGATGGTGACGCGACGACTTGGGCGTGTACACGTCCATGCACTTCGGACAGTACGACTTCACCATCGCCTCGCCCGGCAAGTCCGACAGACCTAAAACAACAATTGCTCATTAGAGGGGTGCTTTCCCATGGATGCGCCGCGCTTAGAAACTACGTATTTTCATGAGACAGTTCACACATTGTCGCATTCAAGTGTTGTAGTTCATTTTTGGGACTCTACATCCACGGTCTTTCTGGTATAAGCTTATAGTAAACAATGCTATCGCTGTATATAACTGGTTCAATTAGTTGTCGTTCTTTTGGCAACTCAACCCAATGAGCTGGGTTCTTTTGATCAAAAGTACACTAGCGGCTGGCGGTTAAAAATTCGATAACAAACTTGATTTGAGAGCTTCACACTAATAGTAGTAATACAGTGAGTATACAGACTCTATACACCAGATAATCTATATCTATATAAGCGAAATGGCACTGACTGACTGACTGATTCATTCCTTCATTCATCACTAGAACTAAATATCCACTGAACCGAATGCGTTCAAATTTGGCAGGCATGTTCAGTTGGACGTTTAGACGCGCGCTAAGAACGGATTTTAAAAACTTTCCAGGGATACGCTGAATATTTGAGTTTTTCCATAGTTTTTCGGCGTTTTCTCAATTTTTTCGAGAACCAATCGGTAGAAAATGTTGATATCTGGTAGGCAGGTTCAGATAAATTGTAGAAATGTTGTGTTAAAATATTTTTGAATTCCGTTCAAGATTACGCACTTATCAGTTTTTAATTGTAGATGTATTGCGGGTTGCATAACTTCCGCCTTCATAAGACCAATTCTTACTGTAAATTCAATGGTTCAGCGAGATTATAGATAAACTAATTTGGAAGATAGTGAATCAAGTTTCAAACTATGTCCGATATACTTCCCAAGGTTACGCTCAATATTAGCGTTTTACTATTTTTCGGAATTTTCGGAGCTTTTATTGGATTTTTCGAGAATAAATAGGTAGAAAATATTGAAATTTGATAAACAGGTCCAGATTAGGTCTAGAAATGCTGTGTTCAATGAATTATGAATCCCTTCTGAGCCGAATTCGCAGGCGAGCGAAGCGAGCCTTTGACTCACTGACACATCTGATACTGTCGGGGGTCCAGGGGCGGAGCTAGGCGGAGAAGGCGAGCGAAGCGAGCCTGCCGGCTAGTACATTTATAATTGATAGAAAAATCTATTGATACAAGAGATTCCTTCCTGAATCATTACTGATACAGGAGCTTCCTATTCTAGTATCAAACATTGAACACCGATATAAACTTCTTTCATACTGAAGGAAAATTACAAAATGCATAGAAGAGTAGGAAAAAATAGTATTGAAGGAAGTAGCTTGATAGAAAGAGGAGATTTTTCAAGTACACTACTCTACAGAAAAACAATATTCTAGGAGAATATTACAAAAGAGGAAATCCCCGAGAGAAAAATAATACAGAAATAAGAAAACACTGAAGAAATGAAAACTAAGGAAAGAAGAAAAATTAATCAAGAATATTATTATCAGAGAAAATTAATGTCAGGGGAGGAGAATGAACAACTAAAGAAGAAATTATAAGAGGTAAATCCAAGGAAAAGGGGAATAAGGATGAACAGATGAAAAATGGTAAATCATAGGGGAAGAAAATTATAAAGAGTTAGGAAAAGCACAGAAAATGAAAAGAGGTAGAAAAACGCAAATCGAAAAAAAATTCACTCCGGCAGCTGGCGGTCGGAAAGAGTGCATTTCAAATGCAATTCTATGATGGCTCAAATCATATGACTTATAATGAGCTATTCAGGGTATGAATTCAAAGGCGCCGTTTTCGAAAAACACAATTTTTGGCATTGTGTTATTCGCCATTTTCTCTGCCATTTTTTATTGGATTTTTTTCGTTGATGGCTCAAATTTTAGGGAATAATAAGGGTATTATACCCACCAATTTTCAAAACGACCACGTTATTGGTCGATTTGTAGTGATTTTTCAAAATTTTCATCCCCTAATTTCACCCCCTACCCTTGGACCAATTTGGCTGGTTAACGAACTTGACCGAGATATTAACACTAATGATTTTTGTGCAAAATTTGGTCGCTCTCTGACAAGCCCTTCGGGAGTTATCGTGTTAACAAGAAACTGTACATATATAAATATATATATAGAGATATATGAATTTGAACGGACATCAGATTCGTGTTCTAGGGGCTCGGAAACGTGTAAAAAATATATCACATCATAAATTTTCGATTGTCAGGGCAAGACCAATAGTGCATTTTTTCAAATGAAATGCACTAAAACTAACCTATGGGCAGCATTGGTTGAGAATCACAGTAAACCCGTGGACAGTGGCCAAAGTCTCCTGTCTGGTATTTCTCAATCATCTGTGCAATGCCTCTGTTAGTCAGAATGTAGCGAGCGTGAATCAAGCCGTACAACATCTCAGCGGCTTGCTCAATCAGATCTGACTGATTGGGATTGTCTTCCAGTTCGTCATCTAGAATAAAAAACACACACAGCTTTATGAAACACATAGTTACATACATAGTTGGATTACAGTAGTACAGGAGTTGTAGTTAGATAGTTGGATTGTCTTCTAGTTCCTTCATCTATGTTAACCATTTTGAAACCCAATTGATACAAGATATCGAAGTACTTCAATATTTATAGAGTTATCCAAAATGTTTCTTGGACGCCAATCAAAGTTTTTTCAAACGTAAATTCAATAGGATCCAACCCGTATAAAGTGTCATCTTTCGGAATCAAAATACGTCTAAGCAATGATTTTTTTTATAGTAATTTAATTCAACTATATTTTTTGTTAGTTACTGTTGACTTTACACAGAATATTTCATTGTCTTCATGAAATTACAAATGAATTTGATAAGATTGATGGAATATACATTAGTATTGATGGAATATTCGTAAATCATGAATGAGGATTTGGCCACATGATGTGATGCATTACGATTACTTCAAAAATACAAATTATGTATTTGTAGCTCTTTGAGATTAAGATCACTCAAAATTAAAACAAGCTGACCCAATCGGCTACTACAGAATTACAGAACAGCGTAAAGCCGCGTATCGACAGTGCGAGGCATGTGCTGCGGATGCCTCAAGGTACAGTCTGTTCACGCAAAGAAGAGTCTTACTCCAGTCTTCAGCTCGGTCAATATTGGTTCAAAAATTATTGATTTGGTCTTCAATTGAAAATCGAAACGTTTAGTATAATAGTGACCAAATCAATAAGGTTTGAACCAATATTGACCGAGCTGGAGAATGGAGTAAGACTTTTCTTTGCGTGAACAGACTGTACCTTGAGGCATTCGCAGCACATGCCTCGCACTGTCAATACGCGGCTTTAGAAAGGATATTATCATCTCATAAGAAGGGATAACGTTAGTGTTGATGTAAAACGGCACGTTGAGCAATACATTCCAGTGGAAAAATATTATAATGAAATAAAATATTCAAAGAATAATGAAATACCTGGCTCCAAGTCTAGAATCATATCCAGAGCCTGTCTGTAATGTGGAACTTGTTCATTTAGACCAGTCAAATTAAATTTGTCTTGAATGTAATCTTCATCGACCTGAAAAGAAAGAGGATGCACATTATATTATATATATATAATGATATTTATATGATAAATATTATATATGAGCTGTTTGCTGTCCAACATAATATAACTTACGTTGATCGTATAAAGAGAAAGTGGAGCTTTCTCAAAGTAGCGGTACCTCAAAGCTATACTTTCCCTTTGGTAGAGGATAGACAAGTTTTGAATCACACCTTTCCAAGAGATGCAAAAATTTATATAGAATAAACATACCTCACAAAAGAACTCATTTCCTCGCAGGCCGCAGAACCAGGAAATCCACGAGACCTCCTCAGAGCTACTCATTTTCCTGAAATAGAACAAGAAGGATAATTATATGAATCTTTTCTACTGATAATAGTGGTATGATATTAATTACTATGATATTATATTACAGTATTCAGATCGGATTCAGTTTCGTATCTGAGATATGGTAATCTTGATATTAGCAATAAGTTTATGGAATTGAAACATAAATCATTAATCTTCGTGTAGACCTAAATACATGGACCTAGCCTAACTTAGTTCAGAGCCAACTCAACATTACTTCTTCTTTTTGTGATATGTGATTTAGCGAGCAAATGAATGACAAACCTTTTCCTATTCACAAATATTCCAAGCTTGCTCAACATAATTATAGTATGCGGCCACAATGGTTTGTTTCACACATATTATCAAAAACTCAAGTGAATAAACCAAACTCAGAAACTACAAAAAGTGAGAAATATTATTGTTGTTCTTCAATGGCTGTTGTTTTGTTGGCTTGCCAAACAAATATAAAATGTGTTCTAATCACCCAAAAAGGGTTTCCAAGAAAAATTCAAAGTCTGAAATGTCAGACATGATTCTTCTTGCTATAGCCTATTTTATTCTAAAATGATATATTTGACAGGAAGATAATGCATTTTTGGCGACTATTCCGCTAGTGTTAACCTCCCATCAGCATAGTCTGAGATGCAGTATCTGATTTTAGCATTCTTGATTTTCCAAATAAAATTTTACACATCGAACAAGAATCAACGAACAATATGAATACTGTGCATTTAAATTTCTCTAACAAGTAGTCTAAAGTAATATAATTATTTACAAATCAAAAGTGTTGATAAAACAAACCTTTTTCTACCCTGATTAGCCACGCTTAAAATTCTTCAACAAAGAACCATTGGTCTTTTCACAACGAAAATTTAATTAGATGTTTGACTATATACTCATATTTTGATCACTCAAATTATTAACACGTCTTTATAAAATATATTTTACAAAATTTATGATGATTTTGAAGAGGAGGAGAAGTGCAATGACGTGAAGTTGAGGAAACTGCTTGTACGATTTTTGGTTCACATTCACATTGAATTCTTGAATTGCAAATTAAAACGGTATCTTACAAAGAAAAACTATTTAAATTAGCTCTCTGGAGTGATAATATTAAAATAAAAGTATTAAATACGAAAATGATTCAACTATCAACTTGAAATATTTTTCAATTCGCTCTTTTTTTGTATTCGGACACTTTCAGATGATAAACTTGAAAAGATAAAATTCGTAAAATTGAGATTTTCACTTAAAAATTTTCTTTTTCCCAGTTATTCATGAAAAAATAAAATTTTAAATCTTTTCCTTTTCGGACAGCAACATTTGTAATAAACGACAATGTCAAAAAACAACATTGTGGGCACGTTTTGGTTGAAAAAATGAAGCAGATTGTCGTTACAGGCACCCGACTGACCGGCAGGTCATCAGCAAGGGAATTTTTTATCTAGGAAATTGTCTAAATTTTTTGCAACAGCAATATATAGATGTGAAACATCTATTGTCTCTTCATTTCAAAAACATCATCTAGACATGACCAATAATTGAGTCTAATTGACATCAGCTGTTGGAGTGCACAAGGACTGTGTTTTATCACAGAGAAGGAATGTGTGGTTTCCTTCTTTGTGGTTAAATATAGAAACTCAGTGAATTTTTTCCCAATCCTGAAATTCAGGTTTTTCAATAATTTAACAAGATTTGCAAGATTTGACTTTGCAAGCCCAGATGATTTCAACGGCTCCATTCTGCATTCAGTTTGAAACAGAGTGAGTGCCTTGCCTGATGCTGCTGTTGATTCAATTGTATAATATTGGAAGGAAGAGTCCAGCCAGGAGAGGAACATCTCTCCTTCTTTTGACCTACCTTACCAGCTGCCTTGAGGAGAATCATATGCTCTCTTAAATCCTCCAAAAGCCCAGATGTGTTTGGCATATCTGTGAGCATGCTTCAAGAGGTTTGTTGATGCTATTTCAGCTCCTCTGAGTGCAATTTCAAGTCCAGTTCCTCTAGTGCAGTTTTAAGCCTTGCACAGACCAATGCATCACAAATTCGTTGCAGTGGTTTCAAGAATTTGGACTCCAATTTTGAAGCAAAGATTTTGGTGCAAAATATTTGTAACCCTGGGGCACGCACACTGAAGCAAAATAATTGTAACTTAGAGTGCAGGAATATTTGAGTATTTAACCTAACCAACCTAATGTTTTGATAGTAGGGTAGAAGAAATACTGAAATTAACTATAATAATGATGCTGTAATACATTAATAATATCCTGAGTTATGATATAACCTACTAGTAAGGTGCCTAATAACTGCTCAATAGCTCAATTAGCCTATTAAAGTATACTGAAACTTACCTGGAACATGGACAGCTTTTCCAATATCACACCAAATCTTGTATTTTTCTCTAATATTCTTGTAATCTTTGTGATTTAAATCATACATATTGGTATGTTAACAAATCATCATATTTGGTGTGTGAAAATAATCACTAACAATTGCTCAGTGTTCATATTCCAAAGTGCCAAGAGTTGACAGCTGCATGCAGCATTTGCTGCAAATATTCACAAACCAAATATCTTGCAATGCATTGGTCTGCGCTAGCTCATAAACCGCAATGGTTTTAAATTTTTGTCTGGCAAATTCTCAGAATTGAATTTGCACCACAACAAACCTCTGCAACGGAATTGTGTTGGTGTGCACCTGGGGTTTTGAGTGCTTAAGGTCAAGAAATTTCCCTGATTTCCCAAAGACTTGAAGAACTGTTCCTGTGTTTAAGAAGAGTGATTGTGAGTGCCTTCATAGTTTCAGGCCTATCTCCATACCACATTTCTTTGGAAAAGTTATCAAGCCTCAGCTGGATGAGTGAGCAGCATCATTTATTTAGCATATGGAATCTTTTTTTCTGTTGTTAAAAACAAAATATTTTGCACTTGAAAGTGCACAACAAGTGTTGAATGTACTGTATTGCCTGGGGACTTGCTACAGTGATATCATTAGCCTCACCCAAATAGACACATTTCTCACATTTAAAAAAAGTATATGGTTCACTGCTCCATTGCCCCACAATTGCGCAGTTGGTAGTCTATAAATCCCCATTTGAAAAATGATGCATAGCATCTTCCATGTTTGGTGCAAATTCTGTTAAGAGTCACCAGATGTGCTAGGGAAGCTCAAAACCAGGAGGTCTGATGCATGAGAAATTGCACTCTGGTATTCCTGAGGGTGTTTCCTCTCTCCATCTTCTGACAAGAGAGAACATCTCATCTCTTTATTGCTATGCACTCCTGACTGCTGGCTTCCTTAACTTTACCTCATAGATATATGAATGCCTTTATTTGTAAAAATATCATAGATTGGAAGTTGCTGGAGATCAGCTGAATGGCCTATACAGATTGGTTTCTGAGGTGAGAGATCAACAGTAGGTGCAGTGGACCATGTAGCTGAGCATGATGCTGCCTTTGAGGATGGTAAGTATGTTGGCTTTGTGTGATTTAAGCCAAACCTTTAACTGGATGGGCCATGGCATTCTACTCAGAGAGCTGAGATCAAGGGACTCAACCCTTACCATTCTGGAAGGTACTAGCTTGTCTACCTTGGTGATGCAAACTCCTGGACTCTCCTGGTGGCTCTTGCTGTTCTCCAGAGCTGGGACTGGCACTTTTCCTTGTGTAGAGTGTAAATTACCTTGACAATCATGGTTCCACTCTACATATATTGTTTGGTGAAGCAGTACCAACATTGAATTAAAAATAGAATTCCATCAGATTTCGCCAGAATTGTCAAAATAGTTGAAATTAGACATTAAAATTCAGGTCATCCAGCCAGAGTATGGCTTTGTCATCAACCAGATGTAGTTTTTGCAGCCCTCCAAGAAATTGTGTAGCAGGACAAGCTACTAGAATGTGGTCCATGGTTTGTATCTCCCCACATTCACACAGAGGGGAATCTGCAAAGCCCCACTGGTACATACTATTCTGGCACCTCCCTTGCCCAGTCCTGAAACGGTTCAGGGTCACCCACTGGCGCTGTGGCAGCCCAAATCCATCCACTCTCTTAGCGGGATCTGTAACCAGCTCTTTGTTTCTAACTGATGAAGATTGCCAGGTCTCAGTCCACTTTTGCATAATTGGGAGGGAATTTGCATTTTGCTGGTGGAATAACCATATAGGCTTTCTGGATTTAAGCCGCAGAGGAGTAGGGTGGCCAAGCTGTAAATCCTCGTGTATTGGAAGATCTGGCATCTCACAAATTCTTCTCATCTCCCTGCCTGCCATCTCCTCTCTCCTAAGCTGTGGGGGTGGGATGTTACACAGCACAGGGAGCCAGTCAGTCTCAGTTGGCATCAGACATCCGGCAACTGTATGCATCGCACTGTTCAATGCCACATCCACCTGGTGTGTGTGGCAGCTGCTCATCCAGACAAGGGCACCATAATCCACAGCACTGTAAACAAGAGCTATAGCCACTGTCCTCAATGTATCAGCTCTGCTACCCCATGAGGAACCGGCCAGTCTCTGGAGGAGATTTACTCTGGAGAACAGTTTCTTTTTCAGCTTTCCTAGATGTTCTCAAAAGTGAGTGCTCTATCCAAAGTGATTCCAAGATAGCTGGGATGGTAATTGTGTTGAATCCTGCTATTGCAGAAATTTACCATGGGTGTTACATGGGCCTGCTGATTATTCAGATGGAATGAGGTGATGTTGGTTTTGCTTATGGTTCCACTCTGATGTTTGCATATAGAGCATCTCATCTGTTGTTGGGTGATGAGCTTGAGCAGGTTGTGGAGGCATCTGCAGAGCGGTCTCAATCTGTTATTTTCTTGTTCTTTGCTAAAATATTTCTGCTGAATAAAGATAAAATGTCCTAAAATATTTGTGATAGAATGTTTGGGATAACTCAAGAATGTGGTTACATTGGAGTATGTGATTTTCTGTGTGATATGGTGAACAGTGTCGGGAGTAGAATGTACAGAATATACTGTAAATGAAAACTGTCTCAAAATGTCGCTCAGAAATGGTACACCTTCATTGAAACACTTTGTCAGTATCTCTTCTTTCAGATTCATCTCTTCTTTTGGGTTCTTCAATTGGGTTGGCAGAAGTGGTTGCATCTCTTATTTTCACTGCCATTTGGATAGGAACTTGTTTGTTAAAATTCAAATTCAAATGGCGTTGGAAACTGAAGTCACATGTTGTTGAAATTTTAACCTATAATCCAATAAAATAGTTTTATTGACTTATTTTCACTAATGTTTTTAAATAATTTCTATCCTTTTAATAGATATGACTGAATCAATCATGTCAATATCAGATCATCCACTTCTTCAGAAAAGTCAATCATTTTTAGCAAGTAGGAAAAATAGTAACGTTTTGATAGATATTCTTGGAGATTTTGATGTAAGTAACTTTTTCCTATAAATCATAAGTATTAAGCCTATTTACTAAAAATATTTATACATGTTATTGAAGATAGTCAGTCGTTTCCCATCGCTGGAGGAACAGTAATAATTGTTTCATTACACTCGCTGGATGTTACTGGATTACATCGACTAACTGGATGTTATTCAGAGGTGTTTTGCGCCGCCACTTGGTTGTGGAGACTTGCTTATGATTGAGAGTATCATCGTGCTAACCATACGTTACCTCTGTCATGGTTGATGATAATTCGCTTGCTGTATGGTCTGTCTGGACGGGGAGGGCATTGATGCTGGATGGGGGAGACTTTGGCTGAGTCAATGTTGGTTCGGGGATTGTGGGTTCTGTCTCGGATTGTGGGAGACATTTTTATCTTTAGTTTTGGGACTGAATTTATAGCTTATTGGCTGGGCTGGGGTCGTTTTCACGTCTTATCAGGGTGTCTTAGCTTGGACGGACTGTAAGTTTTAGTGGAGAGTTGAGTGAATATGAAACTGGCAACCAGCTGGTAGTCCTAGACCCTTCATGGGCTGTTGTACATACATACATACATACATAACTAATACTCTGGTTAAAACATACAAATATCCCTGGTTCGGCTTTGTCAAAAACTGACAAATGGCAACACCTCTGCGCCTGACGCCTGTTCATTGATCTGATGTTCTTCTCTCGTCCTGTGAAGGACCAAATATTTAAGTATATCTAGTAGTAGTTGGTGTTTAGGAATTCAGTATTCAATAAGTAGGCCTATCCATAATTCAATAACTGCTGAATCTGATGAATGTATAAACGTTGTAGTTGAGCTACGTCAAAATGTAAATTTAACTAATCTTCTGTTCCAGAATGTAGAGATCATAGAAGAGCCTCACATTTTAGCACTTGAAAACATCTTCCTGGATGTAATTAGCAAAGATCAATTGAACTTGAATGAGCTGAGTGAAGGTAAGTTAAAATTTTCTGATACCTATTGAGTTCGATTTATTTTCCAATCAGTTACTACTGGATAGATTTTTCAATTCAATTTTCAAAACAGCATTTTTTTTAAAATATCCTATCTGCTTGAAACCCGATAGGAGGGACATGGTACTTTCATAAAAAATGAAAGTAATATGAATTGAGAAAATTATAAAAAATTTTCTCTTTCTTTCTCAGTTGATACGGGCTACTGAATCAACCTGGCAGATGCAATTGATTTATATTTTTCCTGGCTATCTTAAAATTAGGAAAGCTTTTTCAAATACACTACCCATTTCACCTATCAATGAATAACACAATTTCAATTTACCATGAAAATTCTTTTTGATCTCGCTTTTTTTAATTTGTTGTACGTATTTTTAATTCATCCTCCCATAAAACTAAATCTTGTTTTTTTCCAGATGACGCCGAATACAAGTACAGAAAATGGCTGATTGACTGCTATAGCAAGGCATCATCCAAGATCAACTTAGTTCTCTCTTTGTCGTCGAGTCAAATCATTCAAAATCAAGCTCTTGATACACTTTTGAAATGGTTGGTCATTGAGGGTAAAATGGACGTTGATGATGGAGAAACAGCTAGCAAATCATGCGATGTCCCATTTCCTGAGCAAGCATTGAATGTGAGTATAGAAATATATAGTCGGTCCAAGCAAAGAAGACATTCTAGCAAGATGGGAAAATGACTCCAGCTCGTCTTTATTGTTTAAAAAATTAAACATTTGGTCTGAAATTGTAGGAAATATCCTGATCTACAATTTGAGACGAAATTTATAATATTTGAACCAATATTCACCGAGCTGGAGTCATTTTCCCATCTCGCTAGAATGTCTTCTTTGCTTGGACAAACTATACCAACAGATTTAATTTTCAACTCTTTTTATGATATTCAATCTCACTGATTTCTTCTTTTCTGGATTATATCTATTGACTTTTTATGGCAACTCTCAGGATTTTCACAATGTGTTTCTATATGCTGTGTCTTGCTTGTACTGTTTTGTTTATTGAGAATTCAAAATGGGTAGCTGGTTGGAGTAAGTAACACAGTGGTCTGATAACCAGAAGTTCTAGGGTCGATCCTTGATCGGGGAACAAGTTTTGACTACAGCTTTAACAAGAGCCATCTTTATACGGCCATCTCGTCTATTGGAGAAGACAATAAGCTTTCGGTCCCGACTGCCTAAAAAGTAGTCGTCATCCGTGCATCCCAATTAGTCTTCATTACCCATACACAGACCTAGGAGCTCATGTGGGCATCAACTTATTATTATTCATTTATTCAATCATACACAATAATATAGCATCAGAACTGATTGAGTAATCGATTGATGAACTGAAGTTTGTTAAGTTTGTCGACTAAAATTCTCAACTAAAAATTAATTAATCTATTGAGTCTTAATAACATCTATAAAAATTATTCAAGTGTAAAGAATTTTTTTTGTAAAATAGTTACTGTAATTAGGTATAGGTTAGGTATATTAGGTTAGAAATAAATAATAAATTAGGTTAGGTATACTGTAATATAGGTATTCTAGTCATGTCCCCAATGAATGGAAATTCGTTTGCAATATTTTGATTTATTCATATTTTTAATGTTCACTTTGCAGGATATTGTAAGAAGTCTGGTTACATGCAACAAAGCAATCAGTCATCTGACACCGAAACTGAATGAATACATGGCGTTCAAAAATTTCCACGCAAATCTGTGGAAATCGTTGGCCGTTTTTGCAAAATTGAGAAACAATCCTTCGGTGCAGACTGTGGAAAATGTTTTGATCCTGATCGACTCGTTTCCCAAAGACAAAGCGCTGCTACCAAAAGCTGATTATCGCAAGAAAAGTGAGTTGAGTTTTCCAAATTTCAGGAACCGGTAGCGTAATATATAGTTCCTACTACTTGTTAAAATAGGACCTCCGAAATCCTTATGTAACAAGATAGTAAACATAGCTTGCTTAGTGTTTCCTCAATCTTAGGGCTTCTTTTATGCATTGAAAAAATAATTCAAAAAGGGTACTTTGATCATTATTTAAAATAAACATAGCTTCTAGATAACCTACAATCTTTAAATTTATCACACAGATTTTGATTGTACTGAGGATTGTTTTTGAGAAACTTATTTTTGTATAAGAAATACAATTTCTTCAATAAAGATAAATTGCAAAAGGATTAGCTCAGTCAATCACTGGTATTGGTTTGAAAAATATAATCTAAACTATCCAATCAATTTCTTCTGCAAATAGCTCGATCATAACATTGGAGACAAATTTTTATCACTACATAATTTTTAAAAATTTAATATTAGCAGTCACAGAAATAGCAAATATAGTCTGTCCAAACAAAGAAGGCATTCTGGCAAGTTGGAGAAATAACTCAGCTCGGTCAATTTTGATTCAAAAATTATTAATTGGATCTCAGATTGTAGGAAAAATTCTGATCTACGATTTGAGACTAGATTTATAATTTAAACCAATATTGACTGAGTCATTTTCCCATCTTGCCAGAATGTATTTCTTGCTTGGATGGACTATATCATATAAGGTTTCTCCTAACTGTATTACATGTCAACTATTCAAACTGATTCAATTGTGTATTGAAAAAAGTACATTTTTACTGTTTTAGGCAAACCTACAAACGAGGATAGAGCTCTATCTATGGCTGTGAAAAGAGTGTGGACCTGGTGTGTTCAACATCATAAACCTAAAATGTTGAAGCAGCTTCTTATCACTGTGCTGGAACATTTTGTTAATCTGCTTCATGAACCTCTATCTTTGAGTGACTTTCTAGTTGACTCACTTAATGCTGGTAATGTATTATTACAAGATACATACTTTTCTATTTATTTGATAAGAAACAATCAGCTTGATTAGATAAAGAAACAGACATACAGAGATACAGTCCAAAGCACACAATATTCAATTTTGTTTTGTAAATAAAGTTCAACTTATTAACCTACAAAGCTTCAATTATTTTTAATTATTTAAGCTATTTTAGCTTAATTATTTTTCCTCATAAAAACCTTTATAAGTAATAGGCTCCTATAGCATTCCCTCCTTTGGGAGATTGGCTTGTCGTTAGTTGAGATACAGTAGTCAATCGTTTCCCGTCTCTGGAGAAATAAAAATTATTGTATTACACTCTAAATGATCAACTGGTTGTTAATCAGAGTTGTTCTGCGCCGTCACTTGGTTAGGGAAACTGGCTCATGGTTGAGAGGATCACAGAGGCCAACCACACGTTACCTCTATCCTGGTTGATGATTGTTCACCTCTGCTGTATAGTGGAGTGAATTTGAAACTGGCAACCAGCTGTTAGGCCTAGGCTCTTCATGGGCTGTTCAGCCATTTACATTACCTATAGTATGTGTATTATTACTTTTCAAAATACAAATCAACCTCTGAAAACGCTGAATTTTTGTTATTTTATTAGAACACAGTCATATTAGTGATATTTTACGTTTTGACTCAGATAGAACCAATTTTGTTGTTTTCAGGAGGAGCTACAAGCCTCTTAGCTTTGCAAGGAATCTTTTTACTTGTACAAAAGCATAATATGTGAGTAAATATTGTTTTTTTAACAATAATTAATAAATTTATTGTTCACTTATGAATTAATCTTCTTATTGTTTTGTTGTAGTTAAATGCTTAGTTCTAAATGCCTACGGGTATTGTGATTGTACGTTTATAAGAAAGTGTAGAAAATATATAAACGTTGTTTTCAATGAATAAATTATTATATATATTGAAGTATTATCAGTTTATCTATAGATAATTTGTCAAATTTTGAATCTTCCCATATTTCTCGAATTCCATTATATTTTATCTAAGAAGACTGTTGGTTATGCTGCAGAATCATGATCGACCCATGATTTGAATAAAATAGCCCTTTGGTATTTGATTTTCAAATCCAGGTTAGATTGGAGCAGTTAATATTTTAGTATTATTCACATTTTGTGTTTACGATTCCATCTCTTCTATCCAAATTTAATTATTTTCTTATACAGGGTGTTTCAGGAGGAATGTGCAATACTTCTCAGGCTGATTCCTTACACCAAGTAGACAAAAAAGTTCCATGGGACCAACCCCCAAAAACGCTTTGTTACCGAGATAACAATGACGGAAAATTGAGATTTAAAAAAAAAAATATTTATTTTTCCAATTTTTTAGAGGCTTTACTGAGGTTTTAGAATAATCAATTCCTATGTAAAATTAGCTGAGGAATTCAATGAAATAAGTTCCAAGTTTGTAACTTCAACGGTTATTGAGATAATTGGAAAAATATGCTTAAAAAACGACATTTTTCAACAATAAGGGTTATAACTCGATAAGGAATCATAAATTTGTATTTTTATCAATGGAAGTTGAAGAGAGACGGATTCTAAAGAAAAAGTTGAATGGCAGCGGTTGTGTAAATCTTACCCAAATCTCAGAAATAGCGATCAAAAATCGCAAAATTCGACAAAAAATAGCACAAGTGATAAATTTGTATTTAGTAGTGATTTTGCGATTTTTGATCGCTATTTCTGAGATTTAGGTAAGATTTACACAATTGCCGCCATTCAACTTTTTCTTCAGAATCCGACTCTCTTCAATTTCCATTAATGAAAAATACAAATTTATGATTCCTTATCCAGTTATAACCCTTATTGTTGAAAAATGGCGTTTTTTAAGCATATTTTTTCAATTATCTCAAAAACCGTTGAAGTTACAGACTTCAGACTGGTTTCATTGAATTTCTCAGCTAATTTTACATACGAATTGATTATTTTGGAACCTGAGTGAAGCCTCTAAAAAATTAGAAAAATTGATATGTTTTGAAAAATCTCAATTTTCCGCCATTGTTATCTCGGTAACAAAGCGTTTTTGGGGGTTGGTCCCATGGAACTTTTTTGTCTACTTGGTGTAAGGAATCAGCCTGAGAAGTATTGCACATTCCTCCTGAAACACCCTGTATATTACAATATCAATCCTTGTTAATATAACTATATTTATCACTTTTTCAGGGATTATCCGAACATATACGCAAAATTGTACTCTATGACGACGGAAACCATATTTACAACCAAGTATAAGGCTAGATTCTTCTATCTTCTCGATTTGTTCCTTACATCAACGTAAGTCACCAAACATTCTATAAATATTTATTGTCTCAAGTAAAGGAGACATTCTGACAAGATGGGGGAAAAACTCCAGCTCGGTTAATATTAATTCAAAAATTATAAATTTGGTCTCAATGTGAAGAGCAGAATGTTTTCTACAATTTGAGTCCAAATTGAGAAAAAAATGAACCAATATTGACCGAGCTGGAGTCATTTTCCCATCTTGCCGGAATGTCTTCTTTGCTTGGAGACAGACTATATAAAAATTCGTCGTGTATAGATGGCTTTATGAGAGGCTTGCCTACCGATTTGGATGTGTTATGATACTGGAGAAGAACCTTTATGAAACAGGTCTCAAGTACTGAATTTTCACTGCTAAATTGGAATACTATTAAAATGGATTTGTTTTAGGCATCTTCCTGAACTTCTAGTAGCCGCATTTGTGAAGAGACTCAGCCGGTTGGCATTGATGGCGCCGCCGCAGGATATTCTCATTCTTTTGCCTTTCATTGGAAATCTGCTGATTAGGCATCCAGGATTGAAAAAGCTTATCAATCGTCCTGCTGGAGGCTCTGGTGAGTTTGCGTCTAAACTTGTTTATCATTCTTCAAATAAAACAAAGCTATAGTTCGTTGATTTACTTGAAAAAATTGCTCTTTCATTCTCTGAAATCAAAATAATTTTACCAAAAAGAGGACTAGGACATAATAATTATGAATGCAGAAGTTGATACTATATACTCTAACGTATCAAACTTATTTGTGTAACTCTGGTTTGCGCAATTAAGCTTTTAGCTCATGCAGAACATTTTCATATTTCTTATTTTCATTGTTTACCCTGGGCCTCGATCACTTGATTTGATTTTATAAACATTTCTTTACTAGGAAAGTGTTTTGAGTTCAATGGTTGTCATTATTATTAATTTCACATTTGGTATCTGGAGTACATATTGTCTAATTTTATAATGTTTTTTTTCTAATAGATAAATTTTGTCCGTCTGTCTGACTATGAATTTCTTAGAATTAGTATGTTCTTGGGCAATGGTTTCTACAATGGTCCTCATGTGATGAAATTATATCGTATAAAAATTGCATTAATACTTATTTTCTCTTAGGGCTACTGTATTTTATTAAATCTTTAAAATAAGTTTATTCGCACTTGAAAATGGCTCTAGAACGCCGATAAAATGTTGTGAAAAATAAAAATCTTTTTAAAAAAGGGTACTTTAATTTGAATTAAATCTTAATGTTTTAAAAAATATCATTGTATGTAAATTTATCATATTACATAGTATGTATACGACACATCATATTGCTTATATATTATGATGAAATTAATGTTTCCAGTTGACACGGATCCATATAATATGGAAGAAAAAGATCCAACTCTGAGCCAAGCAGTGGAAAGCTCCCTATGGGAAGTGAAGTCGCTCCAGCATCATGTGCTGCCTAGCGTTGCATCCGCAGCCAACTTCATCAACAATCCTCTGCCGTCTGTCGAATGGGACTTGTCTACAAGACTCGACTGTACAGCCAATGACGTAATTACAATAATATATTCATTTACAAATTTATGATTTTTTGTTGAGCCTTCAATGTTATTTTTAGGTACCTGACATGTTTTTTGACTTGAGAATTTTTTAAATGTGGCAACATTGAAAGAATTCGAATTTTAAATAAATTACGATATCAACTTTCACTTAACAATAGTACTCACGATTTAGATACTTGTCGGACGTGTTTCATGGCACTGATCCACATTTTCAGCGTACAAAGAGCAGTCTGTCTAAGCAAAGAAGACATTCTGGCAAGACGGGAAAATGGCTCGGTAAATATTGGTTCAAAAACTATTAATTTAGTCGCAAATTGTAGAAAACATCCTGCTCTAAAATTTTAGACTAGATTGATAATTTTTGAACCAATATTGACCGAGCTAGAGTCATTCTCTAAAGATTCTATTTACTTTCGTCGATGAAATTGTAATAAATTATTGAAATATATAAAATCGTTAATTAAAATATTTTTGTCTGTTTCAGCTGTTCAACAAAGAGAGAAAGAAGAAGATGAAAACAGTTGCTGTAACTTTTGAGCGTCCGATTTCACTCAATGTTCCCAGATGTATTGGATTCAATGATTTCTGGGAGTTATAATCCTAATAAACATTTATTTTTTATTAACTACTAGTTTTTAATATACCTATCGTTCGTTTTCTATAGATTTATAATTTTTATTTGTTTTTCACCTTTACATCAAGACTTCCGTTCTTTGTTCTGTTTGTTTTGGTGTCACACCTGGTCTGATCCGTGTGAAGACACGACACCAACGGACAAAAATACTCTGCGCATATTAAACAATTTTCTCCCGTACCCGAGAGAAAACCATGAGTTCTGACGTCATCGGAACCACCGCTATATTCTAATTACCTTGGTCTCTCCTACTCCATCGCCAAAGCTTTCCCTCTAGTTCAAAGCGATCATTATTCGTCCTTTTGTGTCGGGTGTGACATTATCTTTAATAATACTTTTACATCAGATGGAACGTAACAACAGAGTATGTTTCTGTTGGTCTGGAATGAGAACTAAGTGAGAACTAAGAACAGTGTTAATACACAATTTTCCAAGCTTTTCTGTTCCGCCTATCCTGCATTGGACTCATTCAATTCAATGCTAATGTAGCATTCAAAAGTTGGATTGAATCAAACGTATTTGTTATGTTGCATTAATTCTGTTTTGTGTGGAGAATCCCTAACTTAGTGGCATTTCTAGTCTTGAAGTGGTACCTTACAAGAATACAAAATTCTTAATTTGGTACTTTTAATTTTCGAGAATTTTTTAGGATTAGTAGCCACCTCTTTTGTTTCTTCCAAAATCGATAGCTGTGTTCCAAGTTATCCCTCACGCCTCACCATAATATTGAAAAATCTTTTATGTGAAGATTTACGTTAAAACATGCCCAGTATTACACGAATTTTATAATTTTAATTGATACGATAGCGTATCCTTAATATGATCGTGAAATTTAATATTGTGGATAGGTGGGTAGCATACTTTATGCTTCGACTAGTATTTATCTTTCTAAGTTTGCAGAAGGCCTCTTTTTGGAGTGAAATAAATACGGTACTCAACTGTGCAGTGCGGTAAATAAATAAAATCATAAAATTGAACATTTTTTTCTCACATCAATGTAGATCTAAGTTAGGTAGCAGAATAAAAGTTGTGACATTGTAAAGTGTATTTTATTGTTGTTATTGAACATATTATCATTGCAGAGGCTACAAACCCTAGTATAATTGGTTCTATAATATGTTATTCTTAGTAGCTTACTTGTAAAATTCCATGAAAATGTAATTATTGTTGAATTTATTCAAGTTTGAATAGTTGCGGTACCGGTATTCAAAAGTGAGGATGACTGGCACAGAACAAGTAATAACTAGAGTGGCATGCGATGAGTTCAACAAAAAATTCACATGTCACGCTGCAAGCGGAATTTCGAGTCAACGTCTCAACGACATTTTTGAGGAAAAAAGCAAAATGGTAGTCTATTCTCTTCGTTCGTCGTTGTCATAATGATGGTAATTTTCATATTTTGTGAAAAATATTATTTGTAAAATGCTTTGTTTTACGATTATTAATTGAAGTATTCCGTGACTCTTCAGAGAAGGCGATTTTTCATTAGTGTTTTTCAATTCCAATGAAATGATGTTACTTGTTTTGAACAGTTAGTAAAACTAAAGTGCTCCATCTTCCATAACCAACGGCTGGCCGAACTTTCTTTTTTCAATGTTTATTATGTAGTTATTCTCGGTATAAATTTAATTACATTCTATTTGTTGATTGAATAGACATTTAATCAATATGAATTCAGATTCTTACAATGAAGGTAAGTTGACCTGTTGTTCTTGTGTTATGCCGTTTCGTATGCTAACCCCAAAATTTTTTCAATTTTTGTAGGCCTTCCAAACAGCTCATTTATTTTCTTTAACGATTGTGGATTTTATTTTATGCCATTATTTCTTTAAAAGACTAGAGAGAAATAAAGCAAAAGTTAACAGTGTTTCATTTTTGAAACGTTTATAGTCTATTTCGAAGATCTACCATAACCTTAAATAATGACAAACTAGGAAATCTTCAGTAAAAATTGAAGCTTTTGCGTAGGCTCCTAAATTTTCACATGCTCTTATTCTCAACATAGATTCAAGATTAGATAATTGTTCAATTGTATAATGCGGTAAAAACTGTTTCTGAAATCTAATTTTACATGCTCCGCGCGCGCTATGAATGGAATGTCTTGGCCAGTGATCGTGGAGGAGTTGGCCCGCCTCGCCTCACTCCCTCACACTGTATTGTCACATACAGAATTCCAACTTGGTGCTTATTTCGTACCGTTCTGAAGGATACTCTTAACTCTTGAATTAGAAAAATATATGAATCTCTTGTATGCAAAGTTGGTTTGATATTGCATTGTCAGCATAGCCTAACCATATTTTATTTCTACGATACGTATTTTTTCTAAACTTTGTCTGTTGTGCATATTATGTGACAGGTGATCATCAAGAAGATGAAGAGGTACGAGTATCAAACCACTCTGGACCGAAGAAAAGCAATGTGCTACCATTATGGGGCAACGAACGAACAATGAATTTGAATCCGTTGATACTAACTAATATCCAGTCTTCACACTATTTCAAAGGTAAGTTACGTGTGCAGAGTTTACTTTGAATCATGAAGGTTTTACAGTAATTGATACAAAGGTTGTATTTGCATAGCTCTTTGCTTGGTTTCTACTCTCGTTTGATTGCAGTTTTGAGGTCTAGTGGGTTCGTCATCGGACTCCCGATATTTAATTGCCATCCCGAACTGATAGATTCAGATCAAACTGATTCTCTTGAGGTGAATTCACTCCAGATGAAACACAACTGAAGAAAAAGTTTTGTTTGAATGAAACAGACATACGCAGTGAATGTAAGAATGTCCAAGCCGTATGCAACTGTTTTCTTCCATCCAATACGTGTTGGGTTTTACGTAATGCAATGCTAAAGCTATCAGATTGTTTGAAGCTAACGTTTTGTGTGTTTTGCTCTATCAAAAAGTTTTGGTGGAGTTTTGTTTCAAGGGACAATACTGGGTCCTCTGGTTTTCTTGTTGAAGATGAATGACTTGCCCTGTTATGAAAATACGTAACTTACAAAATATCATCGTATGAGTTAATTTAGAGTTTAATAGAATGAAAAAGCATATTTAGCTTTCTCTCTCCCAGTAACATACTTTTATGCTCGCTTCTGTGTACTTCTTGTAGGAGAAACCAAAGGTATAGTCTTTCCAAACAAACGAGACATTCTGGCAAGATGAAAAAATGACACCAGCTCGCTCAAAATTGGTTCATAAATTTTAAAAACATTCTCAAATTGTAGGAAACATTCTGCTCTACAATTTGAGACCAAATTTATAATTTTTGAACCAATATTGACTGAGCTGGAGTCATTTCTCCATGTTGCCAGAATGTCTTCTTTGCTTGAACAGACTGTATGCAAGAAGAAATAGCATTGGTAGATTTATATTTTTCAATGAAATTTGTTTTTCTTATTTTCAGTCAACTTGTACGAACTGAAGACCTACCACGAAGTAATTGACGAAATTTACTACAAAGTCAGCCATCTGGAGCCTTGGGAGAAAGGCAGTCGAAAAACTGCAGGCCAGACTGGCATGTGTGGAGGCGTAGGTATCTCTTTTCAACTAGCCTACATTCAATATTATAGTAATATTTCTAGAGTCATTATTATAGGAAATATTACTCTGCTAGAATAAAATATTCCAATTCACTTATTTTCAAAACAACTTTGAGTCCATCTCAAACACATTTAGCCCATCTCCAGAATTAACTGCCATTTCTAATCAAATTTTTAAGCCCTTAACACTTGAGCTCTTTTTAAACACATTCAAGCCCATCTTTGGAACTAACTGTTATTTCTAATTAACATTGTTAATTATTTCAATGTAAAATCCAAACACGATTAAAAATACATAAGAATATTATTATTAACCATATTTAAAATTGGAATCACATTGGAATATTCAAAATGAAATATTCCCTTCATTATTAACGTAATATTTCACGTTTTCAGTAATTAAAAATTTTAATCGTCTATCTTATAGAAAAATCTTGTATGATATTGAAACGTCATGTAATGTGTGAGACAATAGGGTCGACACACACATTTTATTCAAAGTTTTTTTGAGTGGTATTTATCTAAGGAACTATGAATAAAATGAAATAATGAAGTAGAAAGGTCTTGTATAGGCCTAATAAATATTAAACATCTATACCCTATTCACGATCACTTGAGACAAAATAAAAAAACTTTCGGCATGTGTGCATGTAATGGTAGGTCTTCTTCTATGCGAAACGTTTGGCCGCAGTCGAACAGCTGTAACCAATCACAGCTCAAGTTTAGAGCTGTGAAGGCTACAGCTGTTCGATTACCGTTTAGCAGACCGTTTAGCTTGGAAGAAGATCTACCATTACACGCCAAAAGTTTGTTTATTTTGTCTCAAGTGATCGTGAATAGAAGTATTCATTGTAACAAATTTGAATGATCTTTGTATTTACTTGAATGGAAATGAAATCGTGAGCACACACCTCTAAAGAAACGTCACCTTCAACATTGATAGAACTATTGAAATTGTCAGTTCCACTTGATTTTGAGTTTCAAATTGTGAAGAAAGCTGACAAGAGTCAGCTAATAATTTAACAAAAATAGATTTTTTTAATTGTTGAATATTGAATTTCACATGAATTGTCCATGATTGAAGGCACGTTCTGACCCGTACCGTACCAGTAGAGAGTCAACTTTCATCATTTTTACAAGATTTGATACTTATACAAAATTTTCAATTGATTTTTTAAAAATTTGTTTCTTCTACAGGTTCGTGGTGTCGGTGCCGGCGGGATCGTTTCAACAGCCTACTGCCTCCTGTATAAGCTATTTACGTTGAAGTTGACTAGGAAGCAGGTAAATGGGCTCATCACCCATCCTGATTCACCTTACATACGTGCTCTGGGTTTTATGTATATCAGGTAAGTTAGCCGAGGCATGCACACATCGACAGAGACAATAGGGTCGACACACACATGAGTACCTACTTATTTTGCCCATGAACACATGAGATAAGGTATGTGTCTAGAATCCAGGACGCTTGATCAAAAGAGGAAATTCCGGCTACTCAGAATAACTTCGTAAGATTTCTTTTCAGTACAAATCTATTTCAGCTGTGCAACTTCTTTGGAACTCACCAATAATATACGCCATACGATGTAATAATAATACTGTCACTTAATACTTGTTGTACAAAATTGATTTTCAATATGTATGCAATACATTTACAACTAACAATATGTTTGTTTGTCAATTGTAAATGAATAAAGAATAGATTTTACTGTTTGAAGCTTTGAACTGCTCTAATCGAGGAAAAAATATGCCACTTTACATTTTATAGATTTTAAATTTTCAAGGATGTGATCTTTGTGCTCGATTAAAGCAGGAAAGTGATTATAAAATAGGGGGAAAGGTACTAATATAAAGGAAAACAGGATTAATAATAAGTTATATAAATGTTGAAGGAAAAAAATCTGAAGATCTCTGTGAGCTCGAAATGAGAAAGAATTTGAGAACTAATAAATGCCCGAAAAATGGTAATATCTGCATCTGTGAAAAAATTTTGTGGAAAATGAGCAAAGTGGAACAACCCTTGGATCTTTCCACTATTAAAAGTCATAAGCTAAATAAATAAATTGGGCCTGGACAGGGAATCTAACTCCTACGCCTGTATCGGTTGATAAGCTCAATGGTTTACATCTGAAAACAGTAATATTTTCTTTAAGCTTATACTTATGCCAGTTATGCCTTTCAAACTAAATTATAATTTGTTTATAAATTGAATTATCAATTTTCTATATAGTCTACTTCGATTTATTGCATTTTAAAAGCAATTTTGGTTCTATGTTAGGCTATCACCTCTTTTGTGTCATATTCTAATGAAGTGGATTTCTTTTCTAGATACACGCAACCCCCAGCTGATCTTTGGGATTGGTATGACGAGTATCTCGAGGACCCAGAGGTAGGTAATCCATCGTTCCTGTTCAATAATCATTTTCGAAATTTTTTGAACTTTTTCAATCTCTGTCCTTTTAGTCTTTACCTAATCTATACTCCTCAATGTACCTTAATCTGTACAGTGTACACCTCTACTCAATGTTAAATCTGTATTATTTAAAGTTGAAAAAACATATTCCGGTACGTAATGCGGTTTTTATTACATTAATGTGTATTGTGTATTACTTATCTGTTTGAAATTTATAGATCAACAATTTTCAGGTTGAAAAAAATATTTTTTGAGTTTTAAGTTGATTGAGTTTGTGCAACGTTCGTATTATTTTCTTCGTTCTGGTTCGAATTTAAATTTTTCTGTAATTTTTTCAGGAACTAGATGTGAAAGCGGGTGGTGGTCAAATAATGACAATGGGAAACATATTGAAAAACTTTCTGTGTAAACTTGAATGGTTTTCAACTCTATTTCCAAGGATACCGGTCCCTATTCAGGTGAGTTCATTTCTTTTATAACTATGTGTTATGAGTTTTGTCCTCCAGATTTCCTATATTACGATGGTAGCCTATCACTCAGCAAATAGAATGGCAAAGTACGTAATAAATAATTTAACATGTGTATTCTTTATCTGATCATAATGGATCAACAATTTCCATGTTTATTTGAAATATTTCATGTTTTAGGTTGATTGAATTTGTGCAAAGTTATTATTAATTTTTTATGAATTTCAAAGCAATCTATTTCTTGTCTGATGAACAGTTCAGTTCTAATAGAATGTTTGAGGATTTTATATCGAGAAGATTTTTCAAAGTTAATTCTCATTTCAACTCCAACTAAGCAATGCTCTCAAACTTATTGAACATTCTTATTTTCAGACTTATACTCTTTCAGACATTCTGACTTCTCCACGCCATTCACATCACACGAGATCTGTAAGTGTTTTCATTTTCAGTCTCCTCAGAAATTTAGAGTTGTCAAAGAGGTTTGAGGCTTCTATCCTGAGAGAAGCTGTGAGTCGTGTCAGTTGATTGATTGCAATTTCTTCTTATTTCTTCTATATTAGTTTTATTAAATAAGTTTTTTTCTGTTGTAATTTCAGCAAAAATTGGAGAAGAAAATGAGTGAAAGGTTTCCACCAGTTGCCAATCCGCCCGTGGCGGCAGCACCAGTGAGACCAGCCACGACGGCCCGCCATATTCCCGATTCGGAGGCGCATTTCGGCGAGGCGGAAAAGGCGGCCAAAGTAAGAAGGTGAGTATTCATGCAAGCAGTGAATGAATCAGCTGATCAGTCGTACAATTCCTTCTATTCTGTAGAGACCAAAGTGTTGTCATTGAGTGTGACATTTTTCATTAGCTAGCTTTGTAAAATACACTATACTTTTGTCAAATTGTATTTATCATACAGAGTGTTCCAGGAGGAATGTGCAAAACTTCTCAGGCTAATTCCACCTTACACCAAGAATCCACCTTGAATTCACTTTAATCATCAACTGCTCAAAACGAAGCCACTATTATCTGTAGTCAATAACTGGTAATAATTATACGATTATACAGTGGAACTTCGATTCGTAGCTTATGGGACCAAAGCTTTAGCACAAATTAGGGAAGATTACGAATTATCGAAGCTATTGATTATGGAAAATTATTTCAAGTAACTAAGAGTACACTACGAGCTATAGAAGTAAGAATTATCGAATTTCTATTGTATTCTTCTTTTTTGAACACTCATATTGAAAAAACATCATTCGCCAGTTATGATGTCAGGAACTATGTAATATGTGTAATGGAATTGAATTCATTCAAGGTGGGTCAGCTAATTAGTATATATTTCTATGATGTTGTATTAATTGTATTGTATAATGTATTTTTCGAATGAGATCAATTCAACATGATTGATTGTTGTAAGAGATAAATGATCCGAACTCTCAAGGAGTTGGATTTGAAATAAATAAAAGATAAAACTGTAAACTATAATAATGAAATAAAATGGGGCTAAATATCGCTTGGCATACGAGAGGTTAAATTTTGGATCTTACTCTTTATCTCATGAGAAGGTTTTAACAGTAAAATAATGAAATAGAAAAAGAATAATATAACATTTATTAATAATTTTAAAAGATTATTTATCAAAAGACAAAATATGATTCTCAATGATAGACAAGATATACCCTCAATTAAAAGGTAAAATAGTTAATTTGGCACTCACTCTACCACAAATGGGAGACCCTCTCAGTAGGGAGAAGTCGGGCTGGTTGATCTGCTGTAGATGTTTCCAGGTCCCGTCCTTGCCACCGACTGCCTAGAGCCTCTCATTTCTTCCCATAATTTTACTTGTCATGAATTTTCACCGTCGTCAACAATTTATCTTTTCCCACCACAAAGGGTTTCTCTTTCATTGTGAAAATTCATGGCAAATAATAAAAATTATGTAGTTCTATTACATATGGTATTATTTTTGTTCAATTTTTTCAAAATACGTTTTATTAAGTAATAGCCCATTATACAGTTTTGTTTCCTCTTGTCTGAATTTAAAAGTTTGTTGTGTAGGGATGGGTTTCGGAAAGATGAACCATCTATGTTTTTATCTCTACATCGATAAGTGAAAACCATTATTGGAATGAAAACATTGAAAAAAATTTTCTCTTCGATCATTTCACTGACATTTCATATTATATTATTGAGCTTGATGTTAATACGTTAACCTCTGCAACATCCACGATAAACTTGTTATTATGTTTATGTTTTCCACAATTTTCAATATTATCATAAAATTGATTTTTTTGTAAATTTATTTGAAAATTATAAAGAGAAATATTTTAATTTGGGAAAATAGTACATTACGCCACAAGCCTTGGAAGTGAACGTTTACGGTATGAGGATAGTTTCCCGAATCGGAATTCGGAATAATTCCGAATACCGTAAACAAACTTCCTAGGCGAGTTTGCGTATATTTCTTTTCGCCTCACTTCAGATAAGCATTATCAATCAAATTTTATTTAATCAATACTTCACGATTAACAATTCAATCTGAATGAGGTTATAGCGATTGCTGATTTAAACTGATAATTGAATAGGTTAAAAAGGTGCACTGTCACCCGATCTAGCGGACGGCTTGATAACTACTACGTTAATCCTGTCAGCTGCTGTTGTCCACGCGCGGAAAGAAAGTCCTCGCATGGAAAGGAAGTCTTACCGCTCGAGGACAACAGCTGACTGTTTGCGTATGTAAATGACGACTTTCAAGTCTACATAGGGACCGGTAAGCAGCTTCTTTCTGTGAAGTGTGGCGAAAACATTGAAAGACCGATGTCTAGTTATAACCGTCAATAAATGAAAAACATCGATGTGAAAAATCATTGATGTTTGTAACCCATTATTTTTTATTGTTTTGTAATTTTTTAGTGGCAGCGGCAGCGATCGAGGCCGCGGCTACAGTGCGGAGCGAGGGAGCGAGAGAGAGCGAGGAACGGCGGTCGATAGAGAGCGAGCGAGTGAGAGAGACAGCCGGAGAGAGTACAAGGAGGTGCGGCGAGGGGGGGAGTACAGGGAGCGATCGTGGGACTACAACAGGGACAGGGAGCGGGATGGAGGTAGGGGGGAGGACAGGAACAAAAGGCACAACAGCGGGTACAGGGACAGAGACAGAGACAGGGAGAGAGACCGGGACCGAGATAGGGATCGTGGACGAGACAGGGACAGAGAGAGGAATTCGAGTAGTGGCGGGTCACACAGGGACAGGTGAGGTTTGATTATTCGCTCTATCCATGCAGATTAGTAAATATGAATGACTATATAGTCTATTCACGATCACTTGAGACGGAATAAACAAACTTTTTGTATGTGTGCGTGTAATTTTAGTTCTTCTATACCAAACGGTCGTTCGCAGTCGAACAGCTGACTCTTGTCTGGAGCTGTGATGGGCTTCAGTCCGACTTGTCTTGTCTCAAGAATCACAGCTCTTGTCTTTTCTCAATTACAGCTATGATTGGCCACGACTTGTGATAGTGCGACTTGTCTTGTCTCAAGACTCTTGTCTTGAGCTGTGATTGGTTACAGCTGTTGGACCGTTTTCGCATAGAAGAAGACCTACCATTACACGCACACACAGCAAAAAGTTTTTTTAATCGAATCTCAAGTGATCGTGAATAGGGTATAGATTATGATCCTATAATACTTTATTAATCTGTCTTAATGACTATATAATGTTAGTTTCTAATGAAATCAAGCACAAATCCATGTTTTTTTTATTCTCATTGACAATTGAGTCCAATTGATATTATTGATCAATATCAAAAGGCCATTATGTTATAGTCTGTTCAAGCAATGATGGGGAAAATGACTCCAGCTCGATCAATATTGGTTCAAAAATTATAAATTTGGTCTCATATTGAAAACATTTTGATTTACTAAACATTTTGAGACCAAGGTATGGTCGACGAGGTTGATCAACAAATACAAGTATAATAAATCATAAATTCCTTTCTCACAATCTATAGTCTGTCCAATCAAAGAAGACATTCTGGCAAGATGGGAAAATGACTCCAGCTCGATCAATATTGGTCCAAATATTATAAATTTGGTCTCAAATTGTTGGAAACATTCTCATCTACAATATTTAAGACCACATTTGAAATTTTTCAACCAATATTGATTGAGCTGGAGTAATTTTCCCATCTTGCCAGAATGTCTTCTTTCCTTGGACAGATTATACTTTCTTTCCGTGTCCAACATTATCATTGTACCATTATTCTATATACTTCCCTCCTAAAATTCGGCCACTTGGAAGGGCCTTGTCATTGCATTTGAGGAGGTCGTCATGAGAACAGTTTGTGACAATACTCGCACTGCAATAAGTGAGTGTACTTCTGTTCTAAGCCGCAGTCACAGGCAGCATTGTCCTGAATGTAACAACAGCGTAGCAGGTTTGTTTTACATCTTGTGAAATTTGTTAAATTCAAAGTCATTCTGTTAATAATCCGATATCAAACATATTTTATATGTGTCGAAACTTTCAATCAATGAAGATCAAAGTATTTACCCTTTTAAAATATTTTTATTTTGCATAACATGTTTCGGCGTTTTAGCCACTTTCAAATATTTTAAAAAGTACTTTGATCTTCATTAATTGAAAGTTTTGATAAATTCAGTAGCCCTAGAAAAAATGAGTTTATTTTATGTGTGTATTATGATGAATTCTAATTCTATAAAATTCTTTTTTCAGATACAGACACAGACATTAACGCTGGTCGTTTTCAGTGATATATGTGATCATTTAACAGTTATCAAAATGGTTTTTACTTAATAGCATTGAGAATAATTTTTAATTTTATAATTTTCGACAAAAATACTTGGAATAATTCTATGAAAAGTTGTGAAATACAATGTTGGACGTGTTCTGTGTATTGGTTTTGTGCTTGAGTGCGCGTAATGAAAGTCTACAGAAACTGATTTTTTCTAATAAAACTGAAAACAATATTAACTTGTAATGTTTATTTATAAATGTTGTAAAATGTGAAATGTTGTTGGTTTTATTGCTATTTTAAATTTTCAATTGTACTGTATCGTAATACAGTTATGAGTCTTCAATAGAACTGTATCATAGTTTGAATTTTTAAAGAATTTATGACTCATAATGAAGTTGTGTCATAATTCAGAGTTACAAAAGTCAATATTGAATATTTTTAATGCCAAAACTGAAATACAGTATTATGTTATGTATTTTATGTATTTCAAATGTTGTCATCTATAATTTCAATCATTTAGATTCTTAATAAGAAATTTTTATGGAAGATTTTTACTGACGTTAAATTATCTTAGAAGTTATTTAACACACTTGCTCATTGGAACTATATAAAATGGTCCAAATTGATTTTTTTGCCATACCAGTAGTATCAATAAACATTGGATGCAGCAATATCATTGAATAATTTTACCAAAAAGTTATTTTTGGTAATTTTTTGAAGTCTATTTTAATGGAAAAAGTGTTATAATTGCTTGTCAATATTAAGGAGCAACAGGTTTTTGTTTGAAAATTCCCCTGGAGGTTTTAATGAATAATACGGTATCATAAATCCAAGAAAATATAGGCTATGAATTTTTATACTTCAATCATCCAATAAATGATAATTATTCCATTAGTAAACTGCTATCTCTAAGACGCAAAATTTGAATCTATTATTGTTGTATAATATTTTATTTCTGACGTATCACCCTCTAGTTGCTGAAACTGTTCTTGAGAATATTATTCCTATTTTGTGAACTTTTTCAAGTTTACTGAACTTCTTAAACTTCTTTCATGGCATTTCAATTCTATGTTGCTCCAGTCTTCTTAATTTCAGGAAAGTCTTATTTACTTTAGAAGCCAATAAATTATGATACATAGAATAATATTATTGTTGAAGAATGATGAGTGGAAGAACGTATTGGCATTTTTCAACAGTGTATACGTTTCCTGTAACAAGAATATCAACTTGGAAAAACTTCCTACCGAAAATGACAAGTAATAGTTGCTACTGTATGAAAAATGTATTATTTTTTGTAACCGAGTAAAAAACTGAGTATTGACAGGTGTTGTAATTCATTGAGTGTAGCAATATCCAATTATCCATCCTAATAAACCAAACCAATCTATTAAAGTTATTATTCATAGACTTATTTTTATTATACTGAACCACAGATCATTGAAATAACCAAGGTTACTGGGATTGCTGAGACCTGTTGCCACCGTTGTCCACCCTTATTCCCCTCACCCAAACAAAACATCACTCCTTCTCTCTCACACACTCTCTTACTAGCTACCCCTGAGTACGAAGCGGCATCACCGGAGGGAGAAACAGGGAGTGATGTCGAAAGAATTGGTCGACCATGGTTATTCCAATGATCTGTAGACGACTATAGTAATTTTTTTATTTAATTCCTAGTATGAAAAATTTGCAACTGTTTGACATTTCTCAAACCCTTTATTAGTATAGATTGTCCAAGCAAAGAATACATTCTGGTAAGATGGGAAAATGAATCGAGCTCGGTCAATATTGGTTCAAAAATCATAAATTTGGCCTCAATTTGTTGAATACATTCTGCTCTACATATTGAGACCAAAATGTATAATTTTTGAACCAATATTGACCAAGCCGGAGTCATTCCCCCATCTTGCCAGAATGTCTTCTGATACACTACACTTTATTTGGGCCATAATAATATTCGAGGTGACCTCATTTTTTCACTGTGAATGAAAATTGTATAAAGGTAACTGTTGCCAAAAATTAATGTGGTTTTGCTTTTTGCGGTCTCTCCTTGCGCGTTCCAGCAAAGAGTAAGGATTCGAGTACAGTAGCCTACTTGGATCAATCATTACTCCAGGCAGTGGCGGCAATAAGGGCCCCGGTTGTCTAAAAATGATCAACATAACCATAGAGGAATGATATAAGACTAGGCTACCCATAAGTATTCTAAACCAGCTGGCTAGATATAATAGAGAGTTACGAATATATTCTCATCATTTATTAATTCAATTCCTCATCAGTTTGGGCCTGGATAACTGCGGCTTATCTGCGGCTGGTCTAGTATCGACAACTGGGTGTTGAGTGTGTAAGTGTTTTGAGATCAACTAAGTAATAATAATATTATTATGCTATTTAGTCAGAGAAAACATTTTCATCCAGTCCTGACAGCTGGTCGGCCCTGTTCTCCCGTTTGAGCTGGATCACATTTCTTTTCGAAACATCACAGCTTGGATGCCATTTGCTCTTATGCTGGCGGACATTGAAAAGATGGGCAATCTCAAATAAACTGCTAACAGTACCTATATTAAAATGAATAGAATGTAGTCCTATTGGTGTACCACATAATATATAATTATAAGGAAACCCACGTTGCACGTTTGCCTTAATTCAGGCGCTCTTTGCAATATTTTTATCCTATAAGTATATTGTATTATCTTTCTTAATAAATATAGTGTATTTTTTGTTATCTTATAAATTGTTATGTGTGATCATTGACCGAACGTGAGTAAGGTCTATGATTTGAGGCGGATTTTCTTTCACCTGTCCTTTTTTTCTGTGACACGGTTATGGCCGAACGCTTTGATAATATAATCGCATGAGATTTGGCAGGAATATTCATTTTTTACCTGAGCGTCGAGCTGGGCTGTAAGTAAGGGTTTTAATTTTTTCATATTAAGGACAAAAAGGATTGACCTACTTTCTGATGGATAATGCGCTGGGTTCTGACAGCTGAAGAATCTCATCAACTTTATAAAATTTATTCTAGCAAATAAATGAATTCATTCCCACATTTTGGCATGTTTCCTTGTTTTTCAAATTCGGATAGCTTTTAAATTTCTTTTGCTTTCAAAGCGTTTGTACATTTAAAAATTTGAATAGTCTGCACTTAACATTTATAGCTGGCTAGTACACATTTTTTTACACGGCGCGCGCTGTCCGCGTTGCTCCAGCTGGCAGTACACCACCCCTTTTATAGTCGGCGCAATCTAAGTTGACGAAAACCCCCTCCACCCGAGAAATAGCTACGTTGCCAGATTGTGTAAAATTGGAACATCTTCAAATTCGCGATTGAACCCCATATCTAGACGCAGAATTTTATCCCATTGAGCTATATACCAACTGGAGAAAACACTCATTTGGATAGCAGTTTGAAACCAGGTTACGGCCTTTTTTCGTTAGGTTGGTACTCCGTCTGATCTATTTCCTCCATTTCAGGAAGCCCGCTTCATAATTTGAATGAGAAAAAGGCTGCCTTTGGATTGAGACAGAAATTGACAAAGTTAATAACATTCCATAATGTTTGAAAAATTAATTGCTATTTTTCAGCAATCGTAAATGTAAATAGTTATGTGGAAAACAATTTTTAAAATGTTCATTCTAATCCATATTTTCCTTGTTGATGCATTGTTCATTGCAAACTTCTTATTTGTTTATTGTTAATTCCAGACTTCTAGGTGAAATTTTTTATAGATAATCTTTGAATTTTCTGTTATTATTCCATTGAGCTATTATCTATGTTGAGGATAAACCTTTTACATTGAATTTTGTTTGATAATAGATTAAATAACAATGGAATTTGTCAATTATGACCTTATGGGATGAATTTATCAATGACAGAATGTTTATGAATTTGATGTAGGTGATAATTTATTTATGTAGATTTGAGATTGTAAGAAAATTTTGCATTGACAACCTTGGATTAAATAAATCTTGTTCAATAATCTCTTAAAATTTTGTTCCATTAAAGCTTACACTGGAGTTATTGAATCATGGCAGGGACTTATCTTCTAAATTTTCCTGCAACATTTTATCAGTGATAAAAATACTGTTTCTTAGGAATTTAGTGTCTTTGGTATTGGTATCATCAAAAGTCAATGAGTTCAAAGGAATCTCGTTGACAATTTTATGTTACAGGCTCTAGGCTGTTCAATAATAATTAGGTAACTTATATTGTTCAACATAATTATATATAGTACCTATAACTTATAGCCTACAGGTAACTTATATTGTATAGAGCCAAAATTGAAGTTTAAATTCCATTCAACAATCTTTATCACATTTTTCAAAGCACAAAGAAGTGCTGATATATTTTAGAAGAGCAGATATATATATATCAATGGGCAACAGAGTTTCTATCTTTAGAAGTCTTGAAGTAAAATAAGTCCAAATAATAAATTCTTAGCTTATCAAGTCATTTATTGTTTGAAAAAGTAGTAGAATTGTTGACAACTCAGTAGGCTACAACTTATAGTGTCATGCTATTTGAAGAATAGGCTGTGGTACTGCATTGATGTTATCTTTTTAGATAACATAAATAACTTAATGGATAGACAATATCACCCAACTACTGATGATAAAATAATAGATTAGGTGCTATTGATGTTGATAAACATACTACAAATAAGTTTTTAACTTGTAGGTACCTGTACCAACAATCAAAATTGTACTTCTGTGCTGTAAGTAGGTAGCCTATGTGCCAAATAATTCATAACACAATTACTATAATTCACAAGTTGGAAAAACAGCAATTGTCTTCTAAAATGATCAAGTGCATCATAAATGACAATAAGGTTAAATTTCATTGCTCAAGAATTATTCTGAAGGAATTATTTGTAAATTAACTGATAGCTGTTTCCCCATTTTCTTCCATTGAAAATTCAAACTCCCGCGCAACTTGTCCTCAACGTGCAATGGCTGACAGGTTTGTCAAAAAAAAAAAAATAGGTGTAACACTGCTTGCTGAAGAAGTACGATCTCCATTTTGTAAACAGCTCAATGTTTTATCCTTGATATGCCAGTAGTATTAAGAAAGTTCCTGGGTAGAAGGATTCAAAGGAAATTTGATTTTTTTGAAAAAATTGAAAAATCGCGAAAATATTACTTTTTTTGTATATCACTTCTCTCACAATCATGGGTTGTAGTAAAAATAAAGTTTTTTATATCAAAATGACAAGGAGAATTCGAGCTTTCTAATGGTTTCTGAATTTTCTAAATCCGACCAATAATTATGTTTCAATTAATGAATATGTTTGTCAATGTCGAGTCAACTCCATCAGAAAACATGAAATTTTCGATGATCTAGAAACTTTTTTGTTTGAGGAGATAAGTGGGTGGTGAAAGCGAGAAAGTTGTTCAAAAACAATTGAAATTATTTTTTCAAATGTCGAAAATAGTCGGAAAATCGTAATTTGGCCTCTCAAGAGTTTCAAAGTAAGGAGAGCGGTATATGCATGAATCATTGTATGTTGAAGATTGGAGTTATTGAAGCTAATCGACTTGGATATTTGAGCTGCGAACAGCTGGTTTATCATAAAAATAGTGAGTTTTACAACACCGCGTGATTTTTCCGAAGCTACGCTGTCACTTTTAACATTCAGTTGAATGTGTTTGCGTTACAACGTAGCTATTTCTCGGGTGGAGGGGGTTTTCGTCAACTATTGCGTCGACTATAACAATCAGTGTGTCCAGCACGGGGAAAAATTATGTACTAAATTTCCCCTACAAAATGTACTAGATTTTTGAAAAATGTACTAGATTTCAAGAAAAAACATGAGTATTGAATAATTACATTGAAAATGGATGAAACTAATCAAAATAATCTAATCTTTGATGCTTCAAGGTGGGTGTACTTGAAAAAGCACTTCAATTCCATCAAAATAATGTCTCTTTAATGATCACTGTTTGATATACATTTAACTTAAATATGTGGTCTATTTTAATTACTGTATCAGAATCTCTGAGGAAATATTATAATTTGCAGAAGAAGAATGTTTCAGTTTTTCTTTAGATAGTAAAAGTCCATTAATTTTCAGGGTTGATAGATAATTTTTCAACTTATTTTTGTTTATATTAATGGATTAAAATACCCTCTCACTTATTATAGCTGACGAATGAGGCAGGAAAAACATAGTTTGTACAGATTTTATTGTCATGAGTGGTAACATTACTCTGTTGGCTTCTTTTTTTAAACTGAATACTGTCTTCCAAAATTCCATCAGCTCTACTCTACTCACTCACATGTGTCTTAAAATAAAATAAAACACTTCTATATTATCATTTTCTAGAATCTACAGATCAACATTAGTAATGATAAATCAGAAAATCGTACCGAAGACTTTATTCAACAAGCGACCGTTTACTGCAACTGCATCTCTTGGCTACTATACAGACTGGCTCTGTTTGCTGATAATGTTGTTTCATAATTGACATAATTATATTTAATGTTGTTTACCATCAATATAGTTATAGTTAATTATCTGAATTGCAGTCAGATTGCCTCCAAGCTGTTGGAATTATTTTCTCTACGAGGTGAAAAATATGTATTAGATTCTGCCACAGAAGAAAAGATCCTTCTCTGTGATTCTGCCTTGAATGTACTAGTGTACAAGATGGTGGGAAAATGTACTAGATCTAGTACATATGTACTAGGGTTGGTCACACTGAAACAATATTACCATTCATTCACCAGTTTTGAGTTTTGTTTTGGCAGTTTTAGTTCAGCTTTCATGAGAGAAGGTCTGCGCATCCGTTTCGAGTTACTGTATTAGAAATAATTCTTGTATTCTAACTTTATTGCCGTGATTCTTCAATTAAATTGAGTTTTATTTTTTCTTTTACCTTGATTTAAAACTGTACAATTCATCAGTATTGTATTCCCACTGTATAGGCTATTCAATTTGTTTTTCTGAATTTTAACCTAACTGTGCTAGAATTCTCGCTTCAAACAATGAATTACCGATTGGTTCTAAATAATTCTAAAGAATTAATCTTGAATGGAATTAGAGGAGATATTTATTCTCAATTCAAAAGTAGGAATTACATCACCGAAGATGAATTTGATGTTTTAAATAACATGGTAAGTAAATAACCGTAGAAATTGATTGATTTAATTTATATTTAATGATTTTTAAATTGAAAGACTTTTACCACAGGAGGAGCTAAATAATATGTGAAATTTAAAAATCTGTAAAATTTAGCTTTTCTGTGCTTTTACCGTAGGAAAGAATTTACCTGGATAAAAAGTGGCGGCGCTTAGGATTTGGGCCCCGCGACAATTTTTGTGGGCCCCTTTATACAGTATTTATTTACATTTATTTATCGTACACCTATACGGAAATCAACTTATGGAGTATATGGTTTTTGATTGAAAAAGTTGGGTACTTTTAGTTAGATAATTAGTTGATAGAAAAAGTAGGCTACTTTATGGCATCACATCATAGAATTTAAGCATTGTGTTCAAATTCATAATAATCAGAATTGTCTTTTCTTATGTACCTACAGTAGGTATTAATTTTTTTCGAATCATACCACCACCAAAGAAAACTTGAAAAAAATGTAGAAGCAAACTTACCCATTTTCCAAACACTACAAAGAGTGAACTGTTGAAGTTTTCTAGTAGTTTGCGTTCAGTTCTCCACACCTTCACAATTTTTCAACATATTTATGAATTTTCTTCTATTGGAGATGAGTTCCTGAATAATTTATCCTAAATAACTAAACTTATCTAACAAAGTTCATTCTTTCAGTTTGACCAGTTATAATCTTCTCTTTTTTACAGCTAAAAGAACTTTTCAACTAACTTATTTCGTTTATGTATTGATATTTTTAGTTCTATCATGTTTAATGCTTAATAAAGCCAAGTCACTCAACCGAACTTGATTCATGTTATTCCTCAAATATCACTTTATCAATTTAAGTTTGGAAAAACGTCTCTCGGCTGTAGCTTTTGTGATTGGTCAAATAAAACTGCAATGCTGTTTATCTTCAATTAGTGCATTCATAATTAATTTCTAAAATACTTTTATTTTTTACGATATCTCCAGCCATCAGAGTTTTAAAAGCTATTACTTGGTAATACAATTCAAAATTCAGTAGAAAGATCACCAGGATACACATTTACCAGAGCTACTTTTGCTACACTCTAAGGTTCTTGATTTACATGAAAAAAAATATATTTTTAATTTAAATTTAAATTAATTTTTAAATTCTTCATCATTATTCCATACTCGTTAAGGGGCCCCCGCACTTAGGGGTCCGCGGGGCCCTTATTGCCGCCTAAGTAGGCTACTGTACTTGAATCCTTACTCTTTGCTGGAACGCACAAGGAGAGACCGCAACAAGCAAAACCGCATTAATTTTTTGGCAACAGTCACCTTTATACAATTTTCATTCAAAGTGAAAAAATGAGGCCACCTCGAATATTATTATGACCCTAATAAAGTATATTACTGTATATCATAAGACATTCTGGCAAGATGGGGAAATTACTCCAGCTGGGTCAATATTGGTTCAAAAATGATACATTTTGGTCTCAATATGTAGAGCAGAATGTATTCAACAAATTGAGAGCAAATTTATGATTTTTGAACCAATATTGACTGAGCTCAATTCATTTATCCATCTTGCCAGAATGTCTTATTTGCTTGGACAGACTATACAAATGAAGGGTTTAAGAAATGTCATTGCGTCATTCAAACAGTTGCAGATTTTTCATACTAGGAATTGAAAAAAATTACTATAGACGTCCACAGATCATTGGAATTAGCAAGGTCGACCAATTCTTTCAACACCACTCCCTGTTTCTCCCTCCGGTGTTGCCGCGTCGTACTCAGGGGTAGGTATAAGAGAGTGTGTGAGAGAGGAGTGATGTTTTGTTTGGAGAGTGTGAGGATAATGAGGGTGGGCAACAGTGGCAACAGGGCTCAGCAGTCCCAGTGACCTTGGTTACTTCAATGATCTGTGGACGAGTATTGTCTCTCCCACTACCTTTATAATTGCATTCCCCTGCTTTACTGGCAGACTTGACTTGACCTTGTAAGTGAACTCTCGCGCCAGTTATCTCTCCAGCTCTCCCCTCCAGCCCTCCTTTACTGACATTCACATAGTAGTTGTGTGGAAGGGATAATCGGTTCCCCTACTACCTCTATGTTGCAAGCAAAGACCTTGAAGATGTATTTTAAAGGTCTTTGGTTGCAAATTATTATATATTTTTGACTATAGGATTTGTCTTCATTCTCCAGGATTTTGTTTCAATAATTTGATCAGAAATAATTCACCCACAACTCGGTGTTGTCAAGGTCAAGGGATAAAATATGTAACTTACCTTACCACCCACATGAAATTGTCTTCTAAACTGTGTTAGAATCTCAACTTTTTAAATAAGTACAACAATAATAATTATTACAATGGTATGACAATTTGCAGAGCTCCCTTTAAAATGGCAACGTTGCACCGTAGGTACAATTTACTCTTGTGATAAGCATTGAGTACAGTTACAAATCACACATGTTTACTTGATTTTTCTTTCTTTTGAGCACAATTTTTATGAAATATGATCACAAAACTTTTCTTATAAAATTTCTTTTGTGTTTTCTGTACTGGGTTGTGATAGAAATTAGCAGAAAATATTGAAAATAGGCAATTAGGTCCAAAGATAGCAATTATAGAATTATCTCTATGATTTGTAGCAAGTCAAATGTGAGAACGCACACAAGAAAGGCGTCCATTGAAACAGCTGATTTAAAGATGATTTCAATTTTTCTAAATATAAGTACCAACATTCCTACTCTACATAGTTGCCACTTTTAAGGCAACTTATTAATGGTATAGTCTGTCCAAGCAAAGAAGACCCTCTGGCAAGATGGGCAAATGACTCAGCTTGGTCAATAATTGTTCAAGAATTATAAATGTGGTATTAGTTAATAGTAGATCAAATTGTTCCCTACAATTTGAGATAAAATTGATTATTTTAGAACGAAAATTGACCGAGCTTGAATCATTTCCCCCATCTTGGCAGAGGGTCTTCTTTACTTGGACAGAGTATACCAACTCTACGTATACCATGGCCATGGTCTGTCCAAGCAAAGAAGACATTCTGGCAAGATGGAAAAATGAATCTAGCTCAGTCAATATTGGTTCAAAAATCATAATTTTGGGTTTAAATTGTAGGGAAAATTATGCTCAACAATTTAAAAGCAAGTTAATTATTTTTAATCGAATACTGACCGAGCTGGAGTCATTTTCTCAACTTTCCAGAATGTCTTCCTTGCTTGGACAGACTATAGCTGTGCAATTTGTAAACACTATAAATTATATTGTTTGATTGACTATTTTGATTTTCAATTTCAGCAACACTCCATCGTGAACAGAAAGGCAATTAGAGAGAAAAATGAAGCTTTTTTCGGGATTCTGCTCAGAATTATAGATCAGAAGCCTGATGTCTATGATGAGTTTCTGGAAATGTTGGAAGAAAATTATGATTGGATATCCAGATCCATACGCCAAGAAGCCGTCTTAACTGGTGGTCGAAATTTCAATGAAGAAAAGCATCCGACTGATGATGATAAGAAATTAGAATTGGAAAATAAAGCAGAAGAGGCGTTGAGGAGTGGTGGTACTCCTCTGCTTCGGCTGAGTAGTCTCTATGTTACCAGGGCCGAAATGGTGAGATATTGTTTTGGTTCTTTTTATTTAAGTAACAACCTTCCAAATTCTAAATTACGGTTTCATAGTTTTTTTTACCTTCAGAAGTTTAAATTTGTGTATAATTCAAGTTTTAAGTGTGGACATAACCTCTATTTTAACCAAAATTGGGAAGAAGAGACGTTTTGGACTTTGTCTGTGTTTCAATCGTACTGTATTTCAATCTTGTTAATAAATAATAGTAATAATAAATTGATTCATTCTTTCATTTATTTAAATTACATGCAATAAAGGGTAAAAACACAGACAATTCAAATTGATAAAATTAGTACAGTAGAATAGTCTCCATTTTAATAATTGGAAATGAAAATATCAAAATTTACAATTGAAAAATATTCATAGGCATAGTCTGTCCAAGCAAAGAAGACACTCTGATAAGATGGGGAAATGACTCCAGCTCAGTCAATATTTGTTCAAAAATTATTAATTTCGTCTGAAATTGTAGAGCAGAATGTTTTCTACAATTCGAGATTGAATTTATAATTTTTTAACCAATATTGACCGAGCTGGAGTCATTTCTCCATTAACTTGATGATTTTAAACAGGATGATGGTTTAAGACTTGAATGAAAAATCTATCCAGTAGTATAGTTTGTCCAAGCAAAGAACACATTCTAGAAAGATGAGAAAGCGACTCCAGTCAATATTGGTTCAAAAATTATAATTCTGGTCTCAAATTGTGTAAATGAGCTGGAGTCATTTTTCCATCTTGTCAAAATGTCTTCTTTGCTTGGACAGACTATAGGATGAGAGAAGTTCTTTTGCGTATATAGGCAACTGTTTCAACCCAGAGTAGATATAGTAGTATATATACTTTAACCACAAACTACGTTAATATTTATGTATTCTCTAGAACTAATTAAGTTATCTAGTCTGAGATTCAACGCAATATACAAGCATTAAAGCCGCGTATCGACAGTCCGAGGCATGTGCCACGAATGCCTCGCAGTACAGTCTGGTGACGCAAAAAAAGTATAAACTCATGGCTGAGGCATATGTGTGAATATAATCTGCAATAATCAAAAATAATCATAATTATAGTATATAATTATAATAAAAAATCTGCTTTTCTTGTAACCAAAAATGCGAGCACGCGAACAAATTGACTAGCGCCATCAAGCGGGAGACAAAGCAACTAAGCTCTGACAATTGATAATTTGGACTTTGGAGGTTAGTTTGTGCTCAATTAGTAGATAAAAATTCAAGGCAATGCTTATTATTGCCTATTAGAACCTTCTACACCCAAATAGAATTCTTAATCACAAAAATGCATAGGAATGGGGTACAATTTTGAGGTTAGTTTGTAGAATTGTTCGTTGTGCGTTGCGAGGCAACAGGCACTGCTCGCTGCGAATTGTGTGCAGCGTTTGCCTCGCTGCTAGCAAACCCGGTATCGACAGTCCGAGGCATGTGTAGCACATGCCTCGGACTGTCGATACGCGGTAGATAGTAACTAGTAGTAGTACTCTTTTTTTGTGTCAACAGACTGTACAGCGAGGCATTCGTAGCACATGCCTCGGACTGTCGATACGCGGCTTAATAGTCATATAACCTTACTCTCATTGATTATACAGAGTGTTCCATTAAGGACGCAACCCTTAAGGAAGAATGTGGTAGAATGGGTTGAGTCCTTAATGAAACACTCTGTATTATTATGATGATATTAGAGATTGAATCTTTCTAAGTTTTGTGAGTGAAATTTTTTTGTAAATAATTTAGGATTGGACATGATTCTATGTTTAAATTGATTTGATTTGAATAATAATAATAATAATAATAATAATAATAATAATAATAATAATAATAAATATACCCATTTACAAGGGGATACTTCAATTTAACTACGCACAGGATTTTTTTTGCTTGGATTTTTATTAGAGTTGAAAGGTCTAATTGTTTTAATTGTTGAACGGTCTATCTGTAATAAATTTTGTTTTGAAAACTCGATGAATTTGATTTGATTTCAGGAGGAGAAATTGAAGAGAGAAATAATATCTCTGAAGCCTGGCATGTTTTTGGTTCTACAAGGTATGGCTGGTACGGGGAAGTCGTCCCTTGCTATGAATGTTTTGAAGGACCATGATATTATTTCCAAATATTTGGAGGTGGGTTTAAAATGATAAAACTTTGTCTATTCCAATCTATTATTTTTTTAGAGAGATTACGGACAATGATCTTGTTTACAATATTTGGATGATCTTATTAGACTGTCTGCTTTTTCAGAGATTTAAGATTAATTGTTCTTCACCATCAGGCTACAAGAACAATAAGCAAGTCATACAAATATTTGGTTAATATTTAAGAGTTAATATGATCAAAAGGTTTGTAAAACCATTATTTAAAAACTAAATTTGAGTAGTAATTGTCGAAAAGAAGCTCAACTCTTGAACCAAATCGGACGGAAGGAAAAGGTCAAGTCTCTTAAATCACTTGGTGTAATCAGAAAATTTGGTCTGAATAAGATGCATCGGTCATCCGGGCTTGGTCCACCCTTGTATGAAATATAAGTTACTGATTCTCCACAGTTTTCAAATATGGAGGTGAAGTGGTGTTGAATATGGAGTAGATATAAGTAAAAGGTTAACTTATGTTGTTATTTTGAATTATCCTGACGAAAATTGATCATTAGAAGACGAATTAGATCATTATCAGTTGAAATAAGATTACGTGTTGAACTTTTGAAAGCAAATTTGTTTTCTCTTTTGAAAAGCATTATGACTATAGTCCATTCACGATCACTTGAGACGGAATAAACAATCCTTTTGCGTGTGTGTTTGTGTGTGTGTGTGCGTGTAATGGAAGGTCTACTTCTATGCGAAACAGTCGGCTACAGTCGAACAGCTGACTCTTGTCTGAAGCTGAGATTGGATATTTCCTACTCTACATAGTTTTGAAGCTATGATACAGTCCGACTTGTCTTGTCGCAAGACTCGTGTCTTGAGCTGTGATTGGCTACAGCTGTTGGTCTGTGGCCGAAAGTTTCGCTTAGAAGAAGACCTTCCATTACACGCACACACACTCAAAAAGTTTGTTTATTCCGTTTCAAGTGATCATGAATAGAGTATAGTATGTTTCCTTACTAATAACTAAGCACTCACCCATACTAAAATACGGGATGAGTGAATAGGATGCATTTCGCAGTTTTACATTACATTGGGTTGAAAATGCATGCAAGTACGCGGTCCCCTAAAATGTGCAAATCAGTTTACCAGAGATTGATAATGGTGTAACAACCGAAACCGGTATCTCGATTTTCTAATAAATGTTTTGACAACATCTTGTCTTTTCATTTAATGTGCGAATCTCTTTATTGCAGGGAAAAGTATTCTGGCTATATGAACAGAAAACAATCGAACAGATTCTTCACAAACTTTTCGGGTTGATAAGCGATGATCCTGTTCCTCAGGGGGAAATTGAACCCATCAATCTTCAAAATCAGATAGCATATTTAATGTGAGTATTCACGTTCATTCTCACATTTAGATTGATCGATTTTTCTAACTTGAATTAATTTTGACTAGCTGCATGAACTCATTTCTCATTTTGGATTGTTTATAACGTTGTATTTATATACACGATTATCCATTTGATATATCTACGCTTGGCTGCTCAGTAACCTGATTAGTTTTAATCCGGCCAAACCTCTCACAAAATGTCTACAGTTGCCAAAATTAACTAATTTTCTCTCCAAAATATATTGAAATCAGGGTTGTATATTAATTGGATACCTGTTACATACTGCAATTGAAATTTCATTTTTTTAATTAAAATAATAACACGAATCATAACATAATTGTAGGAAGTCTTATTCTCTATAATAAAAAACTTCCTATTTCACTCAATAAACTTTTTGTTTATTTCCTAAGACATGTTTGCCCATTGAGCTCATTTATTGAACTGATAGTCATTTTAAATGAGTTTGTTGATTCACTTATTAACACATGAGTTGAACATGAACATGTGAGTTTAGAGTATGGCCGAATTGGAAGTTCATCACACCTGAACATGCACTGATTAAAATTAACTTTTCCTACATAATTATGCAATTGAACCATGGACAAATGTTTTTAATTTTTTGTTTGTTTTCCATTTAAGAAGTTATGAATAATTTCCAATTCTCATCTTCAGAATGCATGCTATGGTATGCATGCTCTTGTATCCTAGCGGTTTTGTTAGGTTATCTTGTATCCTAATATAGTCTGTCCAAGCAAAGAAGACCCTATGGCAAGATGGGAAAATGACTCAAGCTCGGCCAATATTGGTTCAAAAATTATCAATTTGATCTCAAATTGTAGGAAAAAATTCTATATACTATTAAGACCACATTTATAATTCTTGAACAAATATTGACCAGGCTGGAGTTATTTTCCCATCTTGTCAAAGGGTCTTCTTTGCTTGGTCAGTCTATGATATAATGCTTCTTATTCAAATTCAACTGAAACCAGTTCAAAGAAGTTTATGATGTTGATTTTGTTACAGAAAAAATAAGAAACTGGAACAGGCGCTGATTGTATTTGATGATGTTGTGTCATCAAACGAATTCATCCAATATTTGAACTTCAATTGTAAAAAGTTGATAATATCTCAATCGCACTCTGATAGCATTGTCGCTGCGGTACCTTCAAAGCTAGTTAAAACACTCAAAGTAAGTACAGTGGTCTTAGTCATCGATCTCATTCATTATAATTATTAACTTATCCTCAGTTGTTTTCATGGCTTTTTTCAAATCTTAATTGTTATTTTGATAATTATTGTTTTGTTTTTTTACTGACAAGATCATACGAGTTATTTCTCGTTTTAATTATTATTTTAATATTATTCCACTTTTTTCAATATCTTTCCACTTTGAATTTTCAATTCCAGATTGATTATTGACAATATATCATCCTGGTTATTTTGGTTATAATTATTATTTAAAAATTATTCAAAATTTTTCTGTTCAATATATTCTCACTTTGAATTTTCAATTTCAGATTGACTATGCTTTAAATCAGAACGAAGGACTAAGTCTTTTGGCAAAAGCCTCTGACATGGACATTACTGAATTACCCGTTGAAGCAAAGGAGATAATTCACTTGACTAGAGGTTGCTACAAAACAATTCATTAAAAAATTTATTCAAATTGTTTTCAAACGTGTCTAATGCTGTAATATGGTAATAGAATGTTTTTGGGAAGCTGCACTCAGAACAATCTACACTCTACAGTTCATGCAGTTTTTTCAGAACAATATTGTATTTATTATATTATTGATTTCAAATTGTTAATTCATTCATTTCTTATGGATTGAATTTTTGCTTATATTTTACAGTGTGATTCAGATGATACCAATTTAGTACATTTAAAATACATTAGAAGACTCACTAGAATACATTAGAGACATTGCCATGTTGAGCCGCGTGTCGGCTGTGCGAGGCATGTGCCGCGATTGCCTGTCGAAGCAAAAAAGACCCTCTGGCAAGATGGGAAAATGACTCTAGCTCGGCCAATATTTGTTGAAAAATCTAAACAATCTGTTCTACAATTTGAGACCACATTTATAATTCTTGAAACAGTATTGACCGAGCTAGAGTCATTTTATCATCTTGCCAGAGGGTCTTTTTTGCTTCGACAGACTATACCTTGAGGCATTCGCGGCACATGCCTCGCACTGCCGATCGGGCATTTAGTTTATGTATCTGTAGTTGCTCTACTGAGTTGGATGTGTGTATTATGAAATTTGTGCATTTTCTGTAAATTACAGTACCTATGAAGTAGCTTCATCCAATTAAGATCTATTTTCCGTGTAAGTAGCTTATTATGTTATTCCAGATCCAAATAATTATTCATTATGATTTTGATTTTTTTATTATAAAATTGCTTAAAAATATACTTAATGTTAATTTTTCAGGTTTTCCATTCCTCGTGCATTTTATTGCTAAACAAATGCTAGGTAATAAAGCATTGAAGAATGGATTGTGGAAAAGCACAACCGAAGTTTTAAGACGTAAAAGGTGGGTAATTAGTAAAACTTGAATATTCTAATGTTTTGTTGTTGGAACATTCTGTAGCATCAACTACTAGTGCCTCTACTACAGACTGTCCTAGCAAAGAAGACCCTCTGGAAAGATGGGAAAATGACTCCAGCTTGGTCAATATTTGTTCAAGAATTATAAATGTGATCATAATGGTAGATCAAATTGTTTACTACAATTTGAGATCAAATTGATAATTTTTGAAGAAACATTAACCGAGCTTGAATCATTTTCCCATCTTGCCAGAGGCTCTTCTTTGCTTGGGCAGATTATACTTTTGTATTCACTCTTGAAACATTTGTTATCGGGTTGAGATCTACGTAATACAATAATTACAAGTAATATAGAAAGGTTTAAAATATTTCGTTTTTTAAGTTACTATTCTATTCTATTCTATTCTATTCTATTCTATTCTATTCTATTCTATTCTATTCTATTCTATTCTATTCTATTCTATTCTATTCTATTCTATTCTATTCTATTCTATTCTATTCTATTCTATTCTATTCTATTCTATTCTATTCTATTCTATTCTATTCTATTCTATTCTATTCTATTCTGTTCTGTTCTAATAATTTTCATTTTTTCAGGCGTGGCAATGAATATGCAATTTCTCAAGAAAACTTGATTGACAGTATTCTTAAAGAAGAACTCTACAATGTGTTTGACAGTTACTGGAAAGAACTGACTGCTGAAATGCAGGGCTACTATGAAATGTTTGCTGTCTTCCACAATGATATCAACCTTAAAACTGAGGTAATTGATATAATGTATTATTGATTACTGAAAAAAAAGATTTAAAAATACTCTCATACCCGTCTGTGTCGATTTGTATGAATGAATAAATCATTCTGATTGCAATGAAACAATAATTATGTCCATAGTTATATGTTTTTTAAATAATTATAAAAATTATTGAATTAAAAAAACACCTATGTTGTCAATTCTACCGTTTAATTTGATACAGGGTCATGGTTTTGTGGCCTTACAGATAGTCTACTGGTCACATCTTTAGTTCAACTGTACAGTCAAAAACAAATTTCGCCAAAATTACATAGTTGTAATTCGCCAAAATTTCGCCATTACATATTCATAATTAATTAATTATTTTTTTTTTGAGGGTGATGCCCACATGGGCTCTTGGGCCTGTGCGTGGGTAATGGGAAGGATGATGATGAGAGATGAATGGACCTACTGCTTGTGGTGGGTTCCGTACCACCGGGAAGCGATTTTTGAGGCTCATGAATTGAATTCAGAGGAACCAGTCACCGTTACAACAGTGGTGGTAGAGGCACGTCGCTTATCTAATCTCACCGATTAGACGCTCTCTACCACTGGGTATGAATAAATATAAAAAATACATACAAAATGTAAATTATAATAGATCTGAATGATTTGGCACAGCCAGCAAAGTTAAACTTGTGCGCTAGCTGTGAGTTCATAAAGCGAACAGTACAAAGCAAAGCAACTTAAAGTAACTTACTGAAAAATGAAAAAAAGCCGAAAAATAAATCAAGATAATTGTAATAATAATGCTTCTTATAAATAATACAATGATAAAAATTGAATAATTTCGTGTTTTAAATTAATATACAGGTGATAATCATAAACAAATCATGTAGCCTACATTAATTCTTCTAAATGAAATTTAATGAGGAAAAATACAAAAATATGAAATTTTCTGTTATGAGCACATTCCATTATTGCTTGATCAATTTATTTATTTATTAGATACATGACAATTATACTGATAGGTGAAAACACAGACATGAGTGTCCAAATCGTCTTCGCTCCTTAATTTGGATGAAAATATTAGAAAAGGTTATGTTCAAACTCACTACCTATTTCAAAATCACAAATTTTCACTCCCGAATATAAAAAAGCTATGAATTATCAATTTAGAATTTCGGACTGTTAATATTTCAGTTAAAAAACACAAAAAAATATATGATAAATTATTCGGAAATATCAAATTTTACTTGAAATTTCTAAGCCAAGAATATTTATAGGCAATACAGACAAAATTTGAAATTTGGCCACGAAACCATGGTTCTGTACCAAAATAAACGGTAAATTCAACAATATCAGTGTGTTTTATTCCATTATGGAACGATTCTATAATGAAACAGTAGGTTTTCATTATCCGGAGTTTTAAATTCTCAACTTTTAATAACTAGGGAAGCGCATGCGGAGGCAGACCGGAGTTTTAAATTCCCAACTTTTAATAATTAATCAATTCTTTTACTAACTCTCGATTTTTTCTTTTATTTTCCAGGTTTTCGCTACAATCTGGTCTATGAATGAATTATCAGTGATTAAAGTGCTCGACGACTTGGAAAATAAATCGCTGATTGGAAGGAGACCAAATCCCCGAATTGGGGGATATGTTTATGGTATACACGATGTTCTGCTATACTATCTCAGGAACAAAAAGAAAGATGATATGAAGGTATACAGTTCTATCATTTAGTAATTCATTGTTCTTTTTTTTAATTTTGTTACTCTTGGTTGAAAAAAACGCCATTTTTCAACAATAAGGGTTATAACTGGATAAGGAATCATAAAATCCTTAAAAATATAAGTTTTTCCTAATAAAAGAGTTATTATTTTGGATAGCCGTAGCCGATAGCGATATACAGGATGTTTCAGGAGGAATGTGCAATATTTCTCAGGCTGATTCCTTACATCAAGTAGACAAAAAAGTTCAATGGGACCAACCCCCAAAAACGCTTTGTTACTGAGATAACAATGGCGGAAAATTGAGGTTTTTCAAAATATATTAATTTTTCTAATTTTTTAGAGGCTTTAGTGAGGTTCTAAAATAATCAATTCCTATGTAAAATTACCTGAGGAATTCAATGAAACCAGTTCCAAGTTTGTATCTTTAACGGTTATTGAGATAAAAATATGCTAAAAACGCCATTTTTCAACAATAAGGGTTATAACTCGATAAGGAATCATAAAATTGTATTTTTTATCAAAGGAAGTTGAAGAGAGTCGGATTCTAAAGAAAAAGTTGAATGGCGGCGATTGTGTAAATCCTACCCGAATCTCAGAAATAGCGATCAAAAATCGCAAAATTGCTACTAAACACAAATTCATCACTTGTGCTCTGTGTTGTCAATTTTGCGATTTTTGATCGCCATTTCTGTGATTTGGGTAAGATTTACACAATCGCCGCCATTCAACTTTTTCTTTAGAATCTGACTCTCTTCAACGTCCATTAATAAAAAATACAATTCTATGATTCCTTATCGAGTTATAACCCTTATTGTTGAAAAATAGCGTTTTCTAGCATATTTTTCCAATTATCTCAATAACCGTAAAAGTTACAGACTTGGAACTGGTTTCATTGAATTCCGCAGCTAATTTCACATGGGAATTGATTATTTTAGAACATCACTAAAGCCTCTAAAAAATTATAAAAATTAATATATTTTGAAAAACCTCAATTTTCCGCCATTGTTATCTCGGTAACAAAGCGTTTTTGGGGGTTGGTCCCATGAAACTTTTTTGTTTACTTGATGTAAGGAATCAGCCTGAGAAGTATTACACATTCCTCCTGAAACACCCTGTATAGCTCTGATCTGATAATCAAAGGTTCCTTGCTTGTAGAGTAGTTGTGAAGGGGATTTTGTGGCAGTTATCCAAATTAGTGAAAAAACAAGATATTGTCAAACCACAGATTTATTTAAAAAATTGGGATTGCATTTGGAATGGCTTGATTTGAATCGACTTTTTGTTTCGTTTGTTTGAACCGCTAATCGGGGAGGGGCTAGTCTAGACCAATGGCAGACGTTCACTGTGATTGGTTCAAGCAACTACCAATAGCTTGACCATTAGTATTAATACTCTTGCACTTTACTTCAAGTCTTCGTTTAACAGAGATTAATAATGGTGTAACAACCGAAACTGGTATCTCGATTTTTAATAAATCTGTGGTTTGAAAATATCTTGGCTTCTCATTTAAAGGTTCCTAGGATTGATTCCAGTATTATTCCAGCTGATGTCCAAGATTGTTCATTTTAATGAGTCTAGGCATAGGCCACAAATTCCCATGTACAAACCTCTTACAAACAAGTAAAATTTAGTCTAATGCACTGTATTTAAAATATTATATGATTAGCTATCAAGTTCTTTTGCGATTTTTGTGTGTTATGAAAATTTACAAATAAGCAATTTGATATCCCAGTGATTTTACACAAGAGTTGATGTGGTTTTGAGACAGGTTCTGACTTTCAATATATATTACGTCAAAATGAGAGTTATAATTATAGTTGTATCAATAATTAAGCATAATTTCTTTTGATAGATACAATTAAATAAATCAAATACCCTTTATAAACTTTGAAAGTATTATTTTTACACTATTATTATTAGTTTTTAAAATGTTATCTATCAATTACTTTTGTATTTACTTGATGGCTGGTTGTATTGAATCATGTTAGCAACTCCTGCGTACAGGATTTTCCTTGCAGGTTAATTGTATTTTAGCTGACGTTTTTTGATAAATATGTTTTGTCTGAATAATCACAATAAAGTTTGTATTGAATCGCTTTTCAGAAATTGCACAATGTTTTGGTCGAAAAGTATTATGCGAAATGCGGCGGTGAATTTTGGAAGCTAAACGACGATAATTATATTTACTTCTATTTGGGCTACCATCTCGAAGGAGCTCAACGCCTGGACCTATTCAATCTGTTTGTAAACTTGAAATTTATCTCGGCAAAAGTTAAAGCAGTGGGCGCTACTGATCTACTAAATGATTATAAGAAGTACGAAAAGTACATTGCGACTGAGGTAAGTTAATTTAATTTTCATCATAATAATTATTGTTTTGTATGGATTCAGATTCATGTGTTTTACAGACTGCCATTCTGATGAGATTATATTTTGGGGAATCGAGGGAAAATTAAGTCACGAACACTGTGGACTGCTCTTGGATGGGTGATCAAGAACAAATTAGCGAGGTGGAACCTACCCGTAAGGGTCTTCCACCATTGAAAGCCATAAGCATATTTTAAGGGAAAATTGATTATTTTGGCGAGATGGAACATTTCGGGTATACCTATCAACAATAGCCACACGCTTTTAAACTTTAAGTAAACGCTTTTTAACTTTGGTAAACTTTAGAGTTTAACTAAGTAAACTAAGAGTTTACTTTCTCAGAGTAAATAGCCCATATTGAAAATATATATAATAACATTGTAGTTTTGTAAAGCGTCTATGAAATATAGAATATTTTCGATAAATTGAAGTATGAGAAAAAATTAAATTTTTTAATTTAAACTTGAATACAAGTGAAGCAATCATACTTGGTATGATACCAAGTATATTATATCTTACTTCTAGTTCTAGGGTCTCGACTTCATACATTAAAAGAGGAACAGTTCTATAAGTTGAAAGAATTTAACTTCCTAAAGTTTCATAATTATTAGATTTTTTATTGATTAATTATTCAGGAATATTTTCAATTTTAAAATTTCTCGACTCAGATAATTCATTCTACCAAGTTGGCCTATAACCTTCCCATATAAAGTTCTAACTCTCTGTTTTTGGATTATTCATCATATTATTATAAAAATAACCTTTTTTGGAATATTTATCAAAGTTGGGAAAAAGACTTTTGTAGGTACTTTGGGTCTTTGCTTTATTCTTGAAAGTTGTTCATTGGAACATATACAATTTATACATAATCAAATTAAATTCAATTAAAATGATTTGGGAGATGAAAAACAGGCCCTTACTAATTATCTCCCAAATTTTTATAAAAAATATTATATTTTATAAAAAGATAATATATTTTTTTATAATGCCTAAATAAATGATTTCGTTATCAGTTTCCATTTGAAAATACTTTTCTTATTAAGACTTGGTACTTTTCAATCACTTTGCAGGACCATGATGAAGTAGATTGACTTCAGCAACTGTAATAGGCTAGCAAAAACAGGTTATTTCTATTAAAATTTATTGCAAACTCATGCATTGCTATTAGAAGCATGCTCGCAGTGTGATGTGTTTTTTGTTCTTTGTATGTAGTGCACCGCACTTCTAATAAGATATCACGCAGCATAATATTGCTTGTTTTCACTTATCTTCCTTATTTAATTCCCATGTTATTTCCACCGTTTTACAATATTTTTCGTCATTCGTAATAATTTGTACAAAGTATTTGCTGCTAACTGTGGTAGAATATATCAATTCCCAAAATAGTTATCTGTACTAATATCGTACATGTGTTAAGAAAATATTGGATACGCATCATATCACCCATTGCCAAGTATTTTTTATGGTTTCAAGTATTTTCCCTTAGTTTTGTAGGATGCATATAATTTTTTTTCTAGCAGTAAATTATGGAATTGAATGGTCTAATTGAATCATAAATAGAAGAGATACTACTAGAATCTATTTGGTATTGGAAGGTTGATGAAAAATTGATATTTTTTACCTGTCATCATTTAATAATGATAGTACTAATATACTAAAGAAGGCTATTGTGTAGTAGACTTGCACAAGCATTAATGTGCGATATACTTTTTGTCTTATCCATAATTGTGGTTTAACGTTATTAACTTATTTTGAATAGAAATGAATAGATTTATAAACAAATCAAATTAAAATACAAAATTCAAGATCTTATTAATATACAAAATGCTAATATACAAAATCGAAAATCTCATAAGAAATAAAAATAAGGTTCAGAAACGGTTCATTGAACAGTTACTTATAGGCTATACTAAAATAATGTAAATCAATTTTTTGAGAATTATACTACAGATATTTCGTGTTTTTGTGTAGTTAGGTGCTTCAACTTATATTTTCTGTTCATAGCTCATTCTGTCTAGATGTATTGAACAATTAGGAACCAACTTTTTCTCAATGGTCATGAAACTGCTCTGTCCAAATTTTGATACCCAATTTTAATTTCGTAATTACCTTACTCATCATCCCTATTCTTTCAGTAGCTAGATCATTAACAAGTTTTTCAAATATAGTATTTACTTGTATCCTTGAAGTAATTAATCATATTTGTTCAATATTTGACAACCTATTCCTATAATTATTGTTAGTGCGGGGTTTTGGTATCAGTATTGTATTTTCTTTTTATGTTATCTGATCTTGGATTATTTTGATCAACCCACTACAAATTAGCTTTTGTTATTTTAGTAGTTTCTGTTGTGGTTGTTTTTGTTAGTTATTGTTGTTTGTTACATTGTATTTATCATTGGTGGCGTGATTTTATTGTCATTTGAAGCTATGTTGTAGAATTGCCCATTAAACATATCTCTAGTTGGATGTGATCTGTGTTGGTTTTAGTAAAATGTATAACTTACTATAACACAGAGAAAGGATAGTTGAAGCTCTATCCTTGCATTATGACTGTGACTATACCCAGAGCCACCTGAAATAAGGCCTTAGAAGTGGCCTCTATGTAGAGTAGGTAAATCGGTTCATTTGAAAACATTAAAATCATTTTCAAAACAGCTGTTTCAAATGATTTGTGCTTTCTCACATTTGACTTGATACAAATCTTAGCTATCCTAAGACATGATTGTATATTTTCAATATTTTATGCTATAGTAATCTCTGTCATAATCCAGTAAAGAAAACACAATAGGAGTTATTCTATAAGAAAAGTTTTATGACCATACTTTATAAAAATTATGCTTGAAAAGAGAAAAAGATACTGCTTAAAGAGAGAGAAAAATCATGCAAGTCAACTTGCATGATTTCTAACTTCTTAATGCTATAATATAGCCGGGTAGATTGGGTAGCAATATACATATGGGTATAGTCTGTCCAAGCAAAGAAAACCCTCTGGCAAGATGGGAGAATGTCTCCAACTCAGTCAATATTGGTTCAAAAATTATAAATGTGGTCGTAATAGTAGATCAAATTGTTTCCTACAATTAGAGATCAAATTGATAACTTTTGAACCAATATTGACCGAGTTCGAGTCATTTTCCCATCTTGTTAGAGGGTCTTCTTTGCATGGACAGACTAAAATGTTTCCATTTTATCAGGCCTGGCCCTTCTATCAAAGGGGGATATGCTATACCTCATTCACAATATCTTGAGATAATGTAAACAAACCTTTATAGGGTGGCTGCTGTTGCGATGAAAAACCAGAGCAACGATTGCCAATAATGTGACGTGTCTATGGTATGTCGATTATATGGTTTGTCGTGGCTGAGGTAGCCACCTCATATGTCTGTCCAAGCAAAGAAGACCCTCTGGCAAGATGGGAGAATGACTGCAGCTCGGTCAATACTGGTTCAAAAATTAATAATTTGATCTCAAATTGTAGGAAACAGTTTGACTTACTATAAAGACATGTATAATTCTTGAACGAATATTGACTAAGCTGAAGTCATTTTCCCATCTTGCCAGAGGCTCTTCTTTGCTTGGACAGACTATACTTACACGTCAACGTTTGTTTATTTTGTCTCAACTTATCTTGTATAGGGTATAGTCTGTCCAAGCAAAGAAGACCCTCTGGCAAGATGGGAAAATGACTGAAGCTCGGTCAATACTGGTTCAAAAATTAAAATTTAGTCTCAAGGTGTAGGAAACATACTGATCTACAATTTAAACAAAATCTTTCATCTTTAAACCAATATTGGCCGAGCTGGAGTCATTTTCCCATCTTGCCAGAGTGTCTTCTTTGCTTGGTCAGACTATAAAATAGGTCTGATATGATGTGTTGGTTAACTAACTTGTTTCTCACTCGAGCGTTCTGTTTGAAAGGAAAATGTCGAACTATTCGAAGAGTTGAAAGAATTTGTGAAGCACTACGGTCACATCCTTTATCAGAGCGATGACATTGACATAATCCAGCTGGGACTGCAACAGGAGAAGTCGTCAGCCATTTTCCAATCTGCAAGGGCTCTTGCTGTAGAAGAGAAGCTGTTTGATGAGAAGATATTTCTGGATTTCCAGTAAGTTGGTCTTTGATTTTTGTTTTAATATACCACAAATATCTACTTTTACTAGATTGAATATTAGTTTTATTGAATAAATTTTATTATTATTAGTTATGAAATCAATGAAATAATTCCAAAGTTTTTTTAAAATTCTTGCTTATTGCTCGATTTGTATCTCTATTGAAATCCAGTATCCTTTTTACTGAATTTTACAATACAAATACGAACTACTAATTTGCCTCTCAACCTATTTGTGTCAATACTGTATTTATTATTTATTTCCTAGAGACTTGGAAAAGTCAGGACGTAGTTGACTTCTAAACTTCAACTAAGTATTAATTTGAAACTATTGAGTTGAGTTTTTTTAGAGAGTTTGTTCTATTAAGGTAGCATTCGATCTTAAGCGACGGCTCGTGCTCCGTTCTCTAGTTGCACGTCCATAGCTTTTTGCAAATTGTATAGTATAATTATTATTTATAGGATATATAGCTATTAAGTCTATAGCTGTGACAGTTTGATATTATAGGATGAAGTTTGCCTAATAGTATTATCTGGTAATTTATTATTTTATTCTTCCTTTATTATTACAATTTGAACGTTCTCTATTTCAGGCCAAGGCATAAATTCTCCAACAATGGTTCAGATAGTTTGAGCTACAGAATTTCAAAAGAAGTGACTGTGGCTTGCTTTTCGGATAACTTCAACTATGCATTCTTGGCCAACAGCGATGGAAGCATTCATGTAAGATTGATTTTTAATAATTTGATATTTTGAGTTTTATCATATTGAGTTTTATCGTAACATATTTGAAATTTTATTGGATTTTGTTCCGTTTTTGTAAGGATATTGAACCAATGGCACACAGCTTTACTTCATAAAAATTGGCATAGATCTCAATTTCTTCAGTTTTTGAAACGAAAATTATTCATTTATCCATTCATTCTACAGATACTAATAAACGTTTTGTTCAAAAACACAGACTAATGTCCAAAATTTGGTGAATAATAAATTCGAAACGAGGTTATATTTTTGCAAAATTTACATCTATATTAGCTCAAATAACTATATTTATTATTCTATTTTCCAGAAAAAGACGCTGAATGGTGTACGGTCAACGATGAACTATTTTCCCAGCGAGAGCGAGAGTGGTATTGCAGTTCTCACTCTGAGCCCAGACAAACGATATCTTCTGTCAGTCAGTCAAGATCTTAAATTTAGAATCTGGGACTTGCAAGAGGTCGGTGAGACTGAGGCTGTTATAGTGAGACGAGATTTCAACGAGAATGGTGAGTTCAATCAATTTGAAACCAATAGACAAAATTATTTATTTATTTTATTCATTTTACAGAAACATGTAAACTTTTTGTTTAAAAACACAGACTATTGTCCAAAACGTCTTTATACCAAATTTTTATTAATAAGTTCGAAACTAGGTTATATTTTTTCGCAGCACTTCAATCAAGAATTTATAGTCCAGGAGAAATAAAAATTTTGAATTTAGAGCAATAGGATATTCCAAATTGAGCAATTCACCAAGTTTTTCACACAATTTCTTATGGAATATTGAAAAAATGATCTAGAAATAACTATTATATTCAACTACTGTACCCTAATCTAAAAATTGATTTTGTTTCACGTTTTTAGCTTTATATCCTTAATTAAAGAGCACAATTTTGTCTATATCACATAAAATTTAATGGGTACAAAATATTGTTTTAATGTTTTCACGTCATCATCAGTGTACTAAAGAAATTCCTCTATCTACAATTATCGCAACATCTCACCTGACACTGTGTCTTCAATCCTTTATATCCTTGGTTGATTTTTTTTTAATATTTCTCTCGTTCAGCTATGAACACAGCATCTTCTGTAACAAAGAAATGAACATTGATTTGACATTTTCAACAATATTTTAATAAGCTTAAAAACTTAGTAGATACTAGTGACTTTCACTTTGACAACAGAACTCACGATTTTTATGCTTGTTGGACGCGTTTCGTGGCACTGAGCCACATCTTCAGCATACAAGGAGTAACTAGATACTCATATAATTAATATTTTAATCTAATTTAATTAGAAAACACGCAGCATTCCTTCTATTTCTAGTTCAATTCTTGCTTTGCTGCATCTTAGACAGTCTGTCCAAGCAAAGAAGACCCTCTGACAAGATGGGAGAATGACTCAAGCTCGGTCAATATTGGTTCAAACATTATGAATCTAGCCTCAAATTGTACAAAACATTCTGATCTACAATTTGAGATGGAATTGATAATTTTTGAACGAATATTGACCAAGCTGGAGTCATTTTCCCATCTTGCCAGAGAGTCTTCTTTGCTTGGACAGACTACATCCCATGTCAACTCAACAATCAAATCATCTCTTTCAACTATATGAACATATAGCAATGGTGAGTTAGCATTCTATGTTAATATTTAACACACACTTCACATTTCTGGGTCAGGATTACTCCTTGAGAATAATTTATATCGAAATAAATTTCAGTATTATTGGAATTGATTTGATAATTTCATATCGTATTCAAACACAAGCTACACTACATTAACACAAAATAATTCAATTGGATTGTTGTTTTTGATACATTTATGATTGACTAAAATTTATAATATAACTTACTTTTGGACTGTTTGTAGGAATTTTTGGGAGGAATGCTGCGTGTTTTCTTATTCAATTGGGTTGAAATATTGTTGTAAAATAATACCAAATCTTTTTTTCTTTTCTTTTCTTTCATTTTTCATAATTTCTTTCAGTTTCGGGGAGTTGACTTGTTGTACTCTCCATTGAGAATTATTAAATTATCAATAATTGAGAATTATTATCATGAAGAAGAAGATTTTATTTATTTATTTGATTACAAAGTGCTATAGTATCCCTCTAGCTGAAAGCTATTTGAGGGATATTCAAGATATTAGATTACAATTAATAAAACAAACAATAACAATGGCAATTTTTTTTTGATAATTAATCTGATTATACTGTACTATTTTTTAAGTTTTTTTGTTACTGATTGATGATAATGATTATTATTATTATGATCACCGTGAGCACTCATCTCAAGCCTTTATTGAAAGTATCATAAGTTGATGATTTTTTCAGCAACGTTGAAAAATGGCGACCATTCACCTTCGCCACCGCTAAGGCAGGAAGCGCATTCTCCGATTTTTCCCAGTTCGCATCTGAAAGCCACCATGATTGCTGATGGTGCAAAACATCACAGTCGCCCTCTCACTTGTCTCAAGTTCTCGCCCGACTCTAAGAATATTCTGTCCTGTTCGGATGATAGAAGTGTGAACGTAAGTTTTTTTAAATAACAATAATTGATTCAAGTTGAAAGTCAAGTACTAGGTACTGTTAGTATTCAATTATTTGTGGTAATATTTCATCCTTCCCATTACCCACGCACAGGCCCAAAAGCCCATGTAGGCAGCACCCTCAAAAAAAGAATTATTTATTATTAATTGTTACAATTGCGACTTGATAGCAAGTATTTTAAGCAAAGGTGATAATAAGTGAGTGAATGATGATGCTTACATGGTGAATGGAAGATGATGAAAGTTTACATTAAAATTTTCACTCTAAAATTCTGAATTTTGATAAAAGTTCACTGTTTACAATAAATATCAAATAGAAAAAGAAATGAAAACTGGAATTAACTGGAATTAAATAACAAAAAAATGAAAATAACTTTTGAATTAACTGGAAAAATGTCAGAGCAAAATGAAACCAAACTAACAAGATGTATTTGATGGACCACTCAACAACTAGAATTTTGTTCTCACAATATTGTGAAGACTTGATGTAGGCTACCTATAATAGAAGGCAGTGGACGCCTGATTAGCATAGAACGGGCGCTAGAAATTTTTATTCGAGCGAATTCCTACTAAGCCATATACATCAAGTCTGTATAAATATAGTTATAATTGTGGTTTCTGCAACCATTTAAGCAAAGCATGAATATATTAAATGAAAGAGCTCATGTTCTATGAGTTCCAGTACAGTAGGCTCTTCAGCCTACAGATTTTTAGATAAGACATACCTACAGCAGGATAGGCTATCTAGTGAAATCCACATCATCCAAATTACTAGTGGACATTACCAGTAGGTAGTTATGTAAACAGTAGACCCATGGATACTAGAATACATGATTCTCTAGTATATTGAATATTTGAGTAGACGTGTAGACCTTAGCCTACTCAGTAACAGAGTAGTCTAATCTTTGAAATGGAAGCCAAGTAAGCCTACTCTGCATCTGTATTAATTGTAATGCTGTTTAATATCTTATCCTCTACAATAATAATATTCTTCCTTCTTATTCTCTACAAGTCAAGTCAATTATAGGCTATAAACAGAAAGCTATTGGTTGTTGGTTCTCCGTAACAATATTATACTTCAAATAGTCAAACTACTTAATTCAGCTTGGATTGACTGAATAACCAATGAAGCAATATACTAGAATACAAATGCATGTACTAAATAGTTTAATGACTGATTAATTGAACAAAAAATAGCCTCAAGATTCATCTATTTCATACGATAGCCCAGGCCTACATTAGTATTAGTAAACATTTCAGTCTTCAGATAGACCCTAACCTAGAATAAAAACTACGACAGTGCAACCACAGAGAAGAAAATAAATATTTCTCCATGAAAATTTTCTCTGTGGTGCAACCTGTAATAGTTTTTAGGTTAGAAACTGTAGTTTTCGATGGCTGACTGACCAAAATCGGAGTTTTCGAGGTCACGTGACCTTAACCGGGTGTGGTGAAATCCGATTTTGTCAGTTTCGGGCTAACTGTCAGTTTTGATACAACTAACTGTAGTTTTAGTTCTTGGTGAAATCGGGCCTTAATTATTTACCAAAGTCTAGTTGTTTGAAAAGAGGAGGATTGTATAGTCTGTCCAAGCAAATAAGACCTTCTGGCAAGTTGAGAAAATGACTCCAGCTCGGACAATATTGGTTCAAAAATTGAGAATTTGGTATCAAATTGTAGATCAGAATGTTTCCTACAATTTGAGACCAAATTGATAGTTTTTGAACAAATATTGAGGGAAGTGGAGTCATTTTCCCATCTTACCAGAAGGTCTTCTTTGCTTGGACTGATTATAGCCGAACTGACCAGTTTCACGCTGTGTTCATTGCAGATGTGGGCCATCGAAGTGGGTGGCGTCAATCGAGTGGCGTTGCAACAGAGCTGGGAGAAGGATACGGCGTCGGTCCCCCGTTGCTGCGCGTTCTCGTCCAATGGCCGGACGGCGTTGGTCGGATGTGACAATGGCGCCCTGCACGCCTGGTCGGTCGAATACGGCTTCAGTGACAAGAAGTTCCAATTTGAGTCGGCCATCAAGTGCTTGCATACTGTTCGGGGAGTCAATGGAGCACATCCAGGTACAGTATTGTAAATTGTTACAAGATTGGTATATTCATGATTAAATCTATTATTATAGTCTGTTCAAGCAAAGAAGAGCCTCTAGTAAGATGGGAATGTCTCCAGCTTTGTTCAAGAATTATAAATGTGGTCTTAATAGCAGATCAAAGTGTTTTCTACAATTTGAGATCAAATTGATAATTTTTTGGGAAATAGACCGAGCTTGAGTCATTCTCCCATCTTGCCAGAGGGTCTTCTTTGCTTGGACTGACTATAATAACAGATTTAATCACGAATTTAACAATTTTGTAACAATTTTTTCTTTACTGTATTTACAAACTTGTAAAATTATTTTTATTCACTTTAGTATGTTGTACATTACAATATTTTCTCTACTATTATTATTATTATTATTATTATTAATGTTATTATCTTTTATATTGAATAAGTTTGTTGTTCCCTTCATCTTAGGGCTACTTTATCACTGTTTTTATGTATGAATAAAAAAGGGTACTGCGATTATGATTTAAAATAAAAAATAAGTTTGTTTTATGTTGGTAAATTTGACCAAACGACTGTTTTGTGCTTGGCGTGTAGTCTTCGAAAATCTGTTAATAAATAAATAAATAAAGCAATGCCTCACTGAAAAAATAATATATGAAATAGATATAAAAGTTAGTCCAAGAAAAGAGGACATTCTGGCAAGATGGGAAAAGGACTCCAGCTCGATCAATATTGATTCACAAATTATACATTTGGTTTCAAATTGTAGGAAACATTCTGATCTACAATTTGAAAATGATCAAATGATCATTTATGAACCAATATGGACCGAGCTGGAGTCATTTTCTCATCTTGCCAGACTGTCTTCTTTGCTTGAACAAACAATTTCCTGAACCTGACTTGCCGGTGCAATAAGAAGTCAATTAGGTAATAAACTAATTACGCTCTATTGAACAGCTCGGTCATTATTGGTTCAAAAATTATCATCTCTGTCTCAAATTGTAGATCAGAATGTTTCCAACAATATTTGAAACTAAATTTATGATTAATGGACCAATATTGACCGAGCTGGAGTCGTTTACCCATCTTGCCAGAATGTCTTCTTTGCTTGGACAGACTAAAATAGACTTAGTCAGTCTATCCATCAAATAGATAATATTATTCTTTGAGTAGATGTGAAGTTGATATTGTATACTCTGGCCAAGCAAAAGAGCCTCTGGCAAGATGAGAAAAGTACTCCAACTCGGTCAATATTGGTTCAAAAATTATTGATGTGGTCCCAATTTTAGGAAACATTTCGATCTACAATTTGAGACCAAATCAATAATTTTTGAACAAATATTGACCGAGCTAGAGTCATTTTCTCATCTTGCCAGAGGCTCTTCTTTGCTTGGCCAGACTAGTATATCCATAATAAAGAAAAGACAAGATGTTGCCAAACCACTGATTTATTAGAAAATCGAGACTCTCGAGAAATAGTATTTCTCGAATTTCTAATAAATCAGTGGTTTGACAACATTTTGTCCTTTAATTTATTATAGATAATAATTATGGTTACAGTTTTTTGAGTCATCGGATTAGATGTTTTGATAAAACTAATCCTGGTGTTAATAAAACTAATTGGATAAAACTAATCAGGCCTGTATTATCTCTATTCGTTTGAACCAAAAATAAATTATTAACTGAGGGCCGGTTTCTCCAAATACGTTTAACTGAAATTTTAGTTTAAACTATCAGCTGTCAGTGTATGGTCACTTTTATTAACTTGTGTTTCAATTGAGCCAGCTGATGGTTTAATCCAAAATCCAGATTAACTTTTTTGGAGAAACCGGCCTGATAGTTAAATCAAGATATGGTCGCATATAATATTAAGGGCGGCCGGTTTCTCCAAAAAGTTAATCTGAATTTTGGATCAAACCATCAGCTGGCTCAATTGAAACGCAAGTTAATAAAAGTGACCATACACTGACAGCTGATAGTTTAAACTAAACTTTCAGTTAAACGTATTTGGAGAAACCGGCCCTATGTGTTTCATTTGAATCAGCTGAAGATTTAAACTAAAATATTTTTTACAACGTTTTGTTCAACTATTATTGATAATACGTCACACTGCACAGAAAGCAGCTGTTTTCTGTGCACTAAAGAGATTCGAAAGACGCCATTTACAGGCAAAAGGGGGCTCTTTCGGAGCTAGTGCACAGAAAGAGACTGGTAGTTACCTATCCGGCCGCTAGATTGGGCGACAATGCACTTCTTTCTGGAGCCATCACAATATTATTCGAATCAGCGATCGCCGCAAACATTCTTGTACAATATTTATTATTCTTATTCTCGCAGTGTAGCGGAAAGTACCGTACTCAACTCTCACAGAAAGGTGTTTACGGTATTCGGATAACATATTCCCGGGCTCGGCAAGCCTCGCCCGGGAAACTATCCTCATACCGTAAACACTTATTTTCTGTGCTTGTAGTGTAATGTACTATTAATGCCCGGTTTTTCCAAGCACTCTCAAATTTGAGGGACCCTCAAGTTTACTACACTTTACTACATTTCCTATACTTATCATAGAAAATGTCAGCTGTTCATCAAAATTTGAGGGTCCCTCAACTTTGAGTGTGCTTGGAAAAACCGGGCATAAGTTGTGCTTTCCGAAACAACGCCGCGTACAGGTGTAGAATTGAGTTACTGTACTTTCAAATGGGAACTGGTTTTTTTTTGGAGGAGTGCCATTAGATAGCAGCACTACCACGGTATCAGCAGGTGTTTATTGTTACTTATTTTCCAAACTTTGACATTTTTCAGCAATCGAAGGCCATTCGGACTTTGTTCTGGTTTTGAGCAAAAGGGTTGTTGTGAAGAGAATAAACAACTCCTACCTGCAATCTTCAAGAGTGAATAACAGCAATGAACAAGGTGAAGTTCTGTGCTCGTGGAGTTACCAAACATCCCAGGAGAGTTTTATAACCAGGAGTTGGGTGCAGGAGTATGGAGCTTTCATAGCTTTAACCACTTCGCCGCGCTGTGTGTCGCTCTACAACTTGGCCAACGGTCATCTACAGCGGGAATATGTGTTTGAGATTGGACAGTGAGTATTTATTACACCACTATACCTTTGTACTATACCACCTATATATACCACTAGTATACCACAAAATTGCAGGTACTGGTGTGAACACAACTCCCATCAATTGCCACTTCATAGCCCTAAAGTAACAGTATGATGTGCTGTTTACAATTCCAAAGTGATCGGCCCTTACTTTTTCGAAAAAATGACATGAATTTAACCGTCAACAGGCGTCAAAGAATCAATACTTTTACCATGTTTCCTATTGGCGAAACATGGTTATGTTGGCGAGGTGGAATTACCTTTTGGTCTCCCCACCAAATAAAGCCATACGCTAATAATAATCTAACAGTGAACGCTATTGTGCCATGCTCCGCGAATCTCTCGAAACTAAGGGAGCTTTTTGGTGAAATAGAGAACGTGTGATTCCAGCAAAATGGTGCTTCAGCCAACACAGTCACTGGCATTGGTGGAAGAAATGTTTCCTGGAAATGGATGTGATCTCGTTGCGAGGTGACATTGGCTGGCCACCACAATCGCCGGACTAAACCCCCCGCGGGGAAAACCCCCTATTTATTAACAACGTCCACAATCTTTATGAACCCTTGAAGGAGCAATTACTCGAGAGGTTGAAGCTATTCCAACGGAAATGACTCAAAGAGTAATGAATAACTTCAGGGAGAGACTACTCAACCAGTGTATTAACAGTGAAGGAAGCCATTTAAGGGATGTTTAATTTGAAAAGTAAAGACTAATGGTACTTTTAAAAATGGCAGAATGTGTACTTTTTATTGGTATAAATAAAAATTTGGTTTTAAACAAACCACTATCACTATATTCAAAATTTGATTCTAAATGAAGTTTTAGAGTTATCAATGCATTTTCTTATATTGAATAATGGATAATTTAATCCTGCACAGTTTGAGAAAAATTTGCATTAATAACTCCAAAAAGTCCCGCTTTAGAATCAAATTTTGTATTATAGTGATAGTGGGGAAAATTGAAAAAGTGATTTTTTATTTTTTTCAATTGTGAATGAATCTAACCTTATCAGCTTGAATTCATGATTTCTACATATCAAATGATAGAGGAGCTTATGCTCTACAATTTAAGCCCAAATACAAATTTTTACTATTAATGGCTTCCAAGATAGACACATTTTAACACAAATAGTAGCCTTTTTCCCGGTATATGTGAATGAACTCAAAGTACTCAAGGTCGTAAAATTCTTCAATTTTGATCGAATTTAACAAATGATATATGCATTTGAACCGCCTTGATGAGCTGAAAACAATGAGCTATAGTTTGTTAAGATCCATTGCATTTTACGAATGTTACGGGTGTCCTTAATTTATTATCCTTAAAGAGTCCTTCTAACAGGAAATAGCCTGAATTAAGGACGGTATGGTGGGTATTATATTAAAATATGATCTAAAAAAATATTCTGGTACAAAACTCCAATACAAGGATATAGAGATTTATTTTGGTCATTATTGTTGAAAATATTGTATTTTTTGTTGTACAAGGAAATATGTTGAGAGCTCTAGCACAAAAAATATACAAGATAGAAAGTTCTACTTGGTCTTGAATTGTACAGGATAAAATTATCCCCAGAGGGATTTTGAATTTCACATTCCTAATAAAACGCACAGAAGATATAAACAATCAAAAATTGAAAATTGTCAAATTTCAATTTCTCTCAAAAAATACATCATTTAAAAAAATTCATAACTCGGTTGTCGCTTATCACAGAGGGTTGGATTTGATATCAATCGCTCAAGAATTTTATTTACTAAAACATTGTAATTACAAATTTTTCTGTCCGACGCTTGGTTTTGACGTGAGTTGCAAAAAACTAGAAAATGAACAAATTTTCCGTGGTTTTTTGGGCACCCTGTATTACGCGCCACTCAGAAAGCGTCGCAAACTCATATTAAACTTATTTGGGATGTCCACAGTGGTTTAAGATCATTTCCAGCCATCCATCATTTTTTAGGTGCTAGGCCCTTTTTTAGTCTAATTTGCCTGGGCTAACTGTGATATCCATCACATTAACCCATCTATCACTAGACAGTGAATGTTGAAAAGTTGCAAAGTGTTGAATGTTGCAAAGGTGGTGAATGATAAATATGTTATATATATTTTTTAATGTATCTGTTGACAAAGCCTATTGCAATAATGTTTCCGTTTAATGGCTAATAAAAAATCTTATTCTTATTCTTAAATCACAGGTTTTTATCATAGGTTTGCTAAATTTACAGGGAAGTGAGGGGCATTGACTTTTTCATGGGCAGGGAACCGCATGAGACCAGCTATATGCTGGTGCTGTGTGAGGGTGACACTTTGCGACGCGAAAAGCTGGAGCTGTCGCCCAACGACCAGGCGGCCAAGTTCTGCGTTTCGCCCAATTGGGGCGGCGCCCTAGAGCCCACCGTCGTAATGCCTTGCATGAGCGGCTGCAAGGTGAGTCTGTTTCCTTATACAGGGTGACACACGGGAGATGGACGGTTTTCAATGGAATAATTAATACTCAGCTAGTTTTGAAATTAGTGCGTATTTGTTCATACAAAATCAAAGCTCATTATGTGCCAATCAAGTCAACAAAGCTCATTACCTGCGATTTCAGTTATGTGTGAAAAATAATGTCAATGAAAGAATGTTTCAATAAAATAATAAAAAGTTAGTATTGAAATTGATTCAAATTTGTTTACAAAAAATCAAAGCTCATTATGTGCCATTCAAGTTAACAAAGCTGCAATTTCAGTTATGTGTGAAAAATAATGTCGTCAAGGTGATGTCCATCATTTCGAATGCAGGACTCAAATCTCTTCTCAAAATCCTCCATCACACGGACTAATATATCTGCAATGATAGAAGCAATTTCTCCTACAAGTTACGAAATTTGGACGACATGAAGAATGAAATCATTCAATAAATTGCTGATATCGCTGAAGAAATGTTAGTTTGTGTGATGGAGCATTTTGAGAAGAGAGTTGAGTCCTGCATTCGAAATGTTGGACATCACCTTGACGCTATATTTCTCACACATTGTTGAAATTGCAGGTAATAAGCTTTGTTAACTTGAATGGCACATACAGCTTAGATTTTGTGTAAACGAATATGCATTAATTTCTAAACTGGTTGAGTATTTCTAACTGGTCTTCGAAGTTTAAATTTATATAAATTTATGAATTTGAATTAGCAATTCATAGAAAAGTACCTACAATATTCTATCAACTTTTGATTTGATATAATGTTTATACTTCTTGTTTCAGGTATGAGAAAAGAGCTTTGATGAAAAGGATATCATTGAAGTAGTAAAAGCTAACAATGAGAAGGAAAGAGCTCTTTTGAGAAATAATAGTGTAGTTTTTTTATATATTTTTTTTATTGCGGATGATGCCCACATAAGCATTTTAGCTTGTGCGTGGGTAATGGATCTTGAGTGTTAAGGTGATTGATGAGGTGAAAAAACAGCCATGCCACTGGGATTCGAACCCAGACCTGCGGCAGTGCTAGCGGACTGAAGGTTGTGACGCCCTAGCCCACTGCGCCACCGAGGCCGGCAGTTCTCCTGTGCTTAAGGACGACAAGATTTTTAATACCTAACAAAGAATTTGTGATCAATGATACAAACCAGATGAGCATTATGCTCAAGAACGTAAGGATGAAGAACAAACATTTTCAAAATTGGAAAAGTGAATCAAGAAAAATAAAGTGTCAACTATTAATTGAATAGGCCTACTGGCTATGGTGATAGAGAGTTAAAACTAGAAAGTGTATGAAAAGGCTACAGTTGTTTAAATTCTAAAAAACGGGTACAAGAACACATAATAGTGACTATAAAATAGTTTCTGACAAAGAATGCAGTGGAAATCTAGTTATACTTGGAATTATTTCTTATATGAAATTTGATGTGTTAATTTGAGGCAATATTCATATCAATGTAAACTGTCTGTATAATATCAATAAAGTGGAATGCTTTTACTGATTTGGATGCAAATTTATTTGTTTGATGGGGTTTTCTGTTCCTCTTCCACAGATTTATTTGTGAATCAAGTCCTTGAAAGCATCTTCCCTATAAAAGAGTTACCCCTGATTTGGTGGTGGGGTTGGTATTCCTTCAGAGGCTTATCACTCACAACTAATGATCACAGTATTATAATTATAATTACAAATTAGATATTTTATTCTACATAACTTACATAGACTTATAAAAAACATATCCTAGATTTTTGGAGTTACAACCAATTATAGTTACCACTCATCAAGGCTGATAATGAAAAAAATTGATTATATTAATCCAGCTTTCCATTATTCTTATATTATATAGTTATATCCGTGAGTATTATAGTTGAAATGAATTGAATTCGTAAGGCTGATAGCTCTATTATAGAATCAAACGTATCCAGCAAGCTAAGTCATGAATAAATTATTGCATTTGTGGAATAAAGTGCTTCAATTCAAATTAAATACTTCTAAATGAAAGACAAAGTCTTTTATTAAGAGATAAGAATGCATTTCACTCATTAGAGTATCAATTTAGCAAGGAAAGTTGAAGAGTTTACAGTGATATGACAGGGAACTTCACTGTCATCCTAGAGAAAATCCATCTACTTGTTATGACGTCATTAAATCAGTTGTGGGGCCTGATGTATTAGTAGGTGTTGACTCAACCCACTCAGCTACGCCACCCCCTATTCCAATACTAAATAAACATAAAAATAAAAATATATTAGAGTCTGTCCAAGCAATGAAGACCCTCTGGCAAGATGTGAAAATGACTCAAGCTCGGCCAATATTGGTTAGAAAAATATTGATTTGGTCACAAATTGCAGATCAGAATGTCTCCTACGATTGAGAGCAAATCAATAATTTTTGAACCAATATTAACCGAGCTGGAGTCATTTTCCCATCTCGCCAGAATGTCTTCTTTGCTTGGACAGTCTAGTCTTTTCTTCTAGTATCATTTATTCCACTTATTTTAATTTATCAGATATATCAAATTTTGATTTTTTTAAACCTGAATTATATTTTAAATAGTTTATTAATATTAATTAAGTTTATGTAAATAATATTTCTTTCCATCTGTACAGATTTTCGAAGGCGAAAACAATCGTTGGCTCAATTTGAAAACAAACGTGACCTCTTGTCACATTGACAAGAACGGACATCTAGTAGTGATTGGGACAGACTGCGGTTCGATTCTCACCTACAATTTGGACACTTATCAAACGGCCACCGTTCTAGCATTTAAAGACAGCCACAACAATCCTTCACTCGTTGTTCTAGTCAGAATTTTCGTCATCGGCAACGAAAATCTAATTGTTGCTGTCGATAATCAACATTTAATGAAGGTGAGAGCATACTGCACTTGAAATTTCATTATTTTTCTGGGTTTTCGGTTCTGTATTCTTTATCTAGTTCAGTAGTTCCTATCGGCAGAATTTATACTATACCCCACGGATACTAGAATCAGAGACAATGTATTATTACATATAATATTTATGCATGTATTATTGCAGATAATACATTGTCTCTGCTAGAATACACGGTAGGGATCACGCGCAGGTTTTGGCCAAAAACCAGCTAAGTGCTGGTTTCTCCAAAAAAGTTAATCTGAATTTTGGATTGAACCATCAGCTGGCTCAATTGAAACACAAGTTAACAAAAGTGGCCATACACTGACAACTAACAGTTTAAACTAAAATTTCAGTTGAACGTATTTGGAGAAACCGGCCCTAAATGTGACCTATCACGAACCCACAAAAAATGTGTTTGCAGATTGTCAGCTGATGAACTTTATGTGAGTCTGCATTAGAACTGCTACTGATCTATAATAATGATTATACCGTCTCAAGGAGGTTCTTAACCTCCTTGTCCAGTCTCTATACTACTGACCATTCCATGGTAACGTTTAATCAACTATTTTTTGTGGGTTCGTGAAACGTCATAATCATATCAATCTACTGTGCATCTGGCTTATGATACCAACCTTTGATTCAGACAAGAAAAGAGATAGATAGATAGATGCCTTTATTTTCCATTTTGTATAATACATAAGTGATGTGGGCGAAGTTGAGGCACTAGAGTCCCCTCTTACACTTATCCCACAAGAGCTGTGCTGTGATTGGCTGCAGCTGTTCGACTGTGGCCCCGACTACAGTGACTTTATAAGTCTTATATAGTCTATATATATATATACTCTATATAAGTCTCTATATAGACTAAGTCTATATATAGTCTATATAGTCTTATAAGTCTTATATAGTCACTGTAGCCCCGACCGTCGGATAGAGGTAGACATACCTTTACAAGCACACAAACACAAAAAGTTTGTTTATTTCTTCTCAAGTGATCGTGAATAGTGTATATTATACAAGGTACATCTTAAAAATCCGAAAGATGTTATAGCTGTTGTCTCCTAGCTGATGTAACTTACCAACAGCATCTGTTGTCCCATTTAATAAAAAAAAACATTTAGGCGCAGCTATATAACAACTCTAATCGAAAATATCGTTGCAAATGTCTGTGTCAATGAGCTTCCTTCCTGTACGATTGCGTATCAATTTTGTACTTTTGTATCACTGCAGTGTATCATAGATCCGCCGTGTAGATTGGCCTTTATATGAATCAATATCAGTATCTTCAATATACTGAATAGGTATCACATACTGATACTGGCCAAGTACACATTGGCGAGGTGGAACTACCCGTAAGGGTCTCCCCACCAATAAAAGCCATAAGAATATTTTTTTTTACATACTGATCAATATATCTTTTTTTACATATCATCAATATATTAGCCATTATCTTGTGGAATTCCCACAAATAAGTCATACGATAATAATCTAAAATGAACTAATTTTGGTTATTTCTTGATCGTTGTTGCGTGTGCTGAATTATTGTACTCATTTCATTCACCATTACACATAATTCTATTTATTTTAATATTTTTCAGATCTCTTATAAATCAAATGTAATTGAATACCAAGCATCGAGTAAAGTGAAAGGAGTCTGGTATTGTTGTGGTACAAATGAACTGATACTAGTGGAGCGGAACCAACAAATCAAGGTAAAACTGACATTACATCAAATTGTTTTATTAAAGAATAGAAATTTCGCTCGCACTTCTCGAAAATATTTAAAATAATTTCTTTTTACTCTGACAGTATCGGCCACAGTGTAAGTGAGTGAAACAGGCTCGCTTCGCTCGCCTGCAAAACCTCTGTCAGTGTAAGCTGAGACAAACAGGCTCGCTTCGCTCGCCTTCAAATCCCGTTCAGAAAGGATTCGGAAGTTATTGAACACAACATTTCTAGACTCAATCTGGACCTGGTTACCAAATTTCTACATTTTCTGCCAATTTGTTCTCGAACTCAGAAAAACTCCGATGTATCGAATGTTGCCATTAAATAGTAAACGGTAATAATCGAGCGTAACCTTGGGAAGTATATCGGACATAATTCTTGATTTCAATACATCTTCTAAATTAGTTCATACTATAATCTCACTGAACCATTGAAGTTACAGTAAGGATTGGTCGTATAAAGGCGGAAGATCTTTATGTTTGAACAATACATTTACAATTTTGAAAAAGTGATTACTGGCGTACTTAGAACGGATTTCAAAAACTATTTTAAACCAACATTTCTAGACCTTATCTGAAACTGCCCACCAAATATCAACATTTTCTACCGATTTGTCTCGAAAAAAATAAGAAAACGCTGAAAATCTCAAATATTTGGCGTATTCATGATGAAGTTCTGGTAAAATCCTTTCTTAGCGCGCGTCTACAATCCAACTGAACAAGTATTCTAAGCCAAATTTGAACGCATTTTTTAGTTCAGTGGATTTTTGTTAGTTCTGGTTATGAATGAATCAGGTTAGCCATTTATCATTGGTTATGAATAGAGATGAGAAATAGGATAAATTTGTCTCAACACTCTCGAAAATATTTTAAATTTCTGTTTACTCTGAAGGTTGGCCACAGAACAGGTGATTATCGAAACAAAAGTTACTACAATCACAGAGTAAGTAAATTACTTGCTAAGGTTGATTTAATCGATTTTCAAAGTCGATAAAAGTTACCCCAGATACTAATTTGTAGCCATTTTTAATTATAGTTTCTGTTTGAACCAACATTATGTTTGCTGAATGAACCGCTAAGCGGGGAGAAGCTTGTCTAGGCCACTGGCAGACGTTCATTGGTTCAAGCGTTTACCAGAAACTAATTATGGTGTAGCAACCGAAACCGGTATTTCGATTTTTTTAAATAAATCAGTGGTATAACAACATCTTGTCTTTTCATTTAATATGGATATTGAATAATATTAACTTCACAACCAATCAAAAAATGACATTTTTATAATAACAACATCTTGTCTTTTCATTTAATATGGATATTGAATAATATTAACTTCACAACCACTCAAAAAATGACATTTTTTAAATGCAATTGAACATTGTTCCATTTGTTCTAGGTGTTGAATGTCACCAGCGGTATGGGGACTTTCTACGATCTGCTGCTGGCTGATGCTAACGGCAACGTGGATCCCGTTGAAGAAAGTTCAGATATAATTTGTTGCTGTGATTTTAGTAGTACCAACTACCTCGCCTTGGCTAGGTCAAGTGCAGTGGACATGGTCAATTTAGTTAATAGAAACGGGCAAACGATGTCTGTCAGCAAATCCATCAACTGTTGTGTATTCTCAGCGGATGGGTTGTTTATTGCCTTTGGTTTCAACGATGGAACAATCCAGGTAGATGAATTTCAATAGTTTTCTGTCCAAGCAAAGAAGACATTCTGGAAAATGACTCCAGCTCGATCAGTATCAATTCCAAAATTATAAAGTTGGTCTCAAATATTGTAGAAATTGTTCTCCTCTACAATGTGAGACCAAATTAATCATTCTTGAACCAATATTTACCGAGCTGGAGTCATTTTTCCATCTTGCCAGAATGTCTTCTTTGCTTGGACAGACTATAGTTGAACAATCAATTATATTGAATTGTTATTATTTCTCTTGAATGGTAGATCATATCTGACAATTTACCTACCTAACGGGAATATTCCTGGACAAGATGTGATGTAATGATGATTGAAAAATAAATGAATTATAGGCTATAAATAAGGGAAAGAGGATTAAACTTTAACCTTAGGGATATTTAAAGTAATTTATTGATAAAATTAAATGAATCAAATACCCTTTACAAACTTTGAAATTATTTATATTTTAATCATGTTCAGTTGTTTCAATATTATTTATTCATATTGAAAATGGGCTAAAGCTTGAAAAATGTCTGTAAATATAATACTTTCAAAGTGTATAAAGGGTATTTGATTTATTTAAATAAAAATATATTAAATATAGATAAAAATCTATCAAAGGGAAAGAGGCTATAGTGGAAGATACGTTTATACGTACGTTACTGTAACATCTTATGCAATGAAATTAAAATGAGTTTAATAGCATATTATGGTTTCTTAGATTGTGTTAGAGCTTGCTCAATAGCTTAGGCGTTAACTGTTGATAAAATTGGATGAAATTTATCGAATTTGTAATTTTCATTAATTTTTAATATTGAACTTTATACTGTGGAAACTTTATGTTCCCTGATGAACATTAAGGATGTTTTTGCACAAGATAAAACGAAACAAACCGTTTTTGTCTCAAAATAGAAAAATTATTGGTTTTGTACAACGCATATATACAAAAGATTCAAAGCCATTTTGTAAAAATGTATTGCTTTTCCAATATTCAACTTGTCTCTTTAGATCAGTGGTTCCCAACCTTTCATGTCTGGCGACCCAACTTTTATTTTTTCCCATTTTATACACATATTATGAGTTTTTCCAATTGTGTGTACAATGCATAGGCTCATATTGATGACAAGAAAAGAGCTGTGATTGGCTAGTTTGCGTGGAATGCGTTACGTGCGTCCCAGCTTACGCCCGACCATATTGTAGGCTACACGCAATTGGTTTATTGTACGCGTAATTTTTCAAATGTTTCTTGTTAAAATAACAGAATTATCTTCAGGGTACTGTGATTGTGATTTTTATTTAATAATGTACACTGAAAGTATCCCCAGTCAAAAAGGAATTATTCTTTTTCTTCTTTCGTCTTCAAAAGATATATTCTTTAAATATATATATTCTTTACGAATATAAATATTCTTTCTAGGTGTACAATGTTCAGCTGCAGCTGCTGCGCGAGACGTGCGTGCGTAGGTCGGTGAAGTGGCTCTGTCTAGGCAACGGCGGCTGCGCGTTCGGCGCACTGACTGCGCAGCGCATCCACCTGGGACGTTGGATGCAGCAGTTGGACAAGAAGACGCCAAGTGGGTTTCATAAAGCCAACAGCAGTTGTCTCGTCGGCTGCACGCAGCTGGACGCCAAACAGCTGATGAAGGCGCCCGGCCACGACTGCTTCTTGACCATTGATAAGCACTCGCAACTCTACAAGGTCACTTTCTTTGACAAAGATCAAGGCGAAAGTGAACGGTTGGAGCCGAACGAGCCGTTGTTTTTACTGGATTTAAGTGAGTTTTTTCTCCATTCTATAGGATTATTCAAGCTTAACACATGCAATTAATGAAACTCAACTTAACTAAGTATTCCCTTCATGAATAATGCCCCATCCATGGGTGACTTCGTGAGGTCTACTGTTCACAGAACTACTAGTAATAAACTCGACAGCTGGTTCAGCATGAACCAATTCTACAGTGTGAATTTTCCTATGTTCGGAAGTATAAATGTATATAGTAATATTTTAGCATGGAGGTAATTCCTTTTCCTTTCATATTATCCTTAAAATACAATATTTCAAGAAACCTTACGTATACATCGACGCGCAATTTCAAGACGAACATTCCTGTCCAATTTCATCGGAATCTATTGCCGCGTATTGTCGTGAACGTGGAACAAACAAACAAACATAAAGAGAAATGCAAAATCGTCGTCTTAAATCTAGACCTCACTTACGTTCGGTCAATAAAGCCGCGTATCCACAGCGAATGTCTCTCAGCAAGGCAGGATATCTGCCTCGGGGTGAGGCATGCGTGGTCTTGCGCTTTTGCAACCGCGTATTGAAATGTATGTAATTGTTGATAATTACTATAACTATATAATAGTATTTTGTATTTTTACAAATTTAATGTAAATGTTTGTCAATGACAATAGAATATTTGATTTTATTTGAAAATCAAAGCGGTGTATGCTCGCTGCGAGCACGCGAACTAAATTGTTGAGCCGGTATCTACGGCTATAGAATTGTGCGTTGTGTGTGTGGCGAGACAAACAGCGCAGGTATCCACTAGACGCACGCCTCGGGGCGAGGCACTTTTGAGCACGACCCTTCTACCGACAAGCACACTGCTGGACTCGAATTGAGCGCCGCGTTTGCCTCGCAGCGAGCAACCCCGGTAACCACAGTCCGAGGCATACGTCCCGAGGCATTCCCGGCGCATGTTTCGCACTGTGGATACGGGCCTTCAAAAATATTCTGATTACTTTACTTACTTGTGTGTATTTTTTGTGAAAATTCATTTTAAATATCTAGTGACTGATTCCTTGTTCATTTTTGCAGATTCCCGACCCAAAAAGAAAGCTGTAAGGAAACTACGATCAGACAAAGACAAAGGCATGTTATAGGATCTTTTTAGACTATCCCACCGCCACATCACTGCTTATGAAACCCGTATTAATGATTCAATGTTGTCTCGAACTTATCCTAAGTTTAATTGTTCAATGTTATAGATTATCTTATAGTAATATTATATATTTTTTAATCTGTATTTAGGTATAGTCTGTCCAAGCAGAGAAGACGCTCTGGCAAGATGGGAGAACGACTCCAACTTGATCAATATGTATTCAAAAATGATAAATGTGATTTCAAACTGTAGGAAACAATTTGATCTACTATTTATAATTCTTGAACAAATATTGACCAAGCTGGAGTCATTTACCCATCTTGCCAGAGGGTCTTCTTTGCTTGGACAGACTATAGGTACATGGCTCAATTTACTTATAAGTTGAAACATTTAAGAATATTAATAAGATTACACTTGTATCAAATGTAAAAGACATGTAAATATGTTTATAGAAATCAGTTGTAGATGGCGGCAAAAAATTAGGCGTGTATCGTCTGCTCCTCGTACGCTCCAACAGCTGATGTTGTCATGTAGTTAGACCAAAGTGATGTTCTTGAAGTCAAAAGAGTCAATAGAAGCATGACATCAGCTGTTAGTAGTTTACATCACGTACAAGAGACAGACGAAACCACCTTAAATTTTAGCGTCAGCTATATACTAAATAATATATAATTATTTAATAGTAAAATTAGTCATGCATCACAGGCTGTAATAGGTTTGGTGCTATCCTAGAAAAAGACCAAATAAGTGGAATAAATTGATAATAATAATAATTGTGGAATAAATTATACTAGAAAAAAGACTAGACTGTCCAAGCAAAGAAGACTCTCTGGCAAGATGAGAAAATGACTCCAGCTCGGTCAATATTGGGTAAAAAAATATTGATTTGGTCTCAAATTGTAGATCAGAATGTCTCCTACGATTGAGAGCAAATCAATAATTTTTGAACCAATATTGACCGAGCTGGAGTTATTTTCTCATCTTGCCAGAGGGTCTTCTTTGCTTGAGCAGACTATAATAATTATATTGTATGTTATTGTAATACCGTACTGTACATTTTTTTAATGAGGTGCTGTACTTATCTCTTGGTAAAGCATGGGTAATGAAAAATTTCCTAGTTATCTCATTAAATGTGTGTTTAAAAAGAGAAATGAAATGACACTAATATTATAGTTATACAGAGTGAGTGGTATATGTAATATGGCAGTCGGTGACAGTAGGCCTACTAAAATCAAAATTTCCACTAAATTTTGACATTAAAAATTTTATCCGCCATCTTGGATCAGCCATATTGAATCCAAGATAATTTTTAAATTAAGAGGATCATCTTATACATTATTTTTATGTAGAATTTGAAGAAAAATTGAATGCCGAAAACCGTACAACGCTATCTCAAGCCGTTTCAAAGTTATTTCAATTATTAATCAGGTATATTTACTATAGTAGTCTATGTCCAAGCAAAGAAAATTTTCTGGCAGGAAGGTGAAAAGAATCCAGCTCGGTCAATATTGGTTCAAAAATTCTACATTTGGTCTCAAATCGTAGGAAACATTCTGCCCTACAATTTAAAACCAAATTTATAATTTTTTAACGAATATTGACCGATCAGGGTAATTTTCTCATATTTCCAGAATGTCTTCTTTGCTTGGACAGACTATACAAGTAAGTTAATACCTCCATAACGATTCATCCCGCCGATGTGCGGTTTTGTCATTAATTTTCTCTTGAAATTATGTATTTGAATCATTTATAACTTTTTTAATGCCCAAATTTTTAATGTAAAACTTAAGTATAGATCTTTAAATTCTTGTATAATTTCCTACGTTAAAGACCGTCAAATTACCTCAATTTGAGTAATTCTGAGCCGATTCCAAACATTTTACTCACTCTGTAGAACGAATTTCAGTTTCTTTTAAATGTATGATCTGAGCATGATTTTTTTTTAAATAGGGAATTATTACATTTTTGTTTTATATGAATTTTAATTTAGGAAATTTTATAATTGTCAAAAAGCCATAAGCGGATTATTTATTTGAATATATTCATTTATAATATATTATTATTAGGCCTTCATTAGGTTACCCAATCACTGATTCCCATTGTATTTATTCTATGTAGATTAGTAATACAGTATTTTGTATTTTTTAATAATGATATTCTTTGATGAATAAAATTGATCATAAATTGGATCACAAAATAATTAATTTCATTAATAGATTAGTACCTAGATCTATATAGCTAATTTGTATATATTATAGTGGCCAAATTTAATATGATTTAGATTTCTTCTTGAAATTTAAAACTTCAAGATATCGTGATTTAAAATCGTATGAAATACTACACAATTACCAACTTTGTATGATCAAATTCAAGTTTTAAAGGCAATTTAGAAAAATGATCAGCAATCAAATTTTCAACACTGGATTAATGAATCCGATAAGAGGGTATACCAAAAAACAGACTTCAATTGTTACTATGATTCAATAGGAATATATTTAATACACACAAACTTACATACTGACATACACAATTAAGTAAACACAAAAAATCACAGTTCTTGCAAATAAAATCACGACTCTAACATACAAAATTTACTTTACAAAAGATCTAGACCATACACAAGCAAAAATCGTCTACAAATTTACATTTCTGTCAAATTATTTTCAACAATAATAATAGTATCTAGATAATATTTCAATAGAATTGAGTGACACCAATACAGTTAGATTGGCAAATGAGTCAAGAATCATGGAATATTGAGCGTAAATATATATTTATGGTAGCCTATTAATATTCTTATATTTTCTTACAAGTTGGTTTTGCATAGATAAATTAATCTGACAATAAAATTTTATTGAAATATGTGAAATTGACCAATACATAAATTATAACGCCAAGAAATTCAGTATACAATAACTGTACCAGCAACTATACTTTTTTATAATGTAACCTGATCAATTGAAAATTTATTCGAAAAAGAGGAATTAAATTTATAAGACAACATCTAAGAGATTGGATGAGCCTTCAACAGCAAACCAAATGGAAGATGAGAATGACTAGAAAAGTATGAGGAATATTCCAAGATTAGTTTAAAGGTCCAATAATTTTGTTCTCCAAATTTTAATCTTACATCAATACATAAAATCTTTCACTGGATGATAAGAGATGCTACTTAATTTGTCATTGATGAAACCAGATTATAATAGTAAACAATGATACTAGATTATTCATAAATTATTTGAGAAAACGGGGAGTAATGTTCCATCAACAATATAATTTATAGTAAAATTCCTAGTCAAGTTGATGATCTACATAATCTTATATATGCTGAATTGACCATTTACAAGTTTACACTCTACTCAATAGAATTTATAAAAATTGTCACTATGAAATAATTTGAAAAATCTGCATTATCAAAATCTTTCCATACACACAGCAATAAATTGAGCCGCTCTGATATGTAAAGTTTGAAAAGATCAACATTATCGTGTTACCTTAATCTACAGAAATTAATCATTCCCATTAATTTGTTCAATTCATTCCTTTCATGTATCAAATTGGAAACTTGCTATGTCCAATCATTGATTACTATTTCATTCAATTCAGAAATTGAATAAACAAACTATAAAATTAGTCTATGCGATATATCTGAGGCGATAATTTCACTTTAATTGGATACAGTTTAAACGACGCTAAAATTACAAATTATTTAAAAACCTATATGCTCAATACATTATAATAATGTTTATTAAATAAACATTATATATAACTACATCCTTTACATTTTTTGTATTCACTGGATAAAAACAGTTATGAACATGAGTTAGCCTATCAAAATGTATCTACTACCGAAAAAATTCTGTGTAAGTTATACAAAATTTATGCAAAACATTGATTCCAATGATAAGATTATAATCCATACTTCCAGAGTGAATTTATCCAGTTATTTCAATATCAAATTGATTTTCACAACTTTACATAGACACGTAAGGGGAAACATGTTGTCTCTATCTGTAATAACAAAAATAAATAAATAATACAAATTATTTACTTTATTTATTAATTAAGTCGAAACAAGTTCATTTACCACACAATTCAGTTGTGTTCAAAGTTAATGGAAATCATTGATAAATCATTTATCCAGTAAATGTAATTCATTAAGCTACACTGATGATAATTTAGCATTCTCTCGAAATCATCATAGAAACTATATAGGTAAAAATTTGGAAATTCATTGCTAGTTTTCAATATAATTCATTTAAATAGAGTAGGTACTCACTACATACTATACAGTTAGGTATACCCTTCAAGTATAAAACCGAAAATATAAGAGATAGTGAAATATTTCTATTATCTACCGAGTAGGATATGGAGTATACGTTTATAGTTTTCTATAAGTTGGGAATAGTTTTAAAATTTTATTAGGATAATTCATATTCAAATTGACTCAATTCATTAAACAGAATAGAATAGGACATTTAATACAAGAAATTAATCATCAACATTCTATACTATAGAGAAGGCTAGTTCATATCAATGTTGTAGGGGGATGTAACTTTTGAAAAATTGATAAAATCAAACACGATAATTAAATCAGCCTTAATTTATATCACAAGTTTTTATTAAAATGTTCATTAGCTGTATATTGTCTCAAGCTTTGGGTGTTATTTGAGCACCAGAAAGCATCAGTCAAAATTACGATTTTTATCCTACAGTAGATGGAAGAACAATAATGTGAATTTGCAACAAATCAATTTCCAATTTTTTAGACCCAAGATCGTACACAATAAACATAAAATGTATCGGAATTGATTCATCATCGATTATTGTTCAACATAATCTACATTTATATAGAATATCTACAGGTATATTCTTCAGTAGAAAGTGACTAAACCTTGATAATTGACTATTGACAAAAATGTAATGATTGAGTGGAATGTTAATTGAATAAGCAGCTTGAATTTTTTTAATGCGATAAAGTATAATAAGTTGGTGAATTATCATGGAAAATAATTCTCAATCTTTATGAAAAGAATTACAGATTTTACAAAGAATAAGAAGTATTTAAATTATACGTTCACAATTTTCGACATGATTAACCTAATAATAAAATTACAAGATTAGGAGAACACCAGAATGGAATGCTCGAGTTCTAAATCTTTGAAATCCTAGGAAAATTAATTATAAAGTGAGAATAGCTGAATTCAAGCCAAAATCTTTCTCTGGAAATCTAAATTATGCTTCCAACCTAATCTTGACTAAACTCAGATATATATCTTAATATATGAGTCTTGAATCATCTTTATTATATCAAATGTTCAAATCATCCATGATTATTACTGTTTACTTGGTTGAATTTGAAGCAAGGAATGTCATAGAAGTTAATAGAACTTAGGGCTAATAGAGCTTTAATGAAACAATATTAATTTTCCAAAACCAAATCCGTATAAAATCGTAAAAATTGCCGATAAATCTAAAGGCATTACAAGTTACAACTTGAAACAAAAGATTTAAATATTTATAATTGATGAAAATAGAAATATTGAGGGAAATAACCAAGAGCACAATAAATAACTCATGAATATATTGGAATGTATGGATTAGACACCAGGACCAGTTATGTCTCTTTAAAGATAGAAAACCCAGATATTTTTATATCAAGTCTACTTTTGTAGAGTGAAATTTCATAATAACTCTTATATTAATAACTAATAATCCACAAAAGCCTGATAGGCTGTCAAATTTTGATCATAAGAAAGTTAATAGATTCTTTTTATTAATATTACAAGTAGTTACACAAGGAAGCACTGCTTTGATAATTTTATCCAATTTAATAAAACTGATCAGTTATATTTTATTAGGAAGTTTAATAGATTTTTACATGTAGAGTTCGCAAAAAAGGCGGTTTCGTCTGTACCTTGTATGTTCTAACATCTGATGTTGTATGCGAATATTCTGAGAAACTGTACTGAACCAGCTGACTAGCTCTCCAGCTGATCAGCTGATCCATAACTCTATTCTCTAGTCAGCTGTTCATCACTCTTCAAATCTATTGTTCATAATATTCACAACTTTATTCTCTAGTCATCTGTTCCAGTACAGTGTCAGACTATCAGCTGTTAAGACGCAGAAAGGTAAGATACAGAAAAGAAGAGAAGATTCACCTTCTCTGGTACAAGGAACAGACAAAACCCAACCTTATTTCAATTCCAACTCTACATAAAGATAAGAGCACAAACAATTTTATCCAATTTTCCGTTGATTGCAACCAACTTTCAGCTCACCATAAAATATCAATCCAATAAGCATCATTATGAATAATTTAATAGTCGTAAAATAAGTACAAAATACGCAATAGATACTACTACAAATTCAATATAATTGTATAAATATAAAATAAGGTATGTATATTGGTCTGTATAACATATATATAAATATTTACAGGAAAATCATAATAATATAGTAATTAATGTATAGAGTGTTCTAGAAGAGAAGGTCGGAGTTAGTGCCTTCACTCCGTGACCGTTTCTTCGGCAGTGGCGGTTTCAAATATTCGGCGTCGTCTTCCCCTCCACTCCAGCGGCGTGGTTGGCGGCGCCTGAGTTTTGGGCACTGGCGTCGATGTGGTGGGGGCGTGCCTGGTGACTCCCGGCTGCCAATCCCCGCCCCTCCCAGTTTGCTCGGTGTGTAACTGGCCAGGCCTCCACTGCCTCCTAGATTGCAACAAACAATACGACTACGGTCAGCCACTACACTACACAACGACAAGCTAGGACACAAAGGGTGATAAAGGTCAATAAATACTATTAACAAATGGACGTAGTTATGCAGAAAGGAACCAATCCACAAAAATAAAAAATCGATTTTTCAATATTTGGGTTGATAAACCCCTAGGTAACTGTTTTGGATGAAAAAATCACTGGAATCAACCCTATGGTAATATGTGGGTTGGTCCTTTCGAAAACAAATATCCTCACTTTATGTGTTATGCAGGAAGGAACCAACCCACATAATTGCCATAGGAACGAAACTAAAATTTTTGTTTTTTCAGAGAAAACGAATCATATGAGGCTAATTTTTACTCATGGATCAATATTATAAAGAAAGTGTTCTGTCAAAATTTCCCACCCCCACCCATCTTGCTACCCCCTCTGTACCTCATGGAATGGGAAATTCTGTTATTAGAACCAGACTGAAATGTTTTTTTCAGAGAAAAATATCATATGAGGCTAATTTTCTAACCATTGATTACTATCATACAGAGAAGTGTTCTGCCAAAATTCCACACCCCTACCTGTCTTGCTACCCTCCCAACACACCTTAAAGTTTTCATTTGCAAGGATTTCTTTCATTGAATGTATCTCAGCAACCATTGAAGATAAGATATTGAAATTCTCTCATTATTTAGAAAATTAAATTTACTTTTTTATGTCATCACCATTTCACTATAGCTCATGTGGTTCAGGAGTTATTTGATGGAAGTATGATGGAAGCCCACATAGGTACAGACTTCTGCCTGAAAATGTCATTCTTCCCCTAAAAAGTAAACTGGGAAATGTCTAATATGAAACATTTAGAGAATTTTAATATATCTACTTCACATATAATAAAGAAACATATATTTCTAGTTGAGCAATTAAATTCACTGAATAATGATACAAAGTTCAACTATTTATCTCTATAGAGGCCGAGAACATGATTTAAGAATTTTAAAAAGGGGGGTAGGGGGGGACTTCAGACGGACACTTCCCAACATGTAGTTATCAAGGGTGGAAAATGAACCCATAAAATTTTCCCCAAAGAATTTTTTTAAAAATTTAAAATGAATTGGGGGGTATTTTAGTACCATTTGAACACCAAAATACGTTATCTGCCAAGCTTCGAGATAGTGTTTTTCATTTATCAACTATTCATTTAGTTGAATTTAGAAAAAAAATTTGTTTCTTACAAAATGGTTTTGAAAATTTCTAAAATTTTTCTGAGACATTTGTAGAATCATTCAAACTTTCATTTAGAAGAAAATTTAAAAATTTATGAAAATCTGGGGAATCCCTCCATTCTTCCATTTATAAACTTTTAACCAGGAGCTACAATGAAAGGGAGACTTAAATAAAGAGAATTTCTTTTACTGAAAAAAGAAAGTTCATTTTTATTTCCAATAAGTGCTGAGATACAGTCAAAAGAAACCCTTAAAATTGAAACTTTGAGGGGTGGGGGGGTAAAGATGGGGGGGGGGAAATTTTTTGACAGAACACTTTTTTTAAATATTGATCCATAAGTAAAAAATTTCTAGGGATTCTTTTTTAAAAAACAAAATTTTATTGGCCCCTTCAAATGGTGGTTGGGTTTCCCCTTTCCATAAAATAAAGGGGATATGTGTTTTGCAGAAAGGAACCAACCCCATAAAGTAAAAGGGGAAATTAATGCTTTTTTTTGTATAAAAATACTTTTTATGATATTAAGAGCACAAAATTCCCAAAACGAATATCTTAGGATAATAAAAGGGAGGTATTTTTGGCAGTTTTCTTTCATTTTAAAAAATAGCTGATTGGGGGTTGGGTTTTTTTTCTATAATCACAAATGTATATATAGTATTATAACAAAGGAACATATTTAACCACCTAAAGCAAGGATAAATATTAAGAAACCCAAAAAATTTAAAAAAAGAGTACATCGATTGGGGGGTTCAATAGGGGTTTCCAAAATTTTTCCCCTTTCATCTTGGGGCAACTTTACGTTTTTAAAATTTAAAAAAAAAGATTTTTTTCAATTATTTTATTTATCAAACATGTTTCACGACATGTTATTCTTTTGATTTAAAAGACTGAGATAAAAGAAAATAATTAATAAAAATAATTAAAAAAAGGAAACGGATTTTATTTGAATTAAAAACAAGGTTTTCAATAATTTATAACTATTGATTAGTGGGGGGAGGTGAGATGAGGGGAAACACCATGCCATGGGACTCGAACCCACAACCTATAAAAGTATAAATTTTTAACATTTATAAGTGGGAGGCACTCCGGGGGGAAATTGGAGGGGGAGGTTTCCCATAGAACATAACACCATAAAGAAAAACCGTATAATCAGACGTCATACTGTTTTTTGAGGTTTTTTTCCATATTTAAGAATTTCAAGAGGGCGGTGAAACATACCATTTACGATGTAGTACTTGGAGGGGTTTTAGTTCTATAGATTTACCAACCCCCTCCACCCTCCAGGCTCCCCCAATCGGTTACCCAAGAGCTGAAAAATTTTCCCTAATTGTGATAAAAATAGAATAAATTTTTAGTAAAAAGTAAAGGAACGAAAAAAAGTTTGATAATAATTCCCTATGAATGGAAAAGGGAAAAAATGAATGAATAGGGTTTAAGAGGGATGAAATCGAGATTGATAAATGAATTCCACTAAAGGGATTAAAAAGGGAAAACCCTAAACTTAAATTCAAAAGGAAAACTAATGTAAATCTAATAATCCAACAAATAATTAAAATTTTTTAGAGTTTATTATATTTTTAGTTTTTTTGATAGATGGGGAATTTTCCCTGTCCAAGAAGTTTTGGGATAGAAAGGGTCATTTTGGGTTAAAAATAAATTTTCTCAAATTGGGAAACATTCTAGTTAAAATTTTGACTAAATTTATTATTTTCGAACCAATATTAGAGTTAACATTTTACCACCTTCCCAGAATGTCTTTTTGTTGGATGGACTATAATGAGATATTTATAATGAGAAGAGTCTAAGATACAATTTAAGAATATGTTGTATGAACAATTTTGACAATACGCAATCAATTTTTTATCAAATATCCTAAAAAACCATGAAAGAATAGAATTAATAAAGGCAGCTTTCCAAAAAATGAACTAAACCAAGGATTCAGTGCCTCGGCCAGGGTTTCTATTAAAAAATCAGATTGATTTTAAAATTTTATTTTACGAAACAGAGAAAGAGGGGATTTATCAAAGCGATAATAAATGAAAATTCATCTTCCAAAATTTTTTTATCTTGAGTAGTTGTAGTAGTTGGGAGGGGGATATTGTGGATTTGACCATATTAAAAAAAATTTCAAAATCATTTTTTTCCCAATAATAAAACACAACCCTAAATAGAAAATTTAATAAATTTATAAAATATGTTTCCATTACATAAGATGTCTTACATCTTGTCTTTTCATTTAATTATATTATTAGCCTTTATTTGAATAAAATATACTTAACAAATTAGACTGATTGAAGTTGAAAGGTTTAATTTAGACGAGATTGTCGGTTGACCTGGTGTTTTCCAGGGGGAAAATTAGTATTTTTCAATTGACAGTTTAGTAGGTATTGTAAAAATTAACAATCCGTATAATGGATTCATCACCCCATTATATCCCAAAAACTTATCTGTCAAATTTTTACATGTTTTTTTTTAAATTTTTAAATAATTGAATTTTTAAATTTTTTTTAATTTCATTTTTTTTTGTGTTTGGTAATTATTTATTTATTTTTTTATTAGATACATGAAATTATACTGATAGGTGAAAAACAGAATGAGTGCCCAAACTTTTCGCTCCTAATTTGATGAAAATATTAGAAAATTTTTGTATTATATTTAATGGGGTACTTTTTATAAAAAAACAGTGATAAAAGTCCCCCTAATAAAAAAAAATTTTTTTCAGATAAAAATTTCGACCAATAGAAATTATAATGGAGAAACTGATTTAATTTATATTTTAATCGATTAGAAATTTTTAAAATTGAAATCTTTCCATAAATAAAAAAATTTGAAAAAAAAATCCGTGAGCGATTGGATAATCTTCAATCAATTTTTCCCAAAAACCCGGTGATAAAATAAAAAAAAGAACCCTTAATTACAGTGACCAACCTTTTTGACACATCTCCTTCAATTTGTTAAGCTCAATTAGATTACATCAATTTCATTTAATTCTAAAAACAACTTATGTGAGAAATTTAAAGAAGTTTCCCGATTGTTCATTGAATCCTTCAGGTCGGTATTTGTCCAAAAAAAAACCCCTCGGCAAGATAAAATGATCGTTGATAAATTTTCTTTTTAAAATTTGGGTCTCAAATCGAAAACCTTTTACTACTATTAATACCACATTTATAATTCTTGAACAAATATTGACCAAGCGGGAGTCATTTTCCATTTCCAGAGGCTCTTTTTGCTTGGACAGACAAACCCTACTGAACTATCCAACCCCAAAACCACGCGGTGGTTAATATTAAAATTATAAAAAATATTGAATTGAAAAAATTAATTTAAACCCCGAAAAGAAATATTATAAACAGTTTCCCCAATTCATAAAAATAAAACCATTTTTTTTATAATAAAAAGTTTTTTTTCCAGATACAGATTTTTTTCAATAAAAATTTTGAAAAAAAATTCAATTTTGGGGAACACTATCATTACAAATGAATCATTATCAAGAGATCACCTAAAATTTTAAAGAAGGAAGGAACGGGAATACATTTAACCAGAACAAACAGAAGAGAAAAACGCCATATTTGCATTTTGACTGGGAAAAGAAACGTTATATCCCGCTGCAGATCCCCCCATTTATATCATCTCAAAAATTAAACAACTTCTGGTTATTTCTTTGATAAAAACAATCAAATTCAGGGTACTAAAGATAAAAGATTTTGGAAAAAAGAATTCCAAGATGAAAAAAAGAAAGTTACATTTTTAAAATGAAATTTTCTCAAATTTAGAAAATTTGATTCAATTTAAAACCCAAAATTTTAACTTTTTCAACCCAAAATTTTGGGGAAAATTTTTCCCCCAAAAAAATTCTTTTTTACCCAATATAATCAAAAAAGGTTTTAACCCATCAAAAAAATAATTCATCATTAAAAAAGAATGAACGCAACTCACAAATCAAACAGATTTCTGGATCAAAAAGGATTAATACTAGTTCTTTGTTATCGAAGAAACCCCTTTTGGGGATGAGAAAAAGACTCCCGCTTGGGCAATATTTGTTCAAAAATTTAAATTGTTTTAAGTAGATAAAATTTTTTTTTAATCAAATTGATCATTTTTTTAACCAAATTGACCAGCTTTAGTTATTTTTTCCCTCTTGCCAGAGGGATTTTTTGCCGACAGAATTAGTACTTTGGGGAAAAATATAGTATCCAAACAAAGAAGACATTCTGGAAGATGGGAAAATTACTTTATTCGCAACATTTTCAAAAGATTTTTGGGCCAAAAGTAGATCGAATGTTTCACAATTCAAACGTTAATTTTTAACCAAATGGAATTTATGAATGTCTTTTGTTTGACAGACTATAAATTAATAAGAGAGAGAATTTAAAATTTTTTAGGGGGTTCTCAAATTCAAAAAATTAAGGGGCCCAAACCCCAAAAAGCTTTGTTACCGAGATAGGCGGAGAATTGAGATTTTTTAAAAAAATATTTATTTTTCTAATTTTTTAGATTTCTGGGAAGGGAAAAGGATTTTTGATCGCTATTTTGAGATTTGGGTGATTTACACAATCGCTGCCATTCAACTTTTTCTTTAGAATCCGACTCTCTTCAACTTCCATTAATAGAAAAAACAAATTTATAATTCCCTTTTCCATTTTAACCCCATTGTTGAAAATTGTGATTTTTAAGTATTTTAAAATTATCTCAATAACTGTTGAAGTTAAGACTTCAGACTGGTTTATTGAATTCCCCAGCTAATTTTTCATAGGATTTTATCATTTTAGAACCTCAGTAAAGCCTCTAAATAATTAAAAAAAATATTTTTTAAAAATTCAATTTTCCGCCATTGTTATCCGGTAAAAAGCGTTTTTGGGGGGGCCATGGAACTTTTTTTTCTCTTGGTGGAATCATCCTGAGAAGTATTACATTCCCCCCTGAAAACCTGTAAATTAGTAAAAATGACTAGTAGGAGAAGGTGCACGTTTAAAATTTATTCATCATCGCAAGAAACCCGAATAGGGCGAAACATTAGAAGGCCGCCATGATTGAGGCAAATGCGGAAGAATTGGATCGTAGGAAAGTGCATTGAATGACTGATCAGGGCCCTTTAAAGGGCAAAAGACAGTGTAAAAAGTGAATCAAAGGGGGAAAGGGTTGGCTTCAAATCGAAGCCCAAATGGGGTTTGAAAGGAAGGCTTTGTTGATAAACACAAGATAATCGTTATTTTAGATTTGTTAGCTTATTATACCATGAGGATCAATAAAATGGTTTTTCACAAAAAAATGTTCATATTTTATCGAAAATAATTTTAATAATCAAACAGTCGAAGAGGAATTTCCAAAAAGTAATTTTTTCCAAAGAAATAATGTGTTCCCCCTTCCCAAAAGGAAATATGAAGAGTTAATAACGGAAAGAGAGTAATGAAAAATCCCAGAAAAATAAAATTTAAATTCATAAAGGAATCTTTAAGAATATTTAAATGGGTGAAATGGGAAAGGGAAAGTGTCACACCGCAGGGTTCAGAAAAACCCAAATAAGTATTCAAAAAGCCCCAAAAAAAACACCTAAATATTGATCTTTGGGTTGCCCGTATATTTTGTAATCTTTTTGTCCAAAATGGATTTTTCAATTTTAGTACTTGTCTTCAATAGTAAGGTTAAATTTTTTTGCAACTATCAAAAAATATTTCACCATGAAAATACACAATGTGGGAAGAATTAACCCTTGGGAAAAAGTTTTTATCCCAAATTTAAATAAAAGATAGAAAAATTGTTGATGATTTACCTGATCTAACCAGAAACTTGAGAGAAAAGCTATCACCACAAAGTTATATTAATAAATTAAAAGTTCTTTTTTTATTATTAATTACTTATTTGTTTTTTTTTTTTAATAAGTTATGAAATTAGTTATAGAGTTTGATTACTTAATTTGTTTTATTGTTTAATAAGCCCTTTGGGATAAAAATTGTTGCCATTATACAATTTCGTTTCGTATTCTTTATTCCAAATTTTTAACTAAAAATCTTTCTTTTTAAATTTGTTTCATTTTTTTAATAAATTACTTGTCATACAATATTGTAGCCTATCATTGTAACGTTTTACAAAAGAATTTTAATTGATTCTACCCCACCCCGGGGACGACCTAGGGGGGGCAGGCGATAGTCCAGATACCGGGGGAGGGGAGCGGGGGGGACCGAGGCGTTGTTGGTTACTGGAGGGGGGAAACTGGTGCTGCTGCTGCCCATCTACCGTCGACTTGAGAATGACGCTCAAGGGGTTTTTGAATAAAGTCGGCTCATCGTTGAACGGATACGCATCTGGGAAAAAACACAAAACGAAGGAGATTCATTAATGAGAAAATTTTAAAAAACAATAATGAATAGTATCGAAAATACGCACAAACACAAAATTTTAAAAAAATTTAATTAATGAGAAGTAATTCAAACACTCTGATCTACAATTTGAGACCAAAAACAAAAATTTTTCCAATATTGACCGAGCTGGGGCATTTTCTCTTCCAAAGGTTTTTTTGCTTGAACAGACCATCTTGTCCCTTGTCTGTCTTACTTTATGTTTTTGTGTGCTACGATATAAATAAGATATACAGTATTTTTAAAATTGAATCTATTTTTCTTCAATGAATTTCCAAAAAAAAACATTTGAAAATAATTTAATTGAGATGAAAAATTTAAAAATCCATTCATATCCAACCATACTTTCATGCATGCATTATTCTTTAAAAAAATACTGCAGCCTATTTAAAAAAATGTTAAACCTGTCCTTTCAAGTCAGTTGTTTCAATCAATATTAATTTATTATTTATTTTTTAGATGAATTACAATAAAGGGTTGAAACACAGACCAAAGTCCAAAACGAATTTTCCCAAATTTCGATACATAATTATTCAATAGAATATTACAAAAATTTGATGGTACAGTACTGTATACAAAAGAGCATCTAGGAAATGATTCTCGTTTTGATCTATGAATTCGTTCAGATACGTTATGTAATAATAGTCATTTGCACGAGAAACTGGTAATTTGACTAGACAAACTGTACAGTTTTGTTTCCAATATTCGAATTGGTCTGTTTATTTCTACAGCTTTGCATAGATTTCAGCGGAAGTTGAAAATTGTTTGATTTTGAAGTGACCCTCACGTAACAGCATAGACAATAGATCGTGTAATGCTGTTTTTCGGTCATTTTTCCTGAACACTCAGAATTATTGCACGAATGTCATTCGCATTTCCCTTTTCTGTCAAGTTCTAGTTGGGTCCACTTTCACAATAACGAAAACAAATTATTTCCTACGCTTTCCACTCAGTGTCGTTTACAATGATCATTTTATTGCGCGAATTCAGTTGTGAAATTCCTGTTGGTCCATCTTTTCAAGTCCATTGTCAGTTAATAATAACATGCATAGACTTCACAGGAACGTTTAATTGAGATTATTCACGATTAATTGAATTTTTTCTCAGGTAATTATTTCTTATACGTGGCTATTTCCTTCACACATTAATGAGAAACTTTCAAGCCATTTATAATTTGATAAGGAATTCCGGAAGCGTCTCTGTCCATAATCAATCAAAATAAAATATATTATTGTCAAATACCTATTATTCAATCATACTGACAATATAATTCGAGCAATTATTCTAGTATTCATAACAAACTATGAAATGTAGTTGATAGATTTGAATTTCAATAATCCATTGTTGAAAATTTTGATATAATAAAAATATTGAAATTGATAAGCATTGTGTATTGAGTCGTCCTACATTCGTGTGTGTTGATTTTTTATAATGTTAGAGATTTATCAGATAAATTTTAGAGATAACAATACAATGTTATTAGATTGAATTGGAGATTTATATAAATATGACTAGTTTTGTTTATCTGGTTTTATAGTAGAACTGCCTTTTCTTCTCCCAGAGATCAGAGAAACTGATCATAGATCAATTTTAGAACTTCAAATAATTGAAATCAAAGTACCCGTTTTTTTTTTTAAATATGTTTATTTTACACTACATGTTTCGGCGACATAGCCATTTTAACGAATACAGTAGCCCTAATAGAAAATAATTATCAATTTTAGAACTCGAGTTCTAGTTCTTAACAACTTAGGGCTGAACATTTAGGTTTAATGTACCTATCTAAATTATTTGGTGTAGATTAGTTATTATTCTATTTGTATCAAATTTCGTCTCATAGTAGTTGGCCATAACTGCATAACATTATATTAAATATATATATATTTAAAAGAAAATTATCTGGTTCAAAATTAGCATACATTTTCTCAAATATAAATGTGATTTTGAATGAACTCATGCCCGTTTTTTCCAATCACACTCAAATTTGAGGGACCCTCAAGTTAAATACAGTTGACTACATTTCCTATTCTTATCCTAGAAAATGTCAGCTGTTCATCCAAATTTGAGGGTCCCTCAATTTTGAGTGTGCTTAGAAAAACACGGCATAAGTAGCCCATAAGATTCATTTTTGAATATTGGGAACTAAAAAAATAATCTCTATTCTCAAGTCTTCATTAAAGAGTAGTTACATAGAAGTGAATTACATTTCCTTTCACTCGTGTAAATCATTTGACAGTTGAACTGAAAGTGCTGTGCCAGTAGATTCATTGTCATTCTCTCAAGTGTGACATGCCACATATGACAATATGCGATTTCAATTTCAGCCGAGAAAGTAATGATCGACTATAACACTGTAGAACTGCTTCTTGGATGCACGGTGCTCCACTCTATATAGTCTGTCCAAACAAAGAAGACATTCTTTGTCTTTGGCAAGATGGGAAAATGACTCCAGCTAGGTCAATATTCGTTCAAGAATCATAAATGTGGTCTCAATAGTAGATCTAATTGTTCCCTACAATTTAAGATCAAATTGATAATTTTTGAACCAGTATTGACCGAGGTTGAGTCATTTTCCCAAATTGTCAGAGGGTCTTCTTTGCTTGGACAGACTATATTATATAGGTACATCACTTTATTACGGCCTAGTGATGCGTCGTTCAAATCCAATCTTGTCTTGCTTTTCAGAAGTAAATAGAAATGTCAGTTTCTCTTCATTGTAGACTGTCAGCTCAGCTCTTCTGAAATTGGATCTGTCAACATTGTGGGTGTGATGTGCGAAGTGTATCAAATTTGAACTCACTGTATTTCATGGCAGTGGAAAATTGCAATCTTCTTGTCAAATATTTATCTATCTGTAATAATGTGATTATCAATTGTTAATTCTTACATTATTCTTCTTCAATTTTTTGAGTAGATATTTCACAATGGGAGAAGAAAATTATTGCCCAGAACTGGTTCCAATCTCATCCGTCCCATATTCAATTATTTGCAGTGGGCCACTTCGGACTGACAGTTCGATTGTTCACAGCTCATGACAGCTATTTTGGACTGTCGGTTTCTCCAGTTTTTGACTGTCACAGTTCGAACTGACAGTGGATGTGAACCCTAAGTCTAAACTGTCAATCTGATTGATAATATTGACTTATAAACTAAAAACTTTTGCAAACAATATAGCTCTGCAACATATAATTGAATTAAATCGTTTAAAATTCGTAAATGAATCAATCCAATTACCTACCTGAACTCTTCTTAATGTGTTGTTGGATAAGTTTTGAAAATCTCAAGACTTATAAAATTGAATAAAATAGTTTCAAATTCCTAAATGAATCAATCCAATTACCCGCGTGAACTCAATCTTAATGTGATGTTGGATAAGTAAAAATCTCTCTGCATGCCTTGAGCAAGTTTTGGAGCTGTTTAATTTTATTCGATAGTATAGATCATAATTTTAGCAATAAAGGCTACATTCGCCTTCCTAAGTACCTACAGAAAACTATACACTAACAACTCTGTATTTAAAACATTAGGTTTCAAATCTCAAGACAAAATAACAAACAACAAAATTTGTTAGGTCATTTTTCCCGAATGAAATCAAAGACTTAAGTTATTTTACACATCCTCAGAACAATAGAAATAGTGAGTTAAGTGGTTTTACCCAAACATAGATTCCCATAATTCATCTGCAACACCTGACTTAAAGTCTTAATAATGGAAGTAAGACTTAGGTTGTTTTACCAAAGCGTAGATCTCAAAATTCTACACCCGGATATGTAATTATCTCATTTCCTTAAAAAGTGGACTTAAGTGCTTTTGTCAAATGACCAAGGGAATATTATATACTGTATTAAAATTATAAAAATTTGCATCTCCTTAACAGAATATTGGCTTTATGTCAATGAATTATCATTGATTAATGATCAATTAATAATATCAATTAAGACAATAATTACTCACTAAACTATCAATTAATGATATTTATATCATAGTGGTCTTATTTAAACCCTAAATTCAAAATTTTTTGTAACATTTTTCCTGGACCAAAAATTCTTGTGAGAACTGCTGCGGAAGTACATAACCTTATTTAGGACTTTTATTCATCAAATTTCAGGGAATAAATAGTTCAGGCTTTGCCTAGTTTTTCTATCCTAGTTATAGTAACATTATCATTATTTGTTTTACGATATCAATGAATAAATAAAAATTCATTCATTTAATAAATGAATTTTTCATTATAATAAATGAATAAATAAATGAATGATCGTGTGGAGTGGGCTACATTGTCCTTCTCAAGTAAAGAGACTGTTTTAAAGACAGAAAAATACAAGCCCAAAACTCTGTATTTCCAAGATTGGTACCTAATCTTAAAAAGTTTAAAATATTAGCGATTGCCATTTTTAGGATTGGGAAGATTAATTTCAAATACTGTATATTACTATCAATGCAACCTTAATTATCTAAAATCAAATCTGCAACCTTAAAAGTTTTATTGTCAAAAAATAGTAATTAATCTATCATCCTATAGTTTGCATGTCTCATGGTCCAAGATTACAGACAGTTAGGAAGCCTACTAGCCTCCAACTAAACGAGATCAAATCATTGAACCATAAATTGAAATAGTGAGGGCCATTTATTTTGATACAGTCAGATAGTCATATTCAGAGCAACTGTGGTTCCTGGAACTGATATCAAGTTGTTAAAAGATAAGAACCATATTCATAGATAGTAGCGCCATCTTTTCCGTTCATACTTGAAAAACACTACTCCAAACCGTTAGTATAGATAGGAAAAATTTCATTCTGTACTGTATTATTATTGTACTGTTCATTATTGTACTTGTACTTATTATAATACTTACTGTATTATTATTGTACTTATTAGTACTGTATTAATTTATTGAAAAGAATCAATAAGCAATAATTATATTTTACTGAAGTTTGTGCAGAATTAAAAACTTAATATTGTTTGAAAATTAAACTTTGAAATATAGGACTATTTAAAATAATTGAAAAATAAAATAAGAATCAAATACACTTTAAAAACTTCAAAATTATTATTAATATTATTAAAATTATTATTATAATAATATAAAATTATTATTAATAATTTTGAAGTTTTTAAAGGTATTTGATTCTTATTTTCTGAAAAAGTATGCAACAAACTAGATTCTTCTTGAACGTGAAGAACACTATACAGTACCATAGAATAATATATGTACTCCTCTAGAGTTTTATAGATTTATAGAAAATAGATTTATATTCCAATTCTCTTTGACCACATTTACTGGTCAGTAAGTAACACAGCTGCCTGGATAGGGCAAGTGCCGGTCAAGTATAATCTGGCCAAGCAAAGAAGAGCCTCTGGCAAGATGGGAAAATGACTCCAGCTTGGTCAATATTTGTTCAAGAATTATAAATATGGTCTTGATAGTAGATCAAATTTTTTCCTTCAATTTCAGATCAAATTAATAATTTTCGAAACAATATTGACCAAGCTAGAGTCATTTTCTCATCTTGCCAGAGGCTCTTCTTTGCTTGGTCAGACTATAGCGGTGTCCTACATGCTTGGACGGTCGCTAAGTTTATAGTCTGTCTACGCAAATAAGACATTCTAGCAAGATGGGAAAATGACTCCAACTAGGTCAATATTGGTTTAAAAATTATAAATTTGGTCTCGAATTGTAGAAAACACCCTGATCTTCAATTTGAGACCAAATTTATATTTTCTGTACCAATATTGACCGAGCTGGAGTCATTTTCCCATCTTGCCAGAATGCCTTCTTTGCTCGACCAGACTCTTTACTCTGCTTGGCTTCCAGGCTGTGCTAAGCCATCCAGGTCGGGATCTGTGTTATACCGTTGGTTGCTTATGGCCTACCTCTACCTAGCACAGCTTGGTTCAAATCTATATCTTTTCATTTTTCTCCATTTTTTCTGCACTGTAGACTTCTTTCATTTCCTTCCTCTTCCTCTTCCTCTTCTTCTTCATCATCATCATCATCATCATCATCATCATCATTTTCTTCTTCTTTTTCAAGTTCTTCTTCTACATTTCATCTTTATCCTACGTTCAAAATCTTCTTCTTCCTTCTCTCTTCTTTCTTCTTCTTCTTCTTCTTCTTTTCTTCTTCTTCTTCATCTTTTTCTTCTTCTTCTTCTTCTTCTTCTTCTTCTTCTTCTTCTTCTTCTTCTTCTTCTTCTTCTTCTTCTTCTTCTTCTTCTCTTTTCTTCTTCTTCTTCTTCTTCTTCTTCTTCTTCTTCTTTCTTCTTCTCTTCTTCTTCTTCTTCTTCTTCTTCTTCTTCTTCTTCTTCTTCTTCTTCTTCTTCTTCTTTTCTTCTTCTTCTTTCTTCTTTTCTTCTTCTTCTTCTTCTTCTTCTTCTTCTTCTTCTTCTTCTTCTTCTTCTTCTTCTTCTTCTTCTTCTTCTTCTTCTTCTTCTTCTTCTTCTTCTTCTTCTTCTTCTTCTTCTTCTTCTTCTTCTTCTTCTTCTTCTTCTTCTTCTTCTTCTTCTTCTTCTTCTTCTTCTTCTTCTTCTTCTTCTTCTCCTTCTTCTTCTTCTTCTTCTTCTTCTTCTTCTTCTTCTTCTTCTTCTTCTTCTTCTTCTTCTTCTTCTTCTTCTTCTTCTTCTTCAATACACAACCTTCCATGCGATAGAAGTACATAACAGTACTGATCTACCATAACAAGTGCATTTCAACCATATTGAGAAAAAATTTTCTTGAAAACTTTCATATCTATAAAAAAATACCCTTTATAGAGTATTTTGATGTTTTCCATTTATTTTTTCTAATCTATTGAGTTGTTTCCTACGTTTGCTACTTGATAGGAAAAATTATAATCAACATCGAACACACTGGTGCAACTAAGGCCAAGATGATGCCAAGGGAAACACGAATTCCTAGCAATAGCAATGCAAACTTTAGTCAACGAACATGAGTCAGACGAGAACTGTATGCTTTCAGTGTTAGAAACATGGTCTTGGTCAGTGAATATGAAGAGAATATCAGAGAATATAAAGAGAATATAAAGTCAATATCAGTAAAGAGATCAGTAAATATTTCTTTACATTAACTGTCTTGATCACACCAGCGTGCATTAAACATTAGTTGCATCCAATACAATAGAAAATAATAGAATGGCTGCCCTTATTTGATATCCTTGGAGGTCGAAGTTAGGGCGCAGCCGGTCCTCTCTCACACTTAACCCTCAGATGTGTGGTTGAGTAAACCACAAATCATAACTGTATCAATCACTTATTCAATAATTCACTAAGTGCAACAAGCTTATGTTGAAATCTGTTTACCTGAAGTGGAACACATGGAAATAGTTTAATAGAAACTGGAACAGGAGTCCCCCCTCACCCCCGCACACCGCACACAGATACGTTGCCAATGCGTCAGGTATATTATAAAAATAGACTAAATAAACTACTTTTATTCATATTCAGCTGTGGTTTGGAAACGTTGCATCTCACTAGTCTATTTTCGTGCATTCTGCTCTAATAGAATCATAAAATAAGGGGGAAAAGTGAAAATTTTCAGGAGTAAAAACATTCATCTCAAAACGATTAAACTCTGCAAAAACCAACCATCAAATGGCGTTTGACCTGAATTGTGGAAGCGAACTGTAAACTACGTAATCAAGTTTTACAACAAGGAAGAAAGAAAACCTCTGCAGTTACCGAGGAAAACAAGAAAAATGACACGATGATGATTTTATTCTCACGCTCCGATTGATGTGTGTGTGCGCGCGCCTTCAATCCTGTTGCGTATAAAAATAGTATAGTTCCACAATTCACTTAGGTATACTCTGTCCAAGCAAAGAAGACATTCTGGCAAGATGGGAAAATGACTCCAGCTCGATCAATATTGATTCAAAAATTATACATTTGGTCTAAATTTGTGAATCATAATGTTTCCTTCAATTTGAGACCAAATTTATGAATTTTTGAACCAATACTGACCAAGCTGGAGTAGTTTTTCCTTCTTGCCAGATGGTCTTCTTTGCTAGGACATACTTTGTCCTAGAACAAGCGTAATTAATTACAGCGACACCTGTGATGACATATTTTCCAGATCTAATTTTACTATTTGACACCATAATACAGTATTTTCCTGACATGATTCTGTCATGTACTGTAGTGAGTGTCATTCTCATTATAAGAGTCCATAGTCTATCAAACGCTTGTTTATGAGCGCAAATTACAAATTTTATATAAATTATTGAGAGATCATCATTTTGTAAAAACCGATACTACAGTACAAAATTCATGACAGTAGTCAACTGAAACTTGTTGCCATTTCGTAAGGTGTATTGTGAAATATGAATTAATTTTTATTTGTAATCAGCTGAACTGGCAACGGGTCTCGTCTCACTGAACTATTTTCGTGCATTTTACTCTAGTTTCGGAAAGCTACCAAAATATGAGCGTAACGTGAAATAAGTAATGACAACAGATTTTTCGAAACATCAATGTTTTGGTTTTAATATCGAGATGTTATTTCAACAGTTTCTTAGTTTAAATTTCAAGATTACATGAAATCCATCTATTGATCTACATTACGTTTGAGAATCGAATCAGTAAAGCTCATTTAAATGTTCTCAAGATTTTCAGAACAAGCCATCGATAACCATACGATGTTTTCAGTACAATGTAGAAATTACCCAAGTTTGGTATCGATATTTATTCAAACATCGATAGTAACTAATCGATACATCGACGTATCGAAACATCGATACTCAGAGGAATTCTACCATGACTAACCGGCACGGACGCTAAAACAAAAACTTCACTTTTTCACCACCTCAAAGACAAAGACAAAGACAAATCCAGCAAAAAGAACCAACATAGAAGCAACGCCCTCTGCAACTCGATGAAGAACAACGCCTTCTCAATATCCGATAGGAGAGAAAGAGAGAGAGAGAGAGAGAGAGAGAGAGAGAGAGAGATATATAGAGAGAGAGGGTGAGAATGTAAAACTGATAAGGTTTGATAAAGAGAGAGGAAGTAAGGGAGTGGCTAGAAATAGTCTGACCAAGCAAAGAAGACATTTTGGCAAGATGGGAAAATGACTCCTGCTCGGTCAATATTGGTTCACCAATTTTTACTTTGGTTTCAAATTGTAGAAAACATTATTCTCTACAATTTGAGACCAAATTTCTATTTTTTGAACCAATACTGACGAAGCTGTAGTCATTTTCCTATTTTGCCAGAATGTCTTCTCTGCTGGAACAGACTATACTCTCGATTTCCATCATGCACTTTTTGCTTCAGTCTATCACATAGACGAAATTCCGGAGACCAAGGAACAGAAGCTCTTTCGCCCAAAGGTAGATTGATTACTATCTCAGTGATTTGACCAGAACGTGATACCTATTTCTATAATCCATACATACCAATCCACATTACCTAGATTGCTATTTATAAGTGTCATGAACCATAAGGTTCGACAGATCCCCAAAGTTAAAGCATTATTTTATTCATCATTTTATTTTTTCCTTTCAAATTTAAATTCAGATATTGTTAGCTTCTGAAAGTTTTCGTGAGAACGGAAGCTCTCAGAATTTTGCTGACGAAATTATCCAAATACGTTGTACTGTGAGAGGAGTGGGGTTCTAGACTCCCCTCCAGCCAGCTAGCGGAAAAGCTTCCAATATTTTTTACTAAATTAAATCGTTTTAAAAGACACCCTTTCGCCGTCTTCCTCCTGAGACAGTTCTGGGACCTGGTCTTTCCGTGTGGCCTTCCATTCTGCCATGGCGACCATCAAGGATTGACCATCAGCGGTTTGGGTATCGTTCCAATCATATACTTCATTCAATTTTATTCTTTCCAAAATTAATAATGTATTTTTAATTAATTTGTTTAAATAAATTTTAATCAAGTTTTAAATAAAATAAATATGATCAATTATTTACTTTTCAAATAAAATTGAAATTATCATTTCTTCAAATAACTTTTAACTAAAGCTTTAAATAGAATTGAAATAAAAAAAATAATAAAAAATAACTCTAATAACTCTAATAATAAAAATAACTGATTTTTTTAAAAAAACTAAAAAAAAACAAGAAATAAAAACTAATTAGGTAAAATTCGATACTTTGTTTTAAGAAACATTGAAATACATAAATTTGGATTCATGTGTGCTATAATATCAAAACTATTATATATTCTTGGTAAATAAAAAAATCTTGACATTGTAACCATTTGTTTTCCTTTCAAATTTTCCAACTCAACTTTAGATCTGCTAAATTTAACTTTTCACCTGCTCTACCATCATGCTACGCTATTTTGACTTAAATTAATTACAGTGTTCCCGTCTGGGAACTGGTGGACGCCCCCTTTCATAAAACTGTATCATAAAATTGTGGAGACTTCTTCCCATTGTTATAAAATGGTGGAAACCATCAAAACATTACAATTGGTAGAGGCCTCCAAATCATTACATAAGGAATCTGTACAATATACTATTGTAGTATATTCTACAGATATCTCCTTTACTTTAGAATATACACCTATCTGTATCATACAAATATGAGATCCTCCATTCATCTTTAAGAATTTGTATTATCAGAGCTCTTGCTGTGGATACATTTGATGTCATACCTATTCTTCGAAATATATCATTCTTACACAATATCATGTCAATCTTATTCTACAATACACATAGTTATACAGGTTGTTTCAGGAGGAATGTGCAATACTTCTCAGGATGACCAAGTAGAGGGATGAATTCCTTGCACCAAGTAGATAAAAGAGTTCCATGGGACAAACTCCCAAAAACGCTTTGTTACCGAGATAACAATGGTGGAAAATTGAAATTTTATTCTTTATCCATACATTGATGCAACTACTTGAATTGGGAGGAAAAATAGGCATAGCCTGTGCTATTCCTCTTCCGAAAATTTTATCATGAAGTCATTATTCTCCAAAATGAGGTTATGATAGCATTGAGTAAACACATAATTTTCAATCCAGGAAAAACACTGAAATTTTGAATTTGGAATGGAATAATTGAATAATTTTTCTAAATATATCAATTTTTCCAATTTTTAGAGACTTCTTTCAGGTTTTAAAATAATCAATTCCTATGTAAAATTAGTTGAGAAATTCAATGAAACCAATTTAAAGTTTATAAATCTAACGGTTATCGAGATAATGGGGGAAATATGACAAAACCACCATTTTTCAACAATCCAGGGTTATAACTTGATAAAGCATCATAAATTTGTAATTTTTCCACCATTGTTATCACGGTAAGAAAGCGTTTTTGGGCGTTTGTCCCATGGAACTTTTTGTCTACTCCGTGTAAGGAATCGTCCTGAGAAGTATTGCACATTCCTCCGGAAACACTCTCTATATACACCTATAGAAACCGTACTCGTATTATATGTTTATACATTCTCTATCTATACATCTTATCTGGAAATCCATAGATTGGATTCTACAGAGGTTATATCCCTTCCTCTGGTTTCGTATCTATAAAAGATGAACGTGGAGAAGCCTATTCACCAATGCAGGCTCTCAGACACGATTGGTCACGGATTAAAAGATGTGAGAAGATGGAGTTCGAGCACTGGCGGTTCGTGCCCATGAAATAGGTGAAGTGCTGTACAGTAAAAGATACGGGCACTTCACCTGTTTCGTGGGTACGAGCCGCCAGTGAGTTCGAACAAGACAGGTAGGGAGCAAAAAAGGACATAAAAGGAGGCAACTAAGGACCTTGAAATTGATCTGCTATGAACAACGAACTCTGATGAGAAATGTGGCGATTTAAAAGTTGCCTGCAACTGGAGCCTGAAAAATTATTGGTAATATATAATTTATATTGGTTCAAAAATAATTTATTTGGTCTCAAATTGTAGATCAAAATGTTTCCTACAATTTGAGATCAAATTGACAATTTTTGAACCAATATTGACCGAGCTGGAGTCATTTTCTCATCTTGCCAGAGGCTCTTCTTTGCTTGGACAGACTATAACTATTCCTGACTTCCAAGGTGTTGGTTTTATTCAGAGAATAAATAAAATATTTGTAATGACATGACTTGACCTACGTGACACTCTATGACATGACTTGACATCACGTAGAACTATTTATTGAAATAAGGATGAACAGTATTTCTCAACTTGACAGTACCAAATACCTTTACTGAACCATCCATAAAATATAATTTTGTTCATGTTATACAGGGTACTATATGATAATAGCATATTTATTCGTAAATCCTTATGATTATATTGTACAGTAATATCCTTATAGTGTTGTTCATATCCCTGAAATGATATGAAGTCTTCATTATGTACTTAACAAGACACATCTTATGTACTTTTAACATACAATATAATTTTGTTCATGTTATACAGAGTACTATATGATATTAGCATATTTATAAGTAAATCTTCAAGAGAATATAATACAGTAACATGCTTATAGTGTTGTTCATATCCCTGAAAGGATATTAGATCTTCATTATGAGAATAACAAGACACATCTTAACTTGAATTTTATTTTATTCATCGACAATAAAATTCATCTATTTTCATAGATCTTGTTCTGAAATATTTCGGAATTGATAAAATGTCAAATAAGTAAAATTTGATTAAATTTCATAAAAGAAAATAACACAGATTCGTTCAGCTAAGTCCTCTTCAGAACAAGATACATCTTGACTTGAATTTTATTTTATTCATCGTCAATAAAATTTATCTATTTTCATAGATCTTCTTCTGAACAATTTCGGAATTGTCAAATAATGAAAATTTGATTAAATTTCATAAAAGAAAATAACAAATATTCATTCAGGTAAGTCCTCTTCAACCAACTTGATCAGTAGCAATCAGAAGAGGAAATCCACCATTTTCTCTAATATCAAAGCCACCATTTTGAGTAATGTGGTATCCTCCATTTTATTTCGTAAACTGCAACTCTCAGCCAATCACGAACAAGAAAATGTCTTCCAATCGCAGAATGAGAACGCATTCGACTATTAACACTAAATCTATATTGAGAACGCCTTCGACTATTAACACTAAATCTATATAATTTCAATAAACAGTTCAAGATTCTTAACTAACTTATATTCATTTTGTTGCTGATAAATTGTGTTAGTTTTCAATGATAAATATCATTCAAGAATAATTTACCAATGGATTGCAATGTCACCATTATCCGAAAAACACTTTCACCAGAAAATGCAGTCAATGGTCCGGGACAGTAGGTAACTCTGAAAATCATTGACAGATCAATACCCCCTTGCCCCTCACCTCTGCCGAACCAAAAGCTGTGTGATTGGTAGAAAGTTAGTTGCATCGTTGACAGATCTATCCAATCAGAGAGTGGAACGAGATACATATAGAAGCAACTATATAGAAATATAGAATCAAGTGAACAACAGCTAATCATCATCATCATCATCATCATCATCATCATCATCATCATCCTTGTCATCTGATCTCCACATCATAATCCATATTACATTAAATTTGTCCATACCCATCACAGATAAGGAAGGTACAGTACCAATAAATTTGTTCTTATCTGTGTTACTACTTGATATGTACTAGAAAAATTCCTTAATTTACAAAAGAAAATTATTTTATCTTGTTTTTTAACAAATTTGATAGCATTATCTTCATGATTGAGTTCAGAATTTTTGTACTTAGTAAGTCAAATATCATACATAGTGAAGGGTTAGCCAGTGAAACGAAAAGATTTGAATGAGACTCCAAATACTTGATGAAATCAATTTCATCATTTATTTGTCTTGATTAAAAATAAAAATGTAGCTACTCTACATGAACAATATGTGAAAAACTTTCACATAGCTTCCTCATTCACGACAACTTCTTGAAAAAAAGTTGTAACGTAGAATATGTTGTTCAGAAATGTATCGGATACCGAGTTATTTTCAAATTACTTAGAAAGGCGGAACATTCACAACACTTCCTATCTTACAGTCGGTCCAAGCAAAGAAGACATTCGGCCAAGATGGAAAAATGACTCCAGCTCAGTCAATATTAGTTCAAAAATTATAAATTTTGTCTCAAATTGTATATTAGAATTTTTTCTACAATTTGAGACAAAATTTATCATTTTTGATCCAATACTTACCCTGGTGGAGTCATTCTCCCATCTTGCCAGAATGTATTCTTTGCTTGGACAGACTATAGCGTGTTGTGAGGTTGATAGGATACATACTACATAGCCAAGCCGTAAAAGATTGCAAATTAAAGGCCAACAAATAAAACATAATACATACTTGGTAGAAATCTACACACATAGCTAGAGTTTGTAGGAGTTTTTTACAGTAATTTGCTTCACATGTATATAGAACAGGCCGCATATAGCTATATAATGATAATGATAATCACTGCAGTTGATCTTTGGTGGTGATTATCCCATAGAGGAAGATCCCCGCTGCATGGGGAGTGGGTCAATGGGGATAATTACTAAGATTAACCAGTGAGTGGGCATGGTTATAAACATTATCTACTCATATACGTAGCTCTAAAGATATTTGCATTAAACTTCTTAAACATTATGATTAAGTACTCTCTCTTCCTCTAACCCCTGTGAATTTTATTGATTTGGAAATGTTTACTTCTACTGCTAAAAACAAAATATAATTAACCCCTTCATTGGAAAAATGCCGGCTAGTTATTAAGATAAGGTTTCACTTTCGTGTATGTAAGTAGTGGTATAGTGAGAGTAGCATTATCTTATTGTGTTTTGTAAGAAGATTATTCTTGTTTCAGTTGTACAAAGTTGTGATGAAAGCTAATCTTCAATTAACAATAGAGATCAATATCAGCTGTCAATTTAATTAACAAGTTTGGTTTCAATTTAAATTCAAAAAGCATTATCGCATTATGAGAAATAATAAGACATAGATATTTGTCAATACCACTAAATAAATATTTAATAAATTAGTGGTATATTTTATAAAATATTTAATTAGTATATTCAATTAAATATTTTAATAAATTAGTGGTATTGACACTATCTATGTCTTATTATTTCTCATTATGGAAAAATACCACAATATCTCATCAAATACATTAAATTTTTTTTTTATTGTTGCATTATTTTTTGCGATTTTAAGTATTTTTCAATGATTAATTGAAGTTTAACTTAGTTAATGTCATTGGTTATTGGTTTGTTCATTTGTATACCTTAATTTTTTGCACCTGCTCTGAGAAAAAAATTGTGAATTGACGCGAAAGAACGTTATAGTGCGTACAAAATTGTTGAGGAAGCTCTCTCACACACTATCCAAGCAAAGAAGACTTTCTGGTAACATGGGAAAATGACTCCAGCTCGGTCGATATTGGTTCAAAAATTATAAATTTGTTCTCAAATTGTAGAACAGAATGTTTCCTACAATTCGAGACTAAATTAGGAATTTTTGAACCAATATCGATCGAGCTGGTGTCATTTCCACATCTTGACAGAATGTCTTGTTTGCTTGGACAGACTTTAACAAGAAGGGGACAGACAACCGCAGTAGTCTAGGCTATATGATTGCATTGATCGGCTGCCATTGGCTGACTTCCTTATTAAGGGAGACTTCTAGGGGAGAGAAACCCAGGAACTGCTCTTTGCAGCTAGGAGAGAATTGTCTTGAATAGGGGAAGACACGAATATTACACGATATATATCAATGATCATGATTGTGTCTTATCTATATTACGAGATATGATGTGACAAAGCACTAAAATTGGAGGTTCAACACTCACCTAAACCTATCTAATAAAATTATTAAATTTCAATGATTATACGGTAGTCATTATTTTCAGACCTATGGAATTGTTTTAAATTAATGAATTTGAAAAAAAACAATTGTCAAATTTAAATACAATAAGTGGTAGATAACAATGTACAAACAATTAAAAGCATAAAATGAAATAGAAATAAGTGATGTAATTTAATTACAGCTACTTTTTTGCTACTGCCAACATAAGCCAACATAATATAAGAAAAACATTGAAATGAAGCCTAATGAAAAATTCAATTTGTTTTATGCCAATCATTTTCCAAATTAATTCAATTTACTAATGAATTTCCATTATTTTTATGAATGGAATAGTTTCAATCCATCCCAGAATCTTTGTATTTAGTAGATAATAAAAATTTCTAGATAAGAATATTCATAGGTTGAAATTTTGTTCCTCGAATTATTAATAGAGTGGTTTACCAGAGATTGATAATGGTGTAACAACCGAAACCGGTAACTCGAATTTCTAATAAATCAGTGGTTTGACAACATCTTGTCTTTTTATTCATAAGAGTGATTATTTATTTAATAGAGTGATTAATAATAATTAATAACAATATATTATTAATAGAGTGAAAAGAGAGACTAACCAAATACCGTCCAGATATAGTCTGTCCAAGCATAGAAGACATTCTGGCAAAATGGGAATATGACTCCAGCTCGGTTAATATCGTTCCAATAATGATAAATTTGGTCTCAAAATTTAAGAAACATTCTGATTTACAATTTGAGACGAAAATTATAATTTTTTACTATTGACCGAACTGAAGCCATTTTTCCATCTTGCAAGAATGTCTTCTTTGCTTGGACAGACTATACTAATCGAAACTGTCTCAATGGCTTCAACAGCCCATGAAGGGCCTAGGCCTACCAGCTGGTTGTCAGTTTTCCTATGCACTCCACTAATCGAAACGCAAATACAATTTTAACCATAAAAAATCAATACAGTAATTGAAAAGGCCTACAACGTCATTGATTAATTTATTAATTTTCAACTTTTTATGAAAAAAGAACCGTTTACAAACTTTCCATATAGGTCTATCAATTGCTGTAAAGAGTTTTTGTACTTTAAAACATATTCATTAGTGCATCTTATTTTATCATAATTAGTTTTGATAAAATTTCAAAATTTTATTTTGGATTTGTACATTTGAATCGAATTGAAAAATTAATACAACATTATTGTACAGGCGCAGCTCATGAAACTATGAACAAGTAAAACGACTTTCTGCTCGTTTGTTTGTTTCAGTCCTTCTGCTCATACTATTGGAAGAATTGCATCCCAATTCACGCATGAAAACCAAAGGGGATCAGAGTTCTGTAAAGCCTCGACTCTAAACTCTATTAATCACAAGTGAGATCAAACCGATTAGTGCAAGGGGCGAATTAAAGCGTTGCACTGTTTGTGTTATTTTTAAGGGGGTGTCCGTCCAGACCACTCATTTGAAGTATGGGGGATTTCGAGAGTAGGGGACTTTCAGAGGGTGAGATATCATTTGGGGTGAGAATGAGGGAACAACCCCAAAAAGGCGGAATACCTCAACATTGTTTGCAATACCCATTGCATGGCTACCAGGCACCCAGTAAATATCGATTTGAAGCGGAGAAACTTGAGTTTATGCTTTCTCAACACAACCAAAGCGGTATGAAATTCGTCGAAATTGATAAGACCAGGTTCAGGTCTTTCCGAGCAAAGAAGACATTCTGGTAAGATGGGAAAATGACACTAGCTCGATCAATATTAGTTAGAGAATTATTTGTAATTGATTGTGGACTAGATCAGAATGTTTTCTACAATCTAAGACCAAATTGATAACTTTTGAACCAATATTGATCGAGCTAGAGTCATTTTTCCATCTTACCAGAATGTCTTCTTTGCTTGGACAGACCAAGGGCGAGTTGTAGGAAACATTGTGCTTAACAATTTGAGACCAAATTCATGGTTTTTGAACCAATATTGACCCAGCTAGAGTCATTTTCCCATCTTACCAGAATATCTTCTTTGCTTGGACTGACTATACCTTGAACATTAATTTCTAGTAATTTTATTTAGGCTTACGGGCTTAGGCTGAACGCGCACTGGTATAGTCTGTCCAAGCAAAGAAGAGCCTCTGGCAAGATGAGAAAATGACTCCAGCTTGGTCGATATTTGTTAAATAATTATAAATATGGTCTTAATAGTAGATCAAATGGTCTCCTACGATTTGAGATCAAATTGATAATTTTTGAACCAATATTGACCGAGCTTGAGTCATTCTCCCATATTGCCAGAGGCTCTTTTTTGCTTGGACAGACTATACGACTCAGACCAGACCACAATTCATAGCAGACCAACTTGCAGCCAGAGAAACACGGAATTACACATGATCAAATGGAGATCTCATGGAAAGGCTTTTTTCAAGGAAATTACGTTCAACTTATATTAAAACCCATTTACATTACCAAATCATCGTTTTGGGTTTCAATAAATGGAGCTTGTCATTTACAATTTTGATCAAAATTTTCTTTGTCTAATCTATAGATAAACTACAGTAATTGGCTAGGCATCCTCTCTAACAAAATAAAAATGCATTCCAACCAAATAAGGAAGAGTATCCAATCCATCATTACTTTGAAATGATTCCAATTTCCAAAGAACTTTCTTTACTTTCGTTTGCATGACACAATCGTTGAATTCCAAATCGGGTAGTCATTATAGGCAGCATTACAACTGTTTACTCCTCTCATTTCTACTACGTACTTTCCATGTTGAATGAATCGTGACGATTCTTAGACAGCCTGATAGAAATGTTGATTTTGATAACAGAAAAGTTCAAAATATCATGATAAAACATCAAAGGATTAGAGTTCAGGCAAAGAATATGAAAAGAATATAATACTTTATATATTCACTGGTTCAGGGTAGAGAATCTTTTAAAACGTGTAATGGTTGATAAAATTGTATAACATTGCAATGGGTGTTAGTTCAATGATATTTTATCTTCAACAACGTTAAACTGGTTCAAAACTTCATATGTATAGTCTGGCCAAGCAAAGAAGAGCCTCTGGCAAGATGGGAAAATGACTCCAGCTCGGTCAATATTGGTTCAAAAATTATTGATTTGGTCTCAAATTGTAGATCAGAATGTTTCCTGCAATTGACACCAAATCAATAATTTTTGAACAAATATTGACCGAGCTGGAGTCATTTTCCCATCTTGCCAGAGGCTCTTCTTCGCTTGACTGGACTATACTTCTTGTTGGCTTTCATGCATCCAACAATTTTATCGATATTCCCTGTAATATCATAAATTATTATATAATATGGAAATTGAATCAAATGACACCAAGGATGAATGTATTATTGGTTATATTTAATAACTCCATTATAAAAATATCAATGAGATTGTCCTATAATGAAAGTTGCCGTCAACCGGAAATCACCACTTGAATTCATAATTCAGAAGAAAAAGTTTATGTTCGATGTAAAAAACATTGAAAACACGATATTTTACATAAAACATTGGAAAATGAAGACTGAGTTTCCCCTAAATGTGTGAGTATTCTTATTTCCATTTTTAATATAAATTGAAATACACTGCCAGGATTCAAATTTATAGAGGGAAAGAAAAGGAATGGTGAGGATTTTTCATTAGGAACATTATAAGGAATTATGTTCTATTGACCATCAAGTTCATCATAATAATAATTATATTTTGAGTGTAAAATTTGTGAATAGTGATAGTGATCAAGAAACAAGTGAACATAACCTCTATTTTTTATCTTATTCATCTAAATTTGGTAAAACAACGTTTTGGACTGTATTGTCTGTGTTTTTACCCTTATAAATTCATTGTAATATCTTAAAAAAATAAATAAAATTGATAGGCAATGTGCCGAAAATATACAGTAATTCCGTGAATAAAATAATTCTGGAGTCACAATTCAGTGGAAGATATCATTAAGACCCTTTATCAACATTTCAAATCCTTATAACAAGTTCAAAATGAAAGTTTTAGTCAAATAAATAAATAAAATAGATAGGCAAAATATACAGTAATTCCGTAAAAATTTAAGAGTAAATAAAATAGTCACAAATCAGTGAAAAATATCATTAAGACCCTTTATCAACATTTCAAATCCTTATAACAAGTTCAAAATGAAAGTAATCAACCAATCGATTCAAATCATTGTTATGCTTAGTCATTCAGACTTTCAATAACTTGAAAAACCCGTTCAACAGAACTGATAAATAATTATCAGGTTACCTCTGTCAATAGAACTTATCGCAGTGAGTGCCCAATAATTGCAGATAAAATTCAAGTGTCAAGATAAAGATGGGTGTGTATCAAATCGAAACTAGACTGAGTTTACTTCGATAGTTGGAACATTTTTAGTTTCTGATCAATTGTTACAAATACTGCTCCCTATAATACAGCTGTAATTCTTATAACATAATATTCAAATGGTTACCTGCGTTCCAACAATCGATGTCCAAGTGTGTATGGATGGGTATAGTCTGGTCGAGCAAAGAAGACATTCTGGCAAGATGGGAGAATGATTCCAGCTCGGCCAATACTGGTTCAAAAATTATAAAATTAGACTTAAATTGTAGCAAACATTCTCATCTACAATTTCAGGGCAAATTTATGGATTTTGAACAAATATTGACCGAGCTGAGTCATTTTCCATCTAGCCAGAATGTCTTCTTTGCTCGACCAGACTAATCTTATTGAACCAGTTAAGTAGTATAATTCAATAAGGGTGAACCAATTCACGATCCTGAATCCTGTTATTTGTCAATTCAATGCTTTAGTAATTAGTGCTTTTTGAAAATTAGTAGCTGATTCAATTTATCAAATACCACGACTTAACTGGTTGAGTGAATACCTTTAATATTCATTGGATGAATGTACACAATTTCAATTCTTCAATAATGTTCAATTTCATTTCAGTGAGTATAATCTGTCCAAACAAAGAAGACATTCTGGCAGGGTGGGAAAATGACTCCAGCTCGATCAATATTGGATCAAAAATTAGACATTTGGTCTCAAATTGTAGATCAGAATGTTCCCTACAATTTGAGACTGAATCCGGTGAGGGTCCGGAAAACTCCTATAGTCTGTCCAAGCAAAGAAGATATTCTGGCTGGATGGGGAAATGACTCCAGCTCGGTCAACATTGTTTCAAAACTTACAAACATTGTTTAGCATTCTGCTCTACAATTTGAAGTCAAATTCATAAATTTCAAACCAATATTGAACAAGCTGGAATCATTTTTCCATCTTGCCAGAATGTCTTCTTCGCTTGGACAGAGACTAAACACTTCTTTGTGAACTTCATGAATGAATGTAGCCTACGTAGCCTACATTTTATTCTATGTATTTTTTTATTCGGAGAATTACCACAAACAGGTTAACCAGGTTGAATTCCATGCTGTTACAGGTTGTTGGCTCACTCTAATTTTGGAGGAGATCGGGTGTGAGGGGTCGAGATTATGCAACCTCGGTTATAAAAAAGTATGTCCAAGCAAAGAAGACCCTCTGGCAAGATGGGGAAATGACTCCATCTCGGTCAATATTGGTTCAAAAATCATCAATTTGATCTCAAATTGTAGAAAACAATTTGATCTACCAATAAGACCACATTTATTATTCTTAAACAATTAATATTGACCAAGCTGGAGTCATTTTCCAATCTTGCCAGAGGGTCTTCTTTGCTTGGACAGACTATACCCGGTCGGTCACGAAACTGATGATAAAACCGCGCGTAACCTGCAGGCCACCATCAGAGGGAGCCAAAAGCCTCAATTCCATGTCTCAGCCCAAAGGCCAACAGAATAGATTGTATCTATCTGGTACTATTCTAGCACTACTCCTTCATCTTCTTCTTTATATTCTTCTTCCTCCTCCTCTTCTTATTTTCCCTTCTATTTGTTCTTCTTCAATCAATTGTACTTTCTCTTCCTCGTCATCACCTTCTCCTTCCTCTTTCTTTCTTCCTCACTTTTCTTCGCATTATTAATTTTCTTCTCCTTTCTGTACCTTCACACTTCTTTCTTTTCTCCCTCTCCTTTCTTCTTCTTTTCTTCCTTGTATTTTTTCTTCCATTTCTTTTGCAACATCTTCTCCTTCCTCTCCTCGCACCTCTTCACGCTTTTCCTGATTATTGTTGTTCTCCAATCAATTCTATTTCCCCTTCCTCGTCTTCTTATTATTCTTCTTCTTTATCTTTCTTATCTACCTCTCTTTACTTCTCATTATCAATTTTCTTCTCTTTCCTGTTCCTTTACACTTCCCTCTTTTTACTCATCTTCATCTCTATTTTTATTTTTCTTCCATTTCTTATACATAATTTTCTCCTTCCTTTTCGTTCAATACTAATTCTTCTTCCACTCCTCATACCTCTTCTTTATCTTCGTCTTTTTGTTACTATTCACCTTCTTCTCGGTCTTCTACTTTCTCCCATTCTCATTCCTCTCCTTCAGCTTCTAAATCATCTTCTTCAATGTCTTATTTTCCATCTTCCACTTCTTCATCGGTTTCCTCTTTTATTTTTCAGCTTTACATCATTCTTTTTCCTCTTCTCCTCTTCCTCATATTCTTCCTCTTTCTCCTCATATTCTTCTTCTCAACCTCATCCTCCTCATCATATTCTTATTCTTCCTCCTCTCCTTCTCTTCCTCACCCCTTTTTTTCAAGTCTTCAAGGTAGTTAGTACTCCAAAGTACCAGTACCTTGGTATACCATGAACCTATTCCTGGCTGATTATTCGTGGCCAATACGGAAATTATATCAATTGAAGTAACAGCAGCCAGTCCACCCTGGCAAGTGGTGGTTTACCTGCCTGCTTTGATCAACTGAGCCAACTCGTGACTGTCTGTCCGCCTATCTCATTCTGGTCATCTGCCACTTTCATCCTAATTGTTTTGGCTGTTGCACAGTTTTGTAAAAGTCTCGCATTTCTGACCCCATAGTTAACCACTTGTCAGCCAGCTTCTTTATTTTTCTTATTCTTCTTCTCCTTGTTCTTCTTCTCCTTGTTCTTCTTCTTCCCATTCTTCATCTTCATCAGCTCCTTTTTCTTCTTCACTCACTTCTCTCTTCTTCTTATTTTTCTTTCCATTTTTTCATATTCTTCTGCTCTTCTTTCTTCTTCATCCTCCTTTTCTCTCTCTTTTCCTCCACCTACTTCTCCACTCACTCATTCTCAGGAACACGACTCAATCAAAGGTTATTTTCCGGCAATTTCTTCAGCTTGTGTAACATTTACAAACATAACCCAAGTATTTTAGTACATTTTATCATGAAAACGTTTTTACACGATCAAATTTCATTCTTATAACATCAATTTATTTCTGTCTGTGGTCATTTTCTTCAGCATATTTTGTACCTAACAAATGAATTCTTATAATCTTATTCAATATTTCATTGAAACGTTCGTACACGATCAAATTTTCAACTAAATTCCATCAAATATTGAAATCATCTTCTACTATATAATATTGGATAATAAAAACTTCCTATCCAATATAATATCTACCTTGATATGAGTCCCTCCACCCCTAAAACACTTGCACAGCTTCTTAACGCACCTGCTCTAGGCTACCCCAATCTTTTGTAAGAAAAAAATAATTACTTCCTTCAACTCCAAACATCTCACCGGATTTACACCTTTCAATCTTTCTATCCATATTCCCAGGTGGTAGCTACTTCCAATACAAAAAATGAATTCTCAAAACAATTGGAGGCTAGAGTAGAACCTAAAACGCATGAAAATAGTCCAGTGAGACTTGATGCAACGTTACCAAATCAGCTGATTATTAATAAAAATTAATTCATAACTTCATAATGCACCTGACGAAATGGCAACGACTACAACTTCTAGAGGTACAAGGGGGGGGGGGTTAATAAGGGATACCCTGCTGTTCCAGTTTTCATTGGACTATTTTCATGCGTTTTACTCTAGTGATTGTGATTCTAGGCTGAAATGCAACAACCAATAAAAATATTCTAATATGGGATCATCAAACTATTAAGTAAATATGAGAAATTGTTGATTTCGCAAGGTAACCCAGAAACTTATGTCAGTGAATGTTGGATATACCTGTATAGTTGAGTTTGTTACAAAGTTTATGAAGTACTACCTATGTACCTATGTACCTATGTACAAGTACACCTCAATAAGTACTAACTCAAGTATTGTGTATATGTTGTAACACAATGTTTTCCATCGTAAACTCATCAGGAATTGTTGAAGATTTGGCGTTGAATGTTTCTAAATTCAATAATAAAACAAGTATCACATACATAAAATGAGTATTCGATTTGTCACAAAGAACTAGAAAGGTTGGTGTTAGTTATCATCTATGAAGCCTCTATTTTGAGTCTAGAAAAGGTTAGTTTTCTAATAAAATATTTTATTGGAAAACTTTAAACATCGCAAGCGTTTAACATTTCTTTAGACAGTAAAGTAAGCTATTCAAGTCAATTATTTATTTGTTAGGGAAAAATATAGAATGCATTATTACGACACTACGCTAGTAAACTTGTTCATAATTCAAGGCAAAGCCTACCATTTCTAAGGCAGAAGTCACTTTTCAGGAGTCATAAAAAAGTAATAATAATTTCACTATCTTCACCAACACTAAGGAAAAGAGAGAAATATTTTCTGGGTTATTTACCAAGATGATTGGTGAGATTTTTTAGACTGTTTTCAACGTAAATACTAGTTTAAAGTTCGAGTTGTTGGAGATAATTTCAAACAAAAATGGAAACAGAGAAACAGGAACTCAGATTTATAAGAGCATAAATTTGCAATGGAACGAATTGAAATTATCACTTGAGATACAGTTATTTATTGTTACAAAATCGTATAACACCTTAGCATCCAGCTTTCTGCACAACAATGCATAATGGTAATGTAAAAATCATAAATTTACGCTTTACTGAGTTATATCTATTACACGAACCAGTAATGTATTACAACTACACTCCTTTGAAACTCCAAAGGACTTGGTTAATTAAGGACACCAACTTTTAAATTACTTAAAATTTAAATTAACTTAGTTATCAACAGTAGGCTACAATACACGTTTCTACCTTAACTTTGAATAAATTGTTCTATACAGAATTATGAATGCCCTGTTTTAAGGTCTCAATTTTCTCACCAACTTAAGTTTCAAAAGGGAAATGTCAATCATTTTCTATATGATAATAAATAATACGGCAAATTATTAAAAAAAATTGGATGACAAGTAAATTCCCCCCCCCCCAAAAAGATGCAAGGAAAGAGGGCTAGTATCGTAGTACACTATAGATAGTAGCCTATAGTCCGTCCAAGCAAAGAAGACATTTGGGCAAGATGGGAAAATGACTCCTGCTCGGTCAATATTGTTTCACCAATTTTTACTTGGGTTTCAAATTGTAGAAAACATTATTCTCTACAATTTGAGATAAAATTCATTATTTTTGAACCAATATTGGCCGAACTGCAGTCATTTTCCCATCTTGCCAGAAAGTCTTCTTTGCTTGGACAGACTATTCAAAGTTATAATAATACCAAGTTCCTTATTTCCCTCATTTGAATAAAGCATACTCCTGACTGTAGAAAAAAGTAAATGAGGAACTCAGACTATATCATATTGCATTTGGTTGAATAAATCAGAATTACAAGTCAGATGGCACCGTATAGTGCCATGAAAAGTTTGAGAAACTATAGGGTGGATGAGAAGTAAAATATATACGTGTTACATGACATGTCCACCGATACTCAAGTCGACAATTTATACTCAGATATAACTTCCGACTTTGAATACATTTCATCCCTATCTTATACAAGTTACTCAAGGTCCAAAGTTACATCAAACACTGTACACAACAACCTTAGCAGGAGGTTTCTACCCTCGGATCCCACTTTCCCTGACAGGGAGTTCCCCTATCCTAAAAAAAGTCCCCCCCCTAACAGGAGTTCCCCTTGTGACAAACGTGACTCACATCACGCACGAAATGTGAAAACTCTGTCTGTCGTCTGCAATCGATTTTCCCCAGAGAAGAAAGACAACATGCTTCGAAAATCCGGTAAGGGTCCCGCGGAAAACTCCTCCTCTAGTCTGTCCAAGCAAAGAAGACATTCTGGCAAGATGGGAAAATGACTCCAGCACGGTCGATATTGGTTCAAGTATAAGGAATTTGGCTTCAAATTGTAGAGCAGAATGCTTCCTACAATTTGAGACCGAATTTATAATTTTTAAACCAATATTGACCGAGCTGGAGTCATTTTCCGATCTTGCCAGAATGTCTTCTTTGCTTGGACAGACTATACTCCCTCTTAATAAATGCACAAAGGCTTTTTGAGCCATTGTCCAGTCACAATAAAAGCACACAGAATGCTGTAACTTGGAAGGGGCTCCGAAACCACAAGCACAACCACCGGTCCGGGTTTCCATGGGATAACTGAGTAGAATTATAAATGGAATCGTTTTGAAGAAGGACTTTATACGACTAAACCACTGGCGGCTCGCACCCACGAAACAGGTGAAGTGCCCGTATCTTTTACTGTACAGCAATTCACCTATTTCGTGGGCACGAACGTCCAGTGGACTAAACATCCATTGCTTGAACTCGAATTTCCATGAAGTAACGGAAAAAAATAGTTTTGAATCCGGCTCACTTGACCAATAGCTCTAAATGACCTGAAACTCTCTAATAATCCTGTTCTATAGTCTGTCCAAGCAAAGAAGACATTCTGGCAAGATGAGAAAATGACTCCAGCTTGGCCAATATTGGTTCAAAATTACAAATTTGATCTCAAATTGTAGATCAGAATATTTTTTTACAATTTGTGACCAAATTTCTAATTATTAAACCAATATTATAGAGTCATCTTCCCATCTGCCAGAATGTCTACTTTGATTGGACAGACTATAGATGATCTGAAACTCTAAAATAGTTCTAGTAATCCTTAAAGTTCTGTAGGTTTAATCCAAAAAGTAGAGTAGTAATCCATAATGTACTGTAGGCTACTTTGAAATATCTATAAACCTCTATAGCTCTGCAATAATCCTATTAGAATGTATCAAAACTTGGAAAATTGCAAATTTTTATGGAAACAGAATAGCACTCACCACCGCCTTATGTTGTAACAACGTGATACACGATCAAAAATAATCACCTGAAACAAAAAATAACTTGGAATTAGACACAGTAACCACGCAGATAAGACAACAATATTAGTTAATGCTGAAAAACATTATGGCTACTTTCAAACATGAGAAGATTGGAAAATTACGTTGAAACCTTATTCAATAAAGTCTGCAAATAACAACAACATTATTAAATGATTGAATGTTAGTTAAATATATTTACAAATTCATAGTAAAGTAGTAGCCTACATGAATTATCAAAAAACACATAATTTTAATGAAATTGGAAAGTAATATTTCAATATGGGTGGGTGGCTCGTTGGAGGAGTGATACAGCGCCGGTCTGATAACCAGGTGGACCCTGGTTCAAGTCCCAAGCGGGGAAACAATTATTTTTGACCACAGCACAATCACATAAATACGGCCACCCCGTCTTTCGGAGGAGACGATAAGCCGTCGGTCCCGACTACATAAAAAAAAGTCGTCGTCATCTATCATCCATTTCATTACCCACGCACAAGCCTTTGAGCTCATGTGGGCTTCACCCTCATAAACAAAACAATATTAATTTGACAATGAAAATGTTGAGATAAATCAATGCTTTCATTGCATTTTTACTTCTTTGTACTATTTTTCGTCAACGATACTAATAGAACGATTCAAAATAATTTTCAAGTAGTACAAAATCTGTTCCCTTAAAAGCCTTATAGAAGTAAGACTTATTACAGAAGTATTCTGTACTACTCCCTTATTACAGGAGTAAGACTTACATATTCATTAACTTATCATATTTTCTTACATATTCCTATTCCATCGACCCCTAAATGTTTCTATATCTGATGATTAAAATTCATAAAATTGGATGCTTCCTTATTAAGGTTTCATATTCATTGAAAATTTACTTGATATTTCATACTTGACTTCAAAAAATTTGAATACTATCCAACATAAAATACGAAATAAAAATACAATAATTGGGCTAAACCTTGGCCTCAGGGCTGAACAGCTTTCAAAAGTGATCCTAAAAGCGACCACTTTCACGGTCAGTGTTTGTAGTTGGCGCAAGCTGAGAAGACACGCCATTACAAAGTAAATTGTATGGCAGCGACGTGTCTTCACAGCTTGAGCGAACTATAATATCATCGAACAGGAAACTGATAGAAAGGCAGATTAAACTGAATAGCCTGTCCAAGCAAAGAAATCATTGTGGCCAGATGGGAAAATGACTCCAGCTCGGTCAATATAGGATCAAAAATTGTAAATTTCGTATTAAATTGTAGAAAACATTCTGATCTACAATTTGAGACAAAATTTATAATTTTTGAACAAATATTGTCCGAGCTGGAGTGATTTTCCCAACTTGTCAACATGTCTTCTTTGCTTGGACAGACTTTGGTCAATTATTCAATGCTGGAATCCCTTGCGGCCAAACGACTATTGAAATCAAAACCAGAGCAAATCGAAACCTCAGAATCAATGTTTTCAGTTTACGACACATTCAAATCTAGTCCATTTCAATGCACATTGTTTTAGATCATAGACATAAATTTGACAAACAGTGAATGTAACCTATCAACTTTCCAAGCAACCATTCGCTACTGAATAATATACAATGTAAATACAACAATCCAAGTAGTTTCATTACACGGTACATTGATGATGAACATTGAAACAATTGTATGCTTCTAATAAATTTTGTGATACATTGATAACTTTATACTTCTCAATTAATAAACAATACAAGTTTGAACCATATTATTCATGGATTAAACTTAGATTGTTGACCACTCTACTAGCTAGGAGCTTGGTTTAGAATAATAATGGATAGCATTTATTTTTGATAGATTTTATATGGATAGCAAAGTCTGGCACACAAATTTCTAAAGGCGTTACAATTACACAGTAGAATGTTTTTGGGAGCAATTGAATATGGGAGATTAGATAGGTGATTGGAGAAATATTAGCTGATTTTAAAGATTGAAGAGAATTCACACAACTTTCATAAAAGGGCTTATGTCTTCGAAGCTGTTAATAAGCTGCTGTACAATCATGAGCTGCAATGAAATTTCAATCATAGGTAACTTGCAACTCAAAGGTAAATTTGATTCGAACTAAGGCACCGAGGCATTCGAACTAAGGTTTATTGTTAAAACAAACCAAGTTTGTGTAACAATGGTTCTGCCACCGGAACATAATCAAATGGGAGTGCGTGCAGTAATGCACACATTTAGGCAGAACAGAAAGGCATCGCATGATGGATAGTTCTATAGTCATACGTTTACATAGAACCATAGTAATATTCCCCGAGATAAAAAGTTCTATAGTGTAGTTCATTTAGATAGAGCTATAGTAATATGCCTCCAGCTAAAAAGTTATATAGTCATACGTTCACATAGAACTATAGTAATATTTCCACGCGTTATAAAGTTCTGTAGTTTATAGTTATATATGCCTGACGCACTGAAGCGGATCCATGAACCGCGCCGAAAATCACGGAAACCGTTCTCACAACGAAAAATATCCCGTTTCCCTTTCCTTTCTAACCATTGTAATGAGGATCCGCAAATTTTAATTGAATTATTAACAATAATTATAATTATTTGACGTGTAGGAATGCTAGACGTTTCAATACTACCGTAGAATAATAGATCTCTCTTCAATATACGAAGATCCTCTTTGATACTTCATTAGTATTGAGTATGAATGATTACTATTAAGAAATTTTAATTGAATATGACAAGGTGAGTATCCGCACATTTAAATTTCTATTCTTTCAACTTTAAATTAAATAGTTACGACCGAGTAAGTAACTAACATAGACAAAGACATAGGAGGAAACGAGGATATTACAGACATAAAATGGTTGCAATTGAACTCGGAAATAAAGATGAAGGAAACCCTATGAGTTCCTTCTTGTATCAAGGATACCTTTTACACAGATTAGATGCAGATGAATCCAAGACGAAATCAAAGCATGTTTGTTGGAAACATTATTGGCTGAAATAACGAGGTGGAACGGAATTTTTCTTCAAATTATGAACTAAATTTTTGCTTTATTCGCTTATAAAGTAGAGCTTTAGGTAGAGTCTTCTTGGCTTGGACAGGCTGTATAGTAAAGTGAATTTGAAACTGGCAACCAGCTGGTAGGCCTAGGCCCTTAATGGGCTGTTGAGCTAGACATACATACAAAGTAGAGCTTCGATAATTCATAGTTCATGGGACCAAAGCTTTATCACGAATTAGGGAAGATTACGAATTATCGTAGCTATGAATTATAGAAGATTATTCCATGGGACTAAACTTTTACTACGTATTATAGGGAATCGTGAATTTTAGAGGTTCGTATTTTGAAGTTCTACTGTATTGTCCTATAGTATTAATAACTGAATCTGACAATATTAGCTCAACTGAGATATTCTTCACAATGAAGAAACCGATAAATATGATATTATACGAGTAGCTCTATAGATTTCTGTATACGAGAGCTTCGGTTAATGACACATGTGACGTCAACCATTTTAGAATCGATCTAACGGAAAATATCTGATAGAATACTCGTCACTGATAGGCTTAGCCAAGCTGTACTGGTATTGGTCGAGGCGGAGACTTCCCTCACCTTTTACCCGACGCTCCGCCCACAGCCAATAGGAAGCCAGAGTCGATCAGCCTAACACAAGCTCACTGATGACGGAGCCAAACTGTTTTGCTATTGGTCGAGGCGGAGACTTCCCTCACCCGCTAGTCAAGACTCCGCCCACAGCCAATAGGAGCCCAGTCGATCAGCCTTTTACAAGCTCTTTTCCCCTCAGCTCAAGCTGATTACTAGAAGTATGAAGTAATAAAATGAAATACACAATGACGATACTACATAATTCCTGATAAAAGAAGAGAGAAGGAGATAAGTGAAGTAAAACCAAGAAGAGGAGAGGAGGAGGAGGAGGAGGAGGAGGAGGAGGAGGAGGAGGAGGAGGAGGAGGAGGAGGAGGTAATAAGGATAAATTGAAAGGGTGAAAATGACAATATGATGAAAATGGAGTTGAAGAAGTGGTGAAAACAAGTAGAGATGTATGGTGTTAAAAAGAGGAGAGAAAATAAATAAAAAGAAAAGAGATAGAAGTAATCTAGAAGTTAAATTGGAATTAATGGAACATTGTAGTGAATTGATGTGATAAATAATGGATTGATGAAATAATGGATAAATATATTCTATTTTTTGTTGGAAAAAATTGGGAGACTATAGTGTATCTACAAGAAAAGAACAAGGAATTAGGAATTAAGAAAATTAAGTGGAAAAGTATGAAGAAAATGAAATATGATGGAAATGTTCTATGTACTGGAAGAATAAGGCAGCAAAGAGAAAAAAGGATGGCGATGAAAAACAAGCCAGAAGAAGTATATATGCATGATATATGCCAGATACTCAGTTACTGCTAGACGTAAGCTTAGATCAGCAACCACATAATACCAATAGTAGTTCCATGGTGTGTAACACAATGATACTTTATATATTCTGTGGTCGCTGGATTGGAGCCCCAGTAGCGGTAAGGCAGCTAGCTAATTATTTCAATCGGATGTTGAAGATCAATGCTAGGACACGAAACCGGTTGCAAATCAAATCAGAATGCTCATCGCACATCAGAACAGAAACTAGTTCGACTTTGGCGCCGAGTTTGAGATGAATATCAGCTCAATTTCCATCAGCAAAGTGGAGGCGCATTCATTACTTGGCAAATCCAATTTCAAGGGTCGGAAGAAAACGTCTTGTCTAACAAAAAATCAATATAATAAATAATAATAATCTTTATTTCTGTAGTAAAAAAATAAAATAAATCATAGGCTACATCAAACTTGTCAAGATAAAAAAATACAAGATAATAAAAAATTCGCTCCGGCAGCTGGCGGTCGGAAAGAGTGCATTTCAAATGCAATTCTATGATGGCTCAAATCATATGACTTATAATGAGCTATTCAGGGTATGAATTCAAAGGCGCCGTTTTCGAAAAACACAATTTTTGGCATTGTGTTATTCGCCATTTTCTCTGCCATTTTTGATTGGATTTTTTTCGTTGATGGCTCAAATTGTAGGGAATAATAAGGGTATTATACCCACCAATTTTCAAAACGATCACGTTATTGGTCGATTTGTAGTGATTTTTCAAAATTTTCATCCCCTAATTTCACCCCCTACCCTTGGACCAATTTGGCTGGTTAACGAACTTGACCGAGATATTAACACTAATGATTTTTGTGCAAAATTTGGTCGCTCTCCGACAAGCCCTTCGGGAGTTATCGTGTTAACAAGAAACTGTACATATATAAATATATATATATATATATAGAGATATATGAATTTGAACGGACATCAGATTCGTGTTCTAGGGGCTCAGAAACGTGTAAAAAATATATCACATCATAAATTTTCGATTGTCAGGGCAAGACCAATAGTGCATTTTTTCAAATGAAATGCACTAAAAAATAACAGAATATCAACAAATATAAAGGTATAGTTTTCCATTACTACAAGTAGCGGGCACAAGATGTAATAGAAACACGTAGTTGTACAGAGCAATGCAAATCAAAAATCAGCTGACCAGTGTACGTTGCTCTATACAACTCTGTGTTTCTATTGCATCTTAGGAGCATGTGCCCGTATGAATTTTGTAGTAATGGTAACATATCACTATGAAATAAAGAGTAATATCACAAAGAAAGGAAGCTCTTCCGTTATTTTATTGGATGAAATACTTGATCGTATTTATTTATTAATCTATTGGCGAAAACACATTGGTAAGAAAGAACAGGCATAGCCCTTAGTATTTCCAACACAATTTTCTTTTAAATATGGTCCAAATTTTTAGGTTAAAGTCCAAATTTCTTTTCCAGCCGAAGTATAAGTACTTGATACTAATTTTGTATCAAGTTGTTTAACTCTCCCCAAAAGAAAAATTGAAAAAATCTTCTTCAATCCTCTTTATTCTTTATATATGGTACCCGTGAAAATTTAGAACATTTGTCTATTTCTATGGGTGAAAGACGTAAAAGTGTGGGTGGAAGATGAACGTGGAGAAATGCAGATAAAAAAGTTGAGCCACCGACCTCAATACAACAACACGTTGTGCTCTGAATTCCTGAGTACAAGTTCAAGGCGAAGCATGTGAAGTTGTGAAGGTCGAGCTTCCTACAAAAACTAAGCAAGAATTTTGGAGAACCAACTATTGAGGGTATCCTGATTTATAAGAAAATCATACAATGAATGAAATCCTATTGCCAGTCTTTAAAGGTATCAAGATTGATAAGATAATCATAAAATCTGCAAGAAAAGTAGAAATCAAATAAAAAATAAATTGTTTCAAAATGCTATCTCATGCAAGAGCATATCATAGATATAATAACAAAATTGAAACCCATTTATTGAGCAACCAACTAAATTTAACCACCGTCAAATTGCATCATTGATATAGTCTGTCCAAGCAAAGAAGACCCTCTGGCAAGATGGGAAAATGACTCTAGCTCGGTGAATATTGGTTCTAAAAATATTGATTTGGTCTCAAATTGTAGATCACAATGTTTCTTACGATTGAGAATAAATCAATAATTTTTTAAATAATATTGACCGAGCTGTAGTTATTATCTCATCTTGCCAGAGGATCTTCTTTGCTTCGACAAACTATACCCATCAGCCATCAATAGCATTGATGTTAGATTCATTCATTAATTGTTGAAATCATTAATAGAACATAGATTCAAGGTGGTTTGATTTAATTCATAGTCCAACTGATGTCTGTTATTCTACAAGAGTGAGGTATTATTTTGAATTTTATCAAGCTTCAGGCTTCAAGAAAATTGATGAAAATTCAAGAAGATACCTTGTAATAAATATACAAGAGATGGAACTTGAATTAGGAGATACAATTGAATAAATAGTGAGAACCTCATGAGAAAAAGGACTTCATAAAAAATATGTTTGTTTCCGATTGTTTCATTTGATCCATGTACAGTATCATTTGTGTATCTGCTTGCTCTAAACAAACAGTTTACTAAATTAATACAGTAATATGAATACTTTATATACATAACAATTCAACTATTACTATATAATCAATTACCAATTGTTTATTATATGATTCTATCAATGTATCATTTATACACAAATATTAAGCTTTCCCAAAACAAACAGTTTACTAAATTAATACAGTAATATGAATACTTTATATCCATAACAATTCAACTATTACTGTATAATCAATTACCAAATGTTTATTATATGATTCAATTCAATTCAAATACCTTTATTCAAGTAATATACAATATATACTATATACAATATACATTTGATACAATATCTATACATAACATATGTATATCTAACATAATCTATACAATACACATTGATATTTATATTTATATTGATATTTATACACAAATATTAAGCTTTCCCAACTCAACATTCATAATAAACTCTTCACTGTCACCAAAGAGAATCCTAGAATTAGAGCTCTATTATTCTATGCTGTCACAAAGCAACGGGTTCGCTCTTTTAATATACTGTAATAAGGAACGTCAAGTGACATTATTTGGCATGAATTAAAACGTAAGGCGAATGAAATGAATGAAAACGTACACTATTGTCTTTGATAGACACGGGCAAGCACATTATGTACAATAATTTCAGATCTGCAACTATTATTCAGACCTGAAAAGCATCTGACGCTTGAAACGACGGAGAAAGTGACGCTAAAGTCTGTCCAAGCAAAGAAAACATTCTGGCAAGATGGGAAAATGACTCCAGCTCGGTCAGTATTGGTTTAAAAATTAAAGATTTGGTACCAAATTGTAGAACAGGATGTTTCTTACAATTTGAGATCAAATTTATAATTTTTGAACCAATACTGATCGAGCCGGAGTCATTCTTCCATCTTGCCTGAATGTCTTCTTTGCTTGGACAGAATGTACATTCAAATGAATGTGTTTTGTTTATTGGACAACTTTTGAAACTGTCATCATCAATTATCTCAATGGAGAAAGGTAATTAAAACCGAGCATCAATCCCAATCTTGCAGGATGAGTTCCGGAGGTGGGTTTGATTTCCACGTCACGATAAGTATTATCAATTCTGAAAATCGTTGGAACGATTACGATTTTGTTAATTTTTAATTTAGAGTCAGACCAGTTTCACAGATGAATTCTGATACCATGAGATAATTAATTGTCATTATGATGATAGATAGTAGAAAGTAGAGACTTCAAGACTGGTTGACCACTGAAACATTTTTATCCAAAATTTCATCGAAAGTTTGTTTAGGACACAGGCGTATAGACCAAATAATTCTCCACCACAGAAAGTAATATTGAAGAGCGTTCTTTACAGCAGATTAAATCTAATGATTTAAGCTGAAATGATGATAGATAATTATTATCTAATCATTTCGGCTCTGCTGAAATGGACGTTCTACAACTTCTTTTCTGTTTCGATGGGTCTTTCGGTTGTAATCTAACAAGACATCTGAAGAAACTTGGAACCAAAACGGTTCCAGTGGTCAGTAAGATTGATGCTTCATCAACTATTTCAAATAACGAATGAGCATTTCTATATCTGAAATTTTAGAAATCAACTTGAATGCCTTGATATAGCCTGTCCAAGCAAAGAAGACCCTCTGGCAAGATGGGAGAATGACTCAAGCTCGGTCAATATTGGTTCAAAAGTTATCAATTTGTAGAAAACAATTTGATCTACTATTGAGACAACATTTATAATTTTTGAACGAACATTGACCAAGCTGAAGTCATTTTCCCATTTTGCCAGAGGGTCTTCTTTGCTTGTCAATGGCATAATATGCAACATTTTATGCATTTTTTTGCAACATTTTTATGCATTTATATGCATAATATGCAACATATGCAACATTTGAGCTTTATTTGAACTGGTATAATAGCTGTCGCCAAAAATGAGTCCAAAATTGATACAGGAAGGAAGCTCGTTCATATGAAAAATTTCAATGCTCAAGGATCGCCGCCATATTGGAAATAAGCTGATTCTATTTCTCAATGTATTTAACATTTTGAGAGAATTTCAACTTAGTTTAGGTATTTTCAATTGAATTAATTAAAAATAATAATTAAACGCTAAGTTTCTGAGAGCATTTAGTTATTTACCCCGATTTTCGGCCTTGTCAAATAAGCTAGCCTCATTTTGCCAATATTTCATGACAATGAGCTTCCTTCCTGTACGATTGCGTATCATTTTTGGACGTTAGTCTAATTTTGCCAATATTTCATGTCAATGAGCTTCCTTCTTGTACGATTGCGTATCATTTTTGTATCACTACTGCTTATCAGAAATCCGTCCCAAAGTCCTATCCTAGACTATAAACAGCTATTATTATATACAGTAATATCATCATAGCAGACATCACACTGCAACAAATATACAAGACATACCAGACTACTGTATAGATATTGTACAATACTGTGAACTGGAGTACATAGTTGTAGTCTGACCCTCTGGCAAGACGGGAAAATGACTCCAGCTTGGTCAATATTTGTTCAAGAATTATAAATGTGGTCTTAATAGTAGATCAAATGGTTTCCTTCATTTTGAGATGAAATTTATAATTCTTGAACCAATATTAACCGAGCTAGAGTCATTTTCCCATCTTGCCAGAGGGTCTTCTTTGCTTGGACAGACTATAGCGTTAACAGACTGCAGACTAGCCTGGAGTTGGCACGCATCACTGGTGAGAGGTGAACGAACCTGACCAAGAACAAGGCTCAACATCTTCTTCTTTTCCTCCTCCTTCTTCTTCTTCTTCTTCTTCTTCTTCTTCTTCTTCTTCTTCTTCTTCTTCCTCTTCGCCTCCTTCATCACCAAATTCTTCTTCTTTTTCCTATTCTTTTTCTACTTCATATACTTCAAGTCATCTTCTCACCTCATTCGCGCACAGATTCTATACCTATACATAACACTTCATCTACACCATCCCGTACAGGATCTATACCTATACATATCAAATCATCTATACCATCCTGCTGGAATACGGCAGCATTCCAGGCAGTGGAGGCGCGTGCGTATGTGCTCGATCGAGCAGAAATACAGTAGTAGTATTCGATACTGTGTGTGAACATACCAGAGAAGTTGGAGTAGGCAGACAGAGATGGAGATATATGGTAGACAGATATGAAGATAGGTGTATGATAGAGATGAAATACAGGGAAATTTAGATAGTGAGAGATAATTAACTTTACTTGGTCCCATATTTTTTAGATTATCGAGATTTTGGTCCAACTTTTTGATATGTGATTCTTTCATGAAGTATGTAGGTACTGGTATTACGAGAATAGCACGTACTGGTAGTACGTAATGAATTGTCAATCAATTCTTGATCAATTTCGTCATATCAACGAGTTAACTAGTTGGTGTTTTTATTGTGGCTCAAATTTTTTCAAATTTTTCAATATTCTATACGGAATTGTGTGAATAATTTGGTGAATTGCTCCATTTAGAATATTTTATGGCTCTAAATTCAAAATTCCTGTACTACGGTATTTCTCCTGGACTATAAATTCTTGATTGAAGTTCGGCGAAAGACTATAACCTATATAGTTTCTAACTTTTTAATCAAATTTGGTATAAAGACGTTCTGGACAATAGTCTGTGTTTATTTTCCAATAAGTTTACTTGTTTCTTTAAAATGAATAAATAAATATTATAAACTGTTGATGCTTTAGATAATAGAGAAGTTTGATTTGATTTTAATTTTATTCCATTTATATCATACAATTTTGAGAAAGAAGATTTTGTTGTTTTCTCACTCCAATTCAATTCTCTTTCGGAGTCACCTCAACAATTCAAAATCTAAATAATTAGCCTACATAAAATTTTAAGATAAAAATTACGTCAGAAATAAAAATAATTACAGGTCAATTTCAACTCTGATTCAATGATAACTTAACAAATCTAACAGATTTGATATATTTTTTATCAAATACTAGTTAATATAATATGTAGGTAGATAGATATGTACGTCATATAAGGTAAAGCATGCTGTACACGGGGACAGTAGTGTCGGCCAGTTGAATATTTGTAGCCAATCACAGCTGTTGTTGTTTGACTCAATGACAAGACAAAGGCTGTGATTGGCTACAGATATTCAACTGGCCGACACTACTGTCCCCGTGTACTGCACGCTTAAGATGCAAGTTGAAGTTCATGGTAATAAAGGTAGACGCAAATAAACATAGCCTATAGTGATGTAGATAAACAGAGATGATAATAGAAACTTGAAAGACAGAGATAATTATATAGGTTACGTTGGGTCGGGACACAACCCACAAAACGGTAGCCTCTCCTTGGCAATGAGCTTGCATGTAAAACCTTCTGAGCATAGCATAGCATGATGCGTAGTTAGTAAAAACCGTTAGTGCGATTCATTTCTGGTAGCAATCATAACTACACATATTTTATACCCGAATAGCATTGGCCTATAATAAGGATGACTGATGTGTGCTACCTGCTACACTTGAAGAGTATACATTGAAAGATCTCTAGGTTGAATCTTCACATCAAGGAAATACTTGACATAATTTAAATACCTACCAATCTACTTATTTCATAACTCAAATACTTCACGTTTTAATGAGCTCTCATGTGTAATGGCTTGTTCTGTGTTCAATTTTATTCTGGTCTAATTAATTTTCCAAGTTTATTCAAAATTCAGGAACATTTTGGATATTTTTATTTAGTGATTTTGTTTGGTGAACTTTTTTGTGAACACATTTTAGAATTCAAAATTTGTCGAAATTTTCTTTCTGTGAAAAATTTATGCCCGGTTTTTCCAAGCACACTCAAATTTGAGGGAACCTCAAGTTTACTACACTTTACTACATTTCCTATACTTATCATAGAAGATGTCAGCTATTCATCAAAGTTTGAGGGTCCCTCAACTTTGAGTGTGCTTGGAAAAACCCGGCATTAGTGTTTTAGGAATGGTTTATGACATAACCTTTTTTGTTTGGTTTGTTTGTTTAAATTTGAGAGGAACAGTTTTGGGCTATGAAGCCTGTTGAACTCTTTGATGTGAAATAACTAAATAAAGATTAATTAATTAAAGATGTAAAGAGAGTAAAGTTTGAGATAAATTAGGAACTTTATTTCTTAATACTGTATCATAATAATACAAAACTATCATGGATAACCCTCATTAAAACAACAATGATCTCTCAATTCAAATTTTTTCTTAGGGCTACTGTATTTATCAGTATTTATATTTGTATTTATTGTTCTCTCCTATTCACAGACGCACAGTCTTCTTGGGGGAATTCCACTCACTCGTATATTAAATGAAATGAAAAGATGTTGTCAAACCACTGATTTATTAGAAAATCGAGATACCAGTTTCGGTTGTTACACCATTATCAATCTCTGGTAAACTAAAACTTATCGTACAGAGCAGCAGTATTTATACTATCGGTAAAGTACCGCTATTGGTAGACGCATGAGCCAATGACCGTGAACGTCATATATCGTATTCGTTTATCTTTTACTTATGGTGTAATATTATAAGGTAGCATTTCTATTGAATGTAATGAAATGTTTTATCAAACCATGAGTATATGTATATATGTTTTTCATGATTCTAACGTTATTTTAAATATTCCCAAAATTTGGAAAAGAGAAGTTTTGGACATAATTGTCTGTGTTTTTATCCAATAAGTATTATAGTACTATTTCAAATAAATTAATAATTGGTTCTATTTAACATTCAGTAGTTTAGTTTTATGAGTAACAAATGGTTCTGAAAAGCAGATATGAATTGTGAACATTACTTACAATACACACAATACGGTAACAGCTTCATTAAAAATGAGAAAACTCTTTCATATGCCAAACAATCAAGTTTAGATGGAAATTGAAAGTGAATGACCATCATGAACATTTGTCATAGTCGAATAGCATTTTCCTGCGTGCTACATTTCAGGAGTATGCATGCATTCGTAGATCGGTAGAAAATAAAGATTCACATCATGAAAATACTTCACAGACTTTCAAATTATTCCTTTTATAGCGTTTGAAAGTAAAAATGTCAGATCCATCCTCCTAAAATTTTCGAGAAACAATACAACAAAAAGTTGGAGTGGATGAGTGTTGATCATACTCAACACTCACGAGAATAAATCTTGTCAAAAGGTAAACACGTTCAGCCATTCAACATTTACAGACTAGTCTGTCCAAGCAAAGAAGACATTCTGGCAAGATGGAAAAATGACTACAGCTCGGTAAATATTGGTTCAAAAATTGTAAACTTGGTCTCGAATTGTAGTTCAGAATGTTTTCTACAATTTGAGACCAAATTGATAAGTTTTGAAGCAATATTGATTGAGCTGGAGTCGTTTTCCCATCTTACCAGAAGGTCTTTCTTGCTTGGAAAGACTATATGTACCAGCAAAAAAGTGAGAACGTCTCACCAACGTGATGAGTTGAAAAATCAAGACAAACTTGTTAAACGGCAGCAAAGATAGTTTTCGCAAGCCACTATTGTCTGTCCAAGCAAAGAAGACATTCTGTCAAGATAGGAAAATGACTCCAGCTCGGTCAATATTGATTGAAATGTTATAAATTGATCTCAAATTATAGGAAACATTCTGATCTACAATTTGAGTCCAAATTTATAATTTTTGAATCAATATTGACCGATGTGGAGTAACTTTCCCATATTGCCAGAATGTCTTCTTCGCTAGGCCAGACTATACCATTTTGAACAAAGTGAAACCCCGTCGCTGAGAAAGCACACAATTACTAATGTCTCATTTGCGAGAGTTCATTGAATGTTTTGTTTTTTCTTCATTGACTACTGACAAAGGGCAGCGGTGCATCTGGTAACAAAACGCATGTTAGGTTAGGTTTGTCTCCAAATAAGAGGTCAAGGTTGAAGGTCACTCGAGTCAGATGTCACACAGTGATGATGGTGGGAACAGCTGATCATCCACCATCTTACTCTTCATCATCATCCTATTCTTTCTTCTTCTTCTTTTTCTTCTCTTTACTCCACCTTTCATCATCTTATTTTCATGCTTCCTCCGATTTTCTTTCTTTTTCTTTCACTCTTCTTTTCATTCCTTTTCCTCTTCTCCTTCGTCCTCATTTTCTACTTCTTTCTCCTCCAATCATCTTCCCTTCCTGCTCCTCCTCCTTTTACTTTTTAAAAACTTCCTCTTCTTCCTTTTCCTCTTCTTTTTCTCCTTCTTCAATTATTTTTTTACCTCTTCCTCCTCTTAGCATAGCATATGTAGCTTAAATAGCATAACTATTTTGTTGCTATCTAAATGAATAAAGAAATCTAATCTAATCTTCTTCTCCTTGTTCTTCCTCTTATCATCTTATTCTGTTTCCTCCAATTCTTCTTCTTTTTCCTGCTCCTCCTTTTCTTCTTCTTACTCCTTTCATCATCTTCTCCTTCCTCCTCTCCCTCCCCTTTTTCTTTCTCTCCCTCCTCCTTCTTTTATCCCCTCTTCCTCCTCATTCTTCTTCAACTTTCACTTTTTCTTCTTTGTTCACCTTCTCCTCTTCTCCTTCTTCCTTCTTCCTTTTTCCTTCTTCTACTTTCTCCAATTCTCTATCTTTTTCTTTACCTCTTCCTCTTTCTCTTCACCTCTTCCTCCTCTTCTTCTCCTTCTTCCCTTTCCATTTTCTCCTTCTCATCTTCAATTGAAATGCATGCAATCGCCGTTTACGGGGTCAGAAAGCCACTTGACCAAAGAGAGTCAACCACTTGGCCCCCTGTAAAGAAGATGCTGCTGCACAGCTGATTGCTGCACAAATCGGTACAGTACAGTTACGCTTTCTAATAACAATCAAACAAAATTCTGTTTCCAACAAAAATTTAGGCGTATAACGAGTTTCAATGACTGTGGTTTGTCAATGGAAATTGAGAGTAAATTTATGGTCAAAGTTGAACTTTCCCGGATAATTTTTACTGCCTATTGCATGATCGATACGCTAAGTTGAATGAATTATCATTTTTTATTGAGGAAAAAAGTATAATAATTCAAAATATTTCAAATTTTTCTTCTCCTGTAATCAAGATTGGAAACTTTCAATTGTTACTTATCCTTTCACTCATGTATCAACGCTTACTGTATGAATGAATGAGTTGAAAGTAGCCTAATTGAAAATAAGTCACCTATTTCAAATATTTATTTATTTTGACACTTGAACAATACAATTTATCAAAAGAAACAAGTTTTATAAGAAAATATATACATCATAAAAAAGTTTATCACTAATGTTTCATATACAGAAATGCCAAAAGCTATTTGAGATTTATAGAGTAGTTCTGAAACGTCATAGAAACTAATCAAACTGAAAGACATTCTAGAAAACTTTTGACTAAGATACAAGCAAGCATTAAAACTAAAACATTTATTTGCTTAACAATAATTTTAATTCCAATAACTAATTTACACAATAAATACTAATGAACTAAAACGTTCTATACTCCTCCAAACTGGAATACCGAAGTGCAGTCTAATGCTGGGGTTTTCCAAGCACACTCAAAGTTGAGGGACCCTCAAATTTTGATGAACAGCTGACATTTTCTATGATAAGTATAGGAAATGTGAACTGTTAAATGTAAACTTGAGGGTCCTTCAAATTTGAATGTGCTTGGAAAAACCAGGCATATAAGGGTCTACTGTCATTCACTGTCAGTCAAGACTGCAACAGTCAAAAACTGTGAGTGAATGGGGAAACGGCAGTCCAAAACAGCTGTAAACCTTCATTCTGAACATTGATATTTGAAATTTGTCAGCTGATTATCAGTGAACTGTAAACGATCGAAATGTAAGTAGATGTAAACCCTAATAGTACACAAATTATTCATAATTCTATTATTTATTACAATGAGATTGAAAATACAATGGAATAATGAAAATAAAATACAATTAGTTTGAAACACTGAGTTCAAAACATATTTTCTTCCCAGTTTTTATGTGTTATGATTTTTATGAGAGTCTATACATCGTACATTGTAGACTACATTATTATGATTTTTATGAGAGTCTACATAGTACTTTGAACACTTAATTTGGACAAAACAGAAATTGTCTCGAGTTAAATGACAGTCCAAAGATGAGAAATTCTAGAGTCATCGCTCCACACTCCACGCTCGGTTACCCGCTCTTAGCCTAGATACAAAATGACAACCATCCTGTCCCGCAGAGCCTCTGCAGAGACTCTGCGGAGCCTCTGACACACTTTTACTGATGATAATTGCAACTGTGCTACAGCACTTACTGGACGCTGTTCCATTGTCGAACCGCTAAATAATTCTTTCTTTTTTCGTTAATATCATCGACAAGGTGCAATTTTTGGCTGGGAAGTGTCGCGGACCATTGGTCTTGCCATACTCTGGTCGAGCAAAGAAGACATTCTAGCTCGATGAAAAAATTACTCCAGCTCGATCAATATTAGTTCTAATATAATAAATTTGGTCTCAAATTGTAGAAAACATTGGGCTCTACAATTTTAGATCAAATTTATAACTTTGTAACCAATATTGACCGATGTGGAGTCATTTTCCCATCTTGCCAGGATGTCTTCTTTGCTCAACCAGACTGTATGGATGGATCTATGACCGCTGCTGAGTACCGTTACTTCCCAGTAGTCAAGCGAGGTGTTACCCCAGAGAAAAATATTAACTACTGTACAGAAATAAATGTACGCTTTAGACAAGCTAGCGATTCATGGTTCCTTTCATTTCAGAATTTCTACAGAGAGCGCCTATTAATACTGTCCAAATTATTAGATTCGGTTTCAATGAATAGGTTATCCGTTATGAAGAGCGGAATAACTTGACTTATGGAGCATCATTCTTAGTTCCAAAATACTCAGAGAGAATAGAATTAACTTCATTAATTTCTATTATTCTATTCTCGGAGTTCAATTCATTCTATTCTCTCTGGAAATACTGTACAAATGAAATGACAAAATCTCACCGAACATCAAAGTTACGTCAACATAAATATAAAATTTGAAGTTTCACAAATGCTAAAAAGTAGATGATCGACTTGAGAAAACTTGTCCGGTTAATGAACAAAATGAACAATTAAATGAAAAGACAAGACTTTAGGTAAGAGAAACAAATGTTGTCAGATCCACAAAGTTTATTTAAACCAAACTTAAGTTTCAATGCTCAGGGCATCATCATCAGTGGAGAACTTTGTGGATCTGACAACATTTGTTTCTCTTACCTAAATTATGGATAAGTTCCACAACATCTCTGATCAAAGTGTAAATTTTAAAAAACAAGACTTTGTCAATCACAATATCACCTTCACAACTACTCAAAAAGTGAATTAAATGGAAATATTCATACATAATTACTTGAAAGATATTTTAGTATACTTGATTAAAAAGGTGTTCAAAAAGGTTTACTTGTATTTCCCCCAATTAGTGTTTAGTTACCAAAGCAAATCTTTCAGTTTAGTGTGAGCTTAAGGGAGCTATGGTGATATACATTCCACTTGTAATTATTCTAGAACTATATTTCTATTTTTCAAAAAACGAGTTTGTAGTTGAGAGATGATCAGAGAGAATATAACAGATATAAGAGATAGAGAGAATAGAGATAAGATATAGAGAATAGAATACTTATATTCTATTCTCTCTGGAGATGATGGATAAAAATTCAATCAAACAATCAAAACCATCATACAATCAAAAAATTCAAGAATAATGATTTCAAAGCGATCCCACATCTGGCCTTGATTAGTATTGAATAATTAGTATAGAAGAATGATCATCTCCTAAATAAAGGTATTCTCAATACTTTGAACAAGAAGGGGGAACAGCAATGCCATGCATACTTATCCGAAGATTTGTCAGACAGTAGAACGACTCTAATGGAGCACCTTCTCATAAATTATTCATTGACATAGCTATAGTCTGTCCAAGCAAAGAAGACATTCAAGCAAGATGTGAAAATGATTCCAGCTCGGTCAATATTGGTTCAAAAATTATGCATTTGGTCTCGAATTGTAGAAAACTTTCTGCTCTAAAATTTGAGACCAAATATATATTTTCTGAAACAATATTGACCGAGCTGGAGTCATTTTCCCATTTTTGCAGAATGTCTTCCTTGTTAGTACAGAGCTAGTAATTCAGAGCTCGACATTATTCAAAATGCTTCATTCACGTCATACAGCGAATGATGTAGAGAGCTTATTTGAAACAGTTATTAGTCCAGCTTTTGTGTTATTAATGTTACGGCTATCATGAGAACGCCTAGTACAGTCTGTCCAAGCAAAGAAGACATTCTGGCAAGATGGGTAAATGACTCCAGCTCGGCCAATATTGATTCAAAAATTATGCATTTGGTCTCAAATTATAGATCAGAATGTTTCCAACAGTTTGAGACCAAATGCACGATTTTTAAACCAATATTGACTCTTATTGTCATCTTCCCTTCTTGTCAAAGAATGTCTTCTTTGCTTGCACAAACTATAGTACAGGAGTAAAACCTCAAATCACCCAAGTTGATAATGTACGCAGATATCCTTCAATGGCATTCAAAGCAGCTTTCAAATTGACTCCTTAAAAGGTGCTGACACTGTTCCGACATGAGTAATTGCAAGAAAGATATTTTTATTAGAAAGGTGTGTGTAAACTGTAAAGTACAACCTTATGCAATAACTTTAGAATATACAATACAATCAAATAATGGCATTCGACATAGATAAGAATGTGGGGTGGATCAAGGCAAAAATTTAATCAAATTTATGTATTAAAAGTTTGATCAACTGACCAACATGTTTACCAAACATTTACAAACATTAAAATTTTACCAACATGAATGTATTAGGCTAGTTAAGAAAAACTGGAAGAATATATTAACTTTCTCCAAAGAAGCGAATGTTAAATCGTGTTAGATAATAATTATAACTAATAATAAATTGAAGGGCTTTGTTACTTCTATTTTCACATAACCAAACAAGTTTGTTTCAAGATTAAATTAGTGAAATAAAGGAAAAATTAAATGAGGTATGAGGTATCACATATAATATGAGGTTTAGGAGTCTCATAAGACTAGCAGTTGTTGCATATACTCGTAAGTAATACTGTAATAAGAATATAACCTAGCAAACTACGCGATGCTCTTCAGTCTGTCCAAGCAAAGAATACACTCTTGCAAGATGAGAAAATGACTCTAGCTCGGTAATAATTGGTTCAAAAAATATAAATTTGGTCTCAAATTGTACATCACAATGTTTCCTTTTTAATTTTAGAACCAATATTGAACTTGCTGTAGTCATTTTCTCATCTTGCTAGAATGTCTTCTTTGCTTGGATAGACTATACACATGCGTGTGTGCAGACAGCTCGAACTCTTTTTATCTTTGATATAACATAGTTTTGGAAAATAACAAATTATTGAAAAAACTTCTATTGGGGACAATAGTACTCATTTTTAAATAAATCTATAACATGTAGTAATGCAATAATTGCCTACCTATCATGTTACAAGAATAGCAGTGCAGTAGTAAAATTCGAAGAGATTATGGAACTGGATATAGTCCGCACTCCCTACGGTCCCAATCCGAATCACCCAGTTCTCCCACGTAGAATATTTTATCGCTACAACTACAACCGTTTTCAATTTCGAAAATTATCTGAACAGAAAACGCGGAAATCGATTCACGGACGAATGGAAGTGCCGGGAGGAAATAAAAAGAAGAGAAAATAACAGAAAGAGAATGATACAGTCTGTCCAAGCAAACAAGGCACTATGACAAGATGGGGAAATGACTCCAGTACGGTCAATATCGGTTAAAAAATTATAAATTTGCTCTCAAATTGTAGCAAACATTCTGCTCTACAATTTGAGACCAAATTTATAATTTTTGAACCAATAATGATCGAGCTGGAGTCATTTTACCATCTTGCCAAAATGTCTTCTTTGCTTGTACAGACTATACCAATTTCTTTTGACAGTTCAATGACGAAACGACGGGCGTAATAAGTTTTTAATGCTGGACAAAACGGGACTTGGTCGGCACAATTATGCAACCCATTGCGATCGTCTGGTCGAGCAAAGTAGACATTCTGGCAAGATGGGAAAATTACTACAGCTCGGTCAATATTAGATCAAAACATATAAATTTAGTATCAAATTGTAGGAAGCATTCTGCTCTACAATTTGAAACCAAATTTATAATTTTCGAACCAATATTGACCGAGCTGGAGTCATTTTCCCATGTTACAAGAATGTCTTCTCAAGAATAGTCTCGATCAGACTAAATATGTACTGAGAGAGATGCAGTAATGTTTTCTGTTTGTAAGATTATATCCTAACTCGTGACTTATTCGAGCTGACTGTTTATCGCTGATTTATGGCTGTTTATCGTAGTTTATAGGTTGCCATACAGGGAAGGTATCATTGGAAATTTATGTATTTGAATCCAGAAAGCTTAACTTAATTGGTAACAGAAAGCAGAGCTTTCAAAACTTTATTCTAACTGATCTCAACATAATTAGTCATATAGTCATACTGTAGTTAATTTATTTTACAGGGTGTTCTAGGAGGAATATGGCAAACTTCTCAGTCTGATTCCTTATTACACCAAGTAGTGAAAAAGTTTCATATAGATAAGTCCCCCAGAAATGCTTCATCATCAGATAGACATAACAGGAAATTTTCATAGCATCATGTGATATTAGTACACCTATCTTTATCAAACCGAAAAATAAACTAGTATTTTCAATTTTAGTATTCAGTATTGAAATTGTAAAGATTTTCATTATTTTATTTATTTAATGGACGAAATTTGGTAAAACTCACTCAATACATTATTGATTTCACATGGTGTGCTGTTTGTCAATTTAGCCTCCTTCTGATCTTAAATGTACTCATATTTTATTGAGACTTTGAGTGTTCGTAAATGATAAGATGTTACTAATGTCTTGTGAATAAATGTCTGGTTACTGAATCCATTCGGAAAATTTACGCAAATCTCAAAAATCCCGATCTAAAAGAGACAAAACACTGATTTCAGATTTGCTAAGTTAGTCCTTTTCATCTCAATCGTACTCTTATTTCATTGAAACTTTGAACATTTGTAATGATACAATCTTATTGAATCCATACTGTGACACTGACCGGCACGGAATTCAGTACGGGTCACCGTTACTGAAGCATGAGGTCGCAATCGAGAATCAAACTGTTCGCGCAAGGTGAGAAGATACGCCGACACAATACACTTTACACTGTGGCCGCGTGTCTTCTCAGCTTAGCCTAGAAGTGCATTGCTGTGCAGTGAACTTCTGTCTCGTCTAGGAGGATGAAGAAGGTTCATGCCTTCCAGTGCCTGCAACTGGTTTGGAATGTATGCGATTTCAAAGAACAGTACGTATTATTTTGAATTATGTAGACTTATCTCTGTCATAGTATTGTACAGTACTTTCCATATGAATGCTTTATAAAATGAAGTTGAAATGAGATACAAGCTGGCCTAGCTGTATTGTTACATCAGCTGTATGTTTCAAAAGACAATTTTTGTCTCGCTAATTGGCATCGTATAAACCCGCCTTAACAATAAGAAGAAACTAGAATTATATTACAAGAAGCTTATTTCCAATGTGGAGGCGATCCATGAGCGTTGCAAATATCTCATATCAACTAGTTCCCTTCCTGTATCACTACTGCGTATCAGAAATCCGCCACGTAAAAACTTGTTTAAATCTTTTTCATACCAAAAGGACATCACAGTTATTTACAAAAAAAATGAGAGTTCAAATTAGAATAATATTGTATAGTTATAGCGACAGCTAAGAAGACTGGTCGTGCAAGGAAGATATTCTGGTAAGATGAGAAAATAACTCCAAGTCGGTCAATATTGGTTTAAAAATTATAAATTCGGTCTGAAATTGTAGAAAACATTTTCAAACATACAAATTTAATGCAGGCCTGTTTTCACAGCCTGCGCAAATTAAAGGCTATACCGTACGTTTAGTTTATTCAAATTTAGATGTACCAAAAAGCAGTAAGACCCCTCACTTCTGCATCAAGATCCACCTACTGCACAAAGGGTAATTGTTACAAGGTTGATTCATTCGTCCCCGAGTAGAGGTACTACGCCCCGGTACACCGGAAATTATTCCCGTCAAAACCGAAGAATTTCTCGCTGAAAATCATCAATTTTCGGCCTTGGACATCCAGAGAAACTGTTTGTTTCTCCGGATGGATGTCCTGGTATGTGTCTTTGCTTCAACCGGTATCACTGCTACTTCATGTAACTTCCCACCTCAAATAAATTGAATTCCCTATCTCAAACATTCTACAACAAGGCGCAAGTTACATCAATTGTAGTATAATAGCAGTACCACTGATATAGTTTGCTCAATCAAAGAAGACATTCTGGCAAGAAAATTACTCCAGCACAATCAATATTTGTTCAAAAATTATAAATTTGGACTCAAATTGTAGAGCAGAATGTTTTCTACAATTTGAAAGTAAACTAATAATTTTTAAACCAATATTGACTGAGCTGGAGTAATTTTCTTATTCTGCCAAAATGTCTTCTCTGCTTAGCTGACTGTCGGATTACATTATCTCATTGCTGCAGTCGGCGCATCTCATGAATATTATAATTTGTTGTTTGATGAAACAGTGTGTCAACCTTTTCGCGAATAAGACTGAATTTTCACAATAAGTTTAACGAACTTCGTGCTGCTTTATTTGTACAGTTATGCAATTCAATTAAACGTTGGGCAAGGTTGCTTTATTTTCTAGCAGCAATGTTCCTTTGAAGGTATAGTCTTTTCACGCAAAGAAAACATTCTGGCAAGATGGGGAAATGTCTCTAGCTCAGTCAATATTGGTTCAAAAATGTTTGATTTGGTTTCGCATTATAACGAATGATAAGATGGGGAAATGTCTCTAGCTCAGTCAATATTGGTTCAAAAAGGTTTGATTTGGTATATAAATATATATTCTTATGGCTTTTATTGGTGGGGAGACCCTTACGGGTAGTTCCACCTCGCCAATGTGTACTCGGCCAGAACCGGTCACCCATCCAAGTGCAGTCCACACTGATCGTGACTTAACATCACGTTCACCGATAGATCACTCTCACCGAGAGACCAATTGCCAGTTTGATTTGGTTTCGCATTATAACTGTGATAGCCTTCGATAGTAGAGTACTAGCGACGCATTATAATGACTGTTTCCTACAATTTGAGACCAAATTTATCCTTTTTGAACCAGTATTGACCCAGCTGGAATCATTTTCCCATCTTACCAGAATGTCTTCTTTGCTTGGACAGACTATACCAGCTAAGTTCGTTGTGTTGCAAAATATAAGATTAAAAATAAAAACCGGCTCTTAATACGAATAATGAAAATATTCGAGACACATAATTTGAACCTTGAATTGAATTAAAACCAGACTAGAAGCTACATATTTTCAACCTTATTGAATAGAGGGTCTTGGACCCAGAATGAAATAAACATAACTGTTGGTTATGGTTAGTCAGTTTTTATCATGTACTGAACATCCACATACAGATACAGAGGATGAGTCATCATATAAATGAAAACACAAATAATAAAATGCTCAAACAGGACAACAAATTTAACAAATTATTTCGATAATACCTTGTAGTAGGTACTCAATCACACACATCTAAACACGATTATAAAACTCATGAAATGGTCTCAAAACTGGGAGCGTTTGAGATGTTTTCCCGCAACTTTGTGACTTCCAACTCTCCTTATCATCAGTGTGAGAGTCACCAGTTGATGGGGTATCACTGTCATGCGTCAGTAGCGTATCAGTGGCGTTATTCGTTAATAGTTGGAAATATTTTTTAGCGAAATCGAATTTGAACGGTGATTCGTCGCCCTGTCAACCAACCAGTTGACAAGTGGAAAGGCTGTTTTCTTGGATGTGTTTTGGAACAGATGTCAACATGACCCTCAGCGTTTTGTCTCCTGCTGTACAGTTCGCTTAGGCTGAGAAGACACGCCGTTACAATATACAGTGCATTGTAAGGGGTATCTTCTCAGTTAACACGAACTACAGTTAACTATAACTATAGTTCAACTACAATTACTGTTGCATTACAGTACTGTATAACTATAGTGACAGTGTGGCACTGCATGCGACAAACGACTGTAGCGAACTATAACTATAGTTCAACTACAATTACTATAGTATTATAGTACAGTATTACTATAGTGCACTGCGTGTGACAAACGACTGTAACGAACCAATGAGGGAAATCTGCTACAAGTCAATTCGAATCGATTTTCCTTTTTCCTTTTCGAGAGGTTATTAATGGCGTTGAGAAAAGCTGTGGAAATTGATTGGATTGGAAACTTGGTGGAAAATTATCTTCGGTTGTTAGAGATACTGTCCATTTATTATTAACTTTGGTAATGATTTTGAAACTTGTCACGTTCAATGTTATTATTCGTAGTTAGATAGCAGTTTATTGTTTTGCAAAGTTACTAATCCATTATTTTTATACTCCTTATCCTTTGTTATAATTTATCAATATGTATCTTCATCTTTAAAAATGTATTTTATATTATAATCCATATTTAAAATGCATACGTTATAAAGTATAGCCTGGTTCATTCTGCCATGACAGACATTTGAATTAACGTTAAAATAGCTTTAATCTTTTATTTTTTGATTTCTCAAGCGCTTCTGACAAGAGATTCATCCAAATATCCTTCTTATATTGTTCATTTTTACTGTACATTGAATTTTTTTAATTCGGAAACATTTTTCTATAATGAAGCCATTAAAATACAAGTAGGCTAATACAATTACTGTATTAAAATAATAATTAGAGTGCACGAATATTTATTTAAAACTCCAATCAATGTTGAACGTAAATAACCTAATTTTTCAATTAAATTAATTTTCATTATCCTTTACGTATGTATTTAACTCATTATAGAATTGAATTGAATGGCAGTCTTCATTTTAAACCTGGGCAGGGCGAAGTTAGAACCAGTTGTAGAGTAATGACTTCTATTTGGTTCTGCAATTTTTCGGGTTTAGTTATTAGTTCTCAATTTGGAATTAATTCAATCAAAATTTCGGAGAGACATAGATCATTCTTTCCCTCAAATTATTATACGATTGTATGTATCAAATGAATAAATAATATTGAGAAATTGCAAATGTGAATTTCAACGGCATTTTGTGATTATTGTACCCTGTAGGCTACAAAAAAGAAAGAAAGATAAGTAGGCTACAAAAAAAGAAAGATATAATTTTTCTGAGGTATGAGTCATCCATGTCTGTACTTGACCTACTCCAAGAAAACTATGAATTTAACACCTGTACAGTGGTCTAGTAATAATTTGCTGAATCAACAACTTTTGGCTAGTCAACTTCTTGACTATTAGTGTACTCCGAGTAAATATTGAGTCATAGACATTGTGTCATGATTAATTTCAATTCGGCATACTTGACCTACTCCAACAAAGGTGTACCCGAAATTCTACACCTATTCATGAAATTTGTTGACAAATGTCTCATTATTTCTGGAAATTTTACTCTCGATAAATTTTCCATACTTTGCTGAATTACTTGTTCGATACTAGGGACAAAAATAATAAAAGGATAGGTCGGTGGACAGATGAGATATGAACTGATTTGATGTTCAAAAGGATATTGCGTCATAAAATAGACTTCCGGCTTGGTTTCCGGCTTAAATAAGCTTAGAGCATTTGCATCTCTGTTAAATAGACAGTCAGTATAATAATATGTGACAGATTTAACAAGCTGTATGTGGGTGGTTGCACTGGCGGCTCGTGCCCACGAAAAAGGTGAAGTGCTGTACAGTAAAATATACGAGCACTTCACCTGTTTCATGGACACGAGCCGCCAATGGGTGGTTGGAGATCAGAGTTCACAGTTTGGTCTGAATCTTTCAAGCATCCACCACATGATGATGTGTGATACTTCATTGCTTCAATGAATATCAAACTGGCAATCAATTAATGGCAATGTAGTTGTTGCTTAAATTGTTAATGATACAATTTTGAGAGAAATTAATGTAAAAAGAGGGAAATACTAATACAGTAATTAACAGTCAATTAGCAAAGTAAAATAAATTATTATAGAATGAGTAATGAGAGTACAGAGTATTATTCAGAATTCAGAGAATGAAAAAGCAAGAATCAAAGTTACTCCTATACTGATAACTACTGTTGGTATGATCATGTTCACTACATGTATTAGTATAATACTATTATACTAATTTGATACTTTGATGAAATATGGGAAAATGTAAACAAAAATCTAAACAATATTTATGTGATAAATAAATCGAAAATTGTACAAATTACAAAATGTACACTTGTACAAATTGTATTAAATAAATAAATTCTATAATTGGAGTACTAATAGTTCATTAATTAATAGATCTAATATACAATTATAAGTAGTCATCAACGACGTAATTATTGAGCTAGAAAAATTGTACAAATTTAATATTATATCAGTGACGTGCATGAATCAGGTAGTATTGCTTTTTAACTACTATTTCACTAAGAAATGAATCTGGTGAGTCATCACCAGCCAAGAACTGCGAAACTGCAAATCTATTTTCAGACATTATACGTGACGAATTATCAATACCCAACTGTATCTGCAATTGAGTCAGAATTATTGACAATATTTCATTGACAAGGTTATAGCCCGTTCTAAGCAAAGAAGACATTCTGGCAAGATTGAAAAATGACTGTGGTTCGGTCAATATTGGTTAAAAAAATAAATTTGGTCTCAAATAGTAGATCAACATGTTTCTTACAATTCTAGAACAAATCTATAATTTTTGTACACATATTGACCGAGCTGGAGTCATTTTTCCAACTTGCCAGAATGTCTTTTCTGCTTGGACAGACTATATCTGAACGACAATAAAACAGTTCGAATCTAGAGTAAGCCACTAAATTATGACAATCGATAAAACCAAGCTAGCTGAATGATAACATAAATAAATGATATCATATCAATAAATGATAACAGTAGATCAACTTGAAATCGAGCTATTGCAATGTGACAGATAGAACTCTAAATTTCTACTTCAGAGCACTGAAGAGCTCATTCGACTTCAACTTGGATTATTCGACTAAATTATATTAACTTTTATATAATTCGACTTCTAAAAGCGACGAATAAAAGAATATCCCCATTGCTTTTCATTAGTAATGATTCTTTTTTAGAGTAGATTCTACAGCAAATAATAAACAATAATGAAGTTATCAATGAATCATTAACATTGAATGTATTAAAGGGGAAAGAGATTGAATTAATTCGACTTATTTAAAAGCGACAAATAAAAGAATTCCTGTTACCTTTAATTGGTAATATGCCTTTTTTAGAGTAAATTCTACAGCAAATAATACACGATAATAAATATTTTTCAAGAATTATCACTCAGTAAAGGGGGTAAACTGGTTCTGACTACGTATCGGTAGATCAATCACTGTCTCCAGGAATGAATCCAGTTATAAGCTTATAACGGATCGATACCATAAAATATGCCTCTAGTAATCTATGGAATCCATTTTACAAGAAATATTCTTGGAAACAGGTTGTATCATGTTTCAATGAACATTTTTGTTTCACAGTATTTTCATGAATGTATGAAATTACTGTATTTTCATGAATGTATAATAATTTTATAGCATGAAACAGCAACTAAAATTTAGTTCATCGTTTCATTCTACAAATAATATTATTTTCTCAAGTCCTATCTATTAATCATCAATAATCCACTGGCGGCTCATACCCACGAAGCAGGTGAAGTGCCCGTATCTTTTACGGTACAGCTCTTCACCTATTTCGTGGGCACGAACCGCCAGTGCAATAATCTAAATATTATATTCATTGAATAAATAGGAATTCATTCATTATTTCATTACTATGAGGTCGCTGGTTCAACACATTGATTCCATTCTACACCCAGTACTGAAGACAGCAAATTTACAAAATTTTGTCCCAAACTACAATACTTGTCTTGATTACTTTCTACTTTCTAAAATAATTGTTGATTTCTAGTAAAATTACAAATATTATGTCGATAAAAATCGTATTCCTACCAATCAATAATCAATGATTAATTGGTCATTCAATAATTGACAGATCCGAAGTGTGTAATTCTCAATAGTATTTCAAGTACCGTAACAATCTTTCACACTCCATCGCCTCCGAGTGGCTCATTTTAGCCATCACCGTTTTTATTTCCGATGGCTTCAAACTGTCAAAATATTATATACAGCTGCCCCATCGATCATTTCCAATGAACGGTGAATATAGTCCGTCCAAACAAAGAAGACATTCTGGCAAGATGGGAAAATGACTACTGCTCAATCAATATTGGTTCAAAAATTATTAATTTTGTCTCAAATTGTAAAAAACATTCCGATCTACAATTTTAGACCAAATTTATAATTTTTTGAACCAATATTGAACGAGCTGGAGTCATTTTTTTAGCCAGAATGTCTTCTTTGCTTGGACAGTCTATACCATTCCATAGCAAATCATTTTTCCGCCGTGAAAACGACCGCAGCAGCGTTCAACAAGGAAATATTGAGTAAGGAAAGTGTGCAAACGATAAAAATATCTTCTCGACAATGTTTTTTAGACGAGCGAAGTCCCACAAGTTCATCCGGTCGGTGTTGTTGCGGTTGACAATGTTTTTTACAGCATGCACTATTTCAGAATCGGGTCACTAACTCAGCGGGAGTCTAGTAATTTATTGAGAAAAACATCGAAATAAGCTGGGGACTGGGGTGAACAGAAAATTCCAACCAAACATCTCATTGCACACTCTTTCAATATTCAATGTTCTATTCTATATGTTAAAGAAATGTTGAAAATAATGCTCGGTGTAAATATTCTATGTTGGAAGATGTTGAAGAAATAAAAAACCGCTGATCTCATTGATTTGTTTTATATTATTTTAAACTAATCTTATTCCCTGAAGTAAAGATATTCATATTTGAGTCTATTTTCATGATCTTTACAGTTGAATTGATGTAATGCTTGGAAAAATCCGGCACTAGTATACAATTTGTAATACTTGATTAATCAATAAAGATACAAAATTGATGACAAAGTTTAGTTGACGACTTGAATATGGCTGGATTGATAACTGGAATCTGACTTGAATTAAAGAGTTGAAGCCAGAAACCTCACCTTTGAATTATTACTGAAAAGCTAATTAGATATACAAATATAATGAAGTTTACAATAGATTTTGCTCGAAAATTGAAGGAATTTTACTTTGAATTTGAAATTGAACTGCAATCCGGGCTTTTCTCCAGCCCATTCAAACTTTATAAGTTAAAAATTTAATTAAAAAAGTAAAAGAATTTGACTTTCAAAATTTAAAATTGAACTACAATTCGGGCCTTTCTCCAGCCCATAAGAACCTCATGATTCGTTTTATGAATCCACAATTCAACAAGCTTTTTCGCGTTTAAAATATTTTCTATTAACATTTCGGTTTACAATAAACAACATTGTGGCTTATTTAGGTAAGTGAAATCATGGATAAGTTCCACATCTCTGATAAATGTAAATTTTATTATGGCTTATTATTGGACTCCTTAATTCAATCAAGTATGATAATCTATTTAATATGCTCATTTTCGAGTACTATACATAATTCAATCAAAATCATACTTTATTCAATAAGCTCATAACAAAATGATACGATACAGTTCTTGAGTATCCTCATCTCACATCACGATTCCTTCTTCCAGTCCAAAATTCGTTTCAAATAACCAAACTTCGACATGCCCTCAACAGAATGAAAGCGAGACAGTGCCAAAAAAATGTCATTAAACACTTCAAACTTTTTCATTGCATCTCTCAACCACATCCATACCATATACGTTTTAGAATGTGCTTGAGTTCTCCCTCACACACTTTTCTTCTCTCTTCCTCTCATATGGTTCGTTGACCTAACAGGACACCAGAGAACGCCAAGGATGGTATAGTTTGTCCAAGCAACGAAGACATTCCGGCAAGATGGAAAAATGACTCTAGCTCTGTCAATATTAGTTCAAAAATTATAAATTTGGTCTCAAATTGTAGGAAACATTTTTATCTACAATTTGAGAACAAATTAATAATTTTTGAACCAATATTGACCGAGCTGGAGTCATTTTCCCATCTTGCCAGAATGTCTTCTTTGTTTGGACATACTATAGCAGTCCTCCATCTCTTCTACACTTCTTCAGCTGCACAAAAACAGTCCTCAAACCAACCAGCTGGAGTTATAATCTACTCATAATTAAATAGCACCATGCACACTGCAGCACAGGAATGTGGAACGAACTTGGATGGTCTCACACTGAGGATGAGACTACAAAGCTCAACACGAGGCAATAATATAAAAGAGTGAGACTTGAGAAATACTAATATTTATCAGAGCTGAAAGTTATTTATCAGAGCAAATTATGACTGTTGAGACACTTTGATTATTTTATTTTGTTTAAAAGTTGACTAAGTCTTACTGAAAATTGTGTTGCAAATACCAAGGGCTATGCCTGTTCTTTCTTACCAATTTGTCTCTGCCAATAGATTTATAGATAATGTAGTCAACCTATTCCCTATTTGTAAAAATTTAATGTTGTATGCTTTCTAACGGAAAAATAAAGTTCATTAGTTGTAATGCGTTGTATGATTATTCATCATTTGAGATTACTGTACTTTCAGTTTGGATACCTCAATTCAGTAAATGAGCTCAGCCACTAATTCTTATTTTGTAAGAATTCTAAAATGAATAGGATCAAGTATATTTCAAGAGATGCATCAACAAATTATTAATGCCAACAATCAAAATCATTCATAATTTGGGATTAATTTCAGTTTTGATACCTTAATTCACATAATTTAGTAAATGAGCTAAGCCACTTACTCTTGTTGGAATTCTAAGATGAATATTAGAGAGGGACCAATCATCAATAGTTTTTTTTTTTTTTTAGTGAGGGTGATGCCCACATGGGCTCTTGGGCCTGTGCGTGGGTAATGGGAAGGATGATGATGAGAGATGAATGGACCTACTGCTTTAGGTGGGTTCCGAACCACCGGGAAGCGATTTTTGAGATTTTCAGCAACAACTTATCAATGCCATCAGGCAATTTATCAACCATCAGGGATGAGTTTACGACGTGGGTGAGTTGCAAGATACCATCGCACAGGGCACAATATTACCTAGCATGAAACCTGGCGCAGTTTATGTAACTGTACTCGGAGCCAGTAAGTAGAGAGCAGATTTTATGAAGGTAGACCACTTCTGCATCTGTTGACCTCTCATTTCTTTGTCCAGTACAGTGATGCAGTTAGAATGCACTTGGACTGCAGACTGTCTTTGTTTACCAAGATACAGTATTCTTTGTTCTCTGTACAGTTCACATAATGATGTAATTGTGATCCGATATTCACAAAAAAAGTTATATAGTTAAATAGTGGAGGAGAAGAATCAATGATTCAATTGTTCAATAATTGTCTTGATAAAAATATTCATATTCACGGAAACACGAAAAATATATGATTAGATAGAAGATAGATGACAAGCATGCGTCAAACAGGTGAAATAAAAGATTATTATAGTCAGTTGGAGCAAAGGAGAAATTCTGGCAAGATGGGAAAATGACTCCAGCTCGATCATTATTGGTTCAAAAATGATAAATTTGGTCTTAAATTGTAGACAACATTTTGCTCTACAATTTGAAACCAAAATTATGTTTTTTGAAACAATATTGAGCGAGATGGAGTCATTTTCATGTCTTCCCTGCTCGACCATACTGAGGAATACATTCTGGCAAGATGGGGAAATGACTCCAGCTCGATCATTATTGGTTCAAAAATGATAAATTTGGTCTTAAATTGTAGATAATATTTTGCTCTACAATTTGAGACCAAACTTATGTTTTTTGAAACAATATTGAGCGAGATGGAGTCACTTTCATGTCTTCTCTGCTCGACCATACCAAAGAAGACATTCTGGCAAGATGGGAAAATGACTTCAGCTCGGTCAATATTGGCATTTAAATTTGGTCTCAAATTGTAGAGGAGAATGATTTCTACAATTTGAAACCAAATTTAGAATTTTTGTCGTCAAATTTACCGATCTGGAGTCATTTTCCCCATCTTGCCAGAATGTCTTCTTTTGCTCGACCAGCATCTTTAACACTATTTTGTTTGGAGTGAAAATTTGTGCCTGTGAAAGATAAGCAACATAAGCTAGATTTGGATAGTATTCTGAATTTATTGGAAAAGGGGCAGTTATTGGGCTAAAGTCTCTTCAACCTTACACCATTGTGTATTATTTTTGAATAACTATTCACAGAAATTTAAAAACTCTTCAGTTCATAGAAAGTAGGCAATAAGAGATTACATTAAATCTTTCATTAAGTCTTTCTGTACTCATCCCATCTAGGAGGTGCAAACCAATTAGGACACACCACAAAAATTAATTATTGTTGAGTGACAGATAAGAGTAGTTACGTATATTTCCTACATCTGTCAAAGTCTCGAAACATCACCACAGACAAATTTCTTTCATTACTCTGATGGGAATCTATTAAATTGACGGAGATGAAGTGCTTTAATTAGCGTCGGAAGAATTCACGGCTACAATAATTAAAAAAAGAAGGCCGACAATCATCTGAGTTCACTTTCAAGGATAGGCTCATTATATATGGACGGGGGACATTTTTGACTGACTCTTAAATTTGGGTTTTGGGTGGAAATATTCCTAATTTACAGCGATTATTCAAAGTAATCATCCAACATTATCGAAAAAATATCATTGTAGTTCAGTTCTTGAATAAACAATATTACAAGACCAAAATTTTCCACTTCAACACAACAATCACATTTGCATAAGATCAGAATGGATAAATTTTATGATCGAAATCCAAATTAAACGCATTCAAGATTTGATCTCGTGTTATGTTGGGTTACAATAAATTCTATTTTCATTGAAAAATGGTTACATAATTTGATTATCTTCACAATAATGTGACATGATGGAATTTTATCGCTACAACAAACACAGTGACATCATTATCTGTCATCTAATTCAATAGAGTTTGACTGATTTTGAGGTTACAAATTTTTATATCTGAGTTGACTTGGACCGACCTCTTGAACTGTCCATTCACAGAATGTTTCGAATGAACAAAAATAAACAAACACTAGTTTTTATGAGTTCTACAAATCTATTTTATAGATTTATTCCGGGCTGAAATTGTTGAATGGAACATACAGGGGCCATAAAAAAGCAATAATTATTTAATATTACATTGTATCATTAATCATGAATTGTACCTCCTCGAATATCAGATTCTACTTAATCTCTCTGCGTATACTGCAACTGTCAACCCATTGACCGATTGGACTTTAAAATTTAATAACCGTGAAATTATTGTCATTTGATTCAATTGATACAATAAAATGAGATTCTGAGCTATTTCATTTGCGTCATACTACGACAAGTTCCCTTATCATACTCAACAGCTAGAAATTTTCCTACGAGCTAAACTATGACTTTTTTGTTAATTGCGGATGACGCCTACAAAAGCGTTTTAGTTCGTGCGTGGGTAATGGATATTGAGTGCGAAGGTGATTGATGAGGTGAAAACAGCCATTCTAACTAGGGGTTCGAACCCAGACTAGGTAGTGCTAGCGGACTGAAGGTTGTGACGCCCCAGCCCACTACGCCAACCTGGCCGGCAACGACTATGAAAATTGAAAATTTGGTCTCAAATTGTAGAAACCTTTCTGATTAACAATTTAAGTTAAAAAATGTTCATTTGTTGAAACTTTGAAAGATCAAACATTTAAGATAAAAAATTTACAATTGTTGAACCGATATTGACCGAGCTGGAGTAATTTCCCCATCTTGCCAGAATGTCTTCTTTGCTCTATCAGACTATAGCAGTTATCGGGAAAATATAGATATTGCTGAAATTTGTTTCAAATCAAATATTTTTTCCTGACTCACCTTATGCTGTTTGGGCTGTTTACGAAGGTTGGACTTGCCGTTGATGAGGACGTTGTCGTTCTCGAAGCAAATGTCACAGGGAGACGGGGGACCGCGCAGTGTCACCCAGTCGTCATCGGCGTCAGTTGACGACTCTTCGTTGCTGCCTCCGGCGTCATCCAACAGAATAATGCCGCTGTCGCCCGGCTAAAACACACACGAAAACATGCTGAATCAGCTTTTTTTGTTTCTATTCTGCAGGTGAAATGGTGTATAGGTGTATTCCTAGTCGGAATTTACAAAAAAATAGAATTCATAAAGAGTATGTCAATAAATAAGAATTTGAATCACTGTAACTTATCCTTTTTAGTAGTTTATATTTTAAAAAGGGCACTGAGATTTCAATTTATATTCATTAACATACATTATTGATATAGCTTTAGACAAGGAAGAAAGAAAAATTTATGAAGAGTGTTTCTGAAACAGAATAAAATAAAATAATAATGCTTTCTTTGTCTGATATTCTCCTTTAAATCCTGATTTGTGAGGTTTGGGTACGTTCTAGAAAGCGTTACTCAACATTTTCTCTTTGAAGTTGAATTGTCTAAAATGATATCGATGCAACAATATCCTATTTCTATACATTTGAATCTAAACATTGAGTTTTTGAGTACATTCTGCCTATTATCAAAGTTACTAACTGGTTCTATTGAATTTCACAGCTAATTTTGTCTAAGAATTGATCACGGTAGTGCCCTCATGAGACCGCCAAAAATTATAAAATTTGAAATTTTAAGAAAACTGAAATCTTCCGCCATCATTATCTTGGTAACAAAGCATTTTAGGACCCTTGTTTACTTGAATCATTTTTATTTATTTCGATGTAATGAAACATCTTACAAAGTTTGTCGGTCTGAAATATTCTATAGAGGTAGTACACATAGGCTATGTACACGCATCTGCCAATTCTGTTCTGATTGACAAACAAATACTTTTCCCTGATAGGACAACGTCAATTGCAAGATGTTCCGAAATTTTCCGGTAGGTGGCATTAGTTACTACTGGGTGCCGGTTATTCTTGTTTGAGACACGCCTCCTAGCTCCGCCTCCTGTCCTGATTGGTGGATTGAAAATGCAAGCCGTAGTTCTCTATTCTGCCGGTAGATGGCAGCAGGTACTGGGTCATCCAGTCTACAAACACGCCTACACCTACAATTCCCTCCTACTCTTCCCTGATTGGTCAACGACAACAGCCAGATCAACCATCGATTTATTTGAGTTTTGCCGCGAGAGGGCACTAGTAAAAGAGTGATTTATTTAGGTTTATGAATGGAAACTGATTATTCTGATTTGATTGAACATTATGCTTCACAAATATAATATTGTATTTTGACGAAATTCTGATCTCACATTAATATGTGTAAGTTTGAAGTTGAAATGATATGATGGAAATTTTAAAAAAATGCTAAGCCCCTTCAATGGAAACTACTTATCAATAAGAAGGGATAAGGGATTCAGAGTATTAATATGCAAAAATGTGTTGGAATTTATATTAGTAGGGAGATGGTAATAGGTAATAGGGATATTAGTAGGTAATGACCAAAATTCAGCTTTAGGCCGGTATTACACGATAATAGTTCTATTATCATAGTTGATCATGTGTAAAGAGATGAAAATACAAAATAATATTTTCATTTATTTCCATATGATCAACTATGATAATAGAACTATTATCGTGTAATACTGGACTAATCTACAGCTAATATATTTTTAAATGATATCAATGAATTCAAGACCCTATCACATCATAAGGAACAACTAAATTACAGTTTCTTTTTACACATAATTTTTTCACCCTCCTCTTTTCATTCTCTTCAAGCTCTCTCATTGCTCCGGTCATTATGGAAGGTAACATAATGGATTATCAAGCGTAAAGAGGAAACAAAAAAGAAGAAGAGATAACAAAAAAGAATAAGACGAGCAAAATAAAAGTGGAAAGGTGTAGCAGACCTCCTAAATTCGTTTCCCGGTCACAAAGGTAATTGAGAAGATCTAGTCACGTCCGAAATGGGGTAACACTATAGTATAGCCTTTCCAAGAAAAGAAGACATTTTAGCAAGATGGAAAAATGACTCCAGCTCGGTCAATATTGGTTTAAAAATTATTAATTTGGTTTCAAATTGTAAGAAACATTCCGATCTACAATTTGAGACCAAATTTATAATTGTTGAACCAATATTAACCGAGCTGGAGTTATTTCCCCAAATTGCCAGAATGTCTTCTCTGCTTGGACGGACTATAGTTGTTCACTTGTAATTATGCCATTAGGTAAATTGGATTTTATGTCCCAGTTACGGATAATCTCATTGTCCCTGGTCATTGCCAGACTTCTTTTGGAACACTTTTAAAACGCTGCAGACACGGATTATTTTCCTATAAATTGTCGGCAAATCGAAATACAATTAAATAGGTCAACGTTATACACCTATATATATACTATACTATATACAAAATAGATAGAAAACTTTGAAGTTAGAACGACGTATATTACAAAAATTTTAATGTTTTGGTTTTAGTTTCAAAATGGTTTTTGGGTGTTCTGCGTTGTTTTCTAAAGGGGAACACTCACAAATAATTTATTATTTCTTGAAATTATACATTATGACATTAATTTGGGATCGTTTGGGTTGATGGTTTGATAATGGTAGATAACTATAACGTTTGTAAACCACAAAATAGTAATAATTTTTAAAAGAAAATAAGTTACAAAATGGGTCAAAGATCGATCTATTTAGATAAGATCAGTTAATAATGAAGTAATAGCTAGGGACGCACCAATTATTGGTGGATCAAGTCAATTTTCAAACCTCTCAAATATGATAAAACTGGAAAATTTACCATGGAAAATGGAATGAACTAGATAAAAACCGTTTGGTATCTATCTAGGCAATTTTTGAAAAAAAGTAATTTGATCAAAAATAGTTCTCATGATAATTATTAAAGAGTAAAACAGTTCCACAAAAATGTAATTACAAATGGAAAATTTATTACTTTCTCAATGAGTATACGATTCTCATATGGTTTCTTGGTTGGGAACTACCAGTAACAGTAAGTGAAGATGGTCACATTCTGGTCACCCATCTGAAAGCAATCAATGCTGTTTGTGACTTGACTTCACTAGCAACTGGTAAGGAGGAATATACCAGTGAATAATATTCTAGATATGGAACAAGGAATTGATTATAAATGTATGTCAAGTGAGGAAACATAGTAGTGTAATAGCGTTATTAAATAACAGCATCCTTCAATCAAAATACGAAAACCAATAAACTAGAACCCACACAACTATCTTTCACTGTTCTAGAGAACCAATAAATATCTACTATTGACACCTACGATACGAGAATGAAAGTAAGTGGGAAGCTGGTTTCCAGATTTATGTAAAATGAGCCACAAATAGCTAGTTGAAGGTAACTGTATCACAGACAGAATTGTGATAAATACATCGTAATGAATGGCCATGAATACTATGATGGAACACTATAATGTATTCATTCAAACTGTCATTTAGATTGTCCATGATAACTCTCTCAGGTAAGACAGTAGTTGTTGGAAAATGATGAAATTTATGTAAAGAACAATGCATTATTATGCTGTTTAGGTGTTTGGAGACCTTGTTTTCAAAACAATTTTATGAAACTACTACATCAATTTCGTCTCTACAGTATCTTCCTCTTTTACTTTATCTTGACAATTTTTCTGTGTTTAATTTGTCTACTTGATTTTCTTCATCAAAGAAAATTTACCTCAAAATTCTTCACCTCAAAATTTACCACCATCTTCTCCATTTCTTTTTCATCCTCCTCCTCCTCCTCCTCCTCCCTCCCTCCTCCTCCTCCTCCTCCTCCTCCTCTTCTTTATTCTACCGATCTCCCTCTAAACCAGTAGAACCAGAGAGAACAGAATAGTATTCTTATGTACTCGAGAGATAACATAAAAATGCATATAACCCCTATGGACTATACTTATGTCATTATACTTAATGCTTCTCTTATTCTCTATACTAGGGGATATCCATCCTCTATACTATCCTCCATCCTCTATTAATACTAGAGGACAATATGTTGGGCGGTTACCTGTGTCAAGAACGTGGAACGTGATGCAAGCCTACCAACAGCTGATGTGAGCGTCCATTGTCTCTTCTGATTTCAAAAACATCATCTAAACTTGGCTAAATGATAACTCTAGTTGACAACATCAGCTGTTGGAGCGCACAAGGAGCAGACGAAACCGCCTAACTATTTGCCGTAAGCTATACCAATACTTTTATATAAATTTTACTACTTCTTTATTAAATACTTTCAATTTAACCAATACCTTTACCCTCTCTTCTACCGTTTCAACACCATGCTCATCTTCTCCCACCTTATCTATTCCTTCTTCTTTCTCCATCACTCTTTCTCATCACCTTCACACATACTCTCCTTCTCTCTCTATCACCAATTACTTCCGTTCTATAACCGTTTGTTTCGGCTATTAGCCAGCGTCTAAAGGCTGTCCAAGCAAAGAAAACATTCTGGCAAGATGGGATAATGATTCCAGCTCGGTGAATATCGGTACAAAAATTACAAATGTTGTCTCAAATTGTAGAGAAGAATGTTGTCTACAATTTGAGACCAAATTTATAATCTTTGAAGCAATATTGACCGAACTGGAGTAATTTTCCCATCTTGCCAGAATGTCTTCTCTGCTTGGACAGACTGTACTAGGTGAACGCAAGATTAGAACGGTCCAACATTGTAGACCACTATTATAACTATATATACGAACTTAATGTATATGGTATAGTAGGAATTCGCCAGAATAAAAATTCTTTGCGCCCGTTCTATGCTAATTAGGAGCCCACTGTCTTCTACTACAACACAATAATTAAATACTAACAGTAGTAGCGAGTGTGAATGAACTTGAATTAACTTCCCACATAGAGTGTGCTGTGTGTAGTGTATGCTAATCAATTCAATTGAGTCATTCGAGATGTTTACAACTGACTGACACTTTTGAAAAATTACTAGTCAACATAGAAAGATTAACGGTAATTATGAATTTCCTAATGACATCCAGTACTGATTGACGCATTCTAAGTGTTGAGATTTTTCAAATTTTATGAACACCCACCCAAATGAACCAAATACATTGCACCATTCAGAATGATTTCAAATGAGTTGTTGAGTAGTTGGGAAGGTGATATTGTGGAAGTTATCCATACTGAATGAAAATACAATATATTGTCAAACCAAATATTAATTGAAAATCGAGATATTCAATTGCTACACCGGTTGCTACCGAGTTTCGGTTGCTACACCATTATCAATCTCTGGTAAACTTTAATTAGGTTTCTTCGAAGAAGAAATCATCCCCTGTTCTCAATGATGGTATCGATGATAATAATTCTATAGGTTTAGCTTCTCAGCTTTTCTGGTGCTCTGAAGTAACTAACTAACAAATAGGTTGGACAAACTTACTAAAATGACTAGACCTATCACCTAATATACAGTGGGAATAGACAAAAGTCTGAATCTATTTTGGTGCACAGCCAAAGTCTCACTTTTTGAGCGGCTTTTCATCCAATTTCACAACAAAAGTAACTAACTAATAGACTGAACAAACTTACTGAAATTATTAGATTAACAATCCTATTATATTAAGCGAGTAATTTCTGTATGTATGTATGTTTGTATGTATGTGGAACCACGGATCTAGAAAACGGCTCTAACGATTTCCTCGAAATTTGAAATGTAATATAATCAAGATGGAAAAATAAGATTGCACCAGGTCTCATGTCTGGGAAAACTCTCTGGCAGGATTAATAAAAGAATAAAATATTCCTTATTCAGGCATAGGCCTAATCCCAAGTACTGCGTATAATGGCTGTTATCGTTAGCTGACCAACGCTATCCAGCTGGAGTGAATGGAGTTAAATTCAAGTCTATAACACATGTTCATGTCTGTCAAAAACTTGTGAGAGGTGATCATATCAATTTTGAATTTATTTTTTACAAGGCCAGAGGTTCCTTGATTTTTTACAATAGCTTATTTATGTAATTCAATAATTATGTAATTCAATAATAATTTATGTAATTCAACGGTTCGGCCGCAGCTTCAGAGCGAAGCTCGGTACCAGATATTCAACATAAAGTGAGAAAAGACAAAATTCTTTTGTATGTATGGTATGTAGAATTTTGTATGTATGTATATCTGGTATGCAAACAGATGATTTTGATTGGCTAAAAAGACAGGTTGAGAAACCTCAGGAGGGTAAATACTGATAATTAAACTTTTTCAACACACACGATACGACTTCCAACTTCGAGGAAGTTGATTAAACACGCATGAAATCCGAATCTACAGCGGCACGAAAACGCTATACGACCCAACAAAGGAATGTCCGATGCTCGGCGAAGTTTTGCGTTCTTCTCCGTGAGATCCTGACATAAAAACACTCTTTTCATCAAATCAAACTCGTCAAAACACAGCATATTCGAGGAAATAAACGTAAATGTCGTTGCACAACAAAAGCAGACAAAAAAGTAATGAATCCGTGTCAAAAATGGGGCCAAAGTAGTCTTTCCAAGCAAAGAAGACATTCTGGAAAGATGGGAAGACGACTCGAACTCGGTCAATATTGGTTCAAAAATTATAAATTTGGTCTCAAATCGTAGATCAAAATGTTTCCCACAATTTGGAAACAAAATTATAATTTTTGAAACAATATTGAGGGAGCTGGAGTCATTTTCCATCTGGCCGGAATGTCTTCTTTGTTTGGACAGACTGCAATTTACAGCGAACCGACTCCGAATGGATAAATTATCAGCTGAAAGGTAATCAGCCATGTAAAGTAAAAGCTACTAAATAGTAGACTATTGAATTGGATCGTCGGCTAGTTTCTAGGTCATTAAAGAAAGGAAACACATCGGTCTACTGACAGATTTTATGGTAAATAAAGTATAGAGGAGTAAAGGTATTCCTTCTTCCAACTATAAATTGATGGAAAGTATCCTGGAGGATTGCGAAGAGACAACTTTCAAAACAAAAGACACAACATAGATTTATCATTCACATAAACATAGGTTAATTATTCACACATAAATGATAAGTCTATGTTAGGCTACAATGTTTCAGTTTGAATATAAGCTGGAATTCATTACATTTTTTTTGCTTTCCTTCTACTATTGCAATCTAGTCTCATAAGAGGTTAATAAGCAATTAAATTCTAACTTATAATTGGAATTTTGGACTAAGTTAGGAGTCCTCACTAGGACTTCTACTTCTACATACTAATTAAATTATTTCAATATACATAAAATAATAAATAATATAGTCTTTCTCTTTCATTAGATGGAAAGACTTAGCTCACAGATCAAAGACATATTAAATAACACGAAAAATACATACTTCAAAAGATATACTGTACATCAAAATACTTCAAAAGATAATACTTAAAAAGACATGAGTCAATGTTAATGTTTTAGAATCATTCCATAATGAAGTAAAAATTCTGTTTCTGTGAAAAAACCATGGTACTGTACCAAAATAAACGGAAGAACTGGAAACAGTGTTTTATTTCATTACTTGAAAAGAAATCAACCTCAAGTCACTATAATAAGGATTTCAGGTTTGTCATACTATAATTCTATACATATTAAAAAAAAAAAAATAGAAAAATGACACGAAAACCTTGCTATCATTTGCTACAACCTTGATACTGTATTCTAAAAAGGAAATAATTGTCAATGAGAGCATAAGGGAATGATAATAACTGAATAACCAACAACATAAAAACCGAACTACAAAATAATACATTTCCAAAACCACAATGATATATTCACATTGAATAACGTTAAAGAGATTCCTTTACGGAAGAGATTGTTTCATTCAGCTCAATACTGACGAAATAATAGTGTAAATGAATGAAAATCGGTAACAAAGAAGTTTGACAGACGAGAGTAATTGAGAATCGATATAGTAAACAAAGAAACAGGTGCAAGGTCACAGAGCTGAGAGTGTATCGAATGATAACAACTGATAGATAAACCTGACAATCGACTATTGATTGAAAAACAACTCAAGATACCGAGACAAAAATTGAGTCAACTTTTGTGAATGCTGAAAATACGAATTAAATAGCAGAAACTTATTAGTTTTCTTCGAGAGAATATCGATTATGCAGATTTATTGAAAAAGTTATTTGATTGTTTTGTAAATTGAGAAAAGAGTAACCTAATTTTATTTTCATTTTTCGCTCTGTAAATTGGTGTCACTTGACAATGATTTAGCTCCTGGAACCTAGCCTTCAATTTTTTCAGTTGTCTCGCCAAAAATACTGAATAAGAACAATAAATTGTTCCTCTCTTCCAGAACTACAGTACATAGTACATACTACATATACACTGTATTTCTCATTATTCAACCTTACTCCAAACGTGTATTGGATTAGTTCTGTCCAAGCAAAGAAGACATTCTGGCAAGATGGGAAAATGACTTTAGCTCGGTCAAAATTCAAAAAGTATTTTTATGGTCTCAAATAGTAGGAAACATTCAGATCTAAAATTTGAGACCAAGATTATAGTTTTTAAACAAAAGTTGATAGAGTTGGAGTAATTGTCCCAATCTTGCCAGAATGTCTTCTTTGCTTGGACAGACTATAAAATTCATATGATTCCTGATCCAATGTTCAAGTAATCGGACATGTTCCTATGATCTAAAACCCACAATTTTGCAGCAGTTAAATGCAGTGTAGCAGCGGAAAAGAGAGCAACATCCTCTCAAAAAACCTCTCTCTCACTCTCTCTTACTCCCTCTCTCTCACTCCTGCACCATCGACATTCACTTCCGGTTAGCATGTCCGACCAACCGGCAACTCTATACTATTTCTATAACTATGATCTATCTGTACTTTGGGGATAACTATACTGTGGATAAAACACAGTGGTATAGTCTGTCCAAGCAAAGAAGACATTCTGGCAGTATGGGAAAATGACTCCAGCTCGGTCAATATTGGTTCAAAAATGAAAAGTTTGGTCTCAAATTGTAGAAAATATTCTGCTCTACAATTTGAGACCAAATTTAAAATTGTTGAACCAATATTGACAGAGCTGGAGTCATTTTCCCATCTTGCCAGAATGTCTTCTTTGCTTGGACCGACTATATATCTGTCTATACTGACTATACTACATGTCTATATATTATTTCTATATCTATCATCTATGCTCTGTACTTTGGGAATAACTATGCTGTGGATAAAACGGTACACTAGTGGTGATAGATCTATACCGCATACTGAACTCTATTCGTGAAAACTCTAATTATGAAACCGTAATTCACTGAAATCTATCTGATTTTGCCATTGTTCCCATCCAGAAAAGATTGTAATGTCACAGATAAAGGAGCATTAGTACATTACCTATATCTACTACACAAAACGCATCAGTATTAAATTGGTTCAAAAGTACAGTAATCTAAATATTCTAAGGTATTAGAGTAGAGTAATATTATGGAAATGGAGTATTGATATATTAAGGTATGGATCAAATTGGAAAAAGTTTGAATATACAAAACACAATAATGGTAATATTAGTACTAAAGAATTAGTAACATCAGTATAATGCAAGGAGTATTTACAGTAAGGACTAAGAAATAGAACAGTTGATTATTGGTAAGATTAGTTTCAATTCTCATGATAATCTCCAACCTACGGACTTCCTCTGACAATAAAAAAATCATTAAAACGGCATCAAGTGTTGCAACTTCTTACTAATACCGTCTTCCATCCAATAAAAAACGCATTAAACGCGAAATCGTTAAAAGATTCTCTTGGAAGATTTCTGATTGTTCACTATTTCTTTTAGGATCAGGATAAATTACTGCAATAGACCCAATTTTTCAAAAAAGTACCGAAGGAGAGTGCAAGTTCTATATATTTAATTGAAATGCTTGAGACAGATATTCATGATTTCATTATTGATTCAGAAATGTAAAATTATATTAAATGAATAGTCCTACAGTCTTTAAAATGTTTAAAACAGACACGATTTCCAATTTATGAATAGAGTCAAAATCTAGGTTATGGAGTGGTTTCACAAAATCACAAGGGACATTTCACTCCGGAACCAGACACTAAACAAATTTTTAATATTGCTTATGGCAATTTCAAGAACCTTTTTGACTTCATTATTTTTCCTTTTCACAGAATCCATAATAAAATACGTCATAATTACTATTGATCGTACATAGTAAAATACAAAAAGGAAACATTGATGAATCAGTTTAAAGAATACAGGGACCTGTATTTTTCAATTTAGTTATGATGCAAACTGATTAATTGGTTATGATGCAAAGTGATACGTTTGACAGGTATTATTATTCCTTTCAATATTGAAAGAACAAAGGAGATTTTCTTGAATAAAACAAGCTTTTGGACGTCAAGAACCTGTTCAACAGTAATAAAGAACTGGTCGCTATCAATTTACATTTCAATATGTTGAAGATTGTTCAATTTCAACCTTATTAGATACGTCACGTTATACTGATAATTATATGCTATTATCATGTTGATTCTGCCTATCACTGATTTTACCGGTTGATCTCTAGCTGTCGGATACTTAAAAATTGGTAGACATCAACCTAAATCTTTTGTGCTTTCCCTCATTCAAATCTTTTATAACATTTCAAATCATATTATTCTTGGCCTTGTTGAACACAATGAAATAACAAAATAATCTTATTTCACTAATCTTTAATTACAGTTATTATATTCTTTTGGGAAAAATACTCTCAAACTTTTTCTGAAGGTAGGAACCTGTTATTAATGTAAACAGTAATGAAATATAATATTAGTAGAATAATACTGTACTTCAACTGTGCATCATATCAATTAAATAACTTTAATTATTCAAGTACAAAAAATAGACTTTCCGCTACTTCTTCTAAACATTGAAATTCTTTGTTCAAACATCTTTACATGGCAGTCAGCAACTAAAAGTTTAAAAAAATTAATTAATTTGTTTAATTAGATTATTGAAATCAATTATAATAAAGCATTCGCTCTAATTCTTTTGGAAATTCAGTCCAAGAATTTGTTATTTAAACAATGTACAAGTGTGATAGCTGTATAATTGGTATATAAAATTTAAAATTCAAAATACAGTAAATAGTAAAATACAGAACTCTACTCTTAAATGACCATCATTAAAAATAAAAAATTTAATTGAGTGAGGAAAGAAATTTATTTCTCTAAAACGACATTCAGATCCAAGTTTAAATATGTATATCAAATTTCATGATCTATTATAACCTTATTTTGGACTATTGTATAAATTGGCAGAGAAGCAATTTTTTGCATTAGCTTGATGCACTCTCCTATGAATAAATGATGATTATGATTAATTAATTTTATTTAGTGATTGGACTTCATTAATTACTGATAATTTCAGCAGTGATGACTTATTTTATGTAAATTTTCATAATATGAAAATTAATATGAAATATACTGTATTTAATTAGAAAAGAGAAAGCTAAAAAACTGTAGGTCTAGCTCATTTTTCTCAAATACTTGAAATGTAAGAAAGTGCAGTATTTGTGGGAGGAAATATTACAAGAGTATCGGAGTATACATGAGTATACATAGCTTCCACCAAGAATGAGAAATCGAAAGATTTTCCCCCGTTTCAACAAGTACAAGTAAAAAGAAACGCAATGTTAGTGGGAGGACACTGAATCAATTAAAAATGAAATCCATGAATAATATCAAGAGTAAAATCCATTACTGAAAGAAAGGCTAGAAGTCAATTAAACTGAAAGTTGAGAAACGATATTGATTAAGAAATAAACAAGGAGGAAACTTCAACGGGATTGACTAAGAAAAAAGAAAGTGTTACAATAATAAAAAGTGACAAATGAAAGTGGAATATGACGACAAAGTGGTGGCTACAAAAAAGGACACAACATTGTCCAACTCTAGGCATTATAAAGATGGATGAAATACAGTTCCTAAAACTCATTTGGTAACCAAAACAGTAGACAAACAGAGCCAGCATAAGAATGCATGTTATTGGAAACATGGAATGGAATGTTATTATTATTGGGAATAGGACAAGAACAAGTAGGCCTATCCTTTTTCGTTGATATCGAATTCCATTTTGGTAGAATCTTTCACAACTACTCACTAAAACAACAATTTCTGAACTAAACTGGATTTTTGAGGTTTCTAAGATCGATAGGCAAATCATTATAGAACATTACTTCGAATGCTGAACGGAATCTTTTAATCCTAATAGAAGTCTATTTTTACACCAAAAATAGCGTCCAAAAAAGAAACTATTAGGATGATAAGATAAGTTGAATTAGTTTTATAAATTCAGGATTGCTTCGTATGGATTTTTACACCAAAACCAGAAAGTTCAAGTATTCTGGAACAGCTTATTAGCGTATAGTGGGCTATCATGATTTATTTATGATGAATCCACTGTTTTTCCTGTAAAATTCAACATTTTTTACTTCGTAGGCTGGTACAAAACTTTTATGGTAATGAACACTTTTATAAAATAAAGACTCTCATTCAAATGTGGTGCCTGAACAAGATTTCTAATTAGATTACCCATAAAAGTAGCAATTTTTGTATTTTTGAATTTGTGGGTTTATAAAAAAACATTAATAAGCAGAACCATACATGGCTAGGAAATTGGAAAATTGATTCAAATTAATTTCAGATAAAAAGGAGAGAGAAAATGGGAAATTTTAATGATAACTGAGAAAGAAGACAGAAATGTTAATGTTGGAAAGATTAAAAAAAACATGTTTTAAAGCATGTACTGAGTACTTGCTTCATATCCAGGTACAAGTCACAAGAGTTTTCACACGGTTTAAGAACAATTAGCCTGACGAGGTCAATGGCTGGACTACACGGACATCCAATGTCTTGTCGACAGTCTAATAGCAATTAACATTCTACTAACAACAGGTTAATTAAATTAACGTTATAGTCTGTCCACGCAAAGAAGACCCCCTGGCAAGATGAGAAAATGACTCCAGCTCAGTAAATATTGGTTCAAAAAATATCAATTTGTTCTCAATTTGTAAGAAAAATTCTTATCTACAATTTGAGATCAAATTTATAATTTTTGAACAAATATTGACCGAGCTGGAGTCATTTTCTCATCTTGCCAGAGGGTCTTCTTTGCGTGGACAGGCTATAGCTATCACTCACTCTAAACTGATAACTACAGTTTACTTATTTAAAATGTCAATTTCAAATAACTGACATAGTTTTGGAACCTTTATGAGACATTCAAGTTGTGTCTTATTCCCCCTCCTCCGCCCAAAAGACTAGTGAACAATGCACTAAATATCATGAATATTTGGAGACAAATTAATAATAATTGCAAACTAAATGTATTTGATTCAATGTTAAAGTCTGTCTATGTTTAAAAGTCGACTTGAAGCGTGCGAACCGAATTTACTATTAAATAAAATGCATCTACTTTGAAGTCAACTTGAATAGCGTACAGTATTCGAGGTTTTATGGGCAAGTAAAGGTTTTGGATAGGTCTCTATCTGTATTAGAACTCAACTCTACCTCTATTAGAACTCTATCAGAGGAATTTCATGACCAACATTTGATTGCAAATTTGATAAAAAGATCTTCTATTCATGACCAACGAAATTGAAACTGGCAACCAGCTGGTAGGCCTAGGCCCTTCATGGGCTGTTGAGCCAGACATACATGCATGACCAACATTTGATTACAATAACTTGTATACATGTCCAAAATTTGATTGCAAATCGGAGTAAACTCACTTCTAACTTCAAAGTACTTGAATGGGTGTGTTTATATTAATCGTTGATTTAAGCCCCAGGTGAAGTAAGTTACTACCAATACTCCGACTGGCTTTTGCCACGAAGCCAACATTCTTGACCCAGTTAAATAGGTACGAGCGGGCAGCCACCTGTTTCTATATTATAGCTAGGTATAATCTGTCCAAGCAAAGAAGACATTCTGGCAAGAAGGGAAAATGACTTCAGCTCGTTCAATATTGGTTCAAAAATCATAAATTCGGTCTCAAATTGTAAAACAGAATGTTTTCTATAATTTGAGACTAAATTTATAATCTTTGAACCAATATTGATCGAGCTGGAGTCATTTTCCCATCTTGCCAGAATGTCTTCTTTGCTTGGACAGACTATACCTCTCAAGACTATTTAATCGACCCACAATCCACCAGCAATCCTGTTAACCCCAGTCCTAGTTGAACTACACACGAATTAATAGTTTTATTTTTATTCAAAGTGAAAACTTTAGTAAGAAAAAGTAAGTCAGAAAAGGATATAATATCTTTATTCCATTAGAAAGATATTTTATTGACAATTGCAATTGAATACAATATTTATTAATTCCACAAATGCACTTGAATGAATAAGTTACTAATCTAACAACATAATTAATAGATATCAGTTGAAAATATTGAATAGCGAGATTTGGGGTGTCTGGAATAGTCACTAATAGTGATAGTGATCAAGAAACAAGTGAACATTACCCCTATTTTTTAAACTTATTCATCTAAATTTGGTAAAAGAACGTTTTGGACTGTATTGTTTGTGTTTTTACCCTCACAAGTTCATTGTAAAATCTCAAATAAATAAATAATTGAGCGAGAAAAATATAACAATTGAAATTATTATATAAAGCGGTTAGGGGCGTTTGGAATAAGCTTTTTAGTAGGCTTTAAATGATAATGCATTTGTAAAGGTAATGAGATTTTTTAGACATTTTACTATGAGACTATTTCAGGAATGTATGAATAGACTTGAAATGCAGCGCAAGGTATTACAACACAAACAGTTCTTAGCCACTCCTTCCACCACTTAGCTTGGGCCTGAGAAGAAACATTATGTGATCACAACTATGTATACATCACTATGCATGTGAACAGATAAATATGAATATATTACTATGTATTTGAGCATAGAAATATGTGTATATTACATTGGATGAGCACATAGAAATGTGTATATTTTACTATAGTCTGTCCAAACAAAGAAGAAATTCTGGCAAGATGGGAAAATAACTCCAGCTCGGTTAATATTGGTTCAAAGATTATAAATTTGGTCTCAAATTGTAGGAAACATTCTGATCTACGATATGAGGCTAAATTTATAATTTTTGAACCAATATTGTCCGAGCTGGAGTAATTTTTCCATCTTGTCAGAATGTCTTCTTTGCTTGGACAGACATGCGAGATGTGACCATTGTAAAATAAATGACAGCCGTGTGAACAAGCATGCCGTACAGGTCCAATGCGGCGAACCCTCAATAACCTAAAAATATGCGTCACGCACCACGAAATGATGGAGAGTATAGGGACTCACTGATACACGCACACACGCACACACACATTACACATAACACTTGCGTGACTAGAATGTATAGTCTGTCCAAGCAAAAAAGACATTCTGGTGGGAAAATGACTCCAGCTCGGTCAATATTGGTTCAAAAATTATCAATTTAGTCTCAAATTATGATCAAGATGCTTTCTACAATTTGAAACCAAGTTTATAATTTTGGAACCATTACATTCTAATCTACAATTTAAGATCAAAATTGTAATTTTTGAACCAATATTGAACGAGCTGGAGTAATTTTCCCATCTTGCCAGAATGTCTTCTTTGCTTGGACAGACTATACCGGTGGAGACAAGTGAGAAGGAAGAATCGGTGTCGTTCTTTGTTAGAATCAAGAAAAATAATTGGAAATTAATCTTTATTTTTTCCAATAGATATAGTCTGTCCAATCAAAGAAGACCCTCTGGCAAATTTGGAAAATGACTCCAGCTTGGTCAATATTTGTTCAAGAATTGTGAATGTGGTCTTCATAGTAGATCGGATTGATTCCTACAATTTGAGATCAAATTTTTTATCCAATATTGACTGAGCTCGAGTCATTTTTACATCTTTCCAGAGGGTCTTCTTTGCTTGGACGAAGACCCAAGGAAGACAAGGAAATTTTGAGGTATTGAAATAGATGTGACAATTCAAGTTCATCTAATTTTAAGATGTGCTTTTGAGGTTCAATAGGGTTTCAATTCAATACATTCGATTATAATTCACAAGGTCATTCCATAGGCCTATGGTTCTAAGATACAGATGAAACAATTCAATTGAAAGGCCTCTTACTACTGTATTATCACATTGAAACGACTTTTATCATTCTTCTATACGTAGCCTACATCTTATCACGTATCAAGATAAACTTTTGTAAGTCAACTAATCATCAGTTGGAAGCAGAGAGAATGGAATAGAACTTCTTCCTATTCTCTCTGATTGGGAGCACTGGTTAATCAATGAAATACCAATATTATAATTGGTTCTTACTACAAATTTCTCAAAAATTATCTTCTACATTATCTCCTTCAACAATTACTTCTGTATTGTTCTTGATCTTATCAACACAATTTTGTAATTGAAAAAGAAGAAGAAACAAAACTTGCACCAACAATACAATTTGGCTGACACAAATTTAATTCAATAGTTGATTACTTTTGTAGACGAATAAGATCACGACCTCTCTTCTTTTGCTGTATCAACATCTATAAGAACGGTCAACTCTCTAAAAATCACGCTAACCGATTTTTGTAAATAAATAATGAAGAAGAACGTGCCATTATTATTGTTCAATAAAATTGATTTGATTTGTTTAAATAGGTTTTCAATTACCAACACTTGCAATAACAGTACAATTACATACATTTGTAATTAGGCACTTCTTAACGCTGTTGCGGTGTATTGCGACATTTGACAATGAACTTGTAAAAAAACTTGTATTAGTATAGTCGGTCCAAGCAAAGAAGACATTCTGGCAAGATGGGTAAATTACAACAGCTCGGTCAATATTTGTTCAAAAACTATCGATTTGGTCTCAAATTGTAGAAAACATTCTGCTCTACAATTTGAGATCAAATCAATATTTTTTTACCCAATATTGACCGAGCTGGAGTCATTTTCTCATCTTGTCAGAATGTCTTCTCTGCTTATACATTACAGTATTCTGATTTCATGTTGAAATTGCAGTACAGTTCGCACGAGCTGAGAAGACACGCTGTTACAATACACTTTACATTGTAACGACGTGTCTTGTCATATTGCTCGAACTTTGAACAATTTTGAGATCTACAGAGGTCTAAACTTTCGGGATCAATCATCTCAATTGGTAGAATTTATTTTCTTTCACCTCTAAATTTCAGTTAATTATGAACTTGAATCAGTATTTTTCCAAAGTTTATTATTCAAATTTAATAATTGACACATCAATGTTTATAGTGAATTTATCTGTAGGATTTTGTATAATATATTGTACATTCAATTTGCTGAAAATTGACAGACAAAAAATCACCTAATTACAGCATTTAAAAAGAAATAAACCAGATTACGATACATGAAATTCCATGAACTATGATGCAAGTGCATTAATATTGAACAGTATATTGGATAAAATATCATACACTTTACATTTAGAACATGATAAAAAATTGTAATGAATTGTAATATTATGGTAAATATGATGATGAGTTGTAATAACAATAACAAACCTATTTCTTTTAATTAGGGAAGGAATAGTTTTGGGCGTGAGCATGTTGGATCGGCAAAAAAGTAGGCCTATCATTTGTACGTTATTGAAAAAATAGAATTGATAGCAATAATATTAAATTTCAGTACAGATACTTTAGCCAAGTTAACAACTATACTTGTCACTTGACAGTGACTAATTATTGGGAATTCATAACGAAAACCGCGTCTCCAAGCAAATAAAACAATCCCAATTGAAATTATTCAATGAAATATTAAATCTCAAATAACATATCCTATTACATAATGTGAATCAAAGTGTTCTACTTTCCAACTCCCATTGTAATAAATAATACACAAACCTAGATAGAAAATAGTTATATATTTGTGTGCCATCATCACTACATTTTTATAATTCATCCACCAACACACACTTTCATATTTTCCTTACAATTTTTCTTTTACTCTGTTCTGCACAGATTCGTAAAAGCAAAGTATTGTAAGAAAAATATGAGAGAATAAGGTAGGCCTGTTTTGTGGATGAATTATACAAAATGTAGTCACTAGTAGGCTATAACAAATTACTTTCTAATGACCGCTAAATACCGTACAGAGAAACGTCTACCAGTTTTCAGATTATTATACCTATCCTTCCTGCTGACATTTTTAAAACTAGATCTTCATGTCATGTCTATTTGATAAAAAGCTGAGTCACTGGATAGAAACCTCCTATTGGATTCGAATTTGAGTAAGGAACAAGGATGTTCCACATGTTTACACATGGTGGAAGGACTTTCAAGAGTTGGTTGATAAAACGGTTCTGAAAGATATTATAAATGAATAAAAAAATGAATGCGTGACATGGTAATAGGACATCCTATTATATTATAGCAATAATGGTTCATTTGGATGATTCATATTGGAAGTGTATCTCAATTTCTATTCCAGAGGATACGAATTTCTATTCCATTGATCATAATTCAAATGAAAGAAACATGATAAAATACTTTTCAACTCGTTTGATACATCGATACATGTATTTTCGTGAAGAAAATGCACCATGTCCATGGATAGTATTAGCCAGCTATAATCTAGTTGAGCAAAGAAGACATTCTGGCAAGATGGAAAATAACTCCAGCTCGGTCAACATTGGTTAAAAAATAATGAAATTGGTCTCAAATTGTAGAAAACATTCTGTTCTATTATTTGAGACCAGATTAATAATTGTTAAAGCAAAATTGACCGAGCTGTAGCCATTTTCCCATCTTACCAGAATGTCTTCTTTGCTCGACCAGACTATAGCCTATACTAATATTATATTAGTTTGAATTTTGAATTTACTATTGCAGAAATCGAACAAACGAAAATAGAGAAAAACACAAGAATCTACACATACTACCATCATCATTATTTAATCAGGACTCAGACCAATTAACAATTCTGAAATCTTTTCCAACTGCTCAACTAACTCATTAATATCTCATTAGTAAATCATTGATATCTTTCGCAACAAATACATTTAGGAACTTGACATAGAACTATAATTCATTTTTCGTGCTGAATATTTTTCTATTTTAACTTTTGGCTCAATTTAATATAATTCAGTTTGCTTCAATTTATGTTTGTCCTATGGGATTACACACAAATTGATACATAAGTAAGTTTTTAATTTTTCTAATGATGAAATTGGAAATTGAATTTGAATGATGTTTAAACAACTATTACTCCAGCTCAGACAATATTCGTTCAAAATTTAAATTTGGTCTCAAATTGTAGAGCAGAATCTTTTCTACACATTTTGATTTTTGAACCACTATTGACCGAGCTGGAGTCATTTTCCCATCTTCCCAGAATGTAATCTTGCACGAACAGACATATCAGAGTTAATAAAATATACACAATTATAATTATAGACAATCAATAAAGAGAATTAATCAACAGAATTTTGTCCAAAACTGCTTTTTCCCCAAGTTTAGTTCATTCATTGAGAAAATTTTAAAAATAACTTTCCAAAATCGCATAAGTTTATTATATTTCCTGAAACCCTGATTATAATGTATAGAATACAAACATTTCAAACAACATTAGAAATAAAATATTTGTGAAAACTCACCTCGGTCGTTCCCGTTTCCCCTCTCAGAATGAGTCCATCGTTCTCAAGTAATCGGAATCCTTTCGATCGCTGAAGTTGAATATCATCGTATTTTGATTCTGATGCCATGGCTTCTTATCCCACAGACCTCCTTGACTTTAATTTCACCATTTCCCCTGCCGCTGGCCGCCGGACACGAGCCAACGACATCGTTTTGTTCGACATGAGATCGGCCCCACGAACCTCCCACAACTGCATCGGGAAGATTTTTTATCGCCACCACAACTTTGCTCACAGGCTGTTCGATTGATTTCACACGATTTATAAGGTTTTTCTACTTAAATCGGTTAAAGTCGATGACACTTTTCCAGATTGTTTTTGGGAAATTTTGTTGTCAGTATTGGACGTATCACACCGACTTGTTTCATTTGAACCTCATTTTTAACGAGGGCGCTGAAACCTTACGGGAGACTTTTCAACTTTCTGGGGTAGATTGCAAGTATTCGTATCCGTCAGCAATGTAGTGTTTGTTACACCCGGCAAATGTGATTTCGAGGATTCACCAAAAACACTCTCTTCCGATTTGAAATTAAACTTGACCGAAGTACCGCCTTACGAATATTTTCCAAAGCCGATTCGGATACCTGTTTTGAAATTTATCTTCAGCTCATCATCATTTCTTCGTCGTCAATACTTTTATTGGAGAATCACACAGTTTCTTGATTGAACTTTCAGGGATTAAATCTGGTGATCCATTTGACAGGGAGGGTTTTTTGGGGGCAAAGATTTAGCAATAACGGGTGAAGAAGCTTTGGGAAAAACCCGGTGATGAAGGTTTCGCAATCACCGGTGATGAAGGTTTAGCCCCTTACCGGTGATGAAGGTTTAGCAAAACCGGTGTTTAAATTTTAGCCCCAACGGGGATGAAGCTTTAGCTGAAACTGGGACAAAGCATTCAACACAGACTACTGTTGGGAGATGTCGTGCTTGATTGATGGGACATTGGGAACCCGGAAAATTTTTAGAAACTGGTGGTTTTTTATCAAAAAAACTCATAGGCTTCACATCTTCCGTTATCACTTTTTGTTTCAGTCGATCCTGTCGTTTGACTGTTTGAAAACCAAGTTTTCCTTCAATTTTTTTAACAGAATATTTACCCTTTTTAGGAGACATGATTTTTGGACGTTTTGGGTTGAGAACCTTCTGGGGGCCCAAGCACCGCTTTGGGACAGAACAGGTTTATTCATTCTATTTTTTATCGATTGAGTTTGTAGTTTTTGTTAGTAGATGTGGTTAAATTTTTATATGGCTTGGAAATATGATTTGAGCTGACTTATTTTTAGTGCTGTTGATGGTAAAGGGGACTTAGTTTTTGAATTTTGAGAGCTTTCAAATTTCTTGGGGTTTGCTTGACAAAATCGGGGGAGGCGTTCTCATTTCTTTTGAGATTTTTGCTGTTTGAGGTTTTTGAATCATCACTGTGTTTACCGTTCGTTCCAGAGTTTGTATTTTCAACAATTATAATATTTCATTGGAATGGGATATTTTAATTCCATTCAACAAATCCTTTTCATAATTGTTTTTTGACAATCTACTAGTGTAATTTTGGGCTCAAACGGGGTTTGGGATCAGGGAAGAGAATCCATAGAAAGTTCGTTTATAGATTTGGAACCATTTTGGGGGTTTTTTTTAAGGGATAGGACCCCGTCGTAGTTTTACTAGAATGATTAGTTTTGGTTTTTAAATTTCCCAAATGAAGGAATAGATTTTTCAAGCAACTGTTGGTGTTTGAGGTGATTTTGGGGCCTCATCCAGCATGTTTTCCAAGCTGGCAGCTCTCCCCAGATTAGACAGAGATGGTCGAACACCCGTTTGATTTTTCTCAAAGTCATGCTTTAAAAATTTAGTTTTCAATTTTTTAACGATACCTGGTCCGTACTGTAATTCCTCCCTTTAATCCGAGAGACATTGTCATCCTTCCGTTTGTAGAGGTTATTTCGTTTTCACCAACACCACCACCGGTTTATGATGTTTACGTTTCACATTATTGTATTTATCCCACAAGCGATTTGGAGTTGAGAGGGTTTGATGATGATTGACTTTTCTTTACCCATCTTGGGGATGTATTTTTAACGCACAATTTTCTTGTTTGACACTGTCCAACATAACCTTAGGATAGTTTTTCACCACTTACTAATTCATTTCCGCCCTTTGAGACGCCACGGAAAAAAAGATGTTTGACTGAAACCCGAGGAAGAAATAACCCGGGGAAAGTTTTGACTGTTACGATCCAGCGAGCCCCGTCCCCAACAACGGCGAGAGACACCCAGAACTGCCGCCGCCGACACCACTTCTACAACTGCTGCTGGCAAGATGATGGCCTTGAGATGCACCTGCCGTTTGGCTTCCGACCGCAGCATTGGTGGCATCAACACGAGACTGTCTCAAAATCCAAGCCCGCTACTATCACTGCTCGTCTGTTGCACTGTTCTTCCCTGAGCTCTTCGTTTCAAAATCAGTTCCCGCTTCCATTGTGGAATGCTTTGATCCAGCAAACCACTGTTATCTTGTGAGTTTAGAGCAGCCATTATCTACTATTTCCTGCCACCAAACTGATAAAGCCGATTGCCAAAACTAAACGTTCCACTTCTCTATCCATTATCAACATATTCGACGACAACGCGAGCGTATTGCTACTGAAACTAGATCGGTGAATAACTCGTTACACAACACCATACTAGCTTCACGACACTGACATTGCTATCATAACAAAAATACGATGAATAGGCGTTTCTCTTCAGACAATTGTTCTATTTCGACATGCAATTGGGGCCCTTTGATCGCTCGATTTCTTGGATTTCAAATTGTAAATACCAGACGGAAAAGCGAATAAGTTCTACTCAACTTCATGATTTTGATAAATTACACGATAATCAAACACCAAAAAAAATCCCAGCTGCCCAGATGAATCCTACCTACGCTATCTTGTGGTGAATTGTGGAACCAGCAGTCAAGCATGGTAGGGAATCCACTGCCACCTTGTTCTTGCAATCTGTAGGAGGCAGAATCCAGGTTTCCGCCTTGCGCACGAAAGTTCAATCTCATCATTATTTTCATGCAATTTTCCACTCATTTGAGATAAAACATAAATATTAGATTTAATTTTGAAGTATTAGGTTCTGCAAGTCTTGAACTCCCGATACTTAATTGGAATTGAATTTAATCACCCAGACATGATAGGAAAAAGTCAAAACATAACTTCATTCCCCAAATTTGGGATTTGTTGTTTGTACGATTTTTTAACCATTGTAAACTGCTCTCTCTTCTAAAACTTGATAGATTAAAAAAATTTTACAATAATTGAATAAACCCCAACCCAAGCCAGTATTTTATTTTGGGATACTTATTTACGACATACGGTAAAAACATTTTTTTTAAAAAATTTCCGAGCTATTATTTACCACACAAAGATTGAAAAGATTTCCTTAATACCGGTAAAACCGTAAGCTTACCCAATTCAATTCTTCTTCTGTCTCTGTGACCCGAACTAGTTTAGACATTGTTGTTAAGAAAAACTTTTTTTCTGTCTCGGTGATTTGAACTAGATAGACATTGATGTTGTTCGGGGAAAAACCGTCCAAACATTTCAATTTGTCTCAAGAGGGCAGATCAAAGCCCGACAAAACTCACAAGCTAATCTCCTCCTCGGTCCTCGCTCAAAGAATAGAGAAATGGTTAAGAAGTTTTTCCCGGGGCACTTTTCGAACCCCGTTTCTTCCAGCCCCGCACATGCACGGGAAATCTATTTTCAATGAGCGCATTAGCATGAGTCAAACCCCAATAGTTTTCTATAGCTTAGCCAACCCGGGAGTAGGTAAAAGTTGTCTCAGTCTCCTCTAGTGAACATTGTCTACTAGGGGAAGTGGTTGGGGATCTTGCTAGAAGTTTGAAAGTTTTGTCCTATCACTATTATTTGAGTTATATTTCGAGAAGCACTATTTATTGGGAGTTCAGCAATTATATTGTCTGAACAGATTTTTGGAACAGGGGCCGACAATGCTCCAAGTATGGCGAAGTGACATACTAGCAACCACTAGCAACCTCTGAAAACCCCCAGAAACCCCAAATCGCCAATCCCATAGTTGATGTGGTTTAAAAAAACTGTGGTATGCAGTGACCAGATGATTTTTTTTTCCCTTGACCCCTCAATTTTTCAATCAGAAAAATTTAAATTGGGAGGTCGGTAACATATCATATCAATTTGTTGGTCCCATTTTTAGGGATGAGTTCATCGAGAATCCGCTCTGAACCTTTGGGAATTTTTATGGGGAAAAAAAAAAACATTTTGAGCAAAGCCTATTCGCTACTATTGGAGGAGAAACAGAAGTTCATCGTTGTGGTACCGTATGTAGAAAATTTATAAGGCCTATTGATAAGGTGATAAAAAATATCGGGAGGGGTTTAAGGAAGAAAAGTCGGAAGGACTATCAGATAAAAAATTTTAAAATGAGGACACCGGTATTGAATTTCGTTTACTTTGGAGATGCGGATTTATCAAGAATTATAGTTATGTTTAAATGAATTAAATCCCCCTAATTCGAAAGTTAACCAATGAGATTCAGTTATTTTTTTATTTCTCGATACCAAAAATATAAAAACTAACATGAGAACTGACGATTATATATTGTGTGGTTCCAGGGCGAACCCAGAAAAAAATTTTTGGGGGGGGGATAGAGGGAAATGAACCCAGAAAAACTCCTTTTCCGGGGAAGAGGGGGGGGGTAGGGGGGGGTTTTTTTCCATTGGGATATCTATAGCCAATGCATTTGTTTCCTCTCATAATCATATTTTTTACTGTGTAGAACTTTAAATTTTTGTTGTCATGGAAAAATTTTAACAAGCAAAATTTGTCGTGCTCAAAATTTTTTTCGAAATTCGATATTTTTTTGGTAAGGGGTGATTTTAGTGAATTCCTCGTGTTTTTGGACTCTTTTGTTTGGGGAAGAACTTTTTGAAAATTCAAACCCTTTTATAACATCAAGAAATACCATGATTTCCCATTGACGGAAATCAAGGGTTTTGGGGCCGGGGGAAAAATTTCCTTTTTTGGGAAACCCCCCCCGAATACGGCATAAGAAGAATGAATGAACCGTGTAGAAAAATTTATTCACTAATTATTGTAGAACAAGAAAATAATTGATTTGAACAAGAGCTATTGTTTTTTTTTTAGTTGATATTTTTATTCAAAAAAATTTTTGTTGAGTTGAATGTTGAAGTTCTCGTTTTGCTGAAAGATTTTTTTTGGCATTTTGAATTTAAAATGAAAGAAAATACATGTATTCTGGATACTGAGAAGGATGTATTTTATAATATAATTTCAGTATATTTTGATTGTACCCTTTTGTTCCAAATTTTTTATTGATAATTATTGTGTTGAAAACAAGAGGTTATGGACCTGATTGTTTGAGTCTTCATTACATAAGTATATTGTATTTTATTTAAAAAGAAATGAAATTGTTGGAAAATTTTATAGATTAACATAGAAAATCTTATCACAAAATGAAATCTACGACGCAGAGATTTATTTTTAGACATTTATGAACAGGGTTAACGGGGGAAAAATTTGAATGAATAGTTCGGGAAAGATTCCGATCTATATAGCACTTCTCAGTTTGATTTTTTCTGAAGAGTTCAAAAGGGGGTTTTTTGAGTTAAGAAAACGTTGTTGTTGAACAGAAATCGTTGCGCCAATTTTTCAACATTCTATGGGACATTTCATAAGGGGAAAAAATTTTGCTCCATTCATTCAAACAAGAAAAGGAATATTTCGGGTGTTAGTTCCATTTCGTCTCCAGATTTCCCCGCGAAAATTTTTTCCCCAAAAAACCCCAAAACTATATTTTTTGAAATTTTTTAAACCTTATTAGTCAAAATTTGGCAACCCAACGAAGTGCATTTTATTTAAAGGAAGATTACCCCTTTTGGGGGGGGGGGGAAAATCCCCCCATATCCCCCCCGGGTTCGCCACTGTGTGGTTCCAAACAGACTTTTCTGAGTACATTAAGCCAAAATATTCACACATTAAGTGATTTTTTGAATGGATTATAAATAATTTTATTTCCCCCTTTTTCAGATCACCCTTTAGAGAAAAAAAAAAATTTTTTCTTTTCATGGAAACGGTCGGCCATTGCAACAGTTTCAGTTAATCACAGCCCAAGACAAGTCTTGAGACAAAAAGTTTGGGCCGTGCCAAACCCCCCAGATTCTTAGCGCCGGGTCGACCGCGGCCGACCGTTTCGCATAGAAGAAGACCTACCATTACACGCCCCATGCGAAAAAGTTTGTTTGTTTCATTCCCAAATTTATCGTGAAAGACTCTTTTTTATATTTTGTGGATTCCACAACCCAATTTTTTAACGAATTCCCCCTTTAATGGACAAGAAATAATGGTCAACGATTTGACCACCTGAATTATCTGATCTGACAAACAAAAATTTTTAATGATTTTGGATTGGTGGATACAGTAATTAATGCGCCCCTTTAACTGAACACAACGTTGATATTTGATATTATAGCAGCATAATAATTTCTATTTTTTTCTTTTGAGTGATGCCAACATTTTCCCTTTTTTTTTGCGTGGATAATGATGATGATGATGATGATGAACTACTTTTTGGGAGTGGGGCGGATTTTCGTCTCCTTCGAAAAACGGAGTTGCGGTTAAAAATCGCGTTGAACTAGGGAAACGAATCCTGGGGAAATTCATCAGACTCACTTTTTATTTTTATCAGACCTTTGCTTTTAAAACCCTCTATCGACTACAGCCACTACCTTTACCATTGCTATTGATACACAATGTATTATAAATGACATTATATAGTCAGGTATTGTCAGATAAGAAGATCTAAATAACCAACTAATATAACTGAGCTCAACTGAAATATGCTCAATTTGATACGAAAATATGTATTGGAGAGATCATTCAGTTTGTATAGCAGCGTCTCAATATATCAACCAACTCATTCCAGAAAACAGAATAATCCGGTAAATTTCGATTCATTAGGTCCAATCTACACCAGAAGAAACGATACCCTTACAAACTTGCATCCAATTACGAACTCAAATAATTAATGTTGAAAAATCACTATAATAATGATTATTGTTAAGAAATATATTAATTTCCATGAGATATATTAACAAAAATCAGTCTTGAACTCAAAGTATTGAAATCAGAATAATTATTATACTGTTTGATGCGTTTTATACTGAAGGTGATGCGTCACACCAGATAATACGCAGCAAAACAGAAAGTTTGTTTCAAACCAGTGAAAAGATTAGAAATTAAGATTGGGAAAATGAGAACAAGTACATCAGATGAAAGGTGAGAAGATAGCAACATTTCTTTAATAAAATTTCAATGTTGAAAGGAATTTATTTAAATAATTTGTTAAAGAATAATTCCTATGATTATAAAAGTTTATTCCCATCAGTAATATTTACAAAAATCAAAACCTCTGTTCTCAACTGTTGGTTTGTTATGCCAAAATGAATAAATAATGTTAAAAATCACTATAATAATGATTATTGTAAGAAATATATTAATTTCCATGAGATATATTAACAAAAATCAGTCTTGAACTCAAAGTAGTTCTCTGATGTCAGAATAATTTTATACTGTAGTTGAAGCAAATCTTCATAATTATTCATAACATTTTTCCTAAGAGTTTAAAAATTTTTAAAATCAAATTCTCCAATCTCAATTTATGGTTCAAAGCCTATTGTTAAAATTAATCATCATAATGATTAATGAAATAAAATAATGTTTATGATTTTTTAAAAACTGATCCCCATGAACAACGTTCACAAAATCAAATTCTCCAATCTCAATTGCTGGTCCAAAGATAGATAATTAAGCCTATTGTTAAAAAATAATCATCATAATGATTATTGATAATAAAGAAATTTTTTTTAATGATTTTAAATAAATTTACCCCCATGAGAAAATTCACAAAACAAATTGGTTATCTGATGACAAGACATTTACACATAATAGAACAACGTTTAAAAAAGAAGAAAAATATATCAAAATACCGTGAGGCTGAATCAAGGCGTCCACCGGAGGATATAGGCGGACGGGCGACTGCACTGGGGAGCGGGGGTAATACGGTGTGATTGAGTGGCGGATAGGCGGGGTGGGGCGCTGCGAAAGGGGAGCGGGTGTGGGTAGGGGTGGGGGTGAGGCGGTAGAACGGCGTAGGAGTGCGTTACTACTGGTAGGTGGTCGGTTGGGGGCTGCCGGTGGCGTGTTTATCGACGATTTTTCAGATCGACGCTCATCTTGTCGGGGGCCCCCACCAAGCCACCTCCGCCGTTTGTCATCAGCGCCCTTCGGATCCAGTGCTTTCGAATGATTTCACCCGGTTGAGAAAAGCATTGCACCGCATACGATAAATAAATCAATATATTCGACAAATGAATCATATCATTGGAAACTTCAACAGAAGGCCCAGGTCAATAAATCAGAGTAGCAACCCTTTTTCTTCCTAAATTTGAATAGGAAAAAAAATAAATGAATTAAAAAATTTTCGTTTTAAATAAATCGATCCAAATTTTTAACATAAACTTAAAATCTGTATTTTTAAATTTTACATAAAAATAATTAAAAAGGAACGATTCAATTTAAATAAAAACAGTGATAAAGTAGCCTAAGATAAAGGAATCATACTTTTCCCCTGTATAATAAATGACACTTATGCTACTAATTATCATAATTACATTGGTCACTTGGAATGTTTGAAAACTCATCAAATCATATTTTGGGAATTTCACTCACATTGATATCCATTAGATGATCTTGTATATTATAAAGACAAAAGAAAAATGAGATCAATTTGGAAATTACAGCTAATTGAGATCCGTTGTGAACTTGTGTTGTACAGTAAAACCCTATCGTATGTGACAGACAATGAATTATTTATTTATTTATACAGGAGTATAAAAAAATTCCTATTCCATTTTACAATTGAAATTGAAATGACTAATTTCAAACGGAATCCAAACCGTTTAATAAACGCTTTTCGATACAGGGGGAACTTTTGATACGCAATTTCCGTTTTTGATAAATTCCTTCAAAACATGCTGATGAAAAGTAAACAGTGTTCCAATAATTTAACCTAAAACTGCAACTGGAATCAAGTACCAGTATTTATTTGTTTGTCAATTATTTTAATTTACGATTTGAATAGTCGAAGTAGTTTAATATACTTTTAACTTGCAAATAGTTGATAACTTTTACTTTTAAACAGTAGCCCACTCATGATTTTGATTGCAAATGCGTTTTGGGCATTGACTGATATGTTGTTATCAACATATTTACTAAGTTAATTAATTATCATCAACAATTCAAGTAAGATGAAGAAAAGAAGAAGTTTTTAAGGTATGTTGATTTTTATAGTACCTACACTTTCAGATAACGATACTGGTGGACTATAGCTATATAGCCTACTGTTCTGATACTGATAACTTCACGGTAGTTTTAGATAAAATATGTATGCAACGTTGTATTGCCTTTAAGACTCGTGAGATATTTAAGCACTCCAGCTGCCTCGCTGCTCGTGGCTCTAACTCATTCTCACCTCATGCTTTAAAGGCTCCCATTATACAACGTTCATAAACTACTATTGAAATAGAAACACACAGAAATCCCCCTATATCCGTTTTATCCTTGTATTCTGTATTATCCTTGCCAACTAGACATTAAAATCATCTTATTAAACTATTGGTTTAGCATCTTCTTTTATACAATTAATGGGGGGCTGATTTAATGAAACCCTTTTTAAAGACTTTTTCAACAGGTTTTTTTTTCCCTTTCCCAAATGAATGAGAAAACACGCAGCAACCCTCCTATTTCCGTTCAATCCTGATATTCCCACATATCCTGCCATGCATCTCATGTCAACTTTACAGTAAGTCATCCACTGGATTACTGATTTAAAAACCAACCACACTCACACCCCCGGAAAGTTTTCATTTGTCTCAATGCAAGAGAGTATTGAAGGTAAAATTTTTTTAAAATTACCTGGCGGTAAGGCATTCCAACAGGAGTGGTGGCAGTAACGGTCCCGGGGGGCGGGGAGACCCTTTTTGGGGGGCGGGGAAAGGGGGGCGAGTCGGGCGCTTGGTTGGTTTGCGGCTGCGAGTACAGGTCCAGTACCTGATGACAGATGTCTGCAAACAAAAATACGTTAATTCAACAGTTTATCAACGAGCAAAGCAAACGTAGCGAGTGCTCTAAATATCTCACGAGTGCTTTAAAGGCCTAATACAACCGTTGCATACACTATTTTATCTATGACTACCAGTGAAGTTATCAGTATCAGAACAGTTTTTTTATTAAACAATTTAACATCATTACGATTTCAAATAAGTATCTATTAATTCATCGATTTTACTGTTTTCAGTTACAGTTCACTCATTCCATACTCAATAAGGCATTCTCTTGGGATAAGCGTTATCCTAGTTAATAAGTAATAAATTAAGACATAATAAGCATCTATTAACATTGGATAATATAATAAAAATCTATTAATTCATTCATGGTAATAATAATAATAAATATTGATTCAATCAACAATTGATAATTAAAAGTACTACTAAAACAAGTGATTCACAATCACTTGAGACGAAATAAACAAACATTTTGTGTGTAATGGTAGGTCTTCTTCCAAAGTGAAGTCGACCAATTAACTCTTGCAAAATAGGAAAATGACTCAAACTCGGCCAAATTAGGTAAAAAATTATTAATTTGATTTCTAAATTGTAGATCAGAAGGTTTTCTAATATTTAAGACCAACTTCATCATTTTGAACCAATATTGACCGAGCTGGAGTCATTTTCCCATCTTGCCAGAATGTCTTCTTCTTGGACAGACTATACCAGAACGCCGTTTAAATGCGTTCCAGCTGAAGAAGACCTGCTCCTCTATTATTTTTTGGGAGGAAATTGATCCATAAAACATAGCATTGAAATCTACATACAAAATCTATCTATTTTCTATAGAAATCTACACACATTATCTATCTATATTATTCTATAACTCCTTTGTAAGATTGGCTTATAACTCAATTTCCCATCGAGGATAATTATTGAGGTCATTTTGCCGGTGGAACGTCCTTTTAGGACTCCCCACCAAAAGTGGCATACGATAATAATAATAATAAGATTGGCTTGTCTTTATTTAAGATAGTCAGTCTTTTCCCGTCTCTGTAGGAATAGTAATTGTTTCATTACAGACAGACAAACAAAAATTCTTTATTTCGAAAAATTTCAAACAAATTAAATCATGTACTCATGTAATATAATACAAAATACAATACTAATCATCTCAATAAAAACTATAAATAAAAATATAAAACCCAAATTATTCTAAAAAACTGAAATATCAAGTAAGAGATGTACATATGTAAGTGGCTAGATTCAGGAAACCATGAGTTTTTTCAAGTTATGAGCAAAAAATATGAAAACGGTCTGCATGGGCTAGATGCCTGAGCGCAGACCAGAAAATACATAAACTGATTAACTGGATCTTATTCAGAGGTGGTCTGCGCCGTTTTCGACTTGGTTACTGAAGCTAGCTTATGGTTGAGAGGACCTAGATGCTAACCACACGTTAACTCTATCCTGGTTGATGATTATTCACCTCTGCTGTATAGTGGAATGAATATGAAACTAGAAACTAGTTGGCAGGCCTAAGCACTTCATGGGCTGTCGAGGCATTGACAATTGATCCATAAACACATACAATAGCTTTAAAATCTACATACAGTATATATATATTATACTATATCTCCTTTACAGTATCTACATATAAATATCTATCAAAATCTTCTAGTATTCATGATATACTTGTACGAATTACTCTCTTAATAGATGAATAAAAGTGCAACTAACCCTCTAGCAAATCCATGGTAACATCTTCAATGAACATGTCCCACCATCGGAGGTGTTTGGCGGTTCGTCCGACCCAATCGACCACCTCGAACTTGCTCAGCTTGCCGGCGAGGTACATAAGAGCAACGGCTATTATTTCAGGCTCCCATTGCAGGCACAATGTGGTACACAAACTGCCAAAACAAACAGATATGTTGGGCAAATATGAGAATTTGAAGAAAAAAAGTAGGTCCAAGCAAAGAAGACCCTCTAACAAGATGAGAAAATGACTCCAAACCCGGTCAATATTGGTTCAAAAAATATTGATTTGGTCTCAAATTGTAGATTAGAACGTTTCCACGATTGACACTAAATATATATATATTTTTATCCAATATTGACTGAGCTGGAGTCATTTTCTCATCTTGCCAGAGAGTCTTCTTTGCCTGGACAGACTTTACATAGTAGTTCAGAGAAACGGGAAATTTTGAAGTAACATGTACGTAAATGAAATCTTATGGATTTTTGCTTGCTAAAAGATTTCTGCCAATTTTAATCACCATCAATGCCATTAAATCAAACAAAAACGTTTCAGATAATATAATTATCATTTTTATGCAATGTTCTGGTAAAGCTTATTGCTTTAAGATTTCTCAATATTTACCTCCATTTCATGGAGGTCAAGGAATCATCATAGTTTCAAATATAAGATAAGGTTAAGGGTAAGAGAGGGTCGCTGAGTCCTAACTTCACCTTTGTAAAAAGTCAATCAATAAATAAGATTAGAGAAACTCAAAATGGAAAATATATCATGAAATTTCATCAATTTACCTGTCATTCACGAAAGTCCAAGCCATTTGTACCATTTTGTGAAGCTTGGTTTTGTCACCTGGAAAAGTACATCAATGTTTCAGATGATAGATATCTTTATACTTTATTGAATATGAACATATTAAAATACCTTCATATAAAGTATTATTAATGTACTTATGTACATTAATGAATAAATAATAAAATGTTAAATATTATCCAAATAGTGAAGACGTAATAGTAGGCCTATATTACATAATGAGTGTGGAAAGGCGTTTTTACATACGAATAATCTATGTTTACAAACGAGCCGTTCAGGCGAGTTTGGAAAATAGTTATGAGGATGTAAAGCTTCCCACACGAATTATGAACATTTTTTCGTCATACTAGTCTGAGAAGGATTTATTAAAACCTTAAACAACTGAAAACATTAACTGAAGCCAACATAACCTCAACACAAGAGCTAACACATAACCTCAACACAAGAGCTAACACAAACGCACTCAGTGAACTGTCATGGCGGCTCGTTCGACTCGTTAATTCATACGTCGGAATTCGGGAAAAACAGCTGGACAAGATTTTCAGTGCTGTAATTATCATTGTGATGATGATTAGTGCTGTAATAATCATCAAAATGATTATTCCCGCATTCAGAACAGCTGATCTTTGATTCTCTGTAAACAGCAATTTCCCAAACGCAAATCTAGCTTTGAAAGTTGTGTATTACATACGAGTATGGCGACAATGAGTAAACGATAATTTCAATAAATTACCTTTCAAGCATTTTGCATATTTCAAAAGAAATCCGTATGGATGGTCTACTTGTAGATCAAATTTGATGGTCTGCAACAGAATACGTTCCAAAGTCATCACTTCCTCCTGAAAGAAATCATTCAATTAATATTAAGATTATAATCGATTTTCAGCTATTGTACAAAATAGAGAACAACATAGACCTAGAATCTATCATTTCAATCAACAAGATGGGTCTAGTTATCAACTGCAGTTGGAGAAAGTCAGCACAAGGTTAAAATATGATTTTTCAGCCAGCTCCGTCCACAAAAATTAGAAAAACTTCTGTACCTCGAGAGTAGGAGTATGCATGAAACACTCTAATATGAGCACTGGAATTCTGTTTATATTACTGTGAATTAAAATGTACAGTTTAATCTGTTCGAGCAAAAAAGACATTCTGGCAAGACGGGCAAATGACTCCAGCTCGGTCAATAATGGTAAAAACATTATAAATCTGGTTTCAAATTGTAAGAAACATTCTGATCTACAATTTGAGAACAAATGTATAATATTTGAATCAATATTGACCGAGCTGGAGTCATTTTCCCATCTTGCCAGGATGTCTTCTTTGCTTGGACAGACTATACCCCCTCTTACCTTTGGATCATCACCAAACGTTGCAAATTTCTGATCAGTTAGAAGGTCCATTGCTGTTTTTATGATATCTCTACATTTTTTGGGCGTTTCTTCAACCTTCCCAGCCAGGAAGAGACAACAGCAAGCTGTTACCTGTAAAAAAATTCAATTCTGTTAAAATCTCAAATACTCAACTATTAGAAAAGTAAAATTTTTGTATGTTCTGAATGTATAATAAAATTAAGAAAACACAATAGATAGGCCTACTTTAATTCCAGAATTCAATACGCTAAGCTGACATGAATTTAACATGAAGGAAAGTCTTTCCATGTAATCTGTAGTTTGAATTGCAACTAAGAGTTGAACATAGAAATACTAAGTTAATCAAGATAAAACATCCATAAGTGCATTGTTGCTGATTCTAGCATCAAAATAATCGATTTCCTACAGCTACCTTAGAAAGTTGCTGTTCCTGCATTGATTACAATACCCAAAGTCTACTTTTCCGCTCTAGTGCAGGAAAATTTTTTTCTGCACTCCAGACTTGCAACTCAACATCAGTTTTGTTAAACATTTCAGGCTAGTAAAGTCTATTATGCTCTAGAAATCATGTTGGTATCACTGGCAAAAGTTAACCTAACGTAACCTCTAACGAACCCCAACAGCGCAGTGGTTAGCGACGTGGACTAGTATTTCACTGCTTACCAATCAGGGGGGTGGGGGGTTCGAATCGTGAGCAGAACATTTTTTTGCCGATTATTTTTAACTTAGAACAACTTCCAATATTATTTTACATAGAAATAAAAGTAATAAACGACCTTTTGAGATTTTTTGGTATAAAAATTGAATTAAAAATTGAAAATTTTCAAAATAGCGGCCGACTGAAATATTAATTTGTTAATTTTGAATTTACTGTTGAAAGTAATGGTTTTATAAACTTCTGTATCATTACAAAAATTTAGAGCTTTAAATTCTGAATAAAATGGTGCCTGATTTGTCAGGATTCGATGATAAATAACTGAGATATGACAATTTTTGAGCGGAGCGAAAGCAAAGCTCTAATGGATTAGGAAAGTCACTCTTTGTATAACTACTCCTCCGGAACCGCTCGACCGATTAAATTCAAACTTGCCATGGTGATAGAAGACATGGACGACCAGGTTATAGGCTATAGAGCATTTTGAAAATTTGCATATTAAGGACGAAAAAAGAAAAAAGATTGCTTACACACTATTACTATACACATTATTCATGCTATATTCATGCTCTCTGCACTGCAGGATTGCAACCTAACATCAGTTTTGAGAAACGTTCCTGGTCAGAAATGTCTATTATGCTCTTGAAATCATGTTGGTATCACTGGCAGAATCGGCTCCTTTTCGAAGCCTCATAGCCCAGTGAGTAGCGACGTGGACTAGTATTTCACTGCTTACCAATCAGGGGGTTCGAAACCAAAGCAGAACATTTTTTTGCCGATTATTTTCAACTTAGAACAACTTCCAATATTATTTTACATAGAAATGAAAGAAATAAACGACCTTTTAAGATTTGTTTGGTTAAGAGAAAATTAAATTATTAAATTGAAAATTTAAAAAAGGCGCGGAGCCCCCTGGCTAGGCGGAGAAGGCGAGCGAAGCGAGCCTGCCGGCTATTTCTGAATAAAATGGTGCCTGATTTGTCAGGATTCAATGATAAATAACTGAGATATGACTATTTTAATTTTAATTTCAACCTTTCACATTCAATATGGTAGTTTGGAAAAACTTAATGTGTAATACGGCCTGCGGCTCGTGCGTAAGTGTTTCTCTTGATGCAGCAAAATCACTCTTTGCATACTGATACACAAATAACTATATTGTACTGTGTGAAGGAGGCAAAATGGGTTTTTTACCTGATGTCTTTATTGATAAAATTATTTATTTATTTGCATTCATTCAATATTTCTCAACATGCTAACAAAAAATGTAAGCTTGTTGTGGAAATACACAAAAATTTTGCCCAAATTTCATCCAATAGGCTTATTTTTTCGCGATTTTTCAAGTTTATATTGATTTTCCTTTATAATTTGCTACTGAATAATTATTTTAAACAATCAGAGCACATTTGAGACCAAAAAAGGTACGTCAAATGCTGTATTTACAAAGTTGAACCACTCAGAGAGAAAATGACTTCAGCTCAGTCAATATTGTTTGAAAATTATAGATTTCGTCTCAATTGTAGGAAACATTCTGACCTTCAATTTGAGCCCAATCAATATTTTTCTAACCAATATTGACCAAGCTGGAGTCATTTTCTCATCTTGCCTTATTCTATCAAAATAGACACTCACTTGAGAAAACATTCACTTAAAGGTTGTTGCTCATATTTTATATTCTCATTTCATAACATTACATGGTAATAGAATGAGCCACTTCCACCATTAGCTAGGTTTAGCTAGGCTTAAAATACCGGGATCAAATTTTCGAGTCTACGCTTCAAAAACTTTTGGACAAAAAGAAAGCTTGCTCCGCTCAATTTGCGGCTGCCTCCGCATGCGCTTCCCTAGTAATTTCAACCTTTCACATTCAATATGGTAGCTGTAGGAAAAAGTTAATGTGTAATGTAATACGGGCACAAAGTTTCTTTGCTGCACTCGAGAAACTATTCCGCCTGCGGCTCGTGTGAAGTGTTTCTCTCGATGCAGCAATATCACACTTTGTGCACTGATACACAAATAACTATTTCCGAAACATCGAATCACAGTCCTCTGTGATCGAATTCAGGAAACTCAAGTAGCCTAACTTTCAAGAAAATTAGGAATTCTATTGAACTTTCTTTTCTTAATCCAACATCGCTAATGATTGTAAGTGGTTGCATCAAGATTGCACAGCATTTTTGTAAACATAATTGTTAGTTCTAGGGTACCTACTGAATTTGGAAAATGCATCTCTGTTCACTCGACTAAAATAAAAATTGATCACCACGATGCTGAGATCAAGACTGGCCTTCTACTGGAACAGTTTTCATCGAAAATTACATAAAAAATAAGTCATTACCACGGTCATGTATGTCGTCCATTCAACAATTGCTCTTCACAAAAACAAATGGAAGAGCATCTCGTCAAAAATGAAAAAGATTTGATGCTTGATGGCCTGCTTCTACTCCAAAGTTTTAGAATGCGACCCTTGAGAAGCTAAGGATGGATGGAGACCTCTGGACTACGGTAAAGAATGGAAATCGTCAATCAAGTGGTAATATTACATCTAATTTAATCCAAAACACATACTTGGCTCATTTATTAGTCCAATTTTCAATGATCGGCTAAAATATCATTATTCACATTAAAGCAACTACAATGCCACAGACGGTTGAAATCTAAATTCTTAATAACAATAAGAGTTCTTTAAAATATTTCTTGTTTATAACCAATTTATAAAGGAAAAAACTTGTTAATCTATTCAAAGGTTAAGTTAGTGTAGGCGTATACTTACATATCGCGGAAAGGTCCGGAATGAGTGATACATATAGAAACGATGAAAGTAGACAACTCCTGTAGCCATAGTGTTATAACCAAGATCCATCTTTGTTCCAGTGTCAATAATAAATCGAGCTCCTTCTTTTCTGTAGCGACATTCTGTATCGTAATCAATTCCATCTAGTGCTGAAGGAGTCTTTCGCAGTTCTTTCTTTTCGTAATACCAGCACGGCATTTTTGAAGTTGAGATGCTTACGCTCCTCCCTAAGATATGTTATCTCATCAAAATTAACTCTTAAATTTACAACTAGCAATGTATAAGTTAAATAAGAGAATGAATAAGTTCACTTTCAACACATTTATTGATAACTCTCTCTGAATCAACACAACATAACCAACAAAACAAGTTTACGGCTTTCCACAGCCATCTCGACGACACTGCCTTTTCGATTAAGGATCAATCAATACATAATTTATATAAAAATACAAATTTAGGCCGAATTATCAAATTTATTAAACAGTTGTTAGATAAATGATAATGGAATATTTACCGTGTAATGAACCAACTATTATTATAGGGCAGAAGAAGTTTGCTAGAGATTTGTCCGCTGCGCTCTCTATGTGAGTTTTGTGAACTAATCCTGTATCTTCTACATGAGGTAGGTACCAATTTATTATAATAAAAAATTCAATGTTTATTTGTGAATGAATAAATTGGCAAATTGAAATAAACGGCACCAGAATGAAACATTCAATGGTAGAATTTATTGGACAACGTGTACACTTTAGCCATATAGCTGGTACGGTACAAAAAATTATCAAGACGATTTCGTCTGTTCATTGTGTGTTGTGACAGCCAGTCATGGATTGCGACTATGAAAACCAACCCCCATGCCAGACGACTATAGTCTGTTCGTTGAAGCAAAGAAGACATTCTGGCAAGATGGAAAATAGCCAATCGGCCGGGTTGGCAGAGTGGACTAGGGCGTTATAACCTTCAGTCCGCTAGCGCTACCCGGTCGTGGGTTCGAATCCCACCAGAGGCAAGGTCGTTTTTCCACCTCATAAATCACCCATCACTTTCCATTACCCAAGCACAAGTATAATTGAATACTTATGTGTGCATCATCCGCAAAAAGAGACTCCAGATCAGCTCGGTCAATATAGATTCAAACATTATAAATTTGGTCTCAAATTGTAGGAAAAATTCTGATCTACAATTTGAGACAAAATTCATAATCTTCGAACCAACAATGACCGGACTGGAGTAATTTCTCCCATCTTCCTAGAATGTCTTCTTTGCTTGGAAACACTATAGGCCTACCTACAAGGCCATTTTTAATCATCTTATAAGTAAATTGAGCTGGGTATACAATAAAAAAAGCCGGTAGAAATTAACAAATTGATTTTTATTAACAAATTACAAATCAAATTTTATTTCCCTTAAGAATATACAAATGAATAAGACATGAATATTATAACAATGCAATGTCCAAATAAAAATATCTTCATAAAAATATAATTATAATGAAACAATGATTATGAGACTTTAAGAGGCAATTTAATTTTACTAATATGAGTTGATTAAAGACCGTTGGCGTTAATTTACACAGGAGGAATAAAAATAGATATTACCTATTTTGCCAGTTAACTACATAGATTAATATTATATTTCTTGAGACAGATACAAATATAAAAACGAATAGAGAAACACCAAAACTCTTATTTTTTGCCATGGTTCAATGAAAATTGAACAATACTACATAATGTTTGAACAAGTAAGCCCCGTTCCGCCAAAATATGAAAGTACGGTAATAGACAAACAAAATACAGTAGTGAAGTAAATTCTCAGTGAGTGTTAAATTTCTTCATCACACTCTCAAGTCAAATTATTGTAACGAACTTGAATAAGTTACTTAGTAACATTGTAAGTAGACTATTTCCTAAAATCTTAAATGAAAAATCATGGTCAATTAGAGTCGTGTAGTTTCAAAATAGCTTACAACCAAAAATTCACATTTCGAGTTAATACCACTTTTGCAAAGCTAACAAATTTATCTAAAGCATCATGAAAAAAGTTAGTAACATCTAGATTCAAAACTAAAACTAGCAGCAACTCTGTGTTTAATTAGAGAAGCCCTAGTATAGTCTGATCAAGCAAAGATAAGAAGACAAGATAAGAAAATGACTAACTCGGTCAATCTAGGTTCAAAAATTATTGATGTAGGCGGCCACCAAGTAATCGACAAACCAAAAGGTAGACACGACACAGCGTCGACAAACCAAAAGGTCGACACGACACAGCGTCGACAAATCACGTGACTTCAGCTTAAGCGAAGCTTTGTGGAGGGGATAAGCATAAAAGCTCGAAACCAAAACGGCGACACGATACAGCGTCGACAAACCACGTGATCCTTTCCACCAATCATAATAAAGTATATAAATTCGACTAACGGTCAAATGTTATAGGTTAGAAAACCCGACATATATTAATATTATAATATTATTGTGAGTTTATTGTTATTGTATGTAACTGTTTAGTAAATGCTAAGTGAAAGTAGTTTTAATGCTAGTAGTAATTAGAAATTAGTAATGTTAGTTGTCTGACTGGGTGGCATCTAGGTAAGTCTTAACTTCCCTATTTTATTATGTACTATTTCCCTATTTCAATAGGTAATCATTTGTTTCGTGCCATTATCGTGTATAACTTGTATAACAGCCTCTGTAAAATTGTATAACAGCCTCTGGCAACATGAGAAAATGACTCCAGCTCGGTCAATAATGGCTCAAAAGTTATTGATTTGGTCTCAATCGCAGGAGACATTCCAATCTACACTTTGAGACCAAATCAGTAGTTTTTGAAACAATATTGACCGAGATGTAGTCATTTTCTCATCTTACCAAAGGCTCTTCTTTGCTTATTCTTCATTCTCATAAGATAAAGTGTAATATTCAATATTCAACCACTCTCTCTCACTCTAAACTTCGCCTTTTCATTCGGAATAAGGGTGCTAGAATATACGGTGGGAATTATAAACCTGAAGCGCAATACATTGATAGGATTATGACGTTTTTGGAAAACTTTCATCATCTTTGATTCACCATGTAAACATAATCATTCACTCACTCATTAGCCTAGCACCTTTCCTTAAAATATTCACTATCAAGTCGCAATTGTAACAATAAATAAAGAATAGAATAATAATCCACAAAAATTAGTTCTTAATCAGTTGACACTTTCTGTAATTAATGTTTTTTACAACGGAAATTCAACTGAGTTGTGGTCGATATTGTAGAAACGTTCCATGATGAAATAAACACACAGATTTTGTCAATTTTCTACACTGTTTATTTGGTACACGACCATTGTATGTACTCCATTCACAACTCACTTGGAAACTACATAAAATAGAATGGGACAACTTGGACTGTAAAGTGAGGGATTATTGCTTTATAAATCTCAACAAGAAGACAAAAATTCAGGAAAAGAAACTGTCCAATCTTATGAAAAAAGAGCTTCCACAAACCATAGTGCCAGTGTCCAATAACTGTGTTTTTCAATTTGCTGACAGAGTAGTCAATTTAACAAATACACATTTCAACAAAAATGAGATAGACCTTTTAGGCCAAGGCAAGAAGTTTTGTGTTGAAAGGACCAACAAAGACAATCTACAAATACTTGCTGCTCACCTAGACAAAAGTGATGAAATCAACAAAAACAGACTCTTAAGTAACAAGTGCATTGAAATTCTCAGTAAAACCAAAAATAACACACCACACAAACAGAACAATAATTGTAGTGCTATCATCAAGGAAATTGGAAATAAAGTGAAAAAGTCTAACCTAGTTCTCACAAAATCGGATAAAGGGAACACAACTGTCATTTTGAAAAAAGAGGAATATGTTGAGAAAGTGGAAAACTTTATATCAGAAAACAACTTTGAGATTCTAGACAGAGACCCAACGGAAAAATACAACACAAAGGTAAGATCCAAAGTGAATGAAAGTAGCATTCTAGGCAATACATGGGACAGAAGAAAACTGATCAACATGAATCCCCTGACACCGCGACTTTTTGGTCTTCCCAAATTACACAAGGCAGGAGCTCCTATAAGACCTGTGGTTTCCTTCATAGGTTCACCCACCCACAAACTATCATTCAGGATAAACAGTCTGTTCCGAAACTTCACAGCATTCAAACCACAATATAGTGTTAAAAACTCAGTTGAACTTACAGAAAAGCTATCCAAGTTGAATTTTCCACCAAATTCCACCATAGTCTCATTTGATGTTAAGAATTTATTCACTAGTGTTCCGGTTCAAGAAAGCATTGAACAGGCCAGAACTATTCTAGAAAACTCACCTATCAACCCTGATCAGATCCAAGAATTAGTGACACTCATGGAAATTTGCACAAACCAAAACTTTTTCAAATTCAATGGCCACATTTATCAACAAAAACATGGACTAGCTATGGGCTCTTCTCTTTTTAAAGCTTGAAAATGTGACCTGTGTGGTCATGAAACCATGGTCGTGTACCAAATAAACAGTGTAGAAAATTGACAAAATCTGTGTGTTTATTTCATCATTTTTTACAACGTTTTTTGTGAGTCCCAGAAATGTCATATATGGATGGTTTTTGGCTGAAACTAGGGCACAAGTAAATACCTATTCTTTATAGTTCCTTACCTAAAACCTGCACGTGATAACAACAGTGTGTTCTAGAATCCGTGGGTAGGACTATTAATAGAGACTGTAAAAAACAATCACTCTCCAATACAGTCTCTATAGGCAGGCCTACTAAATGCTTACTAAGTTAACAATAAACCCTTGCGATTCATCTTGTGATATTTTGAAATAATGAGTAATAATTCCTTGAATATGTGAATATATAATAGTTTATTACAAATAGATCATCCGTGTTCCTCATTGTAAATTCAGTAAACTATGATTTTTCAATTTCCACGATTCTCAAAAACAAACTCTCAGGGGACAAGTCTAAGGGACATTTATATAAAACACGACATGGAGGTTTTTCTATTATTTTTTAAATTTATTTAAACAAAAAATTAGAAACAAAGAATTAATTTGCAGCTCTTGCCAGTGGCTTTCTTTTTGATGACGAATGACGCCGAAGTGGCATACACGCAGGTACTGAGATACCTTCGAGAAAATGCTCTGACATGGAACATTGCCCACGTCACCACCGACTTCGAAAGACCATTGATGAATGCTGCAAGACAGTTATTTCCAAATGCTGAAATACATGGCTGCTGGTTCCATTACTGCCAGGTGGGTTAGTCTAGTATATAAGTCTTATATAGTCACTGTAGGTTAGTAGCTTAGTATAACAATATTTGCTATACAGGGAGGTTGCTGGAGGAAACATAACGATAAATCTCGTCTACAGATAAGAATCATATGGGGGTGCCTCCCAAATAGGTACAAGACGTGTACCTATAACATATAGACGTGTACAAAATATTGTGATAATAAAACATTTTATTATTTTGTAAAAATTGTCCCCACATGAATTCATTTAAGTCATGAAATTAATATATAGTTATAAGACAATTACTTATAAATAGAAAATATAATCGGTTTCATCCATAGATTTTTCTTACTGCAGAATATTTAGTAGGTTACAAATTATGGCTATTACAGGAAATTATGTTTAAAAATATGTGAGATTTTTAATTATTGCTCGAGTGTTGATGCATCTGAAAATTTCAGGGAATATGGAGAAATGTTGTTAATTACGGATTAAGGGAGATATGCTTGGGAGAAAGAGAGGTGATGACCATCATACGAATGATCATGTCGATTGTGCATCTGCCTCCTCAACGAGGCGCACCGAATAGCCCAGATACTCCACCTCATTCGATAGCCGATGGGCTTATTGCACTAGAACAGTACATTGACGAGGCGAATTTGAATGCAGTCCTTCGCGATTTGGTGGCCTATGTGAGGCGGTTCTGGCTCAACCGCATCGCGCCAGAACAGCTCACCACATTCCAAAGGCCCCGAAGAACAAACAACGGATTGGAAAGCTTCCATTCATATTTGATATCGTACTTTGGGTTCCACCCCGGCTTGTGGAATTTTATTGGTGAGTAGCATGTACTGTACATTGATATTAAACAATTCTTAGGTACTTCAAAGTTAGGAGATGTCTGCCCTGCTCGATAATGTGTTGTGCGTACGCCTTTTTTATGCACTTTATGGTACTCGACCTAAACCGTTTTATATCGGACTCTAAACCTTTAATCTACATACATTGTAGAATATCATCATTTGAATAAATTTTTATAACCTTGAAAAGTATATAAATCTACGAGACCATAATGTAATTATAATGTGGAACATAATTAAAAAATTTCCAAAATAATTACAAGAGGATGTAACTAATGATGAGAATTTGAATATTTGCATTAAATCAACCTCGATAGAGAAATGGTAATAATATTTATCGTTCTACAGATTACCTGCAGCATATTGAGCAGGAGACGTTTGGTGGCGTGAGGCGGGTCGAGGCAGGCATTCCAGTGCGCCGAAACCGGGGTGCGGGGGATGGAAACACTGAGGCCATTAGGGAAGCGATGGGCAAATTGATTGTTGGGGAGTACAATCTAATTGTATTCTTCAGGAGTGTGGCCCATCGCGTCGATGGCCTCATCGACGTCTTCGCGCATCCTCTGAGAGTCCGGGAGGATGAATTGAATGAGGTAAAAACAATGATATTCATAGTGAACATCAATATAATTCTATTAATATTTCTTACTTTAATTATATTAAACTTTGATTACTTAGAGCTTAGATTAATACTTCTGATAATATGGACCTCTCATGCCTAACAAAATATTAAATATTTTTATGGGGTTTTTCATCAACAGTTCATTGAATCGAGTGTATTATTTTTCTTGCAATCAGTAATACGATAATGAATGGATTTATTTACTGTTGCCTACTTGACAACAAAGTTTACTAAATTAAAATGATAACTTATTGAACTTACAGAAATAAATAGTTATTGAAAAAATGAATAACAATTGCAAAACAGCACTGGCAAAATAGTAAATCGTAAGTGAAAGTGCTCGTCGCAAAATCACAGATCTAACAAGCAAATGCCCTCTATGAACTCTCCAAGGAGTGATCCTATTGGCTATGACCAAGATGTCCATAGTGGCTTTCTATTTCCAAGATACCTTTGATAATAGACCAATTGCATACCACCAGTAATAAAGTCAGCTGAAGGCTGCCCGCTGATTTACTCAACAGTAACATCAGCAGGGAACACAGCTGATTGGCAGATGACAAAAAACGTGAATCTGAAGACTCCATTATCAGCAAAAGATTACAGTCAGGCTGCCGTCTGTTCAGCACTGTCATTGATCATCATAGCAGAAGGAACATCCAAGCACTCACCCGTTGTTGCTGGAATGCAGAACATCAAGTCTGAAGAGTGCTTTGTTTCATCTATAACAGTCGGACTTTTCCAGAAAATCGATCTGAGTGTTTCATCAAATTCAGAAAATAGTAGGTTCTAGTAAAATTCATTCAAGGGTCACTCTGCATTACTCTATAACTCCAATTAGTACATTATGCAAATTTTATGGTTTATTTGATACCTCTTATTCAATCTGACAATGATTTTTTGCTTTTATACCTGAATAAAATCATCAAATTATAATTCATAATATATCAAAGTTTTCTACCTACTTGATTATTATGTTGAAGCTATTTGTGATCATTATCATTCATTTCCTCCCAAGAGATATGGAAGATATCTATCAAATAAAAAATATGCATGAAATTCAAATACATGTCATTTTATTTCTTCATAAATGTTTAAGCTTTTGCCTTTTTCTTGTAAGGTATAGTCTGTCCAAGCAAAGAAGACCCTCTGACAAGATGAGAAAATGACACCAGCTTGGTCAATATTTGGTAAAATTTATTGATTTGCTGTAAAATTGTAGAACAGAATGTTTCCCACAATTGAGACTAAATCAATAATTTTTGAACCAATATTAACCAAGCTGGAGTCATTTTCTCATCTTGCCAGAGCGTCTTCTTTGCTTGAACAGACTATACTGGTAATTCAACTGTAGACACACAGGTTTACAAATAATTTTTGAAAACATGTTCAAATCATTATTCATGTAGATTATTTATTCAAGTCTTCCTATAAACTTATCATGTTCAAATCATTATTCATGTAGATTATTATTATTCAAGTCTTCCTATAAACTTTTAAACTCCATATATTCATTTTATATGTTTATGTTGAATCATAGGTCTACATTCCATCATTCTTTCAAACATTTTTCATTAATAAATTTATTTTGGACTGAATTCAGAAATGGCTGCAAATTACATCCGGCTGTGGAATTTCATTTCTCTCCCAAAACACCTCATGGTTGGCATGAAATGGGCACAAGAACAACGCCTCCTACACAAATCTAGATAGTGTACAGTATACAAAGTGTGCCATGGAGGTGTTGGACAAGGAGAATGGAAGGATAGGTGCCAAAAGCACAAGACTTGGGAAGTGCCAAACAATCTCATTGGCAAAGGAAACTTTCTTCAAAGAGAGCCGCCTACCAATCCACAAAACAATCCAGCTCATGTATGCATTTAGCAGAGATTGGTGTGTTGAAGACATTCAGCACAAGATATGTGACCTGTCACTTCAACCTCAGATACAATCCACCTTTGGTACAGGTATTTACCTTCATTGTTATGTCATGATTCATCATTAGGTTTCATTATTTTCTTCTTATGAATCTCATCTTTCCTTTTCCTATTTATATATCTATCTATTCGTCCATCTAACAACAAGAAGAGGAAGGAGAAGAATATACAGAATTTTAAATGAAGTTTCTAATTTAATTTTGTAACGATCATTTTAGAAACTGAAACTGACGTAGACATCATGTAACAACAAGAAGAGGAAGAATATTCAGAATTTTTAATGAAGTTCCTAATTTAGTTTTGTAATAATCATTTAATCATCATAATAATAAACATTACTGGAATTCCCAAGCAATTTTTTTTATTGGTATTTGCACTTGTATAATTAATGTTATAATTACATTCAATGTTGTTTCAGAACATATGGAAATATGTTATCACTCATGGCCTTGTGGCATTATGCAAACAAGAAATTGAAGCCAAGAAAGCAGTGAAAATTGTAATCACATCTGCCTGTATGACCGGGGCCTCTGCATGGGAACGAAATTTCCACCAGCTCCATTGAGGACGGCCTAGAAGCCATCCTTCTCTATATGAGAAAGGGCGGAATTCATGGAACATATGATGGAAGTAATCAACTACTTCCGCCGTTTTTGGCTCAATATCATTGGGCCAGAAACTATATCAACATTTAATTCAGCCAGGCGCACTAACAATGATCTGGAGAGCTTCCATTCCACACTATTAAGCGCATTAGGGATAAATCTGAATGTGTGGAGCTTTATAAGTAAGTAGGATGAATTTGTAAGTATTGCTCTATCAATGAAGAACTTTAAAACAGGGCTGTTTAAAATAATTGAAACATAAATAAAAATCAAACACCCTTTTTTTTTTGATTTGGATATCTTATAAAAAATTTGTTGGCAAGATGAACAACAAAAGAAAGCCTCCTGCATATAGATACCCTGATGGAAGGATAAATCTAGGGTCTCTTCTTTGATAATAATAAGCGGAACAAAACAATTGGACATAAAGACTGACCCGTAAGTACCTCATTTAAATAAATATATTCGTGCATGGCATTTGTATAACCTAGTTTTTAGATATAGTCATATACTAATATAAGAATTTTTTACCTATTCTTAATAAATATCTAAATATTTAAAAAGACAAGGCCTCTACCATGAACAGAGAGAGATGCCCTAACTTTGAGAGAAACAGGATATGCTCAAAGGGGGTTACATGTAAGAAAGCACACATACATAGAAGACAATCAGGTAGCCCAGGGATTAATCTCGAAAAAGCATTTGACCTCTTATTCGGGAGATTAGATAATATAGAAAGAGAACAGGAAAAGCTAAAGATTTTACCAGAGCTTGACAATATACAAACTACAAAGATAACCAGAGAGATGGCCAACACTGTTCTAGCGCTTGAAGCAAACACTGAGGGTATGGATACCATCATCGCAAAAATGGCAACATTGACAATCACGTGTTTCATAATTTTTAAAGTTTTCAAAAAAAGGGTGTTTGATTTTTATTTATGTTTCAATTGCTCTATCATTATTTCTTCACCAATTGCTAGAAACTTCATAATAATTTTTTCACTGTTTGGTTGGTTTTTGGCTGATTTTGTCATGTTGCCACTTGCCTAGATGACTTATAATTGAAGAAGCGAATAGATGCTTAACATAAACTAATTAGATTACACAAGCTAGGAAACTCACACTATGAAGATAATCGTGGAAAGTTTTATATTTTTCTTCAATTTTTAAATTCCATAACTTGTGACGGTCTCATAGATTATCAGTTATTTTATGAAGTAGCTAAGAAATTCGAAAAACGAATTAGAACTTTGTAACTTCAATCATAATTTATTGAGATACTCAATCAATCATATCATTATTTATTCAAACATATTAACGTGACTGTGGCCAAGACAATAGAAACTCAAGAATAAATATTTTAAAAGCATGCTTAGTAATTGTGGGCAGCCACATAGGAGGCATTTTTTTGACAGACCCAACAATAGAATTTGCTGCTAACTGCCAAAAAACATTCTCGGGCAACTGCCCTTATTCAACATGATATCAAATAAATTTTCACTCAGCACATGAATTTTCATAAATACGTTGATCCTATCCTCTAAAACTCCATTATTGCTTCAAGGACAACTGCAGTACAAAGAACAAGAGGCTTTCATTGATATGCACAGGATGGATGGCAACTACGGGACCAAAGTTTGCCGTTCACGCAGCAAAAAGGAAGTGTCAAACACTCAGAAGATTCGAGAGGCGACATTCAAGTTAATTACTAACGAATACACGCTCATTAGATTCCTGCACAAACTTTCTCACTGCGCCGACAACATCGTGGATGCGGTTGATCCTCATGAAGTGGAGTATGACCCGCACAACGAGGCTGAGTGGCTGCTCTTTGGTGTAGCGGAGGAGGAGGAGGTGAAGGCTTTAGCCAGTTGCTGACCAACGGCCAGCTCCTGAGCTCCAATAACTATTGCGTAATCTGC